>CM046888.1:13041879-13151793 GCA_025688845.1 Cucumis hystrix | reverse complement strand
TTACTTGTCATATTTGTGTTCCAATTCTGTTATTTAATATATATCGTTTGGTTTGACAATATTACTTTGAATTTTAGACAAAAAAATGAAAAAGAAATGACACAGGTGATAATAGTAATAATAATTAAAAAACTTAAGAAACTATTCTCGACAACGTCATCGGGAATGCTAGTACTCTCAACAGCTTACCCCTTCGAGAGATGACCTTGAACTCTCGATGACATTTATACGTCGTTGGGAGGTATGATCTCCCAATGGTTCATCTTAGACGTCTGGTATGGGATGTATTTCCAACGCATAAAAGTACTGTGTCGGAAATTCCTTTTCTCATGTGGTTTTCTCGACTACGTTTCCAACAAACTAAAATGCGTTGAAAATTCCTTTTTTGACGTTTTTTGGTACATTTCTCAGCTACTTTAACTGTCGAAAAATGGGTCACTTGTTGTAGTAGTATATGTGGGGAGAATAGAAAAGTAATAATAAGAATAAGAATAATAAATAAATAAATAAAAAGGAGCACTTGAGGGGAATTGAAGTGGTGGGCAATATGAATGTCAGAAGAAAGCCCCTCAAATGTAACCATAAGAGATATGTGTGGATGAAAGCTATCTATGGGTAGTGGAAAAGTTTAAGGGTTTTTTAATCAGCAAAATATTTTCTTTTAAATCATTCAAACATTACACTAAAAAGATAGATTGATGACTCTTTTCCATAGGAATAGAATAATATATGTCATATATGTGTAAGGACTTGGTGTGGAATTGGGTCAAAGATTGTGTGAACTATTTTCTATTTCTTTTTTCTATCTCTTTAAAAGAAATTATATTTTATTTTATTCTCACCAAATACAAATACACATCATCCCAACACAGTTCTCCCTTTCATAATAGAACGTCATTTTTGTGTATTGCTTACATCACTTTTAAGTTAGAAAGTGGAGTCTCATCCAATGTTTTCAAATAATTTTTTTAAAAAAAGTTCAACTTCATTGGTTTTGTTTCTTAAAATATTCAACTTTCTAGAGATGTTTCAACTTTTATAATGTCTATTTTTTATCCTAATTCTTTTCTAAAACTAATTATTTTGTTTCTTAATATGTTACGCCAATTGTTATCCAAAACTATACTTGCTTTGTTAAAATTAAAATAAAAGTACAAAAGATGGTAGGACTAAAATAGACGTGTTTTAAAAATTTAGAAATAAAATGAAACAAGTGTCATAATTTAGAGATTAAACAAAACTTTAAAAGTTCAACGTGTGTTTAGTAGAAAATCTAAAACGAGAAATTCGAAAAGATATTCAAGAAAATGTGAATTCTAATTTTTAAAAAAAATGTTTATATGTTGGTTACTATATATATTTACAAACAATAAAACTAATATTATTTACTAAGATTTACTTGACTATTATTAATTTAGTTATAAGTATAATTTAGAAAAAATATTTTAAAGACAAAATTTATAAAATTATTTACAAATATATTTAAAATATCATAAACTATCTATGATAGACCATGATACAAATAGTAGTCTATCATGATTCATCGTAGATAGAATGTGATATTTTACCATATTTTAAAAATATTTTATTTATTTAGTTATATTTGAAAGTAGTACATTGTAATTTATGTTTGAATATTTTAGTTTATATGGTTTGTAGAGAGTTAGAGTTTAGTCTCTATAATTTGATAAAATCTTATATATAGACGTTATATTTTGAAAGATCTTCTTAAATAGTCCATACAAATTAAATGAAACTGCTGTTTTCTATGGTTTTATCAAACTAAAGAGACTAAATTCTACTTATAAATTATAAGGATTAAATGCTATCTTTTCAAAACCATATGGACCAACTTTGTAGTTTAACCTTAAAAAATTTATATAATTATTATTTTCTAATATTATATAATGTATCATATATATACACTACATAATACATATTATATTAAGAAAATGAATCGAAGTTTGTAACATAACATATTGTATTTGTAAATATTTTTATATGTGTTTAATATAATTTTTTTAAATTAATTGTAAAATTCAAATTATGGATGCACTCAAATGTTGTTTCCAAAATTTGTAATATTTCTTATCACAAAATCTGAAAAAAATGTGGAATTGTATTTTCTCACCTCTCACGATCTTATTTTCTAAAACGAAGTTTGATTAAATTCAAATTTTAAATTACATACTAATTTTCAGTTTAAATAAAGTTAGACCTACAAAAACCATTAGTTTGTGGAAATTTAAAATATCACTTCTCATTACCCTTTCATTTATAACATTAGAATATAAGATATCTATAAAAAAAAAATGATTATAAATAAAGAAATATAACTCCTACTATGAAACCAAAGAGTTTAGGTCATGGATGTAATTGACATGATCTATAGAATCCATTCTATAGGTGAAAGACTCTATTTTTCATCTCTTTAAAGTTGTTGTAATAAAAGTATTAACTGATGTAGATATTAGTTTTAGAAATACAAATAAAGAAGTTAATAATTATTTAGAATTAAAAGTGAGAGATGAATAAATTATAAAATCAGTTTAGATATAATAGATAGAAGAGTAAATTTTTAAAAAAATTGAAAACATAAAAGAAAGAAAGAAAATATAAAAGAAAAAAGGAAAAAGAAAAAAGAAAAAAGAAAAAGAAAAGGTCGGGGGAGGAAATGGGGAGAATGTGGGGGTAGGTGCGCGTGCATGGAGAGGTGGACCGCCCCATCATCTATTTTCTATATCATTTTATTTTTTACGCATTTTATTCTTTTAAACAAAAAAAAAAGGTTTGATTTTGTTTGTTTAGGTTAATAGTTTGATATTTGTTTATCTCAATAAAAAAAGAAAAAAAGAAAAAAGAAAAAACTACCCCTTCAATTTAGCCATATAGACTATAACAAGAAGAAAGAAAAAATTAAAACTACCAAAGGACCTTAATTAGAACATAAACATTTAATTAATAGTAGTTAAATGTGTGTTAATAAGTTATTTGATCAGTTTATTACACAAAGGAGATATATATGTTGATAACTATATGCACGTTAAGATTTGTATAATAGTTTTGAAGAAAACAGGTGCATTTTCAAATTCAAATTAGTAGTAGAAAATGAAGATGCAATTGTCTTCTCTGTTTTTCCATTTCCACTAATTTAAAAATGAATTAACTTATTTATAAATATATCAAAATTTTCTTTCTATTTATGTTAAGACTACGATAAACTCAAGATTTAGCTAACTATCACTATTTTTGTAATTTTGTTATCTAAATCTATTGTGATAGTAAAATTTTGTTATATTTGTAATTATTTTCAACAATTTTGTAATTTAAAATAATTTTCCTTAGATAAATCTATTTATTGTGATTAGTTATAAAGATTCCTATGATTTTAATAAAAAATCTTTATTATTCCTTTGTCCGTTCATTTTCTTTGGACTAGTCTTCAATTTGATCGTTTTAAAGTCAAGAGTAACAAATACAATACAACTTTTGAAAGTTGATGAGGTTTTAAAACAACGTGTTAATAGCCTTGATTGATAGACTAACTCTAAGAATATTTTTGAACTTTTATTGAAAGTAGTATTTATTAATGATTTCTATTCAAAATGTATTTGATTTAAAAATTGAACAAGCTGTGCTGTTGATACTTGTGGAAAATCGAAGGTATTTTTATACAAGAGACAAAGTGGTTCGTAAATATTTTGTATAAGTTAAGACTTTTATGTAATTTACATGGTAGCTTAGGTCGTGTATTCTATTATATTATATGTCCACTGCTTCTTGTCTCTCTAACTTTCTGCTTCTTTGAATAATGTGAATATAAACAATATCACTATTTGCAATACCCACGTTTTATGGGCAAAAGGAAATCATTATATAATACCCTTTGTTTTTCTCCATCTCTTTTGACGTTTTCTTGTCTGTCTCTCTTTCACTCTAACTTAGTATTAGTGGGTTTTAAAAGTTCAAAATATTAATGTTCATACAAATATAGAGTTCCTTATTTTATAAAATTTTCGATATCCATATGCATAGTGGCGGATTTAGAAAAGTGACAAGCATAATTACCACTAAACTGTTTACAAATATTAAATATTAATTGGTTTTGTTTATACATATTATATAAAGACAATAAAATTGAAAAGGGGCTCGAGCCCCCTGGACCTATACTAAATCTGTCGGAGATATGCATGAAAATGATTATAATTAGTTAATAAAATTTGATTGTAGCTTAGTTAGACTATTATAAAGTAAGATATCATACATGGTTGTAAAATATGTGTAAATATTGATGTGAGAGCAAAAACTTTTTGACAAAAAGAAAAATAATTATAAAATAATATCAAATATTTGAAAATTAATTATAAAATAAAAGGCGTATTTGCATGTAAACTAATTGTAAATTATTTATTACAAAATCAACTTAAGACAAAAATGAAAAATTATAGCATTAAACTAACCTTGCATAATTAGAATAGAAAAATCATAACGTAAAACGTAACACAATGAAAAAGAAAGAAGAAAATCAAAACTCTACAAATTGATACAACTTTAGAGAAAATTTTATTAGAAAAATACAGTTAATCGTAGTTGTATCATAAACCAACACAAATTTTTTCAGCATATTTTGTTTTCACTCACATGTATCTTATAAAACTTTTTCAGAAGGTCGCTCAACATAGAATTGTTTCAAGCCAAGCACACTTGAGTTTCTTTGATCGAGCCATCGGAAAGGAAGATGCATTCTTAACCTTACTTTCATATCCTTAAGATTTTTATCATTCAGATGTGATATTGGCTCATTCAATTTCTTCTCCTAACTCAAGGCATGACTCTTTTATTTTGAACAATAAACATTGAGATTTCAAGCATTGAATTATGATAAATTTGTATGAAAATTCTTGCTCTACAAATATAATTTTGCAAAATATTACAATATGCATATTTCTTAAGAGTTTTAATGTTTTGAATTTAGAATGATGATCAAAGAAGAGAGAAATTGAAGATATTAGCTGCATCGAAGAAATAAGAAGATAAGCGATGACCAATACTTGCACCTGATCAACATGTCAAGTGACAAACCAAAGAACCAAACGATGCAAAAACAAAGCAATAAAACCACAAAATGACAAGTGTGGTTGGTAATCGTCCAATCAGCAATTAGCAAGGTTGGTAGCCACCAAAGTTTACATAGCGCCAGATCCAATAAATCTGTAATGCGATGAAACCGTGCAGCAGTGCATGAAATTTAATGTTTGATGTTAGATAAGACACCACGTGTTACTTCCACCTCTTATCTTGAATCCAATTGAGCAGCAAGGTCAAATCAACTCACTAGCCTTATAACGTCAGCTACTTCATGGTGAAGAAAGCTTGCATAGCTTCTTCTCATAGCATAGCTAGAATGCGATACGCAGATTACTTTGCAAGCTTTTCAATCACTAGTTTTCATCGCACACAATCTCAACGTATGACCAATTTTTTTCGTGTATGGTCTTAACGCGTAGGTTAAAATGTGATCAGAGTCTCACAAGTTTCAACCCTTTTTTATTCATTAACCACCTTGATTGAGAGGACATTCCTTCACCTATTTCTTAAAGTATGTGCTAAGTAATTATTAGTTCAGCTACACCTATACTTACCCACATTCAATTCCACTCGTCTCATTCCACATACTTGTACATAATAGGTTTAGTTAATTTAGTCATATATTGTGCATATCCTTATGATGTATAGTTCATTGCAAAAGACATGATCACATTACATTAATTTTGACAAATTACTAATTTTCTGTGTTCAATCCTAACTTATCCAAGAAATCTTTATTAATGCTTGCACGTTGATATGATAAAGGAAAACTTGTACGCAATTAAGTAAACATAATCATTAGAAAGTTAGAGTAACAGATATACAATCACTAATATTACCACATTTTTAGTGCATTTTGTTGGTCCATCACCAAGTTAGTCGCATACTTAGAATCTCAATGGTAACTCCACGGATAAAAAACTTCTTCATATAATGGATTATTGCATCTCTATGCGTCGATCTCATAATATATACATATAACCAAACACTCACATTCATATCAAGTTTGAGGTGAAATGATGTAAAAGTTCAATGAAAATATGTGGTTTTTTAAAATAAAATTGTGTATCGTAAAAGACAAAAACACTTCATTTGAATTCATTTGTAAAAAAAAAAACAATCAATTTCGAAATTTCAAAGAAAATCTTAAAAATTACGAGAAGTTGGAAAAAAATAAAAAAAATCCCCGCTACTGAACCTTTAAGCCTATGGATCAAAATCTCTAAATTTTGAGATTTCAACTAAAATTTTAAACCATGCTGACGACATTTACATGCATCTCTTATAACTTGATGACATTATCTATTAGCTTACAAGTATTAACCATTTGTGAAAGTAATAACTATCCACACAAATTAGAGAGATTAAGTACTCTCAACTTTTAGAGAAAGCCCATAGGCCCAAATTGTAAAATAACAAAAATACCCTAATGAACATGCAATTAATTGGCCACACACGGGCACAAGTAATTTACTTCTAAACGATTGTGTACTTCAGTCTAAACTAATGATCTACAATCGTTTAGATCATGATACATGATCATGTAGTTCATTTTAAATGATATGGAAAAAGACTTCAAGTTTAAACAATCGAATAATAAACTTTAAATGATAGCGAGAAAACTTCAGATATAAATGATCGTCTAATATAATCTAAACGGTCATTAGATCCATATACACAATTGTTTACCATAAATACACGATCATTTAAGATATATTACAAGGATGGATGATTGTGAAGTGAAATAATATATTTTAAACGTTTGTGTTGATCATGCATGGTAAACAATTGTGTTGATCATGTTAAACGATCGTATTGATTATGGTAAGTGATCATGTAGTCCAATGTAAATGATTGTTAAAAACTTCAAATCTAACGATCGTGTTAACCATGGTAAACGATTGTGTTGATCATGGTAAACAATCATGTTGGTTATAGTAAGCGATCATGTAGTCCAATGTAAATGATCGTAAAAAACTTTAAACCTAACAATCGTGTTGACCATGGTAAACGATGATGTTGATCATTTCAAAATAAAATTTAAACAATTTTGATATTCTTAAATATGAAGAAGATGAAGAAGAATATTGAAACAATCATGAAATAGTTTCAAAGCATCTTGCTGAAAATGATGAAGATGAAATAAGAGATTTAAATAGGAAAATAAATTGTTTAAAACTAGAAAAAAAAAGGTCTGAAAGATGAGATTAATAAATAGCAAAGAAGAAAAAAGAAAAAGAAGTGAATAATCGTCCTACAATATTCAAGGACAAATCTAAAATTTATGAAAATACAATGGTGGCTTCAAAAGCTTTATTTTTTGTTACATAGGTCATAAATATTTTTTTGTTTTGTTCTATATTTGTAAATTAACCTAAAAGTAAAAGTCATTACATTTATACAAATAACTTAAGTCCTATCAATTGTAATTTATTAATTTAATACCTTAGTAGAATTTAGATTTTAATAAATTTAAAAATATATACCAATTAAATTTTTACAAAAAAGTTATTTTATACTTGTATTTTTTTAAAGAACAAAATGGGAAAGAAAGAATCAAACAAATCATCCATTAATTAAATAAATAAGTGAAAAATCTAATCGAGAGCCTTTTTTTAATCCATGCTCCCTAGTTTTGAAAATAGTTTTATGAGTTTTCTATTTATAAATATTTTAAAAAGTGCTCTATTTGTAGGAGTGCGTATTCAAATCTCAAGCTTTTTATGTGTCATACTCGTATAAGAAGTACATAAGTGAACCAAGATCATATTTGAGTGAGATGGACTTTGAGGATATGAAAATATAGTTAAGAAATTTTCTTCGAAAACATGTGAGTGAGAATAAATCATCACCATTTTCAGGTCACAAGGTGAAAAACAAAGGATTAATTGAGGAGACATGTATGATCAAATGTTACTAACACAATAGTCAATAAAGAAGCAATGGACAGTGGTGAAAATGACACGTACAATTGTTAACCCAATTTAGTGTAGCTCTTCATCTACATTTAGGGGGCCATAACCCATGATTCACTAGAGTTGAAAGTTTTACCAGTACCCAACTTATACGATAGCTCAACTATCTTGTTTTACAATAAACCAAAGAAGTAGATAGTCTAAGCTCCCCTAAACCTTTTTGGTACTTGCTTCATTATATCTTCAATATCAAGACTCCCACTAAACCTTTATAATTATTCTTCTCAATAACATCGAACACAATGTCAATGACAATGTGATATTACTTGTAGGAATAAAAGTTATTTTGGCATTTTAGGTAAATAATAAAGTCAAAACACGAGATAAATGTTCAAAACGCATAGCTTTTAGTGCAAAATTAATATAACAAGAGAATGCACCTTACACAAGTCTTTTTGCCTGATTAACTATGCTTTCAAGTGATTTTCCATGCAGGATGGCGAAAAGAAGAATGAAACGAGAATCACGCGCTTTAACTTAACAAGAAGAAACTGTGTGGTGAGTTGTAAAGCGAGATGCCGACACATCACTACGTGAGATGATTCGTTAGAAGAAAAGAGTGGTAGTTTGAGGCCGATGACAAGAAACGGCTACTTTTTGCACTGGCAATTGTAGGCAAGGACAATTATGCAACATAAGCAAGAATGGATAGGCAACATAGCATAATTAATTTATCACGTAAAGTATGCTTATAAAAGAAGCCAACTCCACCATGAACATAGTATAGAGGAGGACACCCTTAAGGAGCTCGATGAAGGACGAGTTTTAAAGGCATTCACCATTTGTAGTAGTATTTCTAAAGGGATAAAAGTCTTATGGCAGTGAAAGATTTTACTGAACCATTCTTCAATTTAATTTGGAAATCCTAAAATTTTCAGTACATTGGCAAAAATAATTAAGAAACTAGTTTTCTTATTAAGACTTAAAGTCTAAGCATGCTTTCTAATTATAGATTAGGGAAAGAAAAACTTACTTGTTTGACGTCTCTGAATCTATAAAATAAATCTTCAAATTGGAACACCGCCTGGAGACCATCATATCATCTGGGATGAGATTGGTTTGCAATAACCAATTGGGATGGAAAAAAGTTTAGAGATTTTTTAGAGAAACTATTTTGTAGGAAAGCAAAATCATCCGTTCTTTTATTATTATTATTATTATTATTGATTAAGAAAAACTGTTTTTCTTCTACATATTTATAACTCTCTTTCCTTCATGGAGTAAGAAAGGGAGTAGGAGAGAATCATGAGATTGTATTAATTTAAAAAATATTCAATTAATAGAAATTTCAAATAAACTAATTAATTAACCAATAATCAATTAGTTACTAATGAATTAAATCATATTTAATTAATAATTTATTTAAATCTTATTTAATGAATATCTCTCCAATATCTTATAGTTTTATATTAATAAAATAAAATAAAATAAAATAAGGTTTAATTATTAATTAATACTCCAATTAATTAATAGCTAAATTAAATATCTTGTATTTAACTTAAATTAAATTTGAATCATATTCAAATATAAATTTCTCACATAATCAATAATTTTAATATGAATCCAATTAACATTAAACTAATATTTGAACTCATTCAAATATTTTATCTCTCATAAATTAATTTTGGATCATATCCAATATTAAATTTATATAATAAAGTGTGATAAAATTTATATTAGAATATATCACTATTTATATTAGAATTTATCACTATACATTATACTAATTTCCAAAGTAAATTTGAACATTTCAAATTACAGCCAATATAATAAAATCTCATTACCCGCTAGGAAGGGGATCTAATGGACCTACCGATCAGAAGCTACAACGATATGAGATTAATTGGCTAAACTCATTAACCACATTAATTAATATTTGTTAACTGTGTCTACTAATGACTCACAGCTGAACTCTTCTCACTATAGATATATTTTTGTGTCTACGGATATATACCAATAACAGTAAATTAGTCCTTCACGAGTGTTCGTAACACCAGATGAGTCAAATTATCGTTTTATCTCTAGGTTACCTCTAATCCTTAAATAGCAGTGCTCCTCTAATGAACAACCTCTTTATCGTCCAACCAATAAAGAGAAATCCCTCTCGTGCAATAGAGAGGTAGGACCCTCTGTTCAAGTCCCGAAGACACCATTTAAGGGAACACTCATCTACTTACCCTAAAGTAGGGAAGAAGATAATTCCATCTTGTGTAATTATGTTTCTAGCTCCCCACTTGGTGTTGTCCCCAAAATGATAAGCTTATTGACTTGGTGATCTGGCCACTCTCACCCGTACAAATCAAAGGACAATCCCTTGCGAACAGGAGTTCATAATACAGTCAGGATTAAGACTAAGTTACCTAGGTCATCCTAATGAAATAGAAACCTAACTAGTTAACGGAGTTACATCTAGTGGTTACTATTTCGCGATCCGGTCTTATGCAAACTCCTTGCATAGGATACCCTCACTCGCATGTCACCTATACGAACGCGTTGGATCATTGTGTTTGTATCCAATACAAAGTGAGCTATATCCATAATGTTACCAGAATAAGGTACCCAATCTTATCCCTATACTATAAACCCTTTAAGCTGATCTCGAACATTGATCCTTGTATGTCTCTACATACTATTCAAGTCTTCATTAAATATCTTAGGATGTTAGTTTATTGGATTTGGGTTATTAAGACAAAACTAATAATATAATCAATAACAATTATTACAATAATAACACTTTATTAACAACGGTCTATGGATTATATTTACAGTCTATGAGCTTTAGGACATAAATCCCAACAAACTCCCACTTGGAATAAAACTCTAGTCTTTATTTGGATGTACATAATAAAGTAATCCTCTAACATTGGAAATGGTAAAATGTACAAGTATATTACATAAAACATATATATACAAATACAATAAACTAGGGCATCCTCATACCCATTACACATCTCCCACTTGCCCTAGATTACATCTTAGCGGTTGCCATGAGTTCTTTTAAAATTTCATAAAGATCCAACGCTTCAATGTTAAGACTTTTTAATGCAAGGAATGTCTCTACCTAACAAAGGATAATTTAAGCAAAATTCACATTGAAAATTGAAGCGAAATCAATAGGATAGACATGCTAAAGATTTCTTCAATAACGTTTAAACAATCATGCATCAAAATATATACTTAGGGCCTCTGTTAATTAATCCTTAATTCATGCATTTTTGGATGGCCAAACCAACAAAACAAGAGTTATTTACCAAAATCAAGAAAGAAATTTATCCAAAAATCAAATTAAAAAAGCAATTAAGACATTCTCGAGGAAAATTATAAAGAACACTAATTCCCAAGAAATTTACCTTAGTTGCCCATAGTCTTTCAAGTAGTCCCAAAGAATTTAACAAAAAAAGTTGCCATTTTTTTTGGAAGAAAATTGAGAAAACTTTATTAGTTTTGTAGATTAAATTTTACAATGAGATTTGAGTCTAATTTGAATAGAAATGAAAAATGAAGTGTTAATCTAAGTTTACAAGGCAAAAATGGGACTAAATAAGCTAATAGGTTAACAAAAAGGGAGAGAGGGGCATCGTGACACAGAAATGGATGCCATGGTGATGCTTCTTTATTGCAGCTACTTCCTTTTGACACGACAGTACTAGGGAAGTTGCCCTAGCTTCTGAAAATTACAAAAATGTTTTTTGTCTCTTTTGGCCAATTCTTGTTGTTTAAGCTCTGAATTAAGTGATTTTCATTGTGTTGGACTCGTTGCGATGTCCGGAAAATTTAATGAATAGGTAAAGGAATATTGAGAGTGTTAGGTTATAAAAAGTAAGTCAAATAAAGTCCTACCACACACATATTCATATCTCTAGACATATATGCTAACTATTCTCTGCCTTGTTTTGGAATAAGCGTCATGTCATTCGCTTCAACTTGGTCCCCTTTACCTAGAAATCGATAGTCCCTGGCTTGGCCTTAACGTTGGTAGCCTCTACCTTTGCCTTGGCTTAAGTAGTCTTGAATTCGTCTTTGATTTCTTAGCTCATTGGCTTACTTTTGATATGACTTTGAGGATCATATTCACCCATAGTTTCCTTTGATTTTGGTCATGAAGATCTAATTCACCCATTACTTTAATCTTAATAGTTTCTTCTCTAATATCATTGAGGGATCCAAGTCATTGTAGCTTTTTATTTTCTTCATTTTGCATAGATTCTCAATTTTGTTTTGGAAGATCACTCTCGTCCCTATAGGTGACACCAAACTGTTGATGCCAAGTCTTGGCTAAAGAAAAACGCACATGAACCTCATGTAACATTAACAGTTGAATTTTTAATTTGGGGAAGAGAGAACTTGCAAAACATAGAAAAATGGATCTGATGTCTAAGTTAGTAAGAGAACTATAATATAGAGAAAAAGTCAGAAGTTCTTAATTACCTCATATAGAACCATAATGGTGAATTTATATAAGGGTTCGACATAGGGTTTATCTTTATCAAACTAGGTTTAAGATATAAATTTTAAAATCCTATAAAAGATATGTTATCTCTCAACTTGAATGAGTCAGAGCATGCCAAATTTTATTTCAATCTTGTTCAACGTTGTTTCTTAATCGACATTATTCCTTTTCAATGTCAGATTGATACAAATATACACTTTTATTGCGTTAGCTGAGCTATTTTTATCACTTGGCCAATGTATGTCGCTAACTACCCGACATGAGTAGCAAGGATATAGCGAGCACACACAAGAGGGAGTTTGGAGACAAACTCTACCTTAGTGAGATAACTTCCATCATTTGTATCTCGAAAGGCAAATAAGTGTAGACACTCGACGCCTGAGAGGTTGTTGTCCTTAAATACAAGGCTCTATAAGTTTTATAGGTAAACAGATATGGCTAAACTTAGTCATTCAGATCCCGATAGGAGACCGAATGTAACGTTCAATGACTTTGAGAGGAGCACATCTTAATCATAAGCTAGTTAATCAAGCTATATCGCATTGGGGTGGTCATATATATCTTATTCGCCTGGTAGCATTAGACATTCTTTCACCTCTCTTCTTTAATACAAGTTAGTTCACGTTTATACCATCTCAACCACCCTCAAATCATATTTACAGAGTACTCTAGGTGCAGATAAGTAGATGTAGTTTATTGTCACACCCCGTTCTAGGTTTTCCTCTCTAACCTAGATTGTGGTGTGCTACTATTTTAAAACATTTCTTTTTCAAAAATAAGATTTTGCATAAATACTTTTCAGAAAATTTTATAGAAATTTTGGCAACACCTCCCCTAAAATACGGGGTAGCTAAACCTGAAAAGGAAAATAATTTCACTTTTATGTATATAACCAGACATCAGACACTACAACACAACAAGTATCACCACACACATCCAGATGGTTCCAAAGCTTCAAGTAGAATTTAAATTTAAATTAACTATTACATACAAAGGATTTCAATCTAATGAGGGATCTTTCAAAACACGAGTCCTTAGCGTCACTCTTGTTACATCTAACCATCCCATGATGCAATACAAAAAAAAAAAACAAACAAATAATAACTAGACACATACAAAAATGAATATCTACAATACCAAATTCGACTATGGTAGGACATTAAATACATGGCCCGGAATAGTTCACACATGATCTATATCCACAAGAAAACACGCGACAAAACGGAGCTCACGCATATTTAGTACCCACCATAGTAACAACCTCCATCCAAACCAACAATGATAGCATACTAAATACACGATCCGGAATAGCTCGCAGGTGATCCATATCCACAAGGAAACACGCGGCCAAATGGAGCTCACACATATTTAGTACCTACCACGGTAACCATCTCCATATCTACTCCTATGTGCACAGAGAGTCACCCACCATGGGTCAAACTAGGCCTGAAGCCCAATCACATCCTCCATCTATGTCCTCACATAGGCTCAAGTTCCTGGATCTCTGGTCACGACCTCTTTCATCCCCGAACCCCCTAACAACCATAGGTGACGCTATGAAAACACATTCACGTGGCCTTAGAGAAATCACCATCATTCATAAAATCACATATTTTATGCTTAAAAGCCGAACATGGTCAGAAAACACATTTTTATAAAATTTCTAAACATACACATTCTTAAAATCATTGTGAGTAAACGCATCGTTTAAGTATAAATGAAAACATAGTTATAAAATGTCTAAACAATGGTAGTTTCCAAGCGATATCGTAAGATATCATGTATAAGTATAAAGAAAGCTTGAAAACAAGCCACTCACAGTCACTAACTCGATCCCTCAGGATTGTATGCATTTCTCAGTCCAATTTGACCTAAATAATGATCAAGGTCACATCAATATCTTTATGTGATACCAGGGTACAACTATTTGCAAAAATACTTCTTAAGGCCGCTAAAATCTATTTAATGCTTCTAAGGTCGTTGAATTTACAAAGTGCTTATGATTAGAATAAATTTTCTACATACGGACAAAAATTCTAGATACTTAACCTCATGAGCATCCAACTTAGTTCAAAAACTCAACAGTCTTTTATGTAGATATACTTTCCCTCAAATCTCAACTATTTTTGGGATTTATACCCAGAATATTATTATGAGTCAAACAACTCAAAACATTTCCTAAGATCACCCAATCCTTTTATTGTTTCAAACTTTATAAAAGTAAATACCAAGCGAACTCCAAGTTAATGAAAAGCTCACTTTCAACCCCCTACATTCAATTTTAGAACTCGATTATTTTGAGTAATCTAATTTTAAATGCTTAGATTCAATGGACATGTAAAAACTCGAAGGAAATTCACTTAAATTACTCCAAAACTTGTCAAGAACTAATCAAAGTACTATTAACTTCAATGGACAACATCCTAACCATCTTCTCAGTTCAAAATCAAGCATCCACCACCATTGTTTACGCTATACTATCACTAAGATTAGATGGTACTCAAGATCGACTCCAAAAGCTTAAAATCTTGCCCAAGTTATGCCAAATGCCTAATTTTAAGCTTTTGAATGGTTGAACAGCGGCTCGAACTCTTCTAAAACTCGAATCTAGCATCGAAAAGTAGTGGGTAATGAGAAAATCAAGTAGAAACTCAATGGGTATTCAAAAATCACCTTAAAACAACCCCAAACTGATCTTACATTAAGCGACAGATCTAAACAAAGAAGGGATATGAATAGAGGTTGAATTTATTTTCGGCGTGGTGGCTGAAGGAGTGGTTTTAGGAGAGCGGCTTGTGGCTAGTGCGAAGGGTTAACGTTAGATGCAAAACGACAAATTTAACCCAAGCTATGTGACCACGACATACTTCCACCTTTAGATTTGCAAAGGACGACAGCGTTCTGGCTCGCTGACCATCATTGGGTGGTGGGTTTCGCTGGTTGTCATCGGGCGGTGGGGCTCGTTGGTTGATGGCGTAATGGAGAGAAAGAGAGAGGAGATGAGATTAAGGAAAAATTCTAGAAAGGGAGGGGGGACGGTGGCTTCCACGAAGAAGAAGAAGAATAAAACTTTCCCTTTCTTTTTTTATTTTTACTTTTCACTTACTTAAAAAAATGAATATTAATAATGTTTAAAAGATACCAAAGTGCCCCCAACTTAACAATACACTACTACTTTGGCCATTTTGCTATGTTTTTCTATCTATTCATCACTTAGTTTTCAAGACTTATTCCAAACCAAAATTTGTTCCAATTCGTTTTTCTCATAAAGAAAAATTCAACCTTTAAGAAGCATAGTACGTATTTCAACTTCTTTTTCACAATCTCAGAAGATAATAAAATAAGTAACAAATAAAGGAGAGCAGAAAGAGAGTTTACATGTATAATCTCATTCTGTTATATATTTTTATTATTTTATTCTTTTACATCATCTAATTGAGAAGTAGACTCTAGAACTAAGTTTAAATATCAATTCTCTATGTCCGACCCTGGTTCATCTAGGAAAACCTATTGTTTCGCTTACACTTGGGCCAGCAATAACAACGAGGACTTATCGGTGATGGAAGATATATGAGCATTCTGCATGCAATGACCATATCCACTCGCATGATGAAGAGATTCATAAAGAGTATTTTGCATGCAATGATCCTGAATCACTGACACATCATGTGATTCAAAAGCACTATACCAATATAGGCAACAACAACATTTCCCATGGCATTGAGCTTATGTGGTCTAAAATCAAGAACCATCATCAAATATGTGGAGTTAACCAACTAGGTCAGGTTGTAGGCTTGGTCAAGTGGGATTGACTTATACATGCCCACAAACCAAACATACAAATAAACAAACTACAACCAAGCGAAATAGACCAGGTTATGCAGGATCAACTCTCAACAAGCATTGATCTCACTAGCACTGCGCAACATATTCCACCCTAAGTCCAATGAAACACAATCTAACAAGCATGCCCCGATATTCCTTTTCTTTTTTTGGCTTGAGTCTTCCAATAATCTAAGAAAATGAGTTAGAAGTAGATTACTCTTTGATCAAAGACCAAGATATAAGGAGAACAAGCTCATCACTCCAAGTTTGAACACTCTACAAGCAAAGTGATCAAACTTACCTTAATGTTCTTGGCATGCAACCCCGAATCCAGAATTGCAAAAAAGTGGTGTTGAGACTCTGTCATCTACCAGAGAATTTTTATTGATAGAAAAGCCATAAAACTTCAATTGTCAAAAACTTCTCAAAACAGTCTAATAGCAAAGATTAAATAGTCTTCCAATAAAAACACTAATGCATCATAAAAAGACTAAATTAACACTACTTTAAATATCATTAAAAGGGGATAAAATTGAAAAATACTAAAATTATGTCAAAAATATTAAATACAATTTAATTAATAATTTTTTATGCTTTAACGATTCATATCAGACTTCATTGTTTGAGAGTCAGAGTCGAACACTCAAGGAAACACGTGCTCATCTACTTTTCTCTAATAACAAGAATAAGTTAATTTAATCTTGTGTAGTAATGTTTACATATCCCGATTTGATTTCATCCTCAAAGTAGTAAGCATGTTGAGTTAGCGACTTGGACTACTCTCATCCACAAAAATCGAAAGGATGACCACTCATAGAAAGGAGACAATATAACTCATTGAGGCTAGATTTAGATTGAATTACATATGATTATCGTTCTGAAATATTAATCTCTTCAATCAACAATGTTACAAAGAGAGATTATATATTTTGTGAACCGATCTTATTCAAGTTCTTTATGTACGATATCCTCACTCGAAAATCTCTACAAAAACAATTTGGATCACATTGTTTGTAACGTTTACAAAGTGAGCTATATCTATGGTGTTATTAGGCCACTTGTATGATCCACTTGTATGCTCTATATATTGATCAAGTTACATTTTATACTATTGAATTTTAGTTTATTGGATTTTATTACACGAGTCTTAAATTTCTAATAAATAACATTTTATTTATATTAATAAATAAATTGTTTACACAAGTTTATAGCATATACACCAACAAAGTCTTAAAGTTTGAAGATAAGGTTCGTTAAGAAATTTTCTAAAGGAGAATCTTCTTTGAAGCTAGAGTGGTGTATTTATGTGTGTGTGGTTTGGAGTACCTTTAAGATATATAATTCTTCATATCATTAGATTAAAGGAGTGTGCCTCTTTTGTGTTTAGCTAGGGTCGAGTTAGCCTTGGCCAATGCTAACATTCAGGTCGAGCACCAATTTCCCTAGGCTCCTTTTAATTCTAAAATGATGCTTTGGGTTGGGGCACACATGAGACATTTTTCATTAGTTACTTTGCTAGGTTTTATTGAGCACGTGATTTAGGCTTGACTCAAGCTAACCTTCTTTTTTAAACATTTATTTTTTACCCTAACCATGTTATTTTCTTGGCTTTGTTGCTTTTGTTTCTATTTCATATTGATTATAACCTCAAATCACCCCAACAAAGCATGAAAAAGGGGAGGAAGGAGGACATTTTCAAATATAACCTAATGAACTAAAATATTTACAAAATATAGCAAACTTTCAGATTCTATCAATGATAGACATCTATAGACTTCTATCACTGTCTATCAGTGCATTTAATAGATTTCTATCAGTATCTATCCGAGTTTATGGTTGATAAAATCTGATATTTTGTAAATATTTTAAGCAATTTTGTCATTTTCAATCATTTTCAAAAACAAATTAAGGTATTTAACTAAGAGATGCTTAATCTCATCGGAAAAAAAAAAAGTTTAAGCTTCCACATCAAAACCGTCAATATAATAATTATTTTAAATACACTTTGAAATTTCATATAAGCTAAAGTGTAGTTGTCTAATTTGTCAAATATGCTATCCTTAATTAATATGCTATGAAAAGTATATATTATGCATGCAACATCACAAATAGTAGTATATAATTTATTAATTGATATCTACACATTAATTGATCGAGACTTTTATTGATTTTATCACATGGTATAAATGATAAGAGTTCAACATAATCTTATTTTTTATAAAGATAATACAGTATAATTACGTGTTAAGAGTTGGATTAATCGTTTGAAATTGCATATCATTTAGAGTTTCACCTGATCATAATTTTTTAATACTTTGATCCATGACTTTCTTCCAATAACAAAATTTATTAATAAAATAAAAATCAATGACTTGAGGATTAAGTAAAAGATGGTTTAAGTATATCATAGTTGATTGTTCTCTATAGTATTTAGAAGTTCACGTGAGGAGACAAAATTCCCCGTTTATTTTCACAAGAGAATTGGGTTTCTCGAAATTTCTTTTTGTTTTTTCTAATTAATTTTCAATGGATTAATTTTTTCTAAACAATATATATATTTAAAGCCATCATTTTCAACACAATAATATTCCATGTTGAAAGATATAATTAAGATCCATTTTCATAATTTTCAACTAAATTTACTTTCATCGATCATGTCAAATTATATAAATGATTTGACACTAAGTTAAACTTCATCACCCTATCATATTATCAACTCAAGCTTAATGTAATTTATAAACCAATTATCAACTATTAACTTTGGATCAATTTAGTGATTTAACATGGAACTTTAAATAAAATTGAAACTTTTTAACATGTGGAAAATGGTTGGTACATCGATGTGAATAGGAAAAGTGGTACAAGATAGTCACTTTTTTAGTAATTAAAGACTTGGTGTTAGGGTTAGATTTATTTTAAATATAATATTATTATTATGTTGCCCATGTGCATTATATGTTATTTTATCTCTTTGGGCCTATTATTTTATTAAGCTTATCAGGTAAAAAGATAATGTCCTAATTAAACACCATAATAGGTGGTATCCATAAATAGAATCTTAGGAATTGGTCATCTTACTGTCTCATTCAAGTAATTCATTCTTTCCCATCAGGAAACTTAATTAAGTTAAGGGTTAAGTAAGAGAAACACAATCCTTTAGAAGACTATTCATGGAGCAAAGTATGTGATTCTTTCACTAAGTTTAATTTGTAAAAATCATGTAGCTCAACGATCTTGGACCATTTATTATTTTATACAATGTTATGATTTTATTGTATAATGATCATGAAAATAAAACTTACATGTGGTATCAGAGTCTTGATTGAGATCTTATAATTTTCCATTGATGTGTAAGATATAAATTTATGTTTTCACTAAAAATAATTTTGTTTTGACTTTTCTTTAATATAGGGTGGATTAGAAAAGATTAACAAAATAATAATAGTAATTAAATAAATTAATCAAAAGGTATTTAAGAAATCACCAAAAACTCATGTTTGATAAAGTTTTCTTTGGTTGATTTTTCATGGATAAGTCTTCTGATGTGATTGTTTTTATTTATTAGTTTATTATTATTTTTTATAATGAAGAATCCACGTGGATTTCAAAATTGTTGTAGTTAGTTTAAATCTAGGGGTGCTCGCAAAAATAGCAAAACAATTTGTGATAATAGGGTTCATGTCACTACATTTTCTAAATTGCAAAGGTAACAAATTTAAAACTCGATAACCCTTTAATAGTCATCTAATAGTCATCTGATAGCTGTTTGATATCATTAATTACTTGTCGTATTTGTCATATTCGTAACATGCAAAAAATGGTGTCATGAATTGTTTTTTTTCTAAATATTTTTGTCATCTTATGCAATTTCCCTTAAATCTATTATTTTAAGATTTTCAAAAATCTTTTCAACCACTTATGAAATCATCATCATAGAAAAGTCATCATAAAAAAATGGCATATAATGAACACATAAAATATGCATCAATTATATTTTACACATTATGGTATATAATGATAATGATATAAAGTATGATTTAAAGTATCCACTTATTCTTGTGATTAAAATTACGTCGTTAATGAGAGTTTTGATAAAATTATTTGTAATATTAATGTTTTGCAAATTTTGGGATTAAAATAAATTTTGTTATTTGATATTTATATGTTAGGAATAATTTGTTAGACACAAAAGTGGCCAAAGTAGTAAGTTATATAGATATCAAATGAAACTTAATTGGGGAAAACAAATAAATTTTAGAAATTGAAGAAAAATCTTTATGTCCTCATCATAAAAAAAAAT
Organism: Cucumis hystrix; assembly: GCA_025688845.1. Classification (NCBI taxonomy): domain Eukaryota; kingdom Viridiplantae; phylum Streptophyta; class Magnoliopsida; order Cucurbitales; family Cucurbitaceae; genus Cucumis; species Cucumis hystrix. The sequence goes on along the minus strand of CM046888.1, from coordinate 13,131,155 downwards.
ACTTTTTATTTTCTTATTATGAAAAAGAAATATTCTTATCCTGGAAAATCTTTTATCTTCTTATTATGAAAAAAATAAATAAAGAAAGAAAAAGAAGATAAAGATATCATCTAGAGATAATCACAACATAATCACATGATCAAGATTAGGGTTTTCCAAGATTCATTTTTTTTTTTTTTGGATTTAAAGTTAACCCAGATTTAACTATGCTCTTAATTAATCCATTAACGTTGCTATTTTTCTTATGATTTAGTTGTTTAAATTGAAAATATAATAAATTATGCATATTTTTAAATTCCATAAAGTTTGATACAATAAATAAATTTATTTTATTATTCCTTTGTGTTATGTTTAAATCACAAATAATTTAAAGCATGTATTTGTTTGTGATTATTTGATATCTATAGTATAAATATTTTGTAGTCACCAAAGTGGCTAAATTAGTAAGTGTTTTATAAATATAAAATTGAAGTTATGTTAATTTAATTATCAATGTTTGTGATTGTTTTATTATAATATTCCATTGATTGCAAATTAAGGAGATAAATTATTTGTGTGATTATTTTAATATGATATCTACATTATGAAAATTTTGTTAGTCACCAAATTAAAGTTAACTTAATTACTCATATATTTATGTGATGCTAATAAATGATATGATACTATGAAACATAAAGATATTATCATGAGCATATTGATTTTCATTATTATAAAAAATAAAATTGATCAAAGGTTGATTAGTAGTGGTTGAATAAGAAATTTTGATACGAATCACAAATTGTCACATCATTTATTAAATTAATGATGAAAAGTGCAAATAATTGAATTTGGAAATAATTAAAATTGACATGTGTCCCAAATTAAAAATTGAAAACATAAATTGGCCAATTCTAATAATGCCACATGTTTTTATCTTAACCGTTGGATCAAGTTAATTGTTTTGGTTCAATTAAATATTATTTACTTGGACTAAGTTAAATTAAGCCCAAAAATAAGTTAATTGTGCCCAAACACTAAATATGACTCAAATCCATGTGGTTGAGCCCATGGGTCTAGTCCATGGACCAACCAGACTCAAGCCCATAAAGCTCACCAGAGAACTCTATAAATAGAGGAGTTCTCTTCATTTGTAAGGGGTTGAAAATTTTTGACTCTAGAAGGTCTAGAGAGAATTCTCCCAAGAGCTAGAAGACTCCCTAACTCTTGAAGTCGACCATCCTCGAAGATTGAAGCTCCTTTGAAGATACAAGCTTTCTTCCAAGACTCCAACTTCAAGAACATCACGTGCTCCGCTTCCTCAAATCAAGCATAAGCATCTAGTAGAGAGAGAATCATAGGATCAAATTCTAGAGATTGAGCCACATCGCATCAAATCAACAAAATACAACATCAACTCAAGTTCAACACCACGAATCAAATTTCTCCAAAAATCTTGTGCGAACAATAGTGTTATAATTTTGAATCTTATTATGGTTAATTGAGGTTTTTGTTTAGATATTTTTAGTATATCCAAAGATAACTAATGTATCTAATTTGAGCATTTAAATTACCAATTATATGGAATTAAATCTAGCATAAATTAAGTATAAATATTGTACATTGTTGTGTCTTCCAAAGAAGAACTTCAATGTATAAGTTAATGATTATTTAATATTATTTGAATCAATGTTGTATGTTTAAGTTTATTTCTCAATACAATAATGTATAAGCATATCGATTTTGTAATTGTAGCATTTGCTCCCATTTCTATTCATTTGCATGTTGCATCTATAATCAAGTTTAATAATGGATTCAATTTCTCTGATTGGTGCGAACAAATCTAATTCCATCTTGGAGTTTTGGATCTTGATTTGACACACTTAAGTGAGAAATCTGTTGCACTTGCTTCTGCTAGCAATGATGATGATAGATTTTTCTATAAAGTTTGGAAAAGATCAAAATAACTTGAGCCTAATGTTTATGCAAATGACTATAGCAAATAATATTAAGTTCACAATTATAATATTAAAAATATCAAGGATGTTATAAAATTTATGGAAAATATGATGGAAAACACATTGTTTTGACTCATTTGCTAAATTCTTAGAAAGTCATGGTATATGTAAGGTTCATTGAGAATTATGTAATTAGTGGAAGTTTGGAACCACATAAAGTGGAAATTCAAGAAGTTAGGGTGGAAATTTCTTCTTCTATAACTTCTTCTCAAGTTGTTGTTCATGTAGTTGTTGACTCTGTTAACAATCCACAAGAAGAACAAATTAATGTCCAAACACCACATAATGATGTTATAACAAATGAATCTGTAACTGAGGGACCACAAGAAATAGAGTTAAGAAGATCTATAAGACGAAGAAAAGATAAGTTATTTCTGATGACTATGTGGCTTATTTGCATGAGTCAGAATTTGACTTAAGTATTAATAATGATCCCGTTTCATCTTCACAAGCCATTAAGGAAGATAATTCTGCCAAATTGTTAGATGCCATGAAAGAAGAGTTAAAATCAATGAATGATAACAAAGTCTAGGCCTTGTAGAATTGCCTAAAGGAAGTAAAAAAGTTTGGTGTAAATGATGATAATTCTGCAGCAACTTTTTTCTAAAAAATCGACAAGTATTCTAAAGGTGATAAATATATGGAATACAAATACTTTGTTGTTAAGAAGAAGTTTAGAAACAAAGAGTGTCAATCAAACACATTAGCACTAAACTTATGATTGCAGATCTACTAACTAAAGGATTGTCACCAAGGACATTCAATGATCAAGTTAATCCTATGTGCATTAGTAGATATCATTAATAAACTCAAGATTATGTTATTTGACAGTTTGAGCTCATTTATTTATTATTTCTGATTTTATCTCATGGTTTCATCCTTATGATTAGTATATACATAAATGAATTATGTAAATCAAATAGGAAATCGTCCTTAATAAAGACACTTGTTGTTGGACCGTTATTGATTATCTTTATTATAAATCATGTTAATAGAAGAATTATTTCAATGGTACATGGAAGAGAGTATGTTAATGCAATGATGCATGACTGCCATGATTCTTTAGTAGTTTCTTTGACTTTTCATGATATGTTATGAAGTTCAATTTTGCGCATTAAGTCTATGAACGTTTATGGTAAATAATAATATCAATGGGCCAAGTGGGAGAATGTTATATTGATTTTAAGTATAATATTATTATTAATGTGGCCCATGTGCATTATATTTTTAGACGCCTAATTGTTGCGACCAATAGCTGCTTCACTGTATCTTCCAATACTTGCACCAACAATTTAAAGGCGTACCTTTCTACTAAGTGATGGTCGGTTAAGCTCAAAGTGATTTTCTCTCTTCTTATCTCAATCATCCATTAGTGTTTGAAGGAGCACATGTCAAGCTGTGGAAATAAAAGATGTTGTATTTCTTAAATATTAAGAAAGTTGTCACCACATGCACCACTAAAAAACAGAAGCCCCAAAGACCATTCCAACCGAGGAGAAATTCAAGAATTTTGAGGCATGGAAGGAAAATGATTTCATTTAGTAAGAATTTTATTTTAAATTGTTTTTGACTGAGGATTTGTGTGACTACTACAGTACAATGTCCACGGCGAAAGAAGTTGGGATGCTCTACTAAAGAAGTATGACACCGAAGAAGCTGGTTCAAAGAAGTATGTGATAAGTCGATACTTGCGATATTAGATGATGGATGAAAGATCTGTAGAAGCAAAATCCCATGAATTGCAGAAAATTGCTCATGAAATAATGAGAGAAGGTATAACTTTAGATGAATAATTCCAAGTTTCTATTATTATTGATAAATTACCTCACATGTAGAAGGAATTTAAAAAACCCCTAAAGCGTAAGACAAAATAGTTCTCCCTGGAAAGCCTTATTATTGACATGAGGGTTGAGGAGGAAGCCTAAAAACTGAACTAGAAGGAGGAGATGAACGTCGTTCTAAGAAGGACTTCCACTATCGTTCTGAAACCTAGATTGAAGCTAAAGGGAAACAAAATGAAGGTCCAGAATCGAAGTCCCAACAACCAGAAGCACGCCAAAAGAATCAGAAAGCCTAGTCCAGAAGTACGGTACAATTCTCTGCTACAATTGTAATAAACCTAGTCACTTAGCTAAAAATTGTAAGACTTGTCCCATTGTACAGGCGAACTTAGCAAAGGAAGAACTTTATGCCATGATTATAGAAATTAATGTGATAGGGGATTCTGAAAGTTGGTGGCTAGACACTATCGCTACGCGCCATATCTATCATGACCTTAGCCTCTTTAAGAACTATAATGAAACTAAAGATAGAAAAATATTTCTTGGGGATCACTACACAACGACTAAAGTTGTTGGAATATGCAAAGTTGAGCTGAAGTTTACGTCTTGCAAGACAAGTCTTACGGAAGAAAGTTTTGCACATTTTAAACATAATGAAGAATCTGGTCTCAGATTTACCTACTCTTACTAAAAATAATGTGTTTTTGGGGAAGGGTTCTACAACTAATGGAACATTTAATTAAGTTTAATGTAGAAACAAATTAAAATATAATCTTTTGCTACATGTTATCTTTATTTAATACTTGGCATGCTAGACTCTGTCATGTTAATAAACAAACAATTAGCAACATGTGTAGGTTGAATTTGGTACCTAAGTTATTAATGAATGATTTTGATAAATGTGCAATTTGTAGTCAAGCTAAAACAACTAAGTCTTCACATAAATATGTAATTAGGAATTCTAGGCCTCTAAACTTAATACATTCAGACTTATGCGACGAATTTGACGGTCTCTTAACTAGAAACAGTAAAATATATTTTATAACTTTTGTTGATTATTGTTATGATTATACTTTTATTTATTTGTTGAAAAATAAAAGTGATGCCTTTGACATTTTTAAGTTGTTTGTAACTGAAATAGAAAATCAGTTTAATCGAAAAATAAATAGACTTCATAATGATAAGGGAACTGAATATGACTCAGTTGCCTTTAACAACATGTATAACACACATTGATTAATCCATTAAAAGACAACTCCTTACTCTCCTGAAAGAAACGGTAAAGTCGAACGGAAGAATAAAACTCTATCTGAATTAGTAGTTGCTATTCTTCTTTATTAAGAAGTTGCACCATAATTTAGGGGTGTAAGAATAACCCTAATAACCTAACAACCTGGACTATCCAACCCATATTATATGGCTTGGGTTGAGTTAGTTTAAAATGTGGGTTGGGTTGGATTAGGTTAGGTCTCGGGTTGGGGGTTAAAAATTTTAGTTCAACCCAATCCAACCCGAATTAATAATATATATATATATATATTATTATAAATCTAATAAAAGTAAAGTTAGTAATTAATGTTTAGGTCAGTCGTATCCCAATCTCTCTCTAATTTGAATGATTTGTTCAAAATCATTATCATTATGATTTTATTAAGTTTTGAAGTAGTATTTTGTTAAACGATTATGTAGGAAGTTAAACAATCGTATGGAAAGTTAGTTGATCGTATAAGAACTAAACAATCGTTTGAAGGTAGAAAGCTAAAACGATGACGTAAGAGGGTAAACAATATGGTATAGAAAGCTAAACGATCGCGTAAGACGGTAAACGATCGTATAGAAAGCTAAATGATCGTGTAAGAGGTTGAACGATCGTATAGAAAGCTAAACAATTATGTAGGAGGTTGTAGGGTAAAGTTTTGTAACGCCCTTGGAAAAAAAAAAAAAAAAAAGGGTTAATAATAAAATAATATTATTTTATTATTAAATATTATTATTAAATAATTATTTTTTTTTTCCTTTTCTTTTTCTTTTTTTTTTTTCTTTCTTTTCTCTTTTTCCTTTCTTCTTCCCCCGCGTGCAGGCCCCCCCCCTCCATTTTTCTTTCCTTTTCTCCTTCTTCTCCCAGCCCTAGCCGCCGCCGTTCGGTCTCTGCCCTCGAAGCCCCGCCGGCGTAGCACGCCGCACTGCCTCCCCGCCCACGTCGTCGCGCGCATCAGTCAACAACCGACGAGTCGGCCTTGCTCGCGAAGTCTCACCGCGCGTCCCTTCCTCGCACCGTTCGTCCGCTTCGCGAAGCCTTGCGCCGCTGCGTCCGACGCCATCCGTGTCTCCGTCGTCCCTCCGTCCGCAGCGGCAGCCAAACCCAGCCGAACCCGTCCGTTCGCGAAGCCTCACGAAGCTGCCGTCCAGCCCAGCCGCACGCCGACGCCGACGCCAGATCTGCACGTCCCGCCGTTCCCCAGCCGCACGCCGACGCCAGATCTGCACGTCTCGCCGCACCCCTTTCTCGGATCTGTACTCCACGCGCCGCCGTGACTCCCCGCCCAGCCGCATCTCCACCTTCCAGCCACGTCACCCATTTTCCAGCCGCGGATTTGAAACCGACCGTCGACCGACCCATACGTAAGGTTCCGCGAACTGGCGGCCGTGTGCCGTGGAGTGTCGCTGCAATTGTTTTACAGTAAATCGTCGAAGTGGTGCCTTAGGTAACAAATTTACGTTATGAATTTTAGTTGTTTCAAAGCAAATTCGAGTTGTTGGTTGGATTAATTGTTAACCGTTGTTCGGGTGTTGTCTGATTAAGGTGGTGCTTGGATATCCAAGTTTCGAAGCAAGCTTCATTGGAAGTTTGGTTTCATTCGAGTTGGATCTTGGTGCGATTAAGGAGCTTACCTAACGCCAAGGTAAGGGACTTTCTACTGGACTCAATAAATGTTATTTAAATGTGTTGGCTGTATGTTTCGTGCTGTTATACTGCGGAGAAATAACGATTATGAGGTGTATGTTTGAATGTGGATTTGTGGTTGATAGTATGTTATGACTGGTTGAATATATATGTGCAAATGTAAGGGTGTGGAAATGTCTGGATATCGTAGATGTGATTATATAATGTGTGACTTGAATGAGTAGATTGTTGTGTAAATCGAATGCCTGGTAGACGACTATGAGGATGTATTGTGAACGGAAGAAAAATCATGGTCGTGCTATTTTGGATCGAAGTGGATGTCATGGTTGGTTTTGCTGTCGACTGATGTATTAACGTGTTTGTGACAGTCCTCGGGTTAAATTGGAATAAAAATGGTTGTTTGAGGTTAAGGGGAAAGTTCACGTGATGAGGACGTTGGATTGAGTTGTAAATTGACTGTTAAGAAGTATAGAATGGACTGAGGGGATAAATTATTAGTTTTCCTAGTGGATAGTTACCCTGCGGGTGTCCTTCGGGATTATCCCCTATATGTGCATCCTTCGGGAGCACTAGACTGATATGTGCATCCTTCGAGAGCACTAGACTGATATGTGCATCCTTCGGGAGCACTAGACTGATATGTGCATCCTTCGGGAGCACTAGACTGATATGTGCATCCTTCGGAAGCACTAGACTGATATGTGCATCCTTCGGGAGCACTAGACTGATATGTGCATCCTTCGGGAGCACTAGACTGTGACTGTGCAGGGTACACCATAGGATACTAATAATTTATTTTTCCCCGAACGGGACCAGTAGTGGGTCCCTTACTGAGTATATTAATACTCACCCTTTTTATGTTTAACTTTTCAGGCAAAGGTAACACGAGGGGCAGACCGACGAGGGACAAGAAGGACTCGTGAATGGCCATAGAAGACTGTCCTTTAAACTGCTTCCGCTGACGGTTTTATAAATGTTTTGTTGAACTGAATTTACAAGTAGTTAAAGTTTGTAAACAGTACTTTAAAATTTCATGTTTTGAAATAGGGCCCGATTAAATTTTCTTTGAATTCGTATGGTTTCATTTAAAGTTCTATGTCTTTCGTAAACAAACGGTTTTGTGTCAAATTGACGACTTAGACGGTCAGTCCGAAAAGTCCGGGTCGTCACAAGTTTAAACTGATGGAGATTATTTTAGGGTGCAAAAATCTAATAGTATAACAACACCTTCATTAAAATTTACAAACATTAGGAATGAAAAAAAAAATAATACAATCCGATAACCCAACCTATATTTTACGGGTTGAGTTGTGAACTTAATTCGGGTTGTTCTAGTTGTCAATCTAACCAATCCAAAAATATGGGTTGGGTTGAGAATGTCTTCCAATCTAACTCATTTACACCCCTAACCATGTTGGTGGGGTGTGAAATTATGCAAACTGTGTTATATATATATACACACGTTCTTAGCAGAATCCAAAAGTCTAAGAATACAACTTCACTTTTGAAAAGTCTTTAAGAATAAGAAGCCAAGTTTTCCAGTAGAGCCTATAAGTGTGCCTTTATAGGATATGCAATAAATACGAAAGTCTATAGGTTCTGACCTAGTCAATCAAGTGATTATGGAGTCAAATGATTCTGATTTCTTTAAGGATAAATTTCCTTTTAAATTAAAAAATAGTGGGAGCTTAAGCTCTAATAACCTAACTAGTAGGGACTCAAGTTCTAGTAGTCAACCTTAAGTTAGAAATCAAACTTCAAATGAAGTAGATTTTGAGCCTAGAAGAAGTAAGAGAATTCAAACCATTTAAAACTTTGGAGATGACTTCAAAACCTACAATGTAGAAGAAGATCCTAAAAATCTAATAGAAGCTCTATCTTTAGTAGATACCAACTTATAGCAAGAAGCTATTAACGACAAAATGGATTCTCTTCAATCAACTTATGACATTTAGTAGACCTACCACCTATCTGTAAAGCAATAAGATGCAAATGAGTTGTAAGGAAGAAACTCAAACCTTATGGAACAATCGATAAATTATAAAAGAATAGGCTTCTAGCTAAAGGTTTTGGACAAAAAAAAACATATATTTCTTTGATATATTCTCTTCAATGACTAGAATCACCTCAATTAGAGTGTTGATTTCTATAGCAACCGTTAATAATTTTTTAGTACATCAAATGGATGTAAGGACCACTTTTGAATTAGAAAATAAAAGAATTATATAGAACAACCTGACGATTTCATAGTTCATGATCAAGAGAGCAGAGTTTTTAAGTTAGATAAATTTCTATATGGACTAAAACCAAACTCATAAACTATGACATGAGAAAATTGATCATTATTTTTAGAGTGTGTGAGGAGATAGACAAATATCAATTTGTTGGTATCTCCACTTAACAGCCAATGTCGTCGTTTGTCTTTGAGGCGTTGAGCAACATAGTGACCTTGTTGGTGACAAATAAAATAATAATATTATTTATATTAAATGTTTATTTATTTTTATTAAAATTATTTTTGAGTTGGAGAGTGATGTGGTGAGCTTGTAACACGTTAATGCATTGAGATTTTGTAACGGAACGCAACTTTGAGGTGGTGAGCAATGTGTTAAGTCTTTGAGGCTTTGAGCAATGCATTAAGTATTTGAAGCATTGAGGTGTTATAGTTTAACATGACCATTAAAGCATTACGAATCGTTGAGGTGTTACAAATCTCGGGCATTGATACTATTATGACCGTTAAAGCATTACAAAACTCACCTCAATGTATAGTTCTCCACTTCTTCTCATTTTAGAACATCGAAAAACTCATATCTTATCTTTCTCAAAACTTTTCTCTTTGCTTTCATTTTCAAGAAAAATTCATTCAGAGTGTGTGTTGGTTTCAATCGATTTTAATGCAACTCCAATCAAGTATTTTGGTTGTTTTATCTTGGGGACGACGTGACAATACCAAATTGTTTGCACTTTAAACAGAGCCATGAAACGTCTTAAAGAAAGCATGATCTGTAACTTAGCATTCTTCTAACAAGATTTTGTTTTATAGTTAGGCGTTCAGTTTAGACGTTCAATGTAGGTGACCAGTCTAGGTCCACACCAGGCGATCAAGTTCCAAGTGTCATCTGATCTAGATGTCTAAATTTCCAAATGCCTAATTGTTGCTTTCAAGTAGCTACTTCACCATATCTTCCAATACTTGCACCAACACAATATCTTCCAATACTTGCACTAACACATTTTTATTTCCATTTCACCGAGGTATTGCCTTTTGATTTATATGCTTAACTCTCCATCTTTCGATTTTATTGTTCACTAGCGACCACAAATCGCACCAACGACCTTTGTAAATCGATCTTGATTAGTGAACTTTCTTCCTTAACCACAAGTCAAGTAGACTTGGTGATCACCTGATCAAACTAAAAAATATTTGGGTTGGATTGGCCCCTTGTATAGCAATGGTGGGGTAGGGTATTTGACCAGCTTAAACTTTTGGGTTGGTTAAAAAAACACTCCATTCAACCCAAAAACAACCCGTGTACACCGCCTAGTTGTCATTTTGAATAATATTTGAGTCATTTGTCTGTTTAATTTTTATATCGAGAAACACAAATGTTCTAATTTTACTATTGTAAAATTTGCTCTATTGTTGATCTTGAGTATTCTCAAGATTTTGGTGAATTGTTTACTCCATATCGACAAGAATTCCCAGGTTTTCCAAGTGAAATGGATGGTTTTTATTTGAAGGAGTAAAGATAAAAGTTGTAGGTGAAAGGAAGTCTAAGGAACATTGAAAGGGAGTCTCACCTAGACTCTAGAAAAAGGTGATGTTGCAAAGAATTTGGTTATCAAACTCTTTTGTATTGTTTGTTCTTTATTTATATATTTTTTTTTGTTCATCTCTGTCGTTTTTTGAAATTGCTGAAACATTGTGTATACCAAGTTTCATTGTGTGTTAAATAACCTTTATTTTAAAAACAATAGTATTTACATTAATAGTTCAAATATTTAAATGTTAACATTTAATAATAATAACAAACTTAGTTAGATATATAATAGAATTGCCAATTGCAAAATGATTTATTACCCATTATTATCTTATATATCTATAGATTTTCAACGACATAAATTCATGGATTAAATGGGTTTTCTTATAATGTGATAAACTTATGCAACAAAACAACTTTTCAAACCAACCCTACTTAGCACCTTAAATCTTTTTAAAATGATTATCTGTGATGAATTTGTCTTCTCATTTGTTTTCAAAGACAGATAGATGAATTAATTAAACAAATACATGTTTTGAAACTGTTTTTTACTTTGTTGGTCTAAAACCGCAATTCATCCTCCCAAGCTTTGATTTTTTTTGCTAAAACACTCTAATTGGTCCAACAAATTATTCTAATTTTCAAAAAATTCGACTTTCCATGAATTTACTATTCGCAGTTGAACTATAACTTGATGATTTAATAAGAAAGTAAATTTATTAGAAAGAAAAAGAAGAAGGTACCTAAATTGAAAATTTTTGAGGGTTTGCATTACAATTAAGAAAATTAAAAGGGAGTGGAAGAGGTGGTGGCAATTTGTGAAGAAGACAACCTAAGGCAAAGCATGCTCCTCTTTCTCTCTCTCTCTCTCTCTCATAAACTCACTTTTACACAAAACATTCATTAGTGGGATCACTTTTAATTTCATCAAAACTCTCATCATCTTCCTCCAACACATATATACCTAATGAATTCTCTCTTCATATCATCAAATTATCATTTCATCATTTCATTTTTCTTCCTCTAATCATACTTTCTCCATTCAATTACAATTTTATTTTCTAACATTTTATAATTATTTTTATGAAGTCGTTTCCTTTTTAAAGATTTCAACATATAGCTAAACTTTATTGTCTCAACTTTTAATTTTAGTTTAAAAATAATGTATGGTAGATAACAATGACGAATCCAGAAATTTTGTGTTGACTAACAATGTTTGTGATCTTAGACTTATACTAAATTCGTCAATGTAATTAATATAACATACAGGTAGGATAAATCTAAAAGATTTGGCGAACTCTATTACACATCGAAAGACAACTTTTTAAGCCAGTAAGCATGAGTGTGGCAAATAACTTGGACAAATAATATAGATTTTTTTAAGAATATATAAAAAGAACAAACTATGTACTGGGAAAGAACTAAATCACGAAAACTCATTTTATTTGATTCCACTATCAAAATATAACTTTCCCATTTTTTATAATTTTTCATTAATTGGGTAATTAATGTATATTACCAAATGTCAATGATTTTAAACCCACACTATTGTAGCATGTTTAAATTAGCTGTAAGGGTAGTTAAGAATGATTAATTTTAATTTTAATTAGAATTTTCTAAAAAAAATAGAAATCATGACCAACTATTTATACTTCATATAATAAAATCACTATACTTAATTATACTTAAAAGATAAATATTTGATTAAATTTTCTATTTTTGATAATTTTCTTTTAACCCCTGACCATACATCTTAACTATATAGCTGACAATTCCTCTAAACACTATACTAGAAATATTAAAGTGTATATATATATATATATATATATATATATATATATATATATATATAGTGCTATATATATATATATATAGTGCTATATATATATATGAGTGTGGTTAATGGGTAAAATCAAAACAAGAAAACAAAATGCAATAGTTTACGCACACAAGAAAAGCTTAATATTCCTATTTAGTCTAACGTTTTCTTTCACTATTATTTGTCATTTGATATCTTTTATTTAACAAGTTGATCCAACAAACATTGATTGAAAGGTCATTTAATTTTGGGCAATTTGCTCATATGAATTAATTTTACCATTCAGTTCTTACAGTATTTTGATTCATAAGAACAAAAACTAATTGCTGTGCCTTTAATTTCCATGAATTATTCTGTGTTTTTAATTAAACGTGTGTTTGTTTGTTTCTTTTCTTTTCTTTTTTTTTTTTTTTGAAAATTTAAAAAGAAAAAAGAAAGAAAGAAAGAAAAAGGAAAGAAAATATGTTGTCACAAAGTAAAATAATGGTGAAAAAAATTGTTACATAGGATTTTTGGCTCCAAAAGTCAAACACCCAAATGATTGATTTCTTTAAACTTTGGAAAAAAAACAAAGGATATATATACATGTAGACATAATTATTATTACTTATATACATTTAACATTTACTAATATACACAAAAACAAAAAAATAAACTCTCCCATATATATATCCGATAAACTAAATTAATGATAATAGTTTATCCATTAACAACATACCTTGATATGGATGTACATACATTATACAATCTCATTTTCAGAACATTGGTTTTAATATTTGATCAATCGTGATTGTAAAAGCCTAATCTGTTATAAATTTTGATTACTTTTAAGCCTTAAAAAACAAACCCTACCATTACACGTAAAAAAACAAAACAATAAAAAAAAATATTTTCTTAAGAAAAAAGGGGTTTAGAGGGAGGGGGAGAGAGAAAGAGTGTGTGTGCGTAATGATATATAAATGTAGGTAGTGGTGGGCATACTATTATCCCATTCACGATCGTTTATCTTCCAAAAGAGTGCGTGTAAAGAAAGAATATATATAGAAAAAAATTAGAAAGGAAAGAGGTAGAAAAGATGGGAAGACAGCCATGTTGTGAGAAAGTAGGGTTGAAGAAAGGGCCATGGACAAGTGAAGAAGACAAGAAGCTAATAAACTTCATAGTAACAAATGGTCAGTCATGTTGTTGGAGAGCTGTCCCTAAACTTGCTGGTCTCCTCAGATGTGGTAAAAGTTGTAGACTTAGATGGACTAATTACTTAAGGCCTGATCTTAAAAGAGGCCTTCTCTCTGATTTTGAAGAGAAAATGGTCATCGATCTTCATGCTCAACTTGGAAACAGGTCCCTTCCTCTCTCTTTCTCCCTAGCCTCTTCTTCTTCATCATCAACTTAATTTTTCTTTCTTTTCCCATCTCCTCATCTCATACTTCAATTATATTTTACTCTTTTACTCTTCTTCCCATCAAATCTTACTATATAATTAACTAACCATTCTCTTTTTCTCTTCTTCTCTTTTTCGTTTTCGAAAATTATTAAGCCTACATAAATTCTAACTACTATTTATGGCTTTCTAAATTTTGTTGCCTACCTATATTATATTTTATATTTTAGGAGTGTTTTTAATTCCACACAAATTTCCAAAATTTAACTTTATCTGAAATGCCAATTAAAAAAACAAATTCTCCTGATTTTTTCACTTTCTTGATTGATTTCCTAAGATAATCTCTTGATTTTTGGCCAATATTTTAGTTAATTTTCTAAAAGAGAGGTAATTAGTTTATTTATTTATTTTGGCTTTCGTTTTTTGAAACAAATTATAATTCTTTTATATTTTGGAGGTTTTGAGTAAGAAGGTAAATTAAATACATTTTATTTTCTTTTTTATATATTATTTTAACAGTCGTTTGCTAACCTTATTATTTTAAAACAATTAATTCTTCTTTGTTAGGAAGTAGAAGAGAAATGTTTGGTTTCTTTAAAAAACAGTTATTTAATTTTCCAGTTTTGATTTGATTTCTCAAAATATATTAATAAAAGGTAGATAAAAAAAATTGACGTTAAATAAATGTTTATAGATTTTTCAAAAGGAGCCCTTGTAAAAATAGCAAAAATTTGATGATAATAGGATTCATGTCACTACATTTTCTAAATTGCAAAAGTAACAATTTAAAAGTCGATAAGCCTATGATCACCATCTGATAGCCCTTCGATAGTCCTATGATTACCGTCTGATATTACTAACTTTACTATATTCGCAATATACAAAAAATAGGTGTCATGAGTTACTAGATAAAAAACCTGTTTATATTCTACTTTACTCCAAAGTTTTAGTCTTCTGTTTCTCAAATTTTTTGCATTAAAGAATAGATAATGTCTATAGAAACTGAAATTGTTAATGTTTAAAATGAAACATCTATTTACACAGTTTGAAGACTAAAATATAATATATTTAGATATAAATATAAAAAAAAATACGAAATATGAAATTTCAATGATGGAGTTTTCCACTATATATGCATATGGCTCTTTTATCTCTCTCACATCACTATATGATATGTAATCTTTTTATAAAGTTTCCCAGATTATTTTTTATTATAATTCTCTTTTTTACATTAATCAACTACTTCTTTTGACTTCTAACATATGTTACATATCCATAAGATCATCACCTTTGAAAATTAAATTATATAAATATATCCATAATATCATATTATTTTATTGTTAACTTTTAATTTGGGTCTCTTTTGAATAATTAAAAACTCATAATTTTTTTTTAACATTGGTCTATAGATGGTCAAAGATTGCTTCACATCTTCCGGGTAGAACTGACAACGAGATTAAGAACCATTGGAATACTCACATCAAGAAGAAGCTAAGGAAAATGGGCATTGACCCTCAAACTCATAAACATATATCCATCTCAACAGATTCACACCAATCCAACCTTCCCAGCTCTCATCTCGACACGGAGATGTCACCAAGCTCACCGGTCAACAATATCCCTGAAACTAAAGATCCAGGAGAAGTAATAACTTCGACCACTGTAATCGAGCCTAAAACACCACCTCTAAATTCTTGTGTTTCTTCCACATCCTCTTCATCCACTTCGCCTTCCTTGTCTTCAAAGTCAAATCTAATCAAGTTTGACGATCTCGAGTTCCCAGATTTCGAGTGGATATGTAGCAATGATACAAGTAATAATAATGACAATGATATCGGATTTTGGGAAGATGATGATTTCAGTAGATGGGATTTCTTGGTTGGTGATCATGAGGATGGTCAAGTGCCAATTTTCCAAGAATCTTGGTCTTGTGGATTAATTTGATTTGGGCAGTAATATTCTTGTCAAAATGGTTGTGTTGTTTTTTTTTGTTTTTTTTGTTTTTTTTTTTTGTAAAATGTTTGGTTATAGAGTGAGAATAAAATATGGAAAAAGAAAAAAGAAAAAAAAATGAAGTGATTTTGAGATGATGGCCAATTAATTTGGATATATTCAAAATTGTTATCGTCAAATGAAAGGGATTTCTGATTAATATTTTTCTCTATGTCAATTTGAATATTTCTAAAAATGGTATTGGACTCACAAAATATTACATGTGGTGGCCAGCTTGTAATGTGTGTTGATGTCTCAATTAATTCCAAACTCTTTCCTTCATTTACAAAGGTTTTAATAATTCATAAAATCATAGGAACATAAAGTCAATACTCAAACTTAATCGATGTGAATCACAAAAATGCAGTGGATGTGCATATTTGCACGTGTTGCACCAATGTCAAAAGGTTTTGATCATATCTTTTTTAGCAATTGGATGAGTTGCCAAAGATGGATGCATGCGGAAATATATCTAAGCGTATTTCTTTCTTTCTTTTCTCTTTGTTATTTGTTTTCTTTTTCTTAAGAGAATAAGGAAATATGTGAAAAATACTTTAGGCATGTAACCTAGTCTTCCTGTTCTTTGTGTATTCGTGAAAAATACTAAGATACGTAATCTAAGCTATCCATGTTCTTTGAGCATCCCCCAAAAATAATGATCCAATCATAGTTTGTCACATATCAACTCTCCTTTACATTTTTTCTCTGTGTGATTAAAGTGAGATGTTAGAAAAACGGTGGAACTTAAGATGTACCTTGCAAGTATTGTTTGAAAAATATATTGTATCCGACCATTTTATTGGATTATTGTGTATATCTTGAAATAAAAATATCTTCATACCATATTCCTGTCTATTTTATATTTTAGATAAGTGCGTAGCATATTTTTAGACCAAAAATGAAACATGGTTTAACTGGTATACGAGTGCATTAGTGACAAAAAAAAAAGGTTTTTGATTCTTACCTTTAATGTAAATTTTCTAAGTTTTGTTGTTCTTCAAAAATCAAAGGATTATAAAAAATAATATTTTAATTAGTTAGCTACGTTGCTTATTAAAATAATGTTTTACATGCAAATATTGACTTTCTTCTTAAGGAAAAAAAAATGGTAAGAGACTAGGGTAGAATCTAAATCTTGTTTAAAAAAAAAAAAGTAGAATTAAACCCCTACCACGTTAAATGTGTGTTTGGGTTTAATTTGCTAAAATAGGTAAACCACTTTTATTATTTTCAAAAATATTATTAGAAACATATTTTTCGGAAAAAAATGTAGTTTAAAAATAGTGTAAACCATCATTAAACTACGAGGTTTGTCACAATTATACGCTTAAAATGAAATTTTATTGAGTGTTAGAATAGAGTAGACTCACTTGTGCTGATTGGTGTTGAATTAGAAAAGGGTAAGTTTGTCATACCTATAAAAAATAATTAAAATAAATTACTCTGTCTAATCCTTTTTTGTGGAAGAAGGAGAAGCAGTCGGGTAGGTTTTGGGCGGCCAAAATCCAGTACCACTCATCTGGAGGGAAACTTCGGGTGGAAATGGGAAAAAAACAATTGGATGGATGGTGCTTTCTACCACATACACATATATATTCATGTTATGATCACATTCTCCGCCATCACTTCCGTGTCTTCCTTAAACTATACTCATGTCCTAATCGTCCACCCGGTCTTCACCGAATACACCTTCATCTTCATTGGAGCTCTAAGATCTGATCCACTTTCCCACGCTTTTCTCCCGAATCATCTTCCGTCCAAACATACCTTTGAGACTGAGCCAGAGACTTGCTACTGTGTATTTCTCCTCTATTTTTAGAACTATGATCTCTTTCACAATTGTAAGGAATCAGTTTTTACCCTCTTGCCGGAGTGATAGTGGATTTAGAATTCGCAAAATCTATCTCCAACTGCTTCTTCCTCTTCTTAATTTGATAGAAAATGGATTAAACAGAGCACACATTTTTTTATAATTTTATTTTATTTTATTTTTTATAGATGTTTTGATTGACAAACTCAGCAATTTCTAATACAACATCAATCAACACAAGGGGCTATATTGCAACAACTCAATAAACTATAGGGGCCAACCGATCAAAGTAAAAGTGTCAAGGTGTAATTGATAGAAAAATTAGACATGCACAACGAACGATCAAATTTTATCTTAATTGCCAAATATTAACATGTAAATCCCTGACTGAAATTGAATTAAGGTTAGTCAAACATACCTTTGAAGATCCCACAACCACTCAAATCTCCACCCAAACACTAACCAAACCATCGCTAGTGTTGACTTATTATACTTTGGATTTAAAATCGGATTGTGGGACCCGATGGATGAAGAAACGAAAGAGAAAGAGAGAAAGAGATGGAAATATGGAGGAATTAAACTTGAAGTTAAGAGTTTGGGAGAGGAAAATCAAAAATTATTTGGTGAATAATAGTGCAAAATTCTAGCCCAAATACTCCAAGAACCAAAAGTTTTCTAAATGAATTAATTTGGTAGCCCATCATTATAGTAAAATGTCTGCAACATTTGCATGTTGAAGACCACTATGCCCAACACCACAAATGGACCTTTTGTTTTCATCAAATGGCAAAACCTAGTTCATTAAAGTTAGTGAGATTATTCAACAAAATGTTAAATTTTTTTACTATCTTTAGTAAAAGGGCAAAATGGTTTTTTTGTCAAAGTCAAACTTTGACTTTTCAAACCAAAAATCAACATTTCAAACCAAAAGTCTACATTTTGTACTTTTTACCATTTTGTCCATTTTGACTAATTTTGACCTCTCGAGTTTTGTTCTCACATTCATTTTCTCGAAATACAAATCACATTTGAATATATTGTATGTCAAAGTTTAACTTTTCAAAATTAAAAGTCAACCCTTTGACTTTTTACAACTTTATAACTTTCATCATTTTTTAGCTTTTGAATTTGAACCCACGTTCACTTTTTTTATATTTAATTCACATTTAAGTATAAAGCTCTGTTTCTAAACCGATAACCAACGACTATATCACATATACTTATCAGTTTCTCTCTCCTTACCTAACTTGAACAATTCGAATCATTCCATCATGTTGTTCTAAGTTTATTTTATATGAGCTAGCAAGGGAACCTAATGAACCTACAGATTGTGGGCTCCAACGATCCGTGATTAGGCCCTAGTCACATACCGCCAATGCAATAAAGGCCTTGTGATATAGATACTACCACTACAAGAAAAACTCTCTAGTATGACAGTTCTTTATATAACAAAATGGAGGGAGAAAAAAAAACTGTCACAAAAGGTGAAAAAACGCGTTTTTGACGGAAAAAGACGGAATTTTTCGGATAATACTTTTCGCGACAGTTATTTAATGTCATAGAAGATATCTGAAATAATTTTTTTAATTTTAATAAATTTAATTTAAATTTAAATGAAAATTAAAGTTAATTAAGACTTTTTCCCAAATCAACATTTTTTCTCAAATCAAATTTTCCCCCAAATCAAAAAATCTCACTCACGCGAAGGAGCCATCTCCAAATGCGAAGAAGGCCATCTCCGGACGACGCTCGATCTCGTCACCGCCACCACCCCTCGTGCCCAAATCCCTGTGATTGCATCACCAACTTCCGCTTTGATGATATAATGGACTCCGAATTGTCTCGCCTTCACTCTGCTTGCAAAAATTGGGGATTCTTTCAGGTTTATAATATCTCATCTCTCTTTGTTTCTATGTGTTTAATTAATAACAGGAATCTGAAAATAATTGGTGAAATTAATTACAGTTGGTAAAGCATGGAGTGAGCGATTCGTTGATGGAGAGAATGAAGATTGAAACGCAGAAATTGTTCCAACTTCTGATTGAAGAGAAGAAAAAACCATATCAGAGAGAAGGGGATGTGGAGGGGTTTGGACAAGCTTTCGTTACAAGTAATTAAAGAACAGAAATTGGATTGGTGTGATATTTTCTTCATTGCTACATCGCCTTTACATTTCAGGAATCCCCGATTGTTTCAAAATCCCCCTCTCTCTTTGAGGTTCAATAATTCCTTACATTACAAAAAATTTTAAATGATTCTCAAACTCATAAAAATCCTAGAAATTGAACTCTAAACTCATAAATATAATAAAACGATTCTCATTTCTTATTCATGGTACTTCATCGTCTAGGAATGGAATAAGAAAAAGAGAATTTGAGTTTCTATCTCAAGAATTTGATATAGTTCTGTCATACCAGCGTTTTTGGCTTCGGAGTATACTTTCGACTGTTACCCACACTCTCATTGGTCTTAAATCAGTCTACCCATAACGTCTAAGGATCAGATCTGCAATTTTGAATTTTCTTGAATGTCGTCCAGCAAGGTTTTGAGTTCTTTTGGGTAAGAGTCAGTAAGTTTATTTGTTCTATTTTCCATTTAGAATTGGAGTTAAATGTTTGTATGATATGGTGAACCGTTTAAGCCATTTAGTTGTTATGTTTGGGTGAATTTTGAAGTATTGGACTAAATGTTTTGAACTGTTTTAGAATAGATTAAAGTGTGTTAGATTAGTTTTTAACCTGTGAAGGCTTCCTGTTTGTAGTTTTAGACTAGCTTGGACTGATCAACTCAGGTCTATGGTTAGTTTTGGTTGATTTTGGGTAAGATTATCCTTTTAAACACTCAATTTTTTATGGATTCTTTAGACTTCGAGTCAGTTGATATTTGCCCAAGTGGATTTATGATGGAGAATTGTAGGATAGTCAATTGAGGCAACTAGCTTCCACATCCTATCCAAAATATGAATTTGACTATTGCAGTTTGGTGAATGTTGAAAATATGTTTGGAAGTATGTTTTGTATTATTTGAAACTGTTTGAAATTGTTTTGGATATATTAAATGTTTTGTATTATCTAATTTTTAAAATAAAACTTTACCTAATTTACCTTTTGCACACCGAATATGAGTTATAGTTGTCGTTGCACTAACTACGTGTCATCTTCGTGGGCAATCATCGGTGAGTGGCTTTTAATAGTGTAACGACCGAACTTTTCTCATTTAATCTAAGTCATTACTTTAGCACAAAACAGTTTGTCGACAAAAGACACAGCAACTTTAGTTGAAACCATGAGAAATCGAGGAAAAACTTTAATCGGGCCCTATTTCAAAATATAAAATTTCAAAGTACTGTTTACAAAAAAAATACTATTTATAAACTAAGTTAAATAAAAAATATTTTAAAACCATCAGCGGAAGCAGTTTAAAGACAGTCCTCTATGGCAAATCACGATTCCTTCTTGTCCCTCGTCGGTCTGCCCCTCGAATTACCTTTGCCTGAAAAGTTAAACATAAAAAGAGTGAGTATTAACATACCCAGTAAGAGACCCACTACTGGTCCCGTTAGGGGGAAAAATAAATTATTAGCTTCCTATGGAGTACCCTGCACAGTCATAGTCTTGTGATCCCGTAGGATGCACATAATCAGTCTAACGTCCAAGGGACGCATAAATCAGTCTAGTGTTCTGCAGAAACACATATCAGTCTAGTGCTCCTGAAGGATGCACATATCAGTCCAGTACTCCTGAAGGATGCACATATCAGTCTAGTGCTCCCGAAGGATGCACAAAAGGGTAATAATCCCGTAGGGCACCCGCAAGGTAACTACCCACTAGGAAACCAATAATTTACCCCTCAGTCCCTTCCATACATCTTAACAATCATTTACAATCCAGTTAAACGTCCTTATCACGTAAACTCTTCACTTAATTTCAAACAACCATTTTATTCCAATTTAACCTAAGGTCAGTCCAAACATGTCAGTATATCAGTCAACGAACTAAATACTCCTAACATTCTCCTCGGTCTACAAGGGGTATGACTAATTAGTCCCGCTCCGTCATAAGCACGCAACCACGACAGTGTATTCTACACTCGGTCTAAACAACCATCCATCAGTTCCAACCTTCCCCTTATATAAAATACATCTATTGTTTTCAGTCATTCAACAACCATATGTGAATATTTACATAGCCAGTCAGTTGCCACATACACTTGACACCAAAACCACATAAACCCATACATAAATATATACTTTCTTGTCGAAACACAATCTTAGTTAAACATCAGGCTCACAACCAAATGTATATAGCATATCCAACATTCCTGCTCAATTCCAACATAATCATAGAGTCCAACACATCTCAAAGCTATAAGTTAGTCCAGTAGGGAGTCCCTTACCTCACTCTTATGCAATTTCTTCAATCGGACAAATTCCAATAAATCAATTCCTAAACATAACCAAACATAAAATCAACATCCTTCTAATTAGTTTCATCCATTCAAATCACCCATATGTAAATCTCACAACTTACCCAGGAAGTGGAGAAATGAACTCCAACGAAGCTTATGGCAAAACTCAAGGTCCCTAACTTCAAATCTCCAATATCGCCTTCAAGAACAAACATCAAAGCAACCAATTACACAAACATCAACTAAATGAAATTTCAATGTAGACCCTTAAACCCATCAATTTCATCCTTACCCAACGAAATTACAACAACGTAGCAGCAGCGGCACACAAGACTAGAGCAAAAGACATTGTGCAATAGATTTGGACATGGGTCGGCTTCCAATCCGCGACTGGAAGATGGAAACGCGCGGTTGGAAGGAGACGCGTGGCTGCCTCATGTACGTCCTGCGAGTTGACGCGGCGGCTGGGCTTTACAAATGGAGACCGGCAGCTTGCAAATAGACGATTCGCGGCGGAGAGATGGCGTGAGTGTGAACGGTATTAGGAGGCGGCGGGTTTCGGCTGGCGGACGGAGCGGCTGTGATCTTGACGGCCGGCGTGAAGGGCGAACGGAGAAGAATAGAGGAAGAGGAATTAGGTGGGGCGGCTGGCGGCTAGGGCAAGGAGAAGGAGAAGAGAGAAAGAAGAAGAGAAAGATGAGGGGGGGGGGGGGGTGCGTAAGGGAAGAAGAAGAAAGGAAAAGAAAAGAAAGAAAAGAGAGAAAAAAAAGAAAAAGTTAATTAATATTATTATTATTATTTTATTTATTTATTTATTAAATAATAATAATAATAATATAATATATATATGATTATTATTACTTTTCCCAACTCCTTTTCCCTCCATCACTTCTTTTCTTTCATACCAAAGCAAGGCAAATTTGATTTGAATAATATAAACATACCTTAAGATTTGGGGTGTTACAAATAGATCGTGTCACCTTAACCTTGAATTTGAGGGTAAGATCGAATGGATTTAGTTCGGGTCCTTGAAGAATTTTGAATACCCATTGAGTTTCTCTTGTATTTTTTAAAAAATGGAAATAAAGCATTGATGACATTATTGGTTTGTTCTAAGGAGAGGTAAAAGCATGTTAAGCATCTCAGAATAGTGTTGCAAACATTAGGTGATATGAAATTGTATGCTAAGTTCCGTAAATGTGATTTTTTGCTCGAACATGTAACATTCTTAAGTTCAAAACATGTAACATGTAACATTAGGTGATACCCTTTTCTCTCTCTATAACTTACTGAGAGACATATCACAGAAGGGGTCTCTAGAAGCAAGAAATACTTCCGGTAGTGCCTTGTTTTGATTTGGGAATATATATATATACATATATATATTGAAATGAGATCAAAAAGTGTAAGAACGAGAGGTCAACGCAATGCAATAATACATAGGTACAGTTTGAAAGTAGAGCTTTTCATGGAAAGCATAGGGGTCGACTTCCCCTTAGGTTGGGTCCTTTTTATTTGACCTTCAGATAAGATAAATAATGATATTGATAATAATTTTCTTTTAGTACTATCCTTGTTAATATGTACAAAGTGATATATTATTGAGGAGATTGAGAAATATATTTGTGTTGGTGAATCAAATGGTTTATGCTAATAAGGTGTTTGATGAGATGTCTCAAGAGTTAAAAAAAATCTTCTTTTTTTTTTTACCATATATTTGTTTTGCATTATATATGTATGTGTATGTGTTTTTGTTTTGTTTAGGGTATTATTGTTTAGCCATAGAAAGAATACAATACGATGAGTATGACTTATAGGGTGTGTATCTGTTGTGTTTTGTTTTGTAATTGTAATACAAAAATGAAAGATATGAGATTGAATTTAAACTGTTTGTTGAAATCTATTTACTTTATTTCTTCAATGACCTTTCAAACAAAACCCAAATTTTGAGTTGTTAAAACCCAAATTTCTAATAGTGTGTAGTACTATTGATATAATGTGTTAATAATAAATATGAGTATGAATTATAGGACATGCACCTTTACATACATGGGTGCACACAGTAAATTTTGCATACTTTTGATGCCATGAGAAAATATTATTGAAGGTGAGATTAATATATATAACTGATGTTTAATTTCTTATTGATTAGAATGTTGGTTCCTATTGAAAACATTATTGATAGGCCTAACATTTGAAAGATTGGAGTAGTGATTTTTTGAAAAGAGATTTAAGTACAGAGTTCGGGATGAACAAGCATAGTGATTTTTTTTTTTAGGAAATTAGAAAGATAAGAGAATTGGAGAAATGAGCTTCATACTTCCGCATCAGAGAGGTCATGCATCCATCTGGAGTTTTATTGTTATCATTTGCATCATGGCCACTCGAGATGTCTTGATTTTTCTCTTTCATTTTCGAAGTAATTTTTTTCTATGAAGCTACAAATTGTGATGATTTGATGTTATCTTTTTGCAATGTAATTGAAGAGATTCTGACGATTTATTGTTGAAGCTACAACATGTTTGCTCGTAAAATATGTTAGTTCCTGAACTACTGCAAGCTCAATGTTATTCCTTTGTTTCCAAAGGTGACTACAAATGCTTTGGTGGAATGGTTACAGACTCCAACTTTCTAAAGCATTACTTGTGTGAAAGAATTTTGTGCTTTTTAACTAATTTTTGTTACTATACATTTAAGATTCCTTTTGTAAGGCAATATGGATGGATAATATTTATTCATATTGCCCAATAATACCTCTTTTATTATTGTGAGTGCAATCTTTAAACTCTTCAGCCTACTTTAGGTTAGAGCATATATAAAACTTCTACTATTGCTTTTATGATAGGAGCTAAGTATTAGCTTCTACAATTACTTACTAGGTTCCAGGCCTTTACAAATAGAAATTTATTGAACTAATTAGTTATAAAAATCTCTATTTTGGACTTATAGTTTGTTGCATTGTGCCAAGACCATATTGAAACAAAAAAATGTTTGCTTACGTTGATTTGCAGGTTTGAAGAAGTTAATTGGACATTTGAAGGAGTTATCTGAAGAGATACAAATTTGGGCTTTTACCTTAGTTTATTTACAATTTTACCTAATTGTTTTCCATTTTCAAAACTTTATATATTTCTTGTCTTTTATTTACACTTAAGACCTAAATGTTTTGCTTATTGAAATTCTTTTCTTTGATGGTTTCTATGATATATTGATGGTTCTTTGTAGGAAAAACATCCTTCATAGTTTTGCTTTTATAGGAATGGTTCTTTAGATTCTTGTCAACATGTTTATGTAAGCTTCCTTGATAGTGACTTCTAGATTCTTCCTTTGTAGTTAGCTCAACATGAAGGGATCTCTTCAAAACGATTACCAGCTAGATTGACAACTACAGTGTCCAAAAGTTGAGATTGTCGAGCTACTTTTAGCTACTGTAGTTGTCAATCTAGCTGGAACAAAGGATTTGGATATTGATCTTCAAAACTAATTTCACTTCAGGTTTTTTATTGTTTATTTGTCATGAGATTGTTGGTGTTCTATTCTTCAAAGTTTATCTGTTTTGTAGGTTTAATCATGCTCTAAGGTCAGTTGCCAATATTATTGTAACGACCCAGACTTTTCAGACCTTGTCTAAGTCGTTACGTTTACCCAAAACCGTTTGTTGACAAAATACCTAGTAAACTTTAGTTGAAATCATGAGAAATCGAAGAAAAACTTTAATCGGGCCCTATTTCAAAATATGAAATTTTAAAGTACTGTTTACAAAAAAATTTAGCTATTTGTAAAATTAATTCAACAAAATATTTATAAAACCGTCAGCGGAAGCAGTTTAAAGACAGTCCTCTATGGCAAATCACGATTCCTTCTTGTCCCTCATCTGTCTGCCCCTCGTATTACCTTTGCTTGAAAATTTAAACATATAAAAGGTTGAGTATAACATACTCAGTAAGGGACCCACGACTGGTCCCGTTAGGGGAAAATAAATTATTAATTTCCTATGAGGTACCCTGCACAGTCACAGTCTTGTGATCCCGTAGGATACACATAATCAGTCTAGTGTTCTGCAGAAACACATGTCAGTCTAGTGCTCCCGAAGGATGCACATATCAGTTTAGTGCTCCCGAAGGATGCACAAAAGGGTGATGATCCCAAAGGACACCCGCAAGGTAACTATCCACTAGGAAACTAATAATTTATCCCCTCAGTCCATTCTAAACATCTTAACCGTTATTCACAACTGAGTTAATATTCTCATCACATAAGCTCTTCATTTAACCCCCAAACAGCCATCTTGCTCTAAACTAGCCCAAGGTTAGTCAGAAACGCGTCAATACATCTGTCAACAACTACAATAATCATAACATACACCTCAGTCTACAATGGCACGGTCATGATATCTCTTATGTTCGCAATAACACTACCATAATTGTATATCATATATTAGGTTTACACACTAGTCTACCAGTTCAAGCCACACTTTATATGAGCAACCTCTACGAGATTCAGTCATTTCCACATCCGTACATTTGTACATATACATAACTAGACAGTCACAACATTCATTCAACCACAAGTCCACATCCAAACGTATACATCACAGCCGTCATCCCTACGCAGTTAAGATATAACAGTACGATCTACACAGTCAATACATCCAAATAATTTTTATTGAGTCCAGTAGAAAGTCCCTTACTTTAACTCAAAGTTTTATGCAAACCCCTTGGTCGAACAAATTTCCACAATTACAACCTAGACACAACAACAGAAATCAACATCTTTTTCCAAGTAGCTCCAAGCATCTAAATCACCCATGTGAATTTAGCACTTACCCAGTTAGTGCAAGAATGAACCCACTCCAAACTATAGAGAATTTCAAAGGATTCGCTCGTTGACTTCAATCAGTACCTTCAATAATTAAACATTCCTACAATGATTAAACCCAACAGTAGTATTCATCATTATCCATGAAAACAACAAAATCCACAATTCATTCTTACCACACACAAACCCAATACTTCACAGTAAGGCAAAAGCGTCTTCGAATGGGCGAAATCGATGTGGGCAAAACAGATTCAAACGACAACGGATGTGGACGACAACTTGCAACCCACGACTGGAAGATAAGGAGCCGCGCGGCGGAGAGGAGTCCGGCAACCGGCGTGAAGAGATCAAAACTCGAAGGCCGGTCGGACGGAGAAGTGCGGCGGCTCGGAGCGTTTGGCGGACGACTTGTGCGAGCCGAGCGACGCAGCTATCCGAGTGGTGCGGCAAACGAAAGACGACGGACGGTGTGACGACATGGCTAGGGCTGGGTTTCGTCGGACGGACGGCGCGAGAAAACAGATCTGAGGGGGGGGGCGTTTCAGCTGGTTTCGGCTGACGAACGAAACGTCACGGCGACGTCGCAGACGTGAGACAGACCCGGTCGGAGTGTAGTTTAGGCGGTCGGCGTCTGCTAAGGGAGACGTAACGCTCCGACGGTCGTGGAAGGGAGTTGGCGGCGGTGGCTAGGGCAAGGAAGAAGAGGAAGAGAAGAAGAGGAAGAAGAAAAAGAAAAAGATGAGGGGGGGGGGGGCACGTGCGTGAGAGAGAGAGAGAAAATTATTATTATTATTATTTTTTAAAATATCCATATAATAATAATTATTATAATTATATTAATAATTATTATTATCCCTTTTTATATTTTTAAATCCCTTATTCCATAATCTTTCCCAAAAATTTCCTAATTACAAAAACACCCCACAAGCCTAATATCTTAAATCACGATAACTTGATAAAAAAATAATTATTACCTTAAAATTTCGGGGCGTTACAATTATACAAACTTCACATATATGGCCCATGTTTAACTGATCTTAGGCAAAATATTATTTTCTTTCTTCTTTATTTCTTGGTGAGAGGTGTTTGCTATCATTTGTGATTGTGTATTCGACCATGGTGGTCACTCTTGAAGAATATCTTTAGTTTGACTCCATAGTAAGCAACTATAATTTTGCTGGCACATCATGCAAATATTTTCATTCATGCATCCTGTCTTCTTTGAGATTTTTAGGTTGAATTATGACATTTGTATAAAGCGAAAGAATTTATCTTGTAGGAACCAGCTAAAATTTTGCTAAACATGAAAAAGTTTGTGGATATTGCATTCAGAGACAAGGATTATAAAAATAGTCATTGAGTACTACTCAAAGGTGCTTTCTATGCTCTTGACTTCATGGCTTTGATATATTGTTACGATATGGATAACATAAAGGCTAGTTCTCAAAGCCATTGAAATTCAGGACTTTGTTTTTTGTTCATGTCAATGGTTAACATTATGACCATTTTTGAAACTGCAGCTAGTATCAATGATGTCAGTTCCTTCTGGTAACTTCAACTAGCTAGTATCAAACAATGACAGTTTTTTTATAGATATTTATAACTCTCTTTCCTTCTTAGAATAGGAAAAGAAGTAGGAGAAAATCATGAGATTCTATTATCAAATTTATTAATTAATTAACAATTAATCAATTAGTTAATAATTAATTAAATCATATTTAATTAATATTTCATTCAAATCTTATTTGAATGAATATCTCTGCAATATCTTGTAGGTTTAATTAAATCAAATTTAATTAAATAAAAATAAACTATTAATTAATTCTCTAATTAATTAATAGCTAATTTAAATATCTTATATTAAATTTGAATCATATTCAAATATAAGTTTCTCTCCTAAATTTTAATATGAATCCAATTCACATTAAATTAATATTTGAACTCATTCAAATATTTTATCTCTTATAAATTAATTTTGAATCATATTCAAAATTAAATTTATATAATAAAGTATGATAAACTTTATATTATAATGTATCACTATACATTATACTAATTCCCAAAGTAAATTTGAACATTTCAAATTATAACTAATATAAATAAATCTCATTACTCTTTACGAGTTAGGAAGAGGACCTAATGAACCTAAAGATCAAAAGTTACAACGATTTGAAATTAATTGGCTAAACTCATTAACCACATTAATCAATATTTGTTAACTGTGTGTACACCCCACTAAAGACTAACAATTGAACTCTTCTCACTGTAGATATATTTCTGTGTCCATGGATATAGACCAATAACAGTAAGTTAATCCTTCACAAGTGTTCGCAACACCAGCTGGGTCAATTTACTATTTTACCCCTGAGTTACCTCTAATCCTTAAATATCAGTGCTCCTCCAATGAACAACCTGTTTATGGTCCTACCAATAAACAGAAATCCCTCTCGTGTCATAGAGAGGGTAGGGCTCTTTGTTCAAGACCTGGAGACACCATTTAAGGGAACACTCATCTACTTACCTTAAAGTAGGGAAGGAGTGAATTTCATCTTGTATAATTATGTTTCCAGCTCCCCACTCGATCTTGTCCCCAAAATGATAAGCTTATTGAGTCAACGATCTGACCACTCTCACCCATACAAATCAAAGGACAATCCCTCGCGAACAGGAGTTCATAACACACTCAGAATTAAGACTAAGTTACCTAGGTCATCCTAGTGAAATAGAAACCTAACTAGTTAACGGAGTTACATCTAGTGGTTACTATTTTGCGGTCCGGTCTTATGCAAACTCATTGCATAGGATACCCTCACTCGCATGTCAACTACACGAACGCGTTGGATTATTGCATTTGTATCAAATACAAAGTGAGTCGTATCAATAGTGTTACCAAGATAAGGTACCCAACCTTATCCCTATACTTTAGACCCTTTAAGCTAATCTTGAACATTGATCTCTGTTTGTCTCTACATACTGTTCAAGATTCATTAAATAACTTAGGATGTTAGTTTATTGGATTTGGGTTATTAAGACAAAATTAATAATTTAATCAATAACAATTATTACAATAATAACACTTTATTAATAACGGTTAATGGATTATATTTACAATCTACAAGTTTTAAGACATAAATCCCAACAAAGCATGCTTAAACAAATTAGATTAAAGAATTACAAAATAGAGTAACTTACTCTCGTTGACGTTTCTGAATCTACAAATTAACGAATTGAGAACACCACCTGTCAGAGACCTTTCAATCCTTTGGAATCTTTGAGAAGAATCGCAGAGAGGCAAAAGCTTAGGCTCAAAAGGACGTTAGGGAAAGTTAGGGAATTTTTTGTTGCAGTTTTCTCAACGCAGACATAGAGGACGTTAGGGAAAGTTAGAAAATAAATTTTATCATTGGACTTTTGTCGACGTTCTTACACACCACGTTGGCAAAGATTTGAATGTAATATTTCATTCAAACTTTTACCGACTTGATGTGGAAGTGCGTTGGCAAAAGTTTTAATTATAATATTTAATTTTAACCTTTGTCGACGTGCTTACACACGACGTCGGTAAAGGTTCAAAATTATAATATTTAATTCAAGCCTTTGTCGACACCAGCGTTGACCACATCGACAAAGGTCTAAGCATTAATTATTATGGTTGGACTTTTCCTGATGCCATTAGTGAAACCATTGGGGAAAGGTTGGAAAGGCCAACATTTTCTTGCTGCTTCGGCCTTTCCTTTCCCTATTTGTTATGTAATTACAAAACACAGAGGCCGTGAAAGAGAAAAGAAAAGAAAAAGAGAGAGAGGGAAGAAGAAGAAGAGTTGTTGCATCGCTTGTCCGTCGCCCATCGCTCCGTGCTCCTCCCTCGTCCTCCATTGTTGATTTGCTTGGTATAAGATTTCGTCTATTTTTTGTTTTGAAACTTATATATTTTGAAATGTATGAATGTGTAATATATTATGTATGTTTTTATATGAAAATTTATGAATTTTTATATGTAAGTTTGAGATTAGATGTGTAAATTTGAGATTGTATGTTGATGTTATATAATCTATGTGTAATGTATGTTTTTTAGATATTGAATTTGATAGTTAATTTAATTTTGAGTTTAAATATGAATTTACGTGTAATATTAATTATAATACGAATTTGAATTTAAAGTTGAATACGAATGTGAATTTTATGGCTATCATGCAATTATGGTAGCCTATTTAATTATGTCAAAAATTAATTTGTAATATGTTATTAATTACTAGATTTGAGATTCTTAAGAGGCTTTTAATTAAGTAAGTATGAATTGTTAGGTATGTTGAAAATTTTAGTTAGATTTAAACTTAAGTTTAGCTTACTGATGGAGTAAGTTGGAGTTAAGTTGGAGTTAAGTTGAAGTAAGTTGGAGTAAGTTGGAGTAAGTTGGAGTAAGTTGAGAGGAGAGATATAAAACTAATTAAACGTATTTATGTTTAAGAGCTTTTAACGAGAGGGACAAGAGTTGAATGAAGCTTAGAGATAGGTTTTCGATTGAGTACAATAAAGGAGTTTCCCAATTTTTAGAGGTTGCAAAACATCATGTCAATAATTACAGATAAATAAAGTGTCCATGCAAGAGAAGTATGAATTCGAATTGGGACTCATTAAATGGTGTGGAACGACATCTATTAACCACTAGAATAGCCTCTTCATCCATAGATTGGGTGTATCATGGAGAACCATGAACTTGTACAGAGGTATGTGAATATTTGATGGAGGAACGAGTAGTAGTAATAATCCTTTTGATGAAGGAACTAGCAGTAACCCATTTTCTGAAGAAAACAAAATGTTGGGTATGCTGCATGATTTACAAGCTGGTATTGAATACGTAGAAGAAATGAGGGAAGGTTTGAATGATAAAATGTCGTTTATTAGTGGAGTAGATGTAGAATAAGATAGAACAAATGTGGTATTTAAGGAGTTATTAAACCAAGCAAGTCGTGAGACCTCGGCTGCTCAGAATTTTCATCCCTTAACTTTTTGGTTATGATGATGCATGTGAAGGTTCTAAGTGGTATGAGCAACAAGTATTTCGACATGATTTTACAGATAATGAAACGTGCATTTCCAATGTGTGGTACTAATATCCCTAGTTCATTCTATGATGCCAAACGTAAGTTGCATGAGTTAGGTCTTGGATACGAGACTATCAATGCATGCAAGTATGACTGTGTATTATTCTAGAAGGAGTTGAAGGATTTGCAACCGTGTCCGACTTGTGGTGAGTCTTGGTACATGGTTAGTTCCAACAACGGATCATCAGGAAAAAAAATTTCGCAAAAAGTATTGCGCTCCTTTTCGTTGGTGCCGAGATTACAACGCTTGTTTGTATCGCAAGAAAGCTCGACGAACATGAGATGTCATAAAGATAAATGAGTGGAAACAGAGGATGTGCTTAGACATCCAGTTGATGTAGAGGGATGGAATCACTTTGATTCTGAATTTCTTGATTTTGCTTTAGAGACACGTAGCGTTCGTTTGGGGTTAGCTTCAAATGTATTTAATTTATTCAGTCATATGAGTACCTCAGACAGTATGTGGTTGGTGGTGTTAATTTCTTACAATTTGCCGCCATGAAAAAGCACGAAAGAGTAACTTTTTCATGTGTTTGCTCATTTCCTGCCTAAAATCTCCTGGTAAGGAAATTCATGTGTACCTACAACCATTAGTTAAGGAATTGAAAAATCTATGGACTTTTGGTGTACGTACGTATGACCGTCTTACGGATCAATGTTTTTAGTTGTATGCAGCCTTGTTGTGGACAATTAACGACTTTCCAGCATATGGTGATCTATCTAGGTGGAGTACGAAGGGATATGAGGCATGTCTCATCTGCATGGGAGATAGATCGTCGTTCGGGATAAGAGAAAAGATAACTTTCATGGGGTATCGACGCTATCTTTCAGATAACCACGTTTGGGGCAGAAGTAGACTACATGATGGAAAAATAGCGTAAGACACCTCCAATTATAATGAATGGCCAAGATATCTTGGAACAACTAGATTCGTTGGACTTTCCAGTTATGAGCATGCATCCTGCGTTGAAAGATAGAAAAAGAAAGATAGCTCTTAATTGAATAAAGAAAAGCATTTTCTTCAATCTTCATTACTGGTCGACACTACTTATTTGTCACAAACTTGATGTAATGCGTATTGAAAAGAATGTTTGTGATAACTTGGTCGGTACGTTGTTAAATATTGAATGAAAAACCAAGGATACCACGAATGCCTGTTTGGATCAACAAGATTTAAAAATAAGAAAAGATTTACATTTGATAGAAGTTGGTAACCAATTGGTGAAACCACATGATATGTTGACCAGCAGCGAGCGGGTTGAATTTTGCAAATTTCTAAAAGCAGTTAAGTTTCCTGATGGATTCGTCTCTAATATTTCACGATGTGTGAATGCCAACGAGGGGAAAATATCAGGTCTCAAAACGCACGACTATCATGTTCTGCTACACTGACTTCTACCAATCGATGTTCATCCATTCTTACCGAACAATGTGTACACCGCTATTACTGAATTATGTAGTTTCTTTTTGAAATTTCTACGCAAGGACGATAAGAGTCAGTGATTTGGATAGATTGCAGGCATATATAATAATTATATTATGCAAACTGGAAAGAATATTTCCTTCGGCTTTTTTCAGTGTAAGTGGGATTGAGGCACGATTCACCAGAGGATGAGGTGATTGGTTAGTTTGAAGTGTTCGTTCAGAAGGTACGACCATTGGGAGCATTCTGTTTTCGAAGCATATCACAAGAAGAGCAATGACTCTTTCAATGGTACGTTCTCAACAATGTTGATGAAATAGCGGAATACACACCAATCATGATGGATATTTGTTATATTTGTTGCCACCTAAACTCAAAATTGTGTAGCTCAACAAACACCTACTGTTGATACGTCATCGAGGTGAAACTGTTACTAAAACTTTGAAAAGACATGGACGAGCTTTTTCTAAATTGTTCAAAGCTTAGGTATATGTAGGAGTAGATGACTTCGAGAAAGAGTACATGCGGTTTTTTAAATTCTATATATAATTTATTCATGACTCATTTCAGGTTATAGGAGAAAGGTGTGAGAGTTCAAACAATATTTCTCCAGATTTATTCTTACTTGCAATGGGACCTTCACTTGAGGTTCGCTCTTACAATGAATGCATTGTCGGTGGCATACGATTTCATACGTTAGAGCGTGATTCTTGACGTGTGCTTGGATTTTTAAGTGTACATGATTTGACACAGACATCAACAAAAATCATAGGACACACGTGAAACTAGAGTACAAATCAATAAACACGTCCCATTTTTTGTTCGATGAGGAATCGGTGATTCTAACAATCCAAGCCCATCAAGTTTTCTACCTCGAGGACCCTAAAAATGGTACGAATTGAAAAATTGTCAAGTGGTACATAATAAACGTGTATGGGGCATGCCAAAAGTGGACGATATTGAGAATGACCAACTTAATGTATTAAAAATCATCGTCAGACATCGTTTGGACGAAACACTTATTGAGGATGCAACTCTATGCAGGACTAAAGTTGATCCTAGAGTGGGGGAAAAGACCAAATATTGTGCGTGTTGTCACAGACAACTTCATAGACGATGACGAACAATCATCATCATCACATCAGTGCCGGTCATGTCAAAATGAATAAAAATGTCTTCTTAATGCGTATACAAATTAGTCATATATTTTTTAATTTTATACATTTAGTTTATGCGGTACTCACATTTTTTTAATGTTTGTTGGTTTTCATGTCCACAGGAATTATGTCTAACTTTTTGCTCGATGATCATGATTCAGACATTTTTCTCAATTTAGATGCATTAGATAACACAAAAGGATCATCCTTGATGAGCGACACTCTTGGTTTGTCTTGTTACACTTAGATACTAGTACTCATCGGTACTCTCCAATCTAATTATAGGTTGTTTTTTCTTTTGTAGAATCGTCTCAACCCTCTCCAACTCCTGTTCTGTGGAGGCGATATCACTCTAGGAACATTGAATTAGAGAGATATGTTAAGCAGAATGGGAGAATTCCCATTTCAATCCCTCTGGAAGGGGATAGACCTGTCTTCACACATGTCCTTCGTTTCAATGGCACGATCGATGTGTTGACGCGAGAGACGTTTCCAATTCAGGCGATAAAATTAGTAGATGTATCCCACGAGTGCATCGAGGTCGTCAAGGGCAGCCTAGGGGTAACATTGTAAATTTTTTAACATATATATATGTTGAACCAACGTCTGTAGAAGAGTAATCTCAAACTTATTTATTTTGTAGCAATTTTTCATGCTGGATTTTCAGGATCCATCACTTAATCGATTTGTTGAACATCAAATGCTCACCGTGTGGAAAGACTTTAAGGGAGAGAATCACCGACACTTTAAGAAGTTCAGTGACTCTCAAGAAGCACGGGCAAACCCACTGTCCAGATTGGTTAATCGGGTGCTAGATTGGCACTTTCTTTGTGACCACTACATGACTCAACAGTTCCAGGTGATTTATATCGCGTTTACCTTAAAATCAGTTAACAGTAATTAGTTTCATTTTTGTTTGGATATAATGTTTTAATTACACTTTGTCTGATTGTAGGAGCAATCAAGTGTTTGTAAGGCTGCTAGAGTGAAGCAGCCTTACAACCAGAGGAACAGTTCTAAGTCGTTCCTTTTGCGACAAGTCAAAATCATTGTAACAAGCAATTGTCTAGTGGACCGTGTTGAGTTGTTTAGAGAGACACACGCCAGTAATACTGGCGAGTTCATTTCACAAGCGACAAAGGACGCACATGTAAGTTCACCCTAACTTGTTAATTATGATTTTCTATTTAAATTATGATGATCTCTCCTAACCTCAGCTTGTATTATTGAGCATAACCAAATGTCACAACTTCAGTCGCAGCCTGTCCCAGAGGGTTCTCAACCACTCTTGGACAACGAGATATGCGATAATGATTTGGGTAGACGACCGGACTACTCAAGTCCAGGAAGAGTTCTGCTTCCTTAGCTACTTCCTCCTCTTATGACCACCAACCACACATTGCGGAGGTTAGCCAACTTAGGGATGACCTTGAAAATGCTAACCGCCTGATTGAACAACGAAGACTAAGAGACGAGAAGCGAGATCGAATAGTGGTCAACCTTGATTAACAAATAACAGACCGTGATAGATAACTAGACAGGACAGTTCATAAAATCGAAAAAAAAAACTATGCATGGGAAATGGAGCGGATGAGGAAGATGATCAAGGATATGAGTTGATTGTGCATCTGTAATATTTTAACTATATTTTTATTTCCTTTGTAGGTTTTGCATTATTTATGTGGCGTTTGCGACTACCATCTACTAGATGTAGGTTTTTTTTATTGTAATTGCTAGTAAACATTTTGAACATTTCTATATTGTATTTGATTTCTTATAATTAATGTAATTTCTTAAATTTTAGAAATTATTTCACATTACGTTTCAAGCCAAATGGAGAACCGAGAACAATATTCAATATTAATAACAAATTAAAAAAAATAAAAATTAAGTTTTTGCCTACGTAGACTATACGTCGGCATAGGGAACCTTCTCTAACGCATGACCAAATCGTCGGGGAAGGTCTTTTGCTGACACGACGTCAGTATTACCTACGTCGACCTGACTGAGGCACTTCGACATTACATTTTTAATGACATTGGTCTCGTGTTGGTATGCTACACGTCATGGTTTGACTATCGTCGACATGGCCCTTTCACAACGTTGAGAAAAGTTTCCCAACGTTGTTTTTCTGACTCATGCCAACATCTAAAAGTACGTCGGTAAAGGATTCGCCAACGTTTTATGGTCTTTCGTTGACGCCTTTGTGTGTCGGTGGAAGTCTTTTTTCTTGTAGTGTCATTACACTGAAAAAAGTGGATGGAAATATTCTTTCCAATTTGCAAAGTATGATAATGATATCTGCTTGCAATCGGTCCAAATCACTTACTCTTAGTGTCCTTGCGCACAAGTTGCAAAAGAAACTACAAAATTTAGTAATAGCGATGTACACATTCTTCGATACGTATGCTCAAACACCGATTGGTAGAAGTTAATGAAGCAAAACGTGACAGTCATAGGTCTTAAGACCAAATATCTTTTCGTCTTTATCATTCACACATCGTGAAATATTAGATATTAACGAATCCATCAAAAAACTTAATTGATTTCGAGTACTTAAAAAATGCAACTCATTCGCTGCTAGTGAACGTGTAACTTGCATACAGCTTCACCAATCTGTTACCGACTTCTATCAGGCGTAAATCCTTTCTTATTTTCAAATCCTAAAGGTCCAATTGAGCATTCGTAGTATCCTTCGTTTTCCCTTCTATATTGAACAATGTACTGACCAAGTTGTCACAAACGTTCTTTTCAATAGCATTACATCCCATTTATGACGTAATAGTAGACTTGGCCAATAAGAGAGTTCGAAAAAGATACTTCTCTTTGTCCAATTCAGAGCTCTATTTCTTTTCTTATCTTTCAGTGATGGATGTTTACTCATCACTAGAAACTCAAGAAAATCTAGCTGTTCTAAGATATCATGCTCATTCAGTACAACTGGACGAGACCTACTCTCTACACTTCCATCACGTAGCTTACTTCTACGACAAACATGATTCTAGAAGATAACGCCGGTGTCTCATGTAAGCTATCTTTCCTCTTATCCCAAATGTCGATTTATCTCGTTTGCATATGGGACATGACTGATACCCTTTCGTACTCCATCTAAATAAGTCACCATAAGTCGAAAAATCATTAATCGTCCACAACAAAGCTGCATACAAGTGAAAAAACTGACAGGTAAGAGAATCATACGTACGAACACCAAGACTCCATAACTCTTTCAATTCCTCAATCAATGGTTGCAAGTAAACATCAATTTTCCTACCAGAAGATCTTGGACCAAGTATTAGCAATGACATGAAGAAGTTGGACTCTTTCATGAATTTTCAAGGTGGCAAGTTATAAAGAATTAACATCATATGCCACATACTAAAGGCAATACTCATATGCCCAAACGGATTGAACTCATCAGAAGCTAATCCCAAACGAATGTTCCGTGGATTTGAAGCGAACTCAGGAAATTCAAAATCAAAATGCTTTCATCTCTTTGCATCAGCTAGATGACTCAACATGTTCTCAGCTTCAACTTATTTATCCTTATCCCATCTCATTTTAGACGAGCCCTCTTGCAATAAAAAGAATCTCAGTGCCACAATACCTTGTGCAGAATTTTTTTTTCTCTGATAAGACGAACCTTGTATCGAGACTCACCACAAACCGGATAGTGTTACAAATCGGCAAACTCCGTCCAGTACAATACACAGTTATAATTAAAGGCATGAATAGTCGCGTATCCAAACCCCAAGTCACACAATTTTTGTTTGGCCTCGTAGAATGAGCTAGGAACATTGGTACCACATATTGGAAACACATGTCTTATTATCTCTAACATCATGTCGAAAGACTTGTTGCTCCAACAATTGAAAACTTTCACATGCATCATCGTAATAAAAAAAGTTTAGGGATGAAAATTCTGAACAGCCAGAGTATAGCTCATGACATGCTTGGTTTAATAACTCCTGAAATATATTTGTCATCTCCTCTTTGACACCACTATTTAACGGCATGTCATTCTCCAAACATTCCTCTGCCGTTTCTTGTTCCTATTTAATCATCACTTGTAAATCGTGCAACATACCCAACATTTCATTGTCTTCAAGGAATATATCACTACTATTTGATTCATAGAATGGGTCACTGCTAGTTCCTTCATGGAAAGGGTCACTATTAGTTCCTTCATCAAATCTTTCTATACCTCTATACAAATTCACTGGCTCTCCATGATACACCCAATCTGTGTAGGATGGGCATCTTTCATTCGTTAATAAATGTCTCTTCACATGCTCTAATGAGTCCCAATTGAAGTTCATACATCTCTTGCATGGACACCTTATTTTTCTGTACTCATCGACGTGATACTTGGCAACTGGTAAAAATTGGAAAAGTTCCTCTCTATACTCAACTGATAACTTATTCCTAAGTTTCATCCAACTTTTGTCTATCGTTAAAGACCTAGAACATAAATACATGTAATTAGTCTTAAATTTCCTACTCTTCCATGAATAAGTCATACCTCACAAGTATCCAATATCCAAATTTTCACTACATAAGTTTAAACTAAAAAATCTATCTAGCACTTCCAATTAACCAACTAACAAACTTTAGTAGTAACCTAACACTTCGAAGAAATTATCATAAACTAAGGGCTAAGATAATTCTAAATAAATAAAAAATTCAATACATTTAAATCTCTCTACAACAATCAAAATCACAATTTCACTAATTATTATCAATCTATACAATTTCAATTTAACTTGTTCATAGAACATTTCAATTTACAATTTATAATACAAATACATACGATATACAATTTACAATTTATAACATAAATACAATATACAATTTTAATTTACAATCTACCGTAAACATACATACAATAACAATTTCAATATCAATATACATAATACACATACAATTTAGACATACATAATACCCATACATATACCATAAACATACATACAATTTACAATATGCATATACATACAATAATACACAATCCCTAAACCCTAAACATACAATATATATACATTAATACTGATCATACAATATCCAATATCCAATATACATACAAAATGCATCATTTTTACCAGTAGAGATGACGAACTAAGGCAATGGAGATAGGAGGTTGGTGGACAGCGCGGACGTCGACGACGAAGACGGATGGTGAATAAGGCAGCTCAATCTCCCTCTCTATCTTTCGTCTTCCTCTTTTGTTTTTTCTTTTCATTTTCCTTCTCTGTTCGCAGAACACATAACTAAAACAACAAAGGTTCTCGAGACGCACAACCAAAACGTCGCGAGAACCCACTTCTAATGACGCAATAAGTGGCTGCGTGATTAGAAGCTAATCTAATACCGACGTCGTCACTTATGTCGTTGGCGTTACCTTTACAAAATCAATGAAATCATCAAACTTTTGGCAATGTCAACGACTACACGTCGGCAAAAGGATTTGTCATAATGACTCAAAGGTTAGCTATTTGTCGGCGTGATCAACGTGCATCGTCGTAGATAGACCAATGATGACGCAGCTTAAGTAGATGTCATGAGAGATCTGCTATTTTAATAATATTTTAGGGTTTCACCGATGTCGTTCTTCACGACATAGGAAAACGACGAAGTGAACGTACTTGGCGTCGTGGGAAACTAAATAATATTTTTAAAATAAAAAATTTTCCACAACGTCGTGATACGCGGCATCGCTGTTTTCCCCATCTTTCGCAACGTCTTCTTCTTATGTCTGCATTAATGACCAATGCCGACATCGTTCCAACTACGTCGACAGAAAGCTTTTCTTACGACGTCCGTTATTCCAACGCCATTTTTTACATCGACAGATCTTCAATTTCTTGTAGTGTTAGTTTAAGTTTCAAAAATTAAACATTCTATAGCCCAAATTGAATTCATTTTCCACCTACGTACCTCCATCTCTTTTTAAACTCTTTATCTTCTCCAAAATGAAAACAACAATTAGACAATTTATAATCCTCAAAGTTACTATTTTCAATTCTCTCAAAGCTCTTAACTTTTCTTTTCATCTTATTCCAAGAGAGATATATTGTATCATGAGTGCTTTTTTTTTTAGCATCTAAACTTGAAATCCATTCTTTTCGTGGGTCTGTTTAATTAATGTGCTTTTAGTTCTTCCAAACTATTGTGAGAGGTTATTCTTGAACCCTTAACAATAGTGTTGTACCAGTTTGATCCTCAATCATGAAAAGGATCGGGTTTATATTGTTCTTGCACTCGTAAAATGAATGTTGTACCTATCCGAGTATGACTTATGGGAAAAGTCAAATTTGAGTGATATACCCAATACCTTGGAAAGTGAATGTAGGTTGGACTGTGTCGAACTATTATAAAATTACCGGTGTAAATTTCTCTATCCAGTTAATTATGCTATTAATTTTTTATATTATAATGCTTGAAATTGAGTTCAATTTGTATTTTTTGAAATCAATTTCTCGTATTATTGATTTATTTTGATTGGTAGTTCTTAAAATTCCACGTAATTTACTAATCTTGTTATTAATCTTGTTATTAGAATTAAATAAGTTAGCCAGTTTTATTTTTTATTGGTTACTTTGGTTATAATTTGTATAAAACTTACTCATCAGCAAAAAGTTTGTTAATTTGGTTAATTAGATACCATTAGAGAAAAAAAATGTTTCATTAGTTTGAATAAACTATATTTCTAAGGTTACCATATTGATCAAACACGTAGATTTTTTAGATCAATTTGCAAGTGTTCAGTGTGACCAGTAGTAAAAATGAAACATTCTAATTATTGGTTCTCATGAGTAATAAACAATTCAAATCTTCTAAGAAATGGTTTTTCAAAACAAACCAAGGGATAACCAATAAATAACTGCGATTGGGGTGTAGTTGGGAATATCAATTGAAAACCGTTAACAAGAAACAAGGATTGTAGGTCAGGCTCTAACCCATAGATAAGTTGTTTGGTATCCTGCTGGATCACAATTACATCACTATCCTATGAACCGAGAACATCATTTATTCAATATTGTTTTACAAGATTCTTTAGAAGTCTAAGGTAGTTAGTCCTATATTTCTTTAGCTAATTAAATCTTAGATGAACTCATGCAATCTCTTAGTCCTATAAGGTTGTGTCTCTTGACTGGCTTTAAATTCACCTAAAGAAAGAGGGAGTTAGTTTTTTGGAAGCAAAGGTTGTTGTTGAAATTGGTTGAAAGCAATTAAAACAAGAATGAGATGGGTCTCAACCCAGTTAGTGGTTGGATATGATGTTCTGGAGACTATAAATCTCATCAATGATGTGGATATATCTTTCTTTAGTACTTAGATGTTTATTGAGAACTTTAATTTTGTTGGAACGGTTGTTAATACCTCTTGCTTTTGTCAAGTTCTTCGAGAGGAGAGCAAAGTGACTTATGATTTCATTACCACGACATTCTCTCTATTTATGTTGCTTTTTGATCTGGAATTATATTTTTGTTGATTGTATTTTCTCAATTATCCATACTGAGGAGGCTATGTTGTAATTGTTCATATTCTTTGACAGTTTTTCCCACAAAAAACTTGAAACATATATTTCCATTATACTAAATTACAACTTCACCTAAAGTTTCAGAATTATGTCTATCTAGTTTATGCATGTACTTTATAGAGCATCTGTAGTAGAGTTTTGAGATTTAGAAAGCCTGTGACCTATTCAACATTTTTTCTTTAAAATTATGAAAGTGATTTACACTCAGCCTAAAAGATCTCCACGTGTGTGCCTAGAAGAGTAACAGCACATAGAGCACTATAGCATAGAAAACACAAATGAAAAAAGAGTTTTTAACTTCTCTGTTTCATTATCTTTCTTGCAGATAAGTTTCAAAGAGAAGAAAAAGGTTTAAAGGACGTTGGCAAATGAAGAACACGATGGAAGCTCAAAGAAGATTGCATGAGGAAGAAGAAATTAAAAACTCAAGGTTTAAATGGTTTAGAAACAAAGGCCTACATTCACCATATCAGGAAGCAATACATCCACTGTATAATTGAGCAAGATTTATTGGGAGTTTCTTGGAGAGTGACAAAGTTGAAAGATAACTTTCTCACTTTCACACTCTCTATCTCTCTCTCTTTTTTTTTTTTTTTTTTACTTCACTTTGAATTATTGATAGATGAAGTGAGTTAATTACAAAATATTAATTAAAACTTTTATTTATAGATTTCCTTTCATAGAGCAAGGAGCACCTCAAATTTCAACAATCTCGACCTTGAAAGCATCTGTGAAAAATTTTTGCCCCCAATCTATCAATTACTTATCAATTTTCAGGTAAATCAAAGCTTATCAACTCCATACATTTTAGGAATTTGAGCTGCATTGTGGGCTTCGTGAAAATATCAGTTGCATGGTCATCGGTATGAACTTTTTCAACTTTTATTTTCCCTTCATCTATTTGATTTCTCACAAAAATGGTATTTTGCATCTATATGCCTTATTCTATCGTGAAATTGTGAATTTTTAGAAAGATAAATGGTACTTTGGTTATCACATGAGATTGTGACAGTATCTTGAATGATACTAAGTGTCACGTCCTGCCCAAATATCACATCACGCGACCAAATGGAGGACATGCCGTTTAAACGTTCAACACATCTCTCTTGCGAGATGACGAGCCAAACACCAAGGAATCAGTACAACTTCATAATTTAACATTTTAAACGCGGAAGATAAATTGAAGGAAAGAAGAACACTTCATTAATGAACTATAAGGATACATTTGATCATTAGTACTCAAGTCCTCCAAAAGGGACAAAATGCAGACTCAGCATGACTTGACTTTACTCGCCTAACTCCTACATGTTATGCGGAATAACAATGGTCACTATCAAAATGATGCGAGTACAAGACACAGAAGGTAATCACTACTGCAAGTTCAACGTTGTATGTCATTCATTACTTGGGAGCAGGAAATGAAACAAACATTTGAAAGGTTAGACGAAAATGCCTAGTGAGTGGGGTCTTTTAACAATTACCTTAAACAAGTCAATGTTGCCATAAGGCCATAAAATCATATATAAGAAATATGCATTTTAGCATAGTAACGTAACATTTCACAGTTTATCGTAGCGTATGCCTTTCGCATACCAGATATTCGTTTCGCATAAATGCTCTACATAGTTTATTCACACCCTTGTACCCCTTTCCTCGACTCAAGTATTTGCCACACTTTTTTGCCAAGTTGCAGCTATATAAAGTAAACTCAACGCGTGTAGAAAATTTCATCAATTTCCTCTATGTATTATGCATCTTCCAATGTCAAATCACACAGCAAGCAAAGGACATCTCATATCAGATCACACAACAAGTTTGAGGCATCCCATTCAAGCTCACACGACATGAATAGGACATTCTATTTCAAATCATACAGAAAGAATAGAGCATCTTACCTTAGACCACATAGCAAGGGTAAGGCAACTTATCATCGGGGGTATAAGGTCAACTTACTTTGAAACATAACATTAAGTCTTAAACATAAAGTGATATAGTGTTCAGAGAGTACATTGTCACAACATTTCTTTTCATTGTTTAACTTACTCACGTTGGTGGGTGGAAAACATTCAGAAAATCATATGGTTCATGGATTCGAAAGAAGACAGTAAAGTATTAAATAAGATTTTGGAAACTCTTTTATTTCTTGAAAACTTTTAGTAAGAGAACCACTAACT
Organism: Cucumis hystrix; assembly: GCA_025688845.1. NCBI lineage: Eukaryota > Viridiplantae > Streptophyta > Magnoliopsida > Cucurbitales > Cucurbitaceae > Cucumis > Cucumis hystrix. Next base: position 13,087,091 of record CM046888.1, on the reverse strand, counting down.
GTTACAGTCCACTAGTTACATAGTTTAACTTCCCAGGCTAAAGTCTCTTGGCTTGTTTTGGAATCTTGATCGAAATGAGCTCGTTCCTCATCTCGAATCCTTGACACTTTCCAGTTTTCTCTCTTAGCAAAATCAGGGTAAAGATAATCTCAAATGACTCGGACTCTCTATTTATAGACTTTTTCAGGTGATTCTTTCCATACCAAAATGATTTCTCTAACCGGTAATAAAAAATGGCTTAATCCTGAACGCCATGCCACGTGCCTCAGTCAAACTTTATCCTAAACTTAGATTGTGCAGTCAGGTCCCATCAATCACCTACCTACTTATTTCTGCATCATATCTTCGTCTCTAGGTGAAGTAGGTTAACTCGTTTGATCGTCACACACCTTCTCCGTGTAAGGGTCTTCATCGCGTAACTCATTCGTAAACTTGCACTTTACTAACAAGGATCTCTATGTGCATTATTATTGTCCCAAAGCCTTCGTCGCGTTGGTTATGTACGACCAAGGCTTTACACTAAGTCTTGTAATAGGCCTTTTAGCCATAATCTGCATCTATCTATAGCCTATTCGTTTAGGTCCAAAATTCTCCATTTTTTATAGGAGTCTACCCTTAGTAGTTTCCTTTAGCTACCTTAAAATTCAAATAATTGCTTTCTAGTGTCTTCTCCTTGGTTTAGCCATATACCTACTAACTCATATAGGCTATGTTCGGCCGTGTAGAGACTATTAGATACACCAAGCTTTCCACTGCTTTGGGAATGGGGAACTTTAGACATATAGGCAATGTGTTCTACTTCATCTTCTTTAGAAGAGTTGGCGGAAGATAATTTGAAATGTTGATGTGGCAGCTGGTTTTGCTCCTTCTTTGTTGATTTTTTTAGAATTTTCTCACAATAACTATAACTATGTTGGCTATGAGATAGTTCATTCTTATTCCTGTTTTTTACTATTTCAACCTCAAGTATGTTCTTGGATTCTCACAAGTCTTTTATATCAAATTTCATCTGCATACAGTAGTAAGTAGACTTTATCTTTAAAGGGATTTGAATTAACAGATACAATTATCAGAGTTGCTTCTTTTGAATCCAACTTTTAGAAGAACTCATCGAATCTCTGGTATTAGCACTTATGAGTTGTTTCAAACTATTGCTTATGAGTTGTTTCAAACCATAAATTGATTTATGTAGTTGACAAACTAAGTCTTTCTCACCTTGATTGATGTAGCCTAAGGGTTGTTACTCATAGAGATCTTTTTTGTTAGAAACTCGTGTAAAAAGGTTGTTTTCACATCGAGTTGGTCTAGCTATAGGTTGTTTTGAACCACAATAGAAAGCAACATTCTTATGGAAGTCTGTCTAACTATAGGAGAAAAATTTCAGTGTTTGTGAATAGTGTTGAGTTTTATGTCCTAAAACTCGTAGATAGTAAATATAATTCATTGACCGTGATTAATAAAGTGTTATTATTATAATTTCAATAAGTGTGATTGATTTTATTATTAGTCGTCTTAATAACTTAAATCCAATAAACTAACATCCTAAGACTATTAGATCATATTAAGAATAAAACTAAATTTAGTTTGTTAATAGTTCGGTTAGCTCCTAACATTTTTTAACATATCAAAGATCTATTAGACTTAAAATTGATGGTTTGAATACATTTTTAATAAGTTTTAAGGTTCAACCACTTCTTAAACACAAATTTAAAAGTTGAATCATAACTACTAAACTTAGAACTTAAACTTTTTAATTATATGATGAAGGAAAACAAAATAATTTGATTCCCTTTGGCTTAGGTACCTGTATGAAAATGATATCTCCTCTAAGATTTAAAATAAAAAATGATTGAGATTAGGTAGAAAATTCAAAGGCAAGAGATCATGGCCTCCAATTAACTTTTTATTTAATGTGTGTGTATATATAATCAAAAAAAAAAAATAGAAAATTTATTCTTAATTGCAATGAAAGCAAAAACTGGAGGGTTTTGATTAACCCCCTCTTTAACTAACTACTTGTGCTTTACAAAATTGATATGTTACCTAATGGAGCCGAATAAAAAGCATATGCATGAAGTTTCAACAAACTAAAACATTTTATATTTTCTAACGGTTTGTTTCCAATATCCTTTTATTCTCAATATTCAAGTCATATATATATCTCGTGATATCAATTGACAATTCTTCGACTTGACAAATACCTCTTTGATAGTTCACTTTTAAAAAATATATATTTTTTCAATAAAAAAATTTGTGTACTATATTTTCTCTCTTAAAAGAAAATGGTTTTAAGTAACTTTTTTGCTGAAGTATATTGGAGTATTTTAAAAAAACAAAATTTAAATAATGACAAAAATAGGGTAATAGAAAAAGAAATTTTCCAAATAGTAGTTATGGTTTTCCGAACGAAGTACACGACTTCCATTAATACACGTGATCCATACTTTGACCAGTTTGACTCACGTAATGGAAGTCGTATACGACTTTATTTTTAAAAAAAAATTACATGAAAAAATTTGAAGATACAACTATTGAAATTGGAAACTAAACGTTAATAAAGAAATAATCAAATTAAAATTGGAAATGTGAATTTAATAAAAAAATTTGAGATATTGTAGATTGAAATATTTAATATATATATATTTCAAGAAAAAAAATAAAGAAGTTTGTTAATAAGGAAATAATCAAATTAAAATTGAGAAGTTCACCCTAATTTAATAAGAAAAATATTTTTAGGAATGAAAATTAGATATTTGGATATTTAATATATATATATATATGGGAAATTGTCATAAATATAACAAACCGTCCAAATATTTATAGCTCGGGTAACAAAATGAAAAAGCTCATGAAAATGACATTTTAAAAAAAAAAATTCAGATTTGCCTTTTCTTATCATCTTCTTTTTTTCTCTTCACTACTGTGATTTTTTTATTTTCCTCCTCTCTTATCTTTTTTCTTTCCATCATTCTTTTCTTTTTTTCTCCAATTTTTTTTCTTTTCATCGTCGTATAGTCTTCTGCATTTTGTTTAAACACTTTCGTTTGATCTTCTTTTCCATATTCTTTTTTCTGCAATTTTTTTTATTTTTTTCAAACTATTATTTGGTTGTTTTTCTTTTCTTTCCATCATCTTTTTCTCCCTTTTGCAATTTTTTTTTTTTCAAATTTTTACTTTATTGTTTAAGATCGTGTACCAGATATAAAAGATTGTGAAAAAAATAGTTGGAATATTGGATTGCCAAATGTAAACGATTGTATACCAAAAATAGTCAAATCTAAACTATCGTATACCTAAATGATCGTGTACCCAAAAAAAATTGAAAAAAAATAGTTCAGATTTGGCTACCCAAATTTAAATGGTAAAATCTAAACAATTGTTTGCCTAATCTAAACAATCATGTATAAAGAATATTGAAAAAAATCATTTAGATTTAGGTACGATCAAATCTAAACGATCGTGGTAGGAAAGAATGATCAAATCTAAATGATCGTTTCTCAAATATATTATGTGTGTGTTTCCCAAATATATTAGGCACGTTGGATGCGAATTAATTGTGGGACATTTTTTGTATTTTTCATTGTGAACTTGTGAACTTTTTCTGTTTTCGAAATTGTTCTAGGGTGTAAATATTTGTCATTTTGTTATATTTTTTAAAATACCCCTTTATATACAAACGTTTTTTTTTCAAATATAACAAAGTGACAAAATATTTACATGGTATATAACAATTTCAAAAATGAAAAAATTCCACAAGCCGACAATGAAAAATACCAAAAATGTCATTTGATTAATTGGCATCCAGTGTGCGTAATATATTTGAAAAAAGATTTGGCTATTCTTTCCTCCACAATCGTCTAGATTGATCGTTTAGGTTTGGCTTTTCAAGATTTTTAGTATACGATCGTTTAGATTTGATCGTTTAAATATAGGTAGCCAATTTTTTCATAATTTTTTGGTACACGATTGTTTATATTTGATGGTTTAAATTTTGGTAACCAAATCTCAACGATTTTTTAAAAAAAAAATTTGGTACATAAAGATCTTTTATATTTGATACACGATACACAATCTTGAACCAAATAGTACTTTGAAAAAAACATAAAAGAAAAATTGCAGAGAAAAAGATGATGAAAAGAAAAAAAAAATTGCAGAAGAGGAAGAGAATAAAGACAATGAAAAGAAATGACAAATCTAAAATATTTTAAATAAATGGCAAGATTTATGAGCTTTTTCATTTTGTTACATGGATCATAAATATTTTGTCAATTTCTTATATTTGTGAAAATTAACCTTTTATGTATATATATATATAAAGACAAAAGAAAAACAATAAAGAAGTTGTGGATGGCGACTGGGTCCACAACTTCGACTTAGTAGGGGGGACAACTCCATGAAGTCGTGGATTCCGTTCACAATTTCGCTACTCTATTTTTGTCAATAATTTCTCTTCTACCATATTTTTACATTATTTTAAAAAAAAATCCAATATGTTCAAAGAATCAAAATTGACTATAATACAAAAAGTTTTTTTTCTTACTACATAATTGGAAGTTTCTAGACTACTTAAAATTTATTTTTAATGTTCGGAAACAATTTTCTTAAGATATAATTAAATGCTACACTTAAAAACGTTCTAAAAAAAATTGATCTCATAAAAGGAGTTTCACCATTCAAAATGTTTGGAACATTGTACTTCAAATACAATAATCTTATTCATATACTTTTGAATTTCCCTAACAAACGATATTTTGTTAACGATAAAAATAAAGAATTGAGTTGAGTTGATAATAATTATAGGAATGTTATTGGAACAGTTGATACAAATAAGTTGCTAAGAGAAATGTGAATATTTTAGTAAGAATCGTGAGTTGATGCAAATAATGGAGTAGTAAACCTCTTTAACTATGGATTAACTAAATAGGGGTTGGTTCTTTTTTTCCCACCAACCCAACTCTCCCAAATTCTCGAGTTACCAAACAACTCTTCTGAATTTGATTATCTCACTTTTAATTTTTAATTTAAAAATGTTACGTTGGTCAACTCACATAAGTTATGTACTCTTGATTTAGAGATTAAAGGATTGAATCATTCACTTTCACCCTATATTATTATAATCAAAAGTAATATTAATTTTAACCATTATTATTTAGTTTGATATAATTAAACTTTTGATTACCAAAACGAATTTCTATTCTTAAGTGTTGAGAGGTTCGAATCCTTCAATCTCACACTTTTTTAAATAATTGAACTTTTGATAAGTTGTTTTTCTAAAATAAATCTGCCAAAAGTTCTCTAATTGAGAATCTTAGAACTTCTTTTTCTTTACTGTTCTGTGACGTTTTCTTGAATTATATGTTTAAAGTATAATGTGTACAGATTATATTTATTTAGGTCTAGACTAATTGCATATGCGATTAAACAGGTTTTTTTGTTAGTTCAAAAAATTTATTATATATATTGAACGTGAATTTAATTCACTAGTCTTTTTTCTTCTTTTTTAAGAAAAACTCTAATCAAGAATTTTATAATGTTTTCGTAACATATAATTCAAAATAACAATCAAATAATTATTTTGGGCCATTTATTCTTCATAAATGTGATGAAAATCTTCCTTTTTCTATGTTGGTAAAGGTATTGAATTGCTACGGAAGAATCTCTTACAAAGCTTTCCATGTAAAGAGAAAAATTAAGTGAAAAAGTTACATGTATAAGACTTACAAGTATAATAGAAGAGAAAAATGAAAGAGGAATTATATGAAAAATAAAAAAAGAAATAAACCCAATAATGATAATGAAAAAAGAAAAAATATATATATATATATCTAGACTTGCTATTCTTCAATCTTACTTCATCCCTACTCTGCAGATGGTGGATGAGGTGAGCTTAGTGAATGAAACTGTGAGGAAATACCATTATTTCCATTGTTGTCAATCCCTTCGCTCTGTTTTTGTGAGGTTGATAGACAAAGTTCATCAATGCGTCGAACGATCTCATCCATTCCAGGACGATTATCGGGATACGGGACAGTGCATTGCAATGCAAGTTCCAAGACTTGAACCATTTCCTCTTCAACATTTTGGTACCTAAGAAGTTGTTCATCAAACACTTCAGCTGTCCATTCCTCTTGAACCACAGATTGAACCCATCTAGGAAGATCCACAGATTCCTCGTTGAAAATAGAATGTGTAGGAGATTTTCCTGTTAGCATCTCCAATAACAACACTCCAAAGCTATAAACATCAGCTTTTTGTGATACCTTTCGAGAATCGGTAACCTCCGGGGCTCGATACCCAGCAACACGACTTGGAGTCGAGGGGGATATGGCTAGTTGTGCAAGCCCATAGTCGGATACGCACGCTTCGTATGATCGGGTGAGGAGAATGTTTGAGGACTTAATGTTGCCGTGAGAGATCGTAGGGCCTTGAGAATGAAGATAATGAATCCCTCGGCCGACTCCCAGGGCTATGCCACACCTTGCTTCCCAATTCAAAGGAGTCCTTCCCGACTCTCTACTACCTATTGCAAATTCAAACATTCAATTATTTAGATTAAAATTTAATTGATTGACCGGATTTTTCATGTCATCGAATTTTAGTATACATAAAGGACTTGTACAAGAACTCACCATGTAAAAGTGCAGACAAGCTTCCCATCGGCATGTAATCATAAACCAAAAGCTTTTCCTCTCTGCTGTAATAATAAGCTCTAAAAGGGACCAAATTCTCATGCTTCATCCTCCCCACCTCTTCCATCTTCTCCCTGAATTCCTTCTCCGCTGCTGTCATCTCCTTCAACCGCTTCACGGCCACCACCATCCCTGTCTCCAGTGTCGCCTTATAAGCGGTACCAAACGTCCCCTTCCCAAGGACTTCCGCCGATGCCCTCAACAAATCCTCCAAATCAAACACATTTCCCACATTCCCAAAGAACACCAATTTCTTATATCGTTCGCCGCCCTTTGTCGAGGATTTTGGTGCAATCAAATGATCTATGTTTATTCTTTCGCTACTCCCTTCCACTGTCGTAGTCTTCTCTCCCGGCACCTCAACCTCACCTCCCGTCCGAACCACCTCTTTCGACTCCGATTTCTCCTTACTCTTTCTTTGACACACAAGAATCAAAACAACCAAAATCAACGCCAAAACAAACAAGCCACCAATCACAATTCCAGCAATCACCCCACCAGAGAGCTTCGACTTTGGACTGGGCTCGGTCGCTGTTGAGTTACAGAGTAACAATGGCGCCCCACAGAGCAAATTCCCCTCGAAAGAACTCGCCGGAAAACTAGAGAGCTTCGTTGGAATCGAACCATTCAATTGGTTAAACGACACATTAAATTGCTCAAGAGTGAGATTTAACTCAGGAATAACTCCAGTAAACTGATTGTTCTGTAAATACAGAGTAGCCAAACGGGACAAATTGTTGAACCCAGATGAAATCTCACCTGTAAAGTTGTTGTCCGCCATGCTCAACCGAACCAAATTCTGCAAATCGAACAGAAACGGCGGAATCTCGCCAGAAAACAAGTTCCCCTGCAAGTAAAGATTCCTCAACCCACGAAGATTCGCAAAATCCGCCGGAATCCGTCCAGACAGAGCATTAAACCTTAGAGAAAGAGTTTGTAACTGCGTCAAATTCCCAAGCCCCATCGGAAGCTCACCGGAAAGCCCCATGGCGGGAAGCCGAAGCTCAAAAACCCCATTCCTGTCACAGTTAACACCAGCCCAGGAACAGGGAGATACATCGGAGAGATTCCACTCTAATCGGGGGCGGCCGCCCATGGCCGCCCGAAAACCCACCAGCGCGGCCCTATCAGAGGCCAGATCCGTCCGGACAAAACCCAGAAAGGCAAAACCCATAAACACCGCCGCTAAAAACCGTTGAGGAAACTCCATATTTTGGTTGTTTTGTCCAGAAATTGAGGCGGGGAGGAAAGCTAACAAATCCACATGGGTATTGTGAAAAGCTTGTGAAATGGCTCCAATGGAAGAAGAATAAAATGAAGTGGGTTTGTTTGTTGAGCTGGATGGATTGTTGAAGGGAAAGGTTTAATATACAAGCGAATCCAATGTGGCTTCAATGAGCTCGCTATACAAAATAGAAATACACTTTCATTTTTTCAAAACAGAGGAGGGAGCTTTGTAGTTAAGTTTTCAATTGGATGCTTGCCACGTGGAACATCTTTTTACCTTTTTATCAAATGGATTTTGCTTTTTCCTACGTGGATTGCTCTTTATTTTCATTAAAATCCAAATGGATTAAAATATAGAAAAAGTGACCACTTTTTTTAGATTTAAATTATGGGATCAATCAACCAAACTAGTTGATAAATATGGTCAAAAATGTTTTTAATTTTGTAAAGCCTCACATTTTTGTATATACAATTTTACCTATTAACTATTTTTAAAACACCTATTTCTTACCGTTATTTTTAAACCTAACAAAATAAACCCAAATTTTTACAAAATATTGCAAAATATCAAATTCTATCTATAATTATATTCGTAAATATTTTCAAAAAAAATTCATTTAAAATAATTTCACTATTATTTATTATTGTTATAATTTTATTACTAAATATCTAAAATTGTGACAAATTTTCTAATTACTTTTCTTATATATATAATTTTGCCTTTTTAAGTTTTATTAATAAAAAGTTGTTGTTTCTAGACATATAATATTCTCTATTGTTGCAATTTCATAATGAAATATCTAAAGATACAAACATACAAATCTTAGATGTTTTTCGACACAAATTCTAATTTGTCCATAAGTAAAATTTATTTATTTCAAGTGGCATAACATCCATGTGCTAAAGTATATGAATAAAACATAAGCTTTTGTCTACAAATTTTAATATATTATATTTTAACAATATTCCCCTAAAATTATATATATATATATATTATTTTAAACAAGATGATTGAAACTAGTTTTTAATATGATAGAAATAACATAGAAAAATTAAGAATCAACCAACATGAAAATGTGGTATTCTTAGCCTATATCTAAACTTATGAAATTTGAATCAAAGTTTCATATTGTTATTACGTTTCACTCAAACTACATTCTATGAGGTAGATTGCAATTTGACAATAACTAAACAATGAATATGTTACCATTCGATAATTTCTTCAATCCATGACATATGAACTTAACCAAGTAAATCATGCACAAGTTTATCACATCAACATTTTGTGTTCTATCAAAACTAAAGAATCGTAGAGTATATTCAACATTAAAGTTTAGAGATCAAATCAAGGGAAGAAAACCAATCAGATTATTATATTTATGTTTGAAAGATATATATATATATATACATTTGGTGTGTATGTTTAGTTATTTTAAAAAAGAAATAATGAGAGATAAATGACCGTTGATGGCATCTTTAACAAAGGAGAAGGTATGATTTTTGGGGAGCGGAACGAACCAAAGGTTTCCCCAATCATCCCATCCATCGATCGGTAGTTTTAACTTTAAGATTCCACCAAAAGATAAATTATCATTATTATTACTATTTTTTATTTATATATGTGTGTTCTTCCTAAAATCGAGTCCTTTTTTCCATCCAGGGTAGAGGACGCAATTCTCTATATTCATTAGGCTAAATAAATAATAAGAACTCGTCTTTAATTTTACTATAGTTTTTCCCTGAACAAAACATTGAAACTATTTTATAAGACATAGCAAAAAAAAAAAAAAAAAAAAAAAAAAAACTTAAATAGGCGTGAAAGAGTTTGATTAATTTTGTAAATATTTTTAATATTTTGTTACATTTTTTAAACTATTTTTAATATTTTGCTATTTTTAAAAATGTTCATTTTTTTTCAAAACGAAATTTTTTACTCTTTCAAATTACGATATTGGGTCGAGAATAGATATAAATAAATATGAGTAATTGACATAAATGTAACAAAAATCCAAAATAGTTTTTGCCCTTACAACAAAATAAGAAAAGCCCATGACATGTGATCATTTTTCATAAATTCCACATATGCCCTCGCGATTTATGTGTTCTTTGAGATTTATTAATCTTAGGCCATCTTGATGCAATTAAGGATGTAGATCGAATAACTAAAGGCAGAAGTCTTTTATCCCCAAGCGTCCTGAGGTAATGTATGCTCAAGATCGAATAGAATAAAGGCAGAATTCTTTCATCCCAGGCCATCTCGGTGCCACACTAAGGGCTAAGATACAATAACTAAAAGAATAACTTTTTCATCCTGGGACATCTTGGGAGATGGTATGTGACACACCTCATCCTGGAACACCTCCTCATTAGCCTCAAGATGTGGCATGAAGTCAACCGATATAGCTCCCGCTTTTGAATGACACCAGCTAACTCTCAACCTTTAACCTTTAAATGAAAATGCAATCGGTAGCAACTCTTTTCAAATAAGCAAACTTTACATAAGTTTTGTACAGACCTTTACCAACTCAAAAAAATACATGAAACAACCCCTTCTTCAAACAAAACCAACCAAATACATGAAACAACCCCTTCTTCAAACAAAACCAACTTTAGTCTAGCACAACTAATTGATCAGAACATACAAAGATTCAAAATAACTAGACACATACAAAGTAAGACAAAACTCCTTTAGCAAATAAACGATGGCTAATCAGGCTTCAAGAAGGCAATCTCTACCTGAAAAGTGAAAATTATTTTTTAAAAGTGTGAGCTAAATGATCTCCGTGAGTGATTGGTTTTCAAATAACATTTCATAAACCTTTTAAAGATAGTAACTTAATTCATAAACTTTTTAGAAAAATAACATCAATAGTTTGAACATTTAAGAAACAGTAATTCAAATCCTTGATATTTCATAACCCTTTCGAAACAGTAAATAGTAAACAATAACATGAATACTTTAACTTTATAAACATTTAGGAAATAGTAACTTAAATTCTTGTTTTTTCCTACTCGAATTCCAAGTATCTACTCCTAGGAGAAGGTAGAGGTTACTTAATACCCGCTCCAAATCTCAAAGATGGGCATCCCCAATCCCTGTTTCTGGCAGGTAGGCGTCCTTAGCTCTGATCCTGGAGATTAGTATCCTTACCTCAAATTCCTTGGCGCCCCTTATCCTACCCTGCTAAGGGCTGTTTAAGACATCTCGGATTTGAGAAAGCATTCATAAAAGTATATGTTTCAAACCCTTTTAAGAATCGTTTTGCATAAAGCAAACCTTTAAACATATATGGAAGCATAATCATGTCTTAATAAACTCATTTTCTCTTTAGCTTTAAACATTTAACAGTAAACAAATTTGAATAAATACATTGATGGAAGTCATGCTTTAGAATCATTCTTTAATAAGATAACTCAACATTTAGCTCAAACATCACTTTAAACATTTTCTTAAACATCAGCTTTAATTACATGTTTTAAAGTCACTTAATAAATTCATTTTTTCACTCACAGATACAAGCTCTGGATTCTTGGTTTATGAAATTGTCTAATCTCCTCTTGTCTTGACATAATGGTAAAAAAAACAATTCATTTAGATTCCTTGACCAAGAAAAACACCAAAAACTTAGAAAATTCCAAACATTACAACAACAGCCCAAAAACACCCAAACTGAAGCTTGACGTCGAACTACCTTCTTTCTTTGGCTTAAACTTTTGCAACTCTACTCCTTCTCTCTATCTTGCCCTTGGAGTGAAAATGTTGAGAAATGAGAGAAATGAGAGTATGTTGCCTTTAAAAACACTCCTAGCGTCCGAAAAACGCTAACCTTGCACTTTAGAAATTTAAAATGTCCATTGGGTGTCTATTAAGGGCTCGTTTGATAACGTTCTTGTTCCCTGTTCCCTGTTTCTTGTTCCATGTTCTTGGTTTCCTGTTCCTTCTTTTTTTAGATCAAAAAACATAAATATGTTTGATAACTGTTTTTGTTTCTTGTTTCTTGAAAAAAGAAACAAAAACAAAAAATATGTTTGATAACTGTTTCTTGTTTCTTGATTTTTTTAGATTTGTTTTTTATTTTATTCACATTGAATTCAATTAAACATCAAACAAAATATATATGTCCTCCATTAAACATAAAAAAAAAATTATCAAACTTAGATTGGATGGTCTTCTTGTAATCTTATGGAGAACGAGATAAGACAAAAACCCACGACGAAGAGGAGGACCGAAACCCACGGTAAAGAGGAAGACAAAAATTCACAGCTAAAACAAAAATCTGGCAAAAACTCACAGCAAAAACACAATTCACACAGAGAGGAAGAGGAAAACCCATATCCAGCGAAGAGGAAGGGTCGTGTAAAGGAAGATGATGAGAGATGAAGAGGAAGACAGTGAAGACGATGAGAGGAAGAGGAAGAGGATGGTTATTTGGAAAAGACGATGGAGATAAGAGGAAGAAAAAGGAAACCACGTGGAGAGTGGTTATTTGGGGAAAAAGATGAAAATAAGAGGAAGAAAAAGAAAATAACTAGAGGAAAATAAAAAAGGAAAATGAAATAGAAAAAGAATTGAAAAAAAGGAAAAGGAAACTAATACAAAAATTGAGAAAAAGGAAAAGGAAATCAAAAGAATTTGAGAAAAAGGAAAAGGAAACCAATATAAATAATTGAGAAAAAGCAAAAAAAAACCAATAGAAATAATTGAGAAACGAGAACGGGAGAAACTACTTTTTTTTTTCTCAATAATTTCTTATAAAATGAGAAACGTTTCTACATTTTTTTTAGAACAAGAAACATGGAATGTTACCAAACACTTCCATTTTCGAGATCCACCAAGATTTGCTCTTTTCTCGACCGAACAAGCACCTAAATCATGCCTGAGAATCCTAAATTTTCTTTTTTGCTTCTAGTCTCAGCTAAACACATCCTTGGGATTGCCTGAGTTCTCTTTACCTTTCACTTCGAGCTTTCAATCTTGGTTGGATACGACCCCGATATTGTCCTAGTTTTCAACTTGTTAAGCTCTTGTAATGCAATAAGGCAGTTAGCTTGTTAGTTTGCTATTTCTTGTTATTAGTTGTTATTTTCTGTTATTAGTTGTTATTTCCTGTTATTAGTTGCTAAGAGGTTAGCTTGTCAGTTTGTTAAAATAGTTAATCTGTTTATAACTAATCAGCTGTCAAAACTGATTAGTTATACATGTAACTACCCCACACATCAATAAATAGCCATTCTCCAATTGAGATTGGCAGAGAATTCATTTGAGAAATTAGTTCTACTTTGATTTACATTAAGTGGTATCAGAGCAACCCTGATCCTCAGACAGATGGCTGATCGGAGAAAAATCCCTGCCGCGGGGAATAACTGCGAGCAAGAAGAGGTGGAAGAGACCGCCACCCTCTCTCCATGGACAACCACTGTACGCTTGTTGGCCGTCGAAGACTCCTTGAGAGATTTACATGACAAAGTGAACAGAGTAATGGACAACTTAGACTCACTCACCCAAAGAATGGACGAACTATCGGCACCGGCAAGGAACGAGGATTATGATCGAAACGCAGAAAACAGAGGAGGCCGACGGGCTCGAAGGAACTTCAGGAACTGGCCCAACCAAAGAAATGATCAAAGAAGGAGACCGGGAGACATCCCACTACGACACGCCGACGATGATGAGCAAGATGATGACGAGGAGTGGCAAAACGTGCAAGATTACGATTCTTCTAGTGGCGACGACCAAGGAAATATTTGGAACTACAACAGAGAATTTCGAATGGCTCACGGCTATAGAGGACACGAAGCACGACGAGAGATTCATCACGACTACAAAATGAAAATTTACCTCCCAACCTATAATGGTAAATGGGATATCGAATCTTTCTTGGATTGGATAAAAAACACCGAGAACTTCTTCAACTACATGGACACTCAAGGATAGAAAGAAAGTACACTTGATGGCTCTGAAATTGAGAGGAGGAGCCTCGGCATGGTGGGACCAATTGGAGATAAATAGATAGAGATTCGGCAAACCACCCATACAATCATGGGAGAAAATGAAGAAGCTTCTGAAGGCGCATTTCCTACCCTCAAACTACTAACAAACGTTGTACAACCAGTACCAGAACTGCCGCCAAGGGAGTCGAACCATAGCCGAGTAGATTGAAGAATTCCATAGATTGAGTGCAAAGACCAATCTGAGTGAAAATGAGCAACATCAGATTGCAAGGTTCGTTGGTGGGCTACGATTCGACATCAAAGAAAAAGTGAAGATGCAGCCCTTTTGCGTCCTATCTGAAGCAATTTCCCTCGCAGAGACTATAGAGGAAATGATGATGGCACGCACGAAAAACGCCACCAAGAGGGGCACATGGGACACAAATACATCCAGACGGCCATCTTACAGCAGAAAAATAGATGACACACCAACAACATTCGTTGCAGAGAAGAGCAAAGAAGTTGATGCCCCAGAGACAAGTAAAAAGAAGGCCGAAGCTATTAAGGAAAAGAACCAGAACAACTACACTAGGGAAGTGCTTTCGGTGTGGTGAGCCTGGACACTTATCCAACAACTGCCCTCAAAGAAGAACCCTAGCGTTGGCAGAAGAGGAAGACAATGGCACGAGTGAGGAAGAAAAAGAAGAAGAAGAAGAGACAGAGCTGATTGAAGAAGATGATGGAGAACGAATCTCCTGTGTTATTCAGAGGGTCCTCATTGCCCCCAAAGAGGAAACGACCCCCCAGCGCCACAGCCTATTCAAAACAAGATGCATCATCAACGACAAAGTATGCGACATTATAATTGACAGTGGAATCAGTGAGAACTTTGTAACAAGAAAGATTGTGACCATTCTCAGCCTAAAAACAGACCCTCACCCTGATCCTTAAAAAATAGGATGGGTGAAGAAAGGAGGAGAGACAACAATCAACGAAATCTGCACTGTACCCCTATCCATCGGAAGCAGCTACAAAGACCAAATTGTGTGCGACGTGGTAGACATGGACATGTGCCATTTACTCCTAGTCAGGCAGTGGCAACACGAAACCCGAACCATACACAGGGGAGGGAAAATACCTATGAGTTCCAGTGGATGGGAAGGAAAGTAATTCTACTCCCATTAACAAAGAAAAACACTGAAGGCCTAAAGCAAAAGAAAAAAGGGCAGCTCTTCATCACAGTAGGCGGGAAGAAGATCTTGAGGGAAAGGGAGCAAGACCTTTTGGGACTTGTAGTGGCTGACAAACCTCAAGAGAAAGAAGGTGAGACTATTGACCCCAGATTAGAGAACTTGTTTACAGAGTTCCCTCATCTAAAAAGAGACCCGCAAGGATTGCCACCAATTCACAACATCCAACATCAAATCGATCTTACCCCAGGAGCCTCACTACCTAATCTACCCCACTATAGAATGAGCCCAGAGGAGTATAAAATCTTACATGACCACATTGAAAACTTGTTGAAGGGTCACATCAAGCCTAGCCTAAGCCCATGTGCTGTACCCGCACTACTCACACCCAAGAAGGACGAAAGTTGGAGGATGTGTGTAGATAGTAGAGCTATCAATCGAATCACAGTAAAGTACTGGTTCCAAATTCCTCGAATTGGAGACTTATTAGATCAACTAGGCAAGGCTACCATCTTTTCAAGGTTGACTTAAGAAGTGGTTATCACCAAATAAGAATCAGGCCCGGGGACGAGTGGAAGACAGCCTTCAAAACAAATGAAGGATTATTTGAATGGTTGGTAATGCATTTTGGCTTATCCAATGCGCCGAGCACCTTCATGAGGTTGATGAACCAGGTGCTACATCAGTTTCTAAACAAGTTCATAGTGGTTTACTTCGACGACATCCTCGTGTACAGCAATAGTGCTGAAGACCACATCCAGCACTTAAGAAAACTATTCCGAGTCCTGACTAAAGCTGAAGTATACATTAATTCAAAGAAATGTACATTCCTCACCAAGGAAATTGTCTTTCTCGGCTTTGTAATCAAGGGAGGGAAAGTAAGCATGGAACCAAAGAAAACAGAAGCCATACAGTCTTGGCCAATACCAACCTCCATCAAAGAGGTACAAGCTTTCCTTGGTTTGGCATCCTTTTACAGAAGATTCATCAGAAACTTCAGTTCAATTGTGGCCCCCTTAACCGACTGCCTAAAGAAAGGGAACTACAAGTGGAACGGAGCGCAACAACAGAGCCTCCAAGAGATAAAGAGAAGACTAATTTCCAGCCCTATCCTACAATTGCCAGACTTCACATCACCATTTGAAGTAGCTGTTGATGCTTGCGGAATCGGAATTGGAGTTGTGTTATCACAGAACGGCCACCCTATTGAGTACTTCAGTGAGAAGCTAAGTACATCAAGACAATCTTGGAGCACTTATGAACAAGAGCTTTATGCCCATGTCCGAGCACTCAAACAATGGGAACATTACCTCCTATGCAAGGAATTTGTTCTTCTAACGGACCACTTCTCTTTGAAATATCTCCAATCACAAAAGAATATTAGTCGGATGCACGCACGATGGATTTCCTTCCTACAAAGATTCGACTTCGTTATTAAACACCAAGATGGTAAGGAGAACAAGGTGGCAGACGCACTATCCAAGAAAAGCTCCCTACTTGCTATTCTATCTATGGAGATCGAGGCATTCAAACACCTACCTAACCTATATGAGGAGGACATTGACTTCTCCAAGACATGGGCCAAGTGCAGCAACTACACCAAAGCTGAAGACTTCCATATAATGGAAGGGTACCTATTCAAAGGGGATCAACTGTGTATCCCCCACACATCACTTCGAGAAGCATGCTAAAAGAAGCTCATTCAGGAGGATTGGCTGGACACTTCAGACAAGACAAAACCTTCGAAATAGTCTCTAAAAGATATTACTGGCCACAGTTAAGAAAGGACTGTAACAAATTTGTTAAAAGGTGCCCCATTTGCCAACGAGCTAAAGGTTCAAGTACAAATGCAGGTCTGTACTCACCATTTCCTACCCCAATTTCCATTTGGGAAGACCTGTCAATTGATTTCTTACTCGGATTACCAAAAACACAAAGACAATATGACTTAGTCATGGTTGTAATCGACAAATTCAGTAAAATGGCACACTTTGTGGCTTGTAAGAAGACAAATGATGCCACCTACATAGCTAACCTATTCTTTCGGGAGATAGTTCGACTGCACGGGATACCAAAAACCATTGTATCTGATTGGGATGTCAAATTCCTAAGTCACTTTTGGAAAACACTATGGAACAAACTTGACACAACTTTGAAATATAGTACGACAGCACACCCACAAACAGATGGCCAAACAGAAGTCACAAACAGAACCCTAGACAACTTGATATGTTATCTAGTAGATCCAAACCAAAGCAGTGGGATTTAGCTCTAGCTCATGCAGAATTTGAATTCAATAATATGAAGAATAGATCAACCGGCAGATGCCCATTTGAGGTTGTATATACAAAACAACCAAGACTAACCTTTGATCTAGCATCATTCCCTACAACCATCGACACTAGTTCAGAAGCAGAAAAAATGATAGAGAAAATCCAGAAATTACATGAGAAAGTCCACAACCATTTGAAAGAAACAACCCAATCCTATAAACAGACAGCAGACCGAAAAAGAAGACAAATTACCTTTTCTGAAGGAGACTTAGTGATGATTCACCTCAGAAAAAATCGGTTCCCAACTGGAACATACAATAAATTAAAAGATAGACAACTAGGACCATTCCATATCCTAAAGAAAGTTGGGGATAACGCTTACAAAATAGAGTTGCCACCAGATTTACATATTCACCCTATTTTCAATGTGGCAGACATAAAGCAATACTAAGCTCCAGACACTTTCAACCTTGCATATTGAAGTCACTCGGGACAAGTTCAATCTAAGGGGGGTGGAATGATGCAATAAGAGCAGTTAGCTTGATAAGGCAGTTAGCTTGTTAGTTTGCTATTTCCTGTTATTAGTTGTTATTTCCTGTTATTAGTTGTTAAGAGGTTAGCTTGTCAGTTTGTTAAAATAGTTAATCTGTTTATAACTAATCAGTTGTCAAAACTGATTAGTTATACTTGTAACTACCCCACACAACAATAAATAGCCATTCTCCAATTGATATTGGCAGAGAATTCATTTGAGAAATTAGTTCTACTTTGATTTACATCATCTTGTCCTTCATCTCGACCAAACCAGCATTAAGATGGCCCCAAGATTTTACTTCTAAACCCTTTTGTTTTCATCTCAGTTTGTCACATCCTCGAGAGCACCAGGATTTGCTCTCTGCCTTTTCTCTCGGTTGAGCAAGATTGGGTCTAAATATTTTGTCCTAAGATCTGGGCAAAACTCTTAGCCTAAACTAAACTTCAACCTCAACTTCTCCATCATTTCTTAGTTTTCCTTCTTCCCACCTACCAAAACATACTTAAAATGACACTTTTAAATCTCTTTTAAATTTAAACTCCAATCAACACTTATCCTTCCAAACTCTTCCAAAGACTTTAGCTTCTTTAGGGTTCGAGGTTTACAGTATGCTCGAGATTGTGTATCAAAATCTACACGATCGTTCTACATGATTGTGTATCACGCTTGTGTGACCGAGATTTATCGCGTGTTGACTAGAGTAATTTTGATATTTAATATTGTGGGCCTGTTGGTTTTTTTCGTTTTCAAAATTGTTCCATACAATGTAAATATTTTGTCTATTTGTTATATTTTTAAAAAAATCTCAATAAATATTGTATTTAATTAGTGGGACAATAATGTAGAAAGATATGGCAATGACTAAGACACTTGCTTTAAAAGAAACATTTTAGTTTTGGAATTCTGTTGATATGAAAAATAATAAACACATATAATATATAATACGTTTCACGTGGTAATACAATAATTTTTGAAAGATTTAGACAAAAAGCCTAAATTGAGTATGGATTTTCACAAATGTCCTAAACTATAAATTATTTTCTTAATTAGAAATTCGTATAATTTTTGGACAATACTAACCTTATAATCAATATTAATTATATATTATATTCGTAATAATATTTAAAATATTTCCTTATTCAAAATACTTTCAATTTATTATAATTTTCATAACTTCCTTATATAAATGTATCTTTATTATGGTAATAATTTGAGAATATTTTTTAATGAAATATAAAACAACATCTATTCTAATATGGTATGGAAATTAATTATAATCGTGAACAATCTTTCATCTCCATCACAAATTTATACCTAGTTTTCAATCGTTGTCGGCAACCCTTTATCTCCATCACGTTAATCTTCTAACCTTTCATTCATAAATTTCTAATTTTCGATACTATTTACTTCATCGTTTAACATCCTTCACATTAACCTTCATTTTTTCCATAGATTTCATAGCATTCAATACCGTTGTTCATCTTTTCATATTTGATCGGAGTTTTATTTATCCTTTCGTTCTCACTAAACTTTCGGTTAGTATTCTTTTTCAATTATTGTCATTATTCTACATTCCATTAATTACAAAAACACATTATAATTCATATATTATGCAGTAAGTCATTCGAAAATTTCGCTCTGGTAAATTTTCATTATTATATTGTATACTACATAATTAAAACAGTAGTAAACTATAATATACAGTTCATATATCATCGATTTATATTTATTCTAAATTAACTATATACCGGTAAAATATAATCATTTTCTGATGTGATTTATTATATATATACCACATATTATTTTCAATTATACTGATTTTTTAATATTCTTGCAAAATATAATAGGTTGTATATGTGATTTATTATATATATATCACATCTTATTTACAATTATACTGGTTTTTTAATATTCCCACAAAATATAATAGGTTGTATATGTGATTTATTATATATATACCACATATTATTTACAATTATACTGGTTTTTTAATATTCCCGCAAAATATAATAGGTTGTATATGTGATTTATTATATATATACCACATCTTATTTACAATTATACTGGTTTTTTAATATTCCCGCAAAATATAATAGTTGTATATGTGATTTATTATATATATACCACATCTTATTTACAATTATACTGGTTTTTTAATATTTCCGCAAAATATAATAGGTTGTATATGTGATTTATTATATATATACCACATCTTATTTACAATTATAATAGTTTTTTAATTTACCCGTGAGATATAATAGTTTTATTTGATGATTTATTATATATATATCATATCTTATTTACAATTATACTATTTAATAACATATAGTTGTAATATTTTTGTGTCAGGATGACCAGTATTTGCAGTCTATTTTGATGGTTTTTTCAACGAAACTAACAATTACGCCAGTTATAGTGTGTCTGAAATAGTAGTTGATGAACATATGTCATATACTGAATTGTCCAATGTCTTTAATCCAAGTTTGGTAGTGTTACGTATACCAGAAAACAACTAATGTTTTAATGGCATATATTACATATACTCATTACATTTTTTTCTCATTCATATTCCTGTAAACATAAACAACTTTCATACATAATCAATATTATTTCAAACATAACGTATTATTTACTACGTAATATATGAATATTTAAATAAAATACATAAATAAATTGATATAAGAACCTTTCATTAATAAAATATACACCGTATTATTCCATATATACTATAATTACGTAAAATATATGAAAAATAATGCAAAATGAAAAAAAGAATGGACAGAGGGAGAGATTGGAAAGTGAGAGAGAAATCAGAATGAGAATTTTTTTGAACAAATTCATAAATATGAAACTAATTAAGGAACCATTTTTATTATTAATATTACTATAATAGAATTTAATCACTTACCATATTTACCTAAGATATCTAATAAATGCAAATCTTAAACATGGTCCACTTTTCTTTTTCCTTTTTCTATTTTTAATATATTATTAATAATAAAGATGGATAAATTGGTCATTTGGGTTCTATATTTATGTAAAATATTAATCATTTAGTACATTTCTGAAAAATTTGAAAAATTTAGGTCAATCTTGTAATATGATATACAATTTTAGGCTATCTTAGTTAAAGATCCATAATTTTTCTCCTTTAAGGATTAAGTGCAAAAGAAAAATTAACATCAAGATATCCTCATTTTTTCTTCAATATTCTAACCTTTTTTTTCTTTTAATTTAACGATAACTTAGGGATATTTCAAAAATAGAAAAAAAAAATATTTATCCTCTATAGCAAAACCACTAAACAAACAAAATACATTACAATTAATCTTTCTACGAAGGAAAATATTTTATTAATTTTATTATTTTTTTTCTATTTTCTTTAATTTTGAATAAATATGAAAATTGAAGGACAATATTGTAATTTTTGTAAAAAATAAATGCAAAAAATCAAGTGAACTTTTAAAAAGAAAAATTGACATTCATTCTATAATTAAGATTAGAGAGAGGGAAAAAAAGATTGTTAACTTCTAGAGCGAGGACCTTTTATCCTTCGACTATACTAAATGATTTTTTTTGGTGAATGTACTTTTTTAAAGAATATTTTAAATATTAAACTTTATAGAAAAATGGAAGGTTGATGTTGGATTACTTGAAGTTGAAATATTTGGCATTTAAAAGGAAAAAGAAACGTATTGTTTGAATATAGAGGGAAAATATTAACTTAAATTTTGTTTACAACTTTAACAATGTTTCTTAAAAATACAAATCAAGGCGAAGCATAGAATATGAACAACAAATAAATAATACTGTGCCTATTTTAAAACAAAACAAGGATTTTAATTCAAACAATAAAATTTCTCCAAATAATAATAATAATAAAATTCAAACAATAAAAATATTATCAAACAATCCCTAAAAAGAGTTCAATATTTATACTTTTTTTTTCTCTCAACTTCTATTATTGTTCCTTTCTTTTTTCTCTTTTAAGTACAACTTCCAATATTGGATATCTGAATTTTGTTATACTCGACTTTTTAATTGAATCCTAAATTATACTTTCAAATCTGCTTTGCAATTAAAAAACCACATGCTTACAACTTAATTTGGATCTAATCTTCTTAATTTCAATTTCTTTTTTATTTTTTCATCCTTTTTCTACCTTTTTTCCATTCACAAGAATTTCCCTTTTTTTTTTTTTGTATTTTAAATGTGTAGTGCATTTGTTTTTAACTTTTAAGTGGTTGGCTATATGTTAAAATATTGGTTGTTTCATTTCTTCAAATATAATCTATTTGTATGTATTTACTCACTTCAGTCTTAGGATACTAATTATAGCCTACTGCTAGGTATTATTGAATAAAAATATGATGGATTAGGGTTACTCTTGGATATTTATTAGATTCTAAACTTTATAATAGGTTCTATTTTAATCCTTGAACTTTTAAATGTGTTCGTTTTAGTCTTTTCGATTTTTAAAAAGAACACATTTTAGTCAATGTCATTGAGATTTCGTTAACTCTCTAATAATGGTGAGACGACTTCTATATTTGGATAACTAGAATGTCAAATAAGATAATCATTTTTAGTAATCTAGGATTTTAATTTTTAATTAAAGGCTAAATAGTAAATTGATTTTTTATAGAATAACTCAAAAAGTCACTGTCATCTAAATTTTAATCGTCACTATTTTGCCGCATTGTTGTTCTACTTCACTTTCTCAACTCATATGCTTGATGCAATTCATCCACTAAAATTTTTATAACGCGAGTTTGAGATATTTTGTGATTCATTGAGATGTTTTTTTCCATTTCTTCCAATTATTTCTTCTTCCTTTTTTGGTTTTATGATTCATTGGGAGAATATCTGTTTACAATTTTGTAGAGTTTATTTTGAACATGTGTTGTACTTATTTTATTTTTTACTTTATTTGAATTGTCATGAGTGTTATAAACATCAATATGTCAGTTCTAATTTATTTATTTTTTTATTTCTATGTTCTTCTGATTTTATTCAAGATTTTAATTTGAAAAATAAATAAAGAGTGGGGAGTCGAGGAGGAGAAGTGAGAGATTTAAGTTTGGGAGAAAAAGAAACAAATTATTTTTAATTTAAGTTAATTTAATTCACATATATTAATTATATTTTGCAAGATTTCTGAGCTATTTATTCATTTAACTAATATGATAAATCTAGAGTCTAATTATCCAAATATAGAAAGTCAAAACATTATTTTCTTAAAAGAGTTAATGGAATTCTAATGGAGGGACCAAAGTAATTTTTTTCAAAAGTTCAACGACCACAAAGATATTTTTTTAAAGTCTAGAAACCAAAATTTAGGAACAAAAATAGAATTTTAACCATATTTATTATGGTTTATTTTCCATCTTAATTATATCTATTTTATTTGAACTTTCAAGTTCAAACTTTGTTTTCAAATTTTTTTAAATCTAGTTTGTTTTAATTTAAAAAGTTAGTTTTTTTTTCAAGAAGTATGTAAGTAATTTTAATTTCAAAATTGTTGAAGATATTTACAAAATATAATAAAATTTCAAAATTTATAGAAGATAGAATACTGATAAACATTTATGATTGTCTACAAATGTTATCGATAGATACTAGACACTTATAGAATTTTTTTTTGAAAAGTTAATGATAATATTATGCAACAACAAGGAGGATCTCATAGCCTGAGGTCAAGGCACAAGAGCGTAAAATGCTCACACTGAGAAGATAAATAAAAACCAAAAGACAGGCAACAGGCTGAAACATCCAACCAAATCCAAAAAACAACACATCCTAAAGACAGTGGTAAAACTCCACAGCCTGGGGACAAGCGCAAAAACCAAAACCAACTAAGAATATGAAAGAGCGTTATGGAGAATATAAAAATTAACTGGCTAGAAACCGACACCAGCCAGATCAAACAGAATAAGATAAGAAAAATAAGCCAAACCAAAGAAAAACAATGACAATAATAAAAAAAAACCCCACAGCTCGGGGACAAGCAGAAAATAAAAGCACACTAAATAAAACCATGAACATCTTCCGACCAAGAAGTAGTACGAGCCCGAATGCACGATCGAATGAGCTGGAAAATAAACATAGCTTCACGAACCTGACCTCCATGAAGACGATGATTACGCTCCTGCCAAATGTAGTAAATCGTAGCACACCAGAGAAGACGCCACAACTTTTTCCTCACCCCCTTCCCTATGCCCTGATGACAAATCCAAGACAACTCAACTCCCAAATACCCAATCCTATAAGAGGATGACATGAACGTAAGGATCCTGGACCAGATTTCCCACCCAAAAGGACAAGAAAAAAATAAATGATCACGAGACTCATAGTTTCCCCCACAAAGAATACAAGACAAAGGAATCGTCCTATCCCATGTGTTTTTTTTAAGGAAATTTTTTAAAAAGAGTAGAATTTACAAAATATTTACAACCTATAGCAAATTCTATCACTGATAGTCATTGATATGCTATAGTGATAGAAGACTATCAGTGATAGAATCCAAAACTTTGCTATAGCTTGTAAATATTTTAATTTATTTTGCTATTTTTAAAAATACCTCCTTTTTTTAATTATACAAACAAATTCACTCTTGAAATTTGATACTTTTTAAAAGAAAATTTTAGTTTTATTTAGAGCATCCCAACAGATTTTAGTGAAATTTTAAAACAAGTATTAACTTTATCTTTTGTTTGTTAATTTATTTTGTCAATTATTTAAATACTCCTAAAATTTGAATTTTTTAAAATCGTAGAATTTATTTTTTAAGAAAAAAATTAATTTAAAATTTAAGAAAAAGAAAAAAAATTATATGAAAAATATATAAAAAATAAAAATAAAAAAAAGAAGAAAAATAAGCAATGGAGATAAAAATGTACATGGAAAATTTAAAAAAGAAAAAAAGCAATAAAATTTATATGAAAAACTAAAAAAAGAAAAAAAAAAAAAAAAAGAAGCATTTTGGCCCAAGAAGATAAGAAAAAGAAGGGAAAATATTGCTATAAATATCTCAAACTATTTTTTTTAATAGGACGACTCGTTCCCTCTCTTTTTATTTATTTATTTATTTATTCAAGACTCGTCTCTTTTTATAAAATATCAAAATCAACAATATTTAGATAAAAAATTTCAAAACTATCGTATTTTGGTAATAAGTTTTTAAAATAACATTATTTTGGTATTGTATCTAAAAGGGGTTTGTAGTAAGCAAAAGGTGACGTCTAGAAACGTAATAAAAAGACAACATAAGAAACGCAATTGATTGGGCCTCGCAACGGACAACCGTCTGCTATACAGTTCTGAATTACTGCAATTTGATTGGGTAATCGGTTATACGAAATAGACATCATGCAGTAGGCTAAATGTCAACATAGAAATGCTTCATTTTTATTGGTTTAGCTACCGGTGGGCCCTACTTCGCTTTCCATCTTTAATTCCATGCCCTCCCCCTCACCTCAATTACTCTGTACTCTTCACTTTTTTTTCTTTTTCTTTTAAGAGATAGTCTTAGTCTTCACTTGTTTTTGTTTACCTTAAATTATCCATTTAATTGCTCTAATTAAGAGAGACTTAGGGTGGGGTCAAGGCTTTTGCCTAATTCTACACAAAATAAATACAATCGTTTTTAATCAAATCTTGTAGTAGTCATAGCATCCCTTGAACCCAAAATATTCCTCGTTTAATTACACATCCCAGCGTAACCCATGGGGTGTTTTTGATGTTCCATGCTTTGTTGCAAGAAAATAAATTGCATAAATGTTTTAATGAGCTATTGAATTCAATCCTTAAATGGTCTACCTTAGTTACTTATACCAAATCACATATATTTTATTAATATGTTCAAAATTGCGAATATAAGAAGACAAATATAAAACCAAACTAATCTTAATCCCAACTAATAAAAGAAACTAATCTTAATATATTAAGAATTTGACCATAATATCTTCTTTCTACCACATCATTTTATACCTAAAAAAACTCATCCTCAATTTTTAAAACAAAAAAAAATATAATGAAGGTAGAAATAAAAAGGTAAGTAACTTGAACGGAAACATCTTGGAACATTCAACATAAAAAAAAATATCCAATCTTCACGATCATGTCATATGGCTATGAACCCAAGAACTAGCTAATTTTTTCAAAATCTCCTCTATTTTAAAAAGAATGTGCAAATTTTTCAGAAAATTGAGGAAAACTCAATTTGAAAGGGCGAAGAAAATCCAATTGGGGATCATTTTTTTTTTGTTATAAAGTTTATCAAATTGTTATGAAGATTATTATCACAATAAACAGAAAATCATACATAAATTATAGATCTGAATTCAACAAATTCACGTTGTCTCCTCAAGACAAATTTGCTTACCCTAGTGCTTGAGTATTGAGAGCAATTGCCTTCTATGATAGAACATATCACTTAGCACTCCGTATAGAAGATCAACGAACGAAACCTTGCGGATCTATCAAATGTAGATATGGAGAGAAATTCGTTTTTAGAAGACAAAAAATTATTTCAACCAAAATGACTTATTTATATACTTATTCGTGGTTATAAAAGTCATGTCTTTTCTATAATTTAGTTATTAATACTTTTTATGAAGTGATGCATCCACGTACAATAACCATTTATTCCAATATTTTTTACTTCATTAAATTTGTGTATAGATTAGTCAATAGACTTGAATAAAAGAGAATGAGGTCCAAATATGAAGTGAATTTGGATTTGTGTTTTAGGCCGAAACAGAATAGATGGTTCATGTCTTTCGAGTAGGGTCCGACAAAATGGTAAAAATTTTGCAAGTCCAAATGAGCTGTCAAAAAGTTGCATCATCTTCTTCTCATTTGTGTAGAACTGCAGATATATTGGTTGCTAACACACATTTTCTTCTTCATCAACCACACGGTTTTCTCCTTTCTTTTCCACGAACGATGTGTCTTTCATCTTCTTGGTAGGATCTTTTGATCCAGTCACCTCTACGTTGCCAATGAAATATCCAAAAACATATTTATTCGAGACATGTTATCTCTCCCATTGTTTCGTACTCGACTGTAATTAGGTTTCTAAGTTTCTTCAAATCAGTTTGCCCGTGGACACTTTCTTCTTTCTTATAAATTTCGTGTGGGCTTCCCTATTTTTGTTCATCCTTTTCTCTTCCTCGTAATTCAATTACATCCTTTTTAAGCCCTTGCAAATATTCTGAAAATTGTTCCCCGTTTTAAGTTAACTCTCCCAACAAATGATTTTCTTGACATCCTTCATTTCTTTAAAAACTTCACGATTGATGTATAAATTAGGCGTTCTTGAATAAGCTTCTTCATCATAATTGTTGTTGGACCGATTCTTGAACTTTCTTGCATATTTCTTAGTGTTTCTTGGTTGTTCTCCGTAACAAAATATAATAATTTATATCCCAAATTGTAGTAGTTCTTCTAAAATTATTTTGATAAATCTTTGGTTTTTTTTTCTTCTTTTGAAATTTTAAGAGTTCTCCCTTGTTAGATGTGTGTTGTTCAACAACGAGTACAACTTGTTAGACATATTTAAATAATACGTCTAATTAAAGTGTAGACTATGAATGTGAATAAATAATTTATCACATTGGGTTATTTGATTAAAATTAGACTTATTATGTAATCTATTTAATTAAGGCGCAAGATTCCTAATTGAGTATGGATTAAATGGATAGAAGCCTATTCCTAGATTAATTAGGATTTAATGGAGATCCTAATTGAACTATATCAATATAAAGAGACTCAAGGCTATGGCCCCCAATATACCAAAGCAATAAGGTCTTTCTTGTATTCCATCAAGAAAAATCCCACTAAGAGCCTTTAGGGTTTTGGTAGAGGAAGACAATATTCATTTTATAGCCATCAGACAACTGCTATTTTATAGTCATGATAATCAAGTGGAATTCGGTATGTAACTTATTCTTGACAATTTGGCAGAACGATCTTGGGTTGATCTATTGTATAGATTTAAAGTATTTATGCCAACAAGTGGTATCAGAACATGAATTTCATGTTGAATTGTTGGAATATGTTTGTTTTTTTCTTGGTTTCTTGATTCAAGATTTGATTAATCATACTGTGGTTTCAAAGTTTAATGTTTCTTGATTTAAGATTTGATTAATCATATTATGAATTCAAGTTTAATTGATCATGTTGTAGATTCAAGATTTGATTAATCATGTTGTGAATTCATGTTTAATTTGATCAAGATTAATAGATTCAAGATTAATTGATCATCTTGTGGATTAAACTCGAATGGTAATGTTTTGGGATATTCACATGTTTATGTTACATTAATTGTATTTTAATGTACCCAATTATTGGCTGAATTTTGGTAAAGATTATTTGGGGTGTTCTTCCTCAATTATTTTTTACAATAATAAACTTATTATTATTGTGCCTTATATTTTAGATTGAATTGGTCGAAATAACATGTTGCAAAAGTAGCCTATGTTGTCTAGATTAGTTTAATTCTAAAATATAGAATGTGCATATTCATTGATTTATGCAAATAATTATCGACCCAAAGGAAGATAATTGTTTGGCCAAATTATGAGTTTGCGTGTGGTAATGAGTAGGTGACAATTATAAGGATTATACATGTGAAAAAATAGTCGGTCCAAAGAAAGATTAATTTTTTTTTACAGAGTTTACTGTCAGTACTTTGATTACTACGTTGAGAGTACCGTTTACAGTTGATGTCTCTACCCAAAGGTTGAACATCAATGTTGTGCTTGGTATCTTGTAAAAGGGGCCTACCATATATGTGAAATTATTTTGTCATATTTTATTTTATGACACCTATTAATTTGTGAGCATGTCATTTATTTGCTTGTTCCTTGTTTAGTCGGTCTTGCTCAAATATCTGGAAATATAAATTCAATCCCTAAGTTGAATGGATCGAATTTCAAGATTTGGAAGGAAAGACTAAAGAACAACTGAATACACGACTAATATTAAGAAATGGGAACGATCAAATTGCATGTGACTCATGATTATTAGGCACTCCATTCAAGAGTCTTTTCGGAGTTCTATCACTGAAAGTGAAAATGCCAAAAAAAAAAAAAAAGTTCCTTGTCGAATTGCTATAAGGAGTGAAACTCATAGGTTGTAAATGGATATTTAAAACCAAAACGGATTCACAAAGCAAAATCGAAAGATATAAAGCTCTTC
Source organism: Cucumis hystrix (assembly GCA_025688845.1). Lineage (NCBI taxonomy): Eukaryota > Viridiplantae > Streptophyta > Magnoliopsida > Cucurbitales > Cucurbitaceae > Cucumis > Cucumis hystrix. The sequence continues at coordinate 13,058,044 of CM046888.1, read as the reverse complement.
TTGTAGCAAAGGGTTTTACTCAAAAGGAAGACATTGATTACAAAGAAACTGTCTCTCTGGTTTCATTGAAAGACCCTTTGTAGGTAATCATGGCATTAATAGCTCACTTAGATTTAGAGCTACAATAGATGGATGTGAAAACTACGTTTCTCAATGGAAACATTGTTGAGACGGTTTATATGGTACAACAAGAAAATTTTGTAACTAATAATTCAAAGTCTATGGTGTGCAAATTTGAAGAGATCCATCAATGGTCTCTTACAAAGCCTCTCGTCAATGGTATCACAAATTTCATGAAGTAATTGTCTCTTTTGGTTTTAATGTGAATATAATGGAAGATTGTGTTTTTCACAAGTACTGTGGGAGTAAATCTATTTTCCTGGTGTTATATGTTGATGACATACTCATAGCAAGTAATGATATAGGTTTATTGCATCACACTGAGATTTCTCAAAAGAAATTTTGAGATGAAGGATCTTGGTGATGCTTCTTTTGTATTAGAAATTGGAAATACTATGAGATTGCTCTCAAGGTATTTTTAGATTATCACAAAAGAACTACATTGGATTTTTTTGAGTAGATTTGGCATGAAAGATTTTGCACAAGGATCTCCCTCGTTGCTAAAGTTGATAAATTTTATTTAGGTCAATGCTCCAAGACCACACTCGAGATTAATGAGATGTAGAAGGTTCCCTATGCATCAGCTATTGGAAGCCTAATGTATGTTTAAATTTGCATGCATCGAGATATTGCGTTCATAGTTGAAGTTTTAGGCAGATATTTAAGCAACCTGGGGATGGATCATTATAGGGTAGCCAAACGGGTTATAAGGTATTTACAAAGAACAAAAGATTATATGCTCACTTATCATAAATCATAAATTTTAGAGATCATTTGGTATTTTGATTTCGTTTATGTTGGATGCCAATACAGTTTGTGATCCACTTTAGGCTATAACTTCATGTTGGTTGAAGGAGTTATATTTTGGAAAAGTATTAAACAAACACTTATGGCTTCTTCTACCATAGATGTGAAGTTTATAGCATATTATGAGGCATCTAGTCATGTGGAATATGGTTGCAAAATTTTGTCACTGAGCTGCAAATAGTAGTTGGCAAAAACCAATAAAATTCTTTTGTGGCAATAACTCAGTAGTAATATATTTCAATAACAACATAAGCAAGCTTCTAGATGTAAAAGAAAGAGTTCAGAGTGCTCAAATTTTGATAGAACACATAAAGAACAAACTCGAAGGTGACAGATCTATTGACTAAAAGTACACCATTAAAGTTTTCCATGAGCATATTTCTCATATTGGTTTAAGTCAATTTTCTGATTCCATGGTTTTAGTGGGAGTTTGTTATTAAGGATGTTCTTTGATCTTAATGTTTTATATATAGAATAAAGTTGATGGTTTATGTTTTATTATCTGAACTTGTTTATCATGCATGCAATTTTGAAAATGTGGTTTAGCATAAAGTTTTTTTAAGAATGATCTTATTAAAGAATTTGGATCAGTTGGAAATAGGCATGATCTAGATCACTTTGCATGTAGTTTCCATGTTATCCATCCATACTTGATCTATGTCATTGAATGTATTGGAATTGGTGATCAAGGAAGTTTTTAGTTACAAGGATAGTGACAAAAGTCGTCTTGGTTCCATGCTAATGCAGGAGATGGACCAGATTGAACTAAAGACGAATTCTGTTATTAAATTAACATGTTTATGCGCGCTTAAGGTTTATGTGATTTAATTATATCAGTAATATAAACATAGCCCAAGTGAGAGATTGTTAGATATATTTAAATAATACATCTAATTAAAGGTGTGAGCTATGTATGTGAATAAATTATTTATCACATTGGGTTATTTTATTAAATTAGGCCTATTATGTGATCTATTTAATTAAGGCCCAAGTTTCTTAATTGAGTATGAATTAAATGGGTAGAAGCCTATTCCTAGATCCTAATTGAACTAGTATATAAAGAGACTCAAGGATATGGTCCCCAACATACCAAAACAATAAGGTCTTTCTTTTATTCCATCAAGAAAAAGATTCCACTAAGGACATTTAAAGTTTTGGTTGAGGAAGACAATAGTCATTTTATAGCCATCAGACAACCACTATTTTATAGTTATCATCAATGGAATCTGGTATGTAACTTATTCTTGACAATTTTGTATGAATGATTGATAACGTGTATAAATATCTGTTATTATAGCTCCTTTTATTAGAATAAAGAAGCCAAACCGATAAGAAGAGGATCAAAATGCATAACTTATATTGTAAATTCATAAGTATTTAGAAATACATCTGACATAAGTATCATGTCTAGTTTACGCGATTACAATGTCTAAACGCAAGATAAGTAGGAAGGAAGAAGCTAGTGAATTGCAAAAGACATCTCACGCAAAGGCCACACGATGTAAACTTGCCTGACGAATAACATTTCCAGGCGAGAAACTACGTCATCATGCAAGGAAGGCTCACTAGAGGAAAAGAATGGTAGTTGGAGTTGATGTGAATTCATAAGGCTACAATCGGAGCTGAAAATCTTAGAAGAACATAAGTTTTTCGCTGAAAGCTGCCTATAAAAAGACTTCATCCCACCAAGAGTAATAGAGCCTGTATGGGCCAAGGGCTGCATGGGCCAGCTGGACACCTGTATGGGACAAAGACCTGAATAGGTCAATCCTTAGAGAGAGAGTGGCAGAGAAGAATAGCCTTTCTGCCTTTTGTAAACTTTTTCTTCTTCTTCTCCGATCAGTTTTAAAAGCAAGAGCTTAGCTCCTGAGTAGAAAAGAATCCATACTTTCGTTGTCCCCTAACTTGTAATATTTTTCCACTCTCTTTTCTCTCAATTTTTACACTTCTTTGTAATATATGTTGTTCTTATTATACAATGACGTAATGCCTACATTCTTTATATATATTACATGTTTATACCTTTTCAATCCATCATTTCTTGACTTCTCACTTGTCAATGTGTTATTAGTAGTTAGGTTTGTGATAAGTTCTTGATAAGGAGTCTAGCTTATAATTCTTATCGCATTAGTTGAGCTATATTCATCGCTTGGCCAGTGTCAATTGCCAACTACCCAAGAGGGCAAGTAGCAAGGATAAGGCTAATGTGAGCAAGGAAAAATTTGGCAACAAACTCCACTTTAGCGAGATAACTTCCAACATTTGTATCCTGAAAGGTGAACAAGTGTGAACACTAGGTGTCGAGAGGTTGTTGTCCTTAAATGAGAAGTTCTATAAGTATTATAAGTGAATTCTTCTAGATATACCTCGCCTAATCAAGCACAATCATTTGCATCTCGAAATTTGAGCAAGTGTGCCGTCTAAACACTTCGAGAGAAGCTCGCCTTAATCATGAGCTGAATACGCAAGTTATATCGTAATGAAGCTCTCACATTACTTAATTGCCTAACAATGCGTACACCTTCCTTCACTTTTTTCTCGCATATACAAGTTAGTCCGCAATTCCATCTTGCATCCATTCATTTCCCTTTACAGATTCTCTCGATGTGCATACGTAGTTTTAATCCTTGTTCTGATTCTTTGATACTTTATTTAATTAATTTTTTTATATCGCCTAGATGATAAGTAATTCCTAGAATTAATGTCTTGAATCAATTTTCTGTGTTCGACCCTGGATTATATCATCTAGGTAAACCAACTGTTCTGCTTGCATTTGGACAAACAGTAGGAAAACTTATACTCAACGAGGACTTAGCTATTATGCGAAAAAGAGGTGCATAGTGAGTATCTCACATGCTATGATCATGACCCATGACTTACTGCATAAAATTAATCACGCAATACAGAAAGATATAGTAAGCATCTACATTTGATGGGCTTGTTTCATGACATATTGCCTAGATTAGAATTGCACAACATGTACGTAAAATTACTAAGTCTAAACCAAAAGAACCCCCAACAACAAAATCCAACCAACTATTTTGGGTTGATCTATTATATAGATTTAAAGCATTTATGCCAACACAACTCACAATGCTTCCTCTTGTGATCAACATCATAAAGAGTTTCTTGGTCTTCCACCGATTGACAATCAATGTTGACCTACACGGTTGCTCAAATACAAACACTACTACAGAAACAAATTATTTTACATTAGCAATTTAGATGAAGTACATGGCATTTTTATAAAAAAAATTCAAATAATGTGAAAAAAACATTAAAAAAATAATTAAAAAAAAACATAGGTAATTGGCAAAATTTTCGTTTTTTTTTCATTTCATTTTTACTTAACACTTTATAAAAGTCAAGTAATTTGCAATCTATTGTTTTTGTAAGGTTTCAGATGAAAACTTGAGGGAGATGGATGCCCCAAACCCCAAAATCCTTACCATTCACTCCTCCCCAATCATCTCTTCTTCTATTATCTTTTCCTCACACGAACACCAGTACTCCACGCGAATGACAACCTCTACTCCCAAATGTCGACCTCCGTTGGCTGCTCCCAAATGCCGATTTCAATATTAGGTGGCCAAGCCTTAACCCAACGCAAGCCTTTAAAGGTAAAAACCTTACCCTGATAAGAGATTTTTTATGAAATGTGTAACTCTAATCGTTGTTAGGATCCTGATTGTATTCTAGCTTTGCATCAAATGCTCTGGTCAAAGAAGATTAAGAAGTAAGAATGCTCTCGAATTTGTTGATTTTCAATGTTGTTGATTTTGCTTTTTTTTTTTCACTATTGGTTGTGAAATTGTTTTTCGGTGTAATCTTTAGAATGTCAATGCTTTGTGAATTCTTTTTATTTTGTTTATGGGCTTTTCTCAGAAGAAGGTTAACGATTTTTTAGCAAAGCGAACTCAACCTCAAGCTTCACCTTTGACAATGGATTACATGTTTTTCACATCTTTTTGCAGTACTTATTATAGCTGAAACTTGCATTGAAATTGGGATTTGTTGGTATATATTGATATTTTAGGAAATCTATCTGTTAGCTTTAACACTCCCGATATATCACTACTTATTTATTAAATCTCCAATTATAGGAAATTATGATCTAAAAATGCCAAAGAGTCTAATACAATGATAATCGCATAATTCAAAGGAACGAGCAAAAACAGCCTAAAACATGAAAGAGTGGCAATTTCGTAAAATTTCTCAAAAGCTTGTCATCACCTTCAACACAGTGGCACCAAAAGGCAGTAGTTGTGAAATTGGAGCAACACTGCAACACCCAAGCCAACGGCGCAGCGCCCATGTTGGTGAAGCTCAACCCCCTGGTGCTACGAAGTTTAACATAAAAAACTTGCGTACACAAGTCCGTGTTTCCCTTGCCTAACTGACCTAATCAAGGGCGGATTTAAGAAGGGGCCAGGGGGGGCACGTGCCTCCCTCACATTCTCCGTTTTTGTATTTAAATATTAATTTTGAAGCTTAAAAATACAATATATATTAAATAATGCTCTTTTAATGGTAAAATTGGTTTTCAGTTCAGTGGTTATGCCCCCTTTGTAACTCCCACATCTTGTGTTTGAATCTTACCTATTTGTTTTTTTTAACGGATTTTCTTCTCTAAATTATACTTTTATTTCTCAAAATGATTTATGATTTTTATTCCAAATATGAATGATAAAACCCTACCTTATTTTTTAGGAGTCACTTGTTATCTAACAAACTTTCACTCTATCAACAATATTCTATAAAGAATGTATTATTTTTTATTTTTTATTTTTTATGCAATTTTTAAATTCACATATTTACATTACTTATGTATATATTTATTTTATTTTATTTCAGAATTAAACAATACAAGATAATTTTTTTCCGTCCATCGTTAGAATATAAGTATCGTATCAATTCACTAGTAAGTTCAAATTCTTCTTAATATTTTTAGTTTTTACTTTTCAATCTATGTGATAAATCATAATACTTATATTGTTTAATAATAATTTTGTAGAGTAAACATATCAATATGGAGAGATATTTTAAAAGAAAATCAACAATAGAAACTATAGAGACATCATCTTCAAACAAGAGACAAATACCTGATTCCGATAGATCTTATACAGAAATCAATTTAGAAGAACTACCTGCAGATCTTGGTCTAAGAACTAGAATTTATGAATATAATTATAATATTCAAGATAAGTTCGTAGAGCATATCTACAAAAAGGTCCTTGTCAACCTCGAAATCATACTTTTCCATTCAAGAAATTTGGGGCAATGGATGAATGATTGTCTTATAGCTTATATTGAGAAAGATTTATTCGATAAGTTAGATAATAAACTTATCATGGATCGATTTCAAAACATGAAAACTCGTAGAGAACAATTGTAATACGTATTAAATTAATTAATTTTTAAAGCTAATTAATATTTTTTTAACATTTTTTTAATGTCTTTGTTATATAGTGTCTCATATATAAAATTTTTGGATCCGCCACTGGACCTAATGACTTATCTTGTCCATTTTCACTTGTATTTTCATAATTAGCATATCATTTTTAGGATTTACACATTTTTAGAGCAAATTTTCTCTTGTAAAATCCTCTCTACCCAATAAATAAAATTCTCAATTTTTCTTCCAAAAAAAAAAAAAAATGCACACCTTTATTGTGAATTTCTTTGGAACTAATTTGAAGAATATTAGCAACTAAGGATCTTTATTGGGAATGGACGTTCTAGTTAATTTTTTTTTATAATGTTTTTTTATTTGATCTTTGGTTGAATTTTTTTTTTCTTTTGGTAAATAATTGTTTATTGATTGGCTTGATCATCCAAGATCTTGAATTAAAGTTTAAATTCTAGAGGCGCTAAGCACAAATTTTGAAGCATGATTGATTGTGAATTGTTGTATGAATCTTTAGTATGTCTATCCTGTTACGATTTTTCTTCAATTTCAAATTCAAATTTTGACTAATTAATCTTTCTCCAGATAGGGCTTTCCTTGATTTTGAGAGTCTCAACATAAAATCTAGGATCTTAATACAATTTTGAAGATTTTATGAAAATTGCTGAGATGAAAGCATTTTCTTTAAAATTATTATGAATTTTGAGTTGTTTCTATATTCATTGATGAAGGACAATTAGTTTCTTAGATTAATAGGTTCAGGGTTAAATTGAATTGCAATGTATTCTTTATACAATAATAAAAAAATTTGCTAGAACTTCCATTCTCATCGTAATCAATTGATTGGGAGAATTTATATCTTTCTTTTGTTGTGCTAATCACTTTCTTGAAAACTACCAAAATGATTTAATTGCTTTATTTTTTAATTCTTCTTTGTTACCATAACCTGCTAACAGTTACACAATTATTTGATTCTTGAATTGGTAATTATTTTCACGAAGTCTCTTGGGTTCTATCCCTCTCTTACTCTATATTACATTATTTTTGCATCAATATTTTGAGTAGTGAGATTGGATAAAAAAAATCATTCAAGGATTTTGAAATTGTAGTTTCTTGAACCAATCAATTGCATGTATTTTTTTTCAATATATTTTGCACCATAGCATATTATTTGCACTGGGAGCGTTTGGGAGAGGGCAAGAGTTATGGAGGAAAAGGATTACGATAATCCTATTGTTATGATAATATGTGTTTGGGAGAAGAGTTATTATTGGTAGTGTTATGGTAACATGTGTTTGGGCGAAGGAATATGAAGGTAATGTTATGATAGTATGTGTTTGGAGAGAGATTATGATAGTAGTATTCTAATAATATGTGTTTGGGGGAAGGATTATTATTATAGTATTATTATAACATGTGTTTGGAAAAAGAGTTATGAGTGTAGTATTATGATAATATGCGTTTGGAGCATAGATTAGGTTAATGAATTTAGGATAATTTTTTTTATTTAAATAAGGAATATTAATATATGAATTAAAAAAATATCATAGAATTTTTTCTTGTAAATAAACAATATTAATTTATACCATTATAATAAACCATTTTTTTTTTGTTTGCATACGCTTTCAAATATTTTTCTTACGTACTCCGAGATTAGCAAAATATTTATTTCGTAAATCTTACGTTGAGACCTATTTCATTTCATCTTTTATTTTCTTATGTTTTGTCGTGCAAAATTAACGCATAAATTCGTTAGTGCATTGAAATAATTTTTTTTGACGTGTATGCAATTGGAAAATAGTCATTCACTACAACTTCTGGTTAACATGCTACGAAAACAGTACATTAATGCGATACGATAAAAATATGATAACATTACATACGATCCACTAGGAATCTATCTAGAAACCATAACTGCTTCAATACAAACCATCAAAATGTCAAATAACAATACGTAGAATAAGAAGACAAAAACAGTAATAAGAAGAACCGATAATTAAAATTTGAAAAGACACTAAAACAAATAGAACAAACAAAGTGGTCACGAGTTTTCTTGAAGAATGATGTTGTAGTACAGGAACTTCATTTCATCGGGTACATCAAGGAATGCTTTCATGTCGTCCACGTTACGCATCAGTATACACATTAAACGACACCTATCCATGAAGGTCAGCTCGGAGATTGCCTGTAACTGTCGAATGACCTCTTACCGTGTTGTGCTTGCATCTTGACATTGTAGGACGAGCCAGCCAGCAATGCGATTATGTTGTTCATTGTCGTACCCAATGGCACTACAAATTACATCCCCACTGTCTATGGGCTGTCCTCCCCATTTTGGCTTAGACCCACTAGAAACATGCCTAGCTATCCTCACTTGCCCGAGAGATTCTTGTTCCCAATAGGCATCACATTGAAGACCTAAACTTGGAGAATTAGGCAAGTAGGTATGCACATAATTTTTAACATAAATACACAATAGACATTACATTGTTGGCATAAAAACAGGATACTAGAGGAATGAACAGTGTTATCATAAACCTGGAGGCAGTAACCACAATTCAATGCAACCATGGAAATAAAAAAACAAGTGAAACAAATCCATACATGTGAGAAATAAAGAGTGAACAAAAAAACAAGTGAAACAAGTTTGTTTAAATAATAATAGGGCAATGAACAAATGGAATGAATCACAAAATTCATTTAGATGCAGTAAACATAACATGGAATAAGGGTGCAGGACAGAATGAATCACATAGGGAGGAAAATCAAAATCATACATGTGAGGAACACAGAGTCAAGAACACTGAAACAAATTGACAGACGAACCATTAAAAAAAAATTGAACCAAAGTTTACATACATAAGTGAGTGCCCAACATTAAACTCATCACTGGCAATGGAAAAACAAATGTATAGTAGACCCAAAAAATGTACAAACATGAAAAAACCATCAGGGAGGGACCACCAATTTACTCATCATTGACTGCACATACCTTCAGTGTTGATCGACGACCCCTGCCATGTTCCACCGTGCCCTTACTCGGCTTCCATTGAACATATTAGTTTAGCATCTATGACATTAATCGTCGTTCGGTCATAACAAAATTGTAGTGAACTCGTTCTCGGACCGATAAGGGTTGGGGAGTGACAAGGGTTCATCGACAAACCAAACATATGGATAGATGAAAAGAGGATGAGAAATGTTTCGGAGGTAACGCACGTTTGTGGCAATCAGTCAACAAAACGCATCGAAGAGAGAATAAGAATCGTTTCAAAGGCAACGTCAAAACGCAACCGTCACAAAATGAAAATGGGTTTCAACGGCAGGGACATAAAATCGAGGAAAGTAGGAAAAAAGTGAAGAATAGAACGGACCGATCGTCAAAAATGGGAGAAAGGAAATGTAGATTTCCTTTTATTTCAGTCAACACTGGAGAGGAAAGGGAGAAGACAATAGAAAATGATGAAGATAATCAGAGGAAAAGGGAAGAAAATGGAACGGAAAATTAGAGAAAAATGGGGGAAATCGGTCGGAAATTTGGTAGGGTTATTTAGGGTTGTGCGAAGGAAAAAGGTAGTAGAAGATAGGGGTAAATGGGGATTAGGATAACCCACTTATCAAAATGGAAAATTCCTTCTACAAAGTTGCTTATGATATTTTTAACTATCTTACCTAAAAATAGCAGCTTAAAATTCCAAGTATTGGATTCCTTAGCCTCAAATCTTTGAAGATTGCTTTAGAATTCCTTTAAAACTGACTTTTCGTAATTTCCTTCAGCAATTGAGTTCCTTTCCAAAGTCTTTCCTCTTTGGAAGCTCTCACCGAAAAACTAAATTCATTTATGGTTCTTTCAAGATTAATTTCACTGATTTTGCACTTGCCAAAAGGAAGCACTTGAAGTATAAAGTTAGGTTTAAAGACAAACTTTTGCACGTTCTTAAACTAACTGCTTCTACTTGACAAAAATTAATTTCATGCATGCCTAGCCATATGCAATTCCACTTAATAGTCCTTTCCTCAACACCTTATAGCTTAGCAACATACCTTTGGATAAATGACCCTTGACTTAGCTCGCATGACCCTCACTTAATAAAGCAATCTCGAAAACCTTCTTATTTAACCACCTTGCCACATTGCATCCCTTCAACACATAGATTGGCTCTTTAATGTCGCATGGAGCTTCTTTTAAGTGTCTTGAATCCATAGACAATCCTTAGCCGTATAGGTTTTTATTTTGATACATAGAGGTTCTTGAAAACCCACATAACTTACATAATTCACACATGCCGCCTAGGGCACCATGTTGTCACACCATCATCATTCTTTTTGCCCCTTGAGGAGTTCTCTTGACATACTCATGGTCGTATAGCAACAACTTGCGTCACACCTGGTTCTAGGTTTTTCCCTCTAACCTAGATCGTGGTGTGCATATACTCTTTAAAAACATTCATTTTCCAATGTAAGATTAGTAAAACACATTTCAAGAGATTCTATAAAAATTTTGGCAGAGTCTCCCCTTAAAAATGGACTAACCACACCTGAAAAATGAAGAAAATCACACTTCTATGCTTTTCAAACTCAAACATCATCGAGTGTGTCTCACCACTCACTCATCCAAAATAATCCAGAGTCCTAAACAAAGTTTAAATACAAACTTAAGGATAGTTACAAGGATTATACCTAAAAACAATTTCCTCAAATGTGGGTTCCTTAATACAACCAACACTGTTCCTAACTAACCTCATGATGGAATTAAAACATAAATATGTAGACATACAAGGCAAAAACAAATCAACAATCAATGGCGAGACGCTCAATGAAAGTTTGGAACTTGACCGCTACCTTGTGGGGACATTGAAAACATTAGCTAAAACTCAGTGAGTGGCAAGTTCATAGAAGGAAAAACTCGTAAAACATGCTAAAAAAGATGTGTAAATATGCATCGATAATGAAATATTAGTTAAAACGTTATCATCACATAACCACCAATCAAACTAAAAAATATGTACCCAATCCAACCATGGTAAGTCGTCTAAATATATGGCCAAGAATAACTTGCACATGACAAAAGATGTTGGAATTTATGTCCTAAAACTCATAGTTTGTAATCATATTCTATTCAATAAAGTCGTTATTGATAGTATAACCTTAAAGCCAATAAACTAAGGACCTAGGGCTATTATTAAGTAAACTTGAACTTTATGTTGATAAACGTGGATCAAGTTTGAGTATATAGCCTAAATAGTCTACAGTATAAAAAAACAATTGGGTACCTTATTTTGGGAACACTATGGATGCAGCCCACTTTGTAGTTAGTACAAACGATGTGATCCTAAATCATTCATGTAAAGACATGAAAGTGGGGGCATCCTATGTAAAGAGTTTACATAAGACTAGAACCATGAAATAGTCACTTTTTAGTTATAACACCGTTAACTTTGTAAAACTGACTATTTCGTATATAGATATCCTTTATAACTTAATCTTAATCCTAAGCTAACTATGGACTCCTGTTCACACTAGATTATTCTTAGATCTGCATAGTCGAGGGCAGCTCATTAGTGTTGGCCCAATAAGTTGGGGATATAAGGTGCAAGATAGAATTCACTCCTACCCGCTTTAGGGTTAGTAGATAGGTTATTCCCTTAATAACTGAATCCAAGTCTTGAACAAGGGGCCCCACCCTCTCATTCGTCGGAGAGAGATTCGGTTTAAAGGTTGGACCTTAAACCAATTATTCAATAGTGAATCAGTGGGACTTAAGGAGAAAGATATAGTCTCGGGGGTAAAATGGTACTTTGACCAAGCAGAGGTTATGAACAACCTGTTAAGGATTAACTTACTTATCAAGGTTATATCACATGGACACAAATATATGAATAGTGAGGGGAGTGCAACTACACGACTTTAGTGGAATGACTCATTAGTTAACAAATGTTGATTAACTTGGTCTAAAGAGTTTAGCTAGTTAATTTTGGATCTTTGGATCCCATGATCTATAGGTCCATTAGGTTCCCCCGCTCGCTCAAAAGGAATCAACTAAGAACATTAGATGGAATAATTCAAATTGTCCGAATAAAGTAAAGAGAGAGAAACCAATGGATATATGTAGACATTAGTTATAACTTAAAGATAGAGCTTTATGTTTAAATATGATTTAAATATTAAAAATATGAATACGAATTCATATTCCGAATCTCAAAATTGATGAAAGTGGTCAAAGATGTGAAAGGTCAAAATGTTGACTTTTGACTTTCAGAAGTCAAACTTTGATCGGTTATTTAGTCAAATATGATTTGATGTTTAGAAAAATGAATGCGGATTCATGCTCAAAATATCGAAATTAGTCAAGACGGACAAAATGATAAAAAGTCAAAATGTTGACTTTTGACTAAAACAAAATCAAACTTTGAATTTGATTTAAATGTCAAATTACTATATTGCCTTTAGACTAACTTGTTGAGATTTGGCAAGCTCATAACATGCAAGTGTTGCATGTGATTTGAAAGTGGCTCATGCATGTGAGACACCTACCCCATTAATAGTTAGTCGAATGCCAAGTAGTGAGATAGGGAAGCTCATGCAATCTTGCATATAATTTGCTTGTAAAGAGGTTTATTGCAAATGTGAAAGGTCTCTTGTTTTAAAAAAAGTTAAGATTTTATTTTGTAAATAGGAATTACAAAATAAACCAAAAAAAAAACTAATTTTACTCTGTACAAAAATTAAAAAGTTAGGTTCCTCCTAAAAGTTTCATCTCTCTTTATTTCCTCCACCATTTGAGTCCCACAACTCGGTTCTAAGTTCAGAAAATAGCGGGTTAACACTAGTGGTAGTCCCGACTTCAAGTTCGTGAGAAGATTGCAAATAGTTTGTGTGGAGATTACAATGATAGAAATGCATCAAATGTGAGTTTTTCTTTTAACTCTATCTTTGTTTCAATTAGGTTATAATGCATGTTAATTACTAAAGTGTTTAGTTGCAATTAGAGTAAAATTTGTTTCTTATTTCGCTGCACATGTTCTCGTTTTCCATCAAATCAATCATGCAGTCAAAACTAGCTCATGCATATTTAGTACCTGCCATGATAGCAACCTCCATCCGCTCCGCCCATGGTAGAATATTAAATACACTGTCTAGAATAGCTCACACATGATCCATATGCACAAGGAAACAAGCGGTTACACTGAGTTCACGCATACTTAGCACCACCACAGTAACAATCCTCCATCCAATCCCACCATGATAGCATACTAAATATACGATCGAGAATAACTCACACGTGATTCACATCCACAAGGAAACACACAGCCAAACTAAGCTCACGCATACTTAGAACCTACCACGGAAACAATCTCCATATTCGCTCCTATGTGCAAATAGAGCCACCCACCATGGATTAAGCTAAACCCGAAGCCATATCACAATCCTTCATCCATGTCCTTACCTAGGCTCAGGTTCCCGGATCTTCAAACACAGCCTCTTTCAGCCTTGGAATCCCCTGACAACCATGGGTGGCATTACGGAAACACATTCATGTAGCCTTTAAGAAAATCACCAATCATTATATCACAGTCATCACACGTTTAAAGTTTAAAACCAAACATGGTTAGAAACACATTTTCAAACCATTTTCAATCTTCGACCATCAACACATACTTTTCAAACCCCTTTAAGTATAATAAATAATCAATGATTATTTTAAAAATCATATGTCATCCAAATCATGACTAATAAGTTTGGGTTCAACCACATTTTTGGAATATAAGAGTTTATGTAAACTAAAATTCATATCGAAAATATTTCTAATGCATAGTTCATAAGTAATCATCTTTGAAGCTTTCACATTCAGGACATACTATAATAACATATATAGATTTATAACAAAAATACTTGAAAATAAATAACTCACTGTCAAAAACACGATCTCTTAGGATTATAGGCTTTCTTCACTTCGGTTTGGCCTAAGTGGTGCCAAAATGTCTAATTTCAAGCTTCCGAATGGCTGGACAGCGGCTCAAACTTCTCTAAAATTTGAATCCCAAAATCAAGATTAAACGAGAACGAAAACCCAATTTGGTAAAAACTACACTCACTGTCAAAACTAGTGGCCGAAACTTGCTGTAAAGACCAACGACAGCTTGGGCACAACAACTTGGGCGTGCAGCGACTAGATTGCTAAAATCTCGTGCAACTGGATTCAGATCTCGTAATGGTGGATAAGAAGGTTGTGCAACAACATTTCAGAGTGGAGCGACATTAGAGAAGGTTGTTGATGTTGGTGCCGACGTCATGATCCAATGGCGTCGCAGCCAACATGTGTTGAGTGTAACGCCCTTGAAAAAAAAAAAAAAAAAAAAAAAAAAATTAATAATAAAATAATATTATTTTATTATTAAAATTAAATAATTATTTAATTTTAATTTTTTCTTTTTTTTTCCTTTTCTTTTTCTTTTTCTTTTTTCTTTCTTTTCTCTCTTTTTCCCTTCTTCTTCCCCGCGTGCAGGCCCCCACCCCTTCCTCCATTTTTCTCTTCTCCTTCTTCCTCTTTCCCCAGCCGGCCGCCCCACCCCTGTCCTCCTTCCCGTCCGTCCTGTGAAGTCCGGCCGTCTGCCCAGATCCGTCCCTTCCTCGCGCCAACCGTCCGCTTCGCGAAGCCTTGCGCCGCTGCGTCCGACGCCGTCCGTGTCTCCGTCGTCTCTCCGTCCGCAGCCGCAGCCAAACCCAGCCGAACCCGTCCGTTCGCGAAGCCTCACGAAGCTGCCGTCCAGCCGCACGCCGACGCCAGATCTGCCCTTTCCTTTCGTCCGACCGGCGAAACCGTTCCCCAGTCGCACGCCGACGCCAGATCTACACGTCCCGCCGTTCCCCAGCCGCACGCCGACGCCGGATCTGCACGTTCTGCCGCCCGCTGCCCTCCACGCGCCGCCGCGACTCCACGCGCCGCCGCGACCCCACGCGCCGCCGTGACTCCACGCGCCGCCGTGACTCCACGTGCCGCCGTGACCCACGCGCCGCCGTCTCTCTCCGCCCAGCCGTGGACCTTTGGGTGATAGATTTGGGTAAGGATAAAGTGTGGGTTCCGTTGTACCTATCGTTAAATGTTAACCGTTGAGCTTAATGTGCTAAAATTTTCCAGAGGATTGAAGCGGAGTTCGATTTTCCATCGACTTGGGATTTGGTTCATTGGACTTAGTTCGATCGAAGAAGTCGCATAAGAGTGAGGTAAGGGACTTTCTACTGGACTCAATAAATGTTAATTGAATGTGTTGGCTGTATGTTTCGTGCTGTTGTACTGCGGAGAAATAATGATTTTGAGGTGTATGTTTGAATGTGGATTTGTGGTTGATAGTATGTTATGACTGGTTGTATATATATATGTGCAAATGTAAGGGTGCGGAAATGTCTGGATATCGTAGACGTGATTATATAATGTGTGACTTGAATGAGTAGACTGTTGTGTAAATTGAATGCCTGGTAGACGACTATGAGGATGTATTGTGAACGGAAAAGAAATCATGGTCGTGCTATTTTAGATTGAAGTGAATGTCATGGTTGGTTTTGCTGTCGACTGATGTATTAACGTGTTGGTGACAGTCCTCGGGTTGAATTGGAACAAAAATGATTGTTTGAGGTTAAGGGGAAAGTTCACGTGATTAGGACGTTTGATTGAGTTGTAAATTGACTGTTAAGAAGTATAGAATGGACTGAGGGGATAAATTATTAGTTTTCCTAGTGGATAGTTACCCTGCGGGTGTCCTTCGGGATTATCCCCTATATGTGTATCCTTCGGGAGCACTAGACTGATATGTGCATCCTTCGGGAGCACTA
>CM046888.1:13017999-13041869 GCA_025688845.1 Cucumis hystrix | reverse complement strand
TCGGGAGCACTAGACTGATATGTGCATCCTTCGGGAGCACTAGACTGTGACTGTGCAGGGTACACCATAGGATACTAATAATTTATTTTTCCCGAACGGGACCAGTAGTGGGTCCCTTACTGAGTATATTAATACTCACCCCTTTTTATGTTTAACTTTTCAGGCAAAGGTAATACAAGGGGCAGACCGACGAGGGACAAGAAGGACTCGTGAATGGCCATAGAAGATTGTCCTTTAAACTGCTTCCGCTGACGGTTTTATAAATGTTTTGTTGAACTGAATTTACAAGTAGTTAAAGTTTTGTAAACAGTTCTTTAAAATTTCATGTTTTGAAATAGGGCCCGATTAAATTTTCTGTGAATTCGTATGGTTTCATTTAAAGTTCTATGTCTTTGGTAAACAAACGGTTTTGTGTCAAATTGACGACTTAGACGGTCAGTCCAAAAAGTCCGGGTCGTCACATTGAGGCTGACGTATAAGGCAGATAGAAATGTCGGCGTGTTGGTCGTCGTCCTGTGAGTCGAACGACATAAGTGGTAGCATTGGCTGGAGGAGAGGAAGAGAGGAAGAAGAATCGTGAATGAGGGGGTTTTGGTCGACGTATTTCATGAATGCTTGAGAAGGAGAAAGCGTTGAGATCTTTTCTTTTTCCCTTTCCTTTTTATTAAATAAAAAAAAATATGAAAGGTCCTTTATGCCCTCAACTCCAAAACCAAACTTCAATCCTTGCCATTTTCTTAGTTTTTCATCACTTTTTAAATTTCCTAGTTATTACCAAAATAAAATTGATTCTAAACTTTTCTCAACAAAAAGATTCAATCCATAAAAAATTTACAATTAGATTTAAACTTGTTTTTTCCACCTTTAGAAATATTAATATAAATAAAAGGAGAAAAGAATGAGGGTTTACAACTTGCTAGCCCTATTTAGCCAAAAAAAACAATTTAAAATCTAATTTGGCCGTCTATCCTTACTTCACAACACTCAAACTTTTTATGTCTTTGATCCTTTTCTCTCATTTCTTCCTTTCTTAAGTCTCAACAATCTCACCTCACTTTTCTTTCCCTAAACCTTAACTTCTTTCACAATAACATTAACAACAACTACAACAATCATAACATTTAGTAAGCTCTAATAACTATGAAAACAAAGAAATAGGGAGTCCAAGGTTTACATCAAGCACACATATACTTTGACGGGGAAAAAATGTCAATTAATACAATTTTTTAATACCAAATGAGAGAATTTTATTGATGTTTTAAAAGTTGTGAATACAAGAAGACAAGTACTCTATTTATAATTGAAAAGCAAACTAATCCTAATCCTAATTAATAAAAGAAACTAATTATAATCCTAATAGATTAAGGACTTGACCATAATACCATACTTCTTACTACATCATTTAGGCTTTTGAGTTGTTCCCCAAATTATAATTTGATCATAGATTTATCATATTAATTCCTATGTTGTCTAAGCTTAGACAATTCTCCTAAAATAGCTAGTGAACGCCCTTAATATAGTAAGATAATTTAATTAGATGAAAAGCATTATAATCAATTAACGCCAACTACATTATGAATAAGGACTATGTTAAGGTAAATATCAAATACGAACAACCTAAATTTATATTCCTCATGGTTTTTTCCAGTTTGATTAGAACAATATAACATGCTAGGATAACCTTTTACCACATTGGTCAAATCACAATTATGGCACTTTTGGCAATTTTAAACCTCGCTAATGATTATACAACTTCGAAGTGATATAATCTTAAATATGTAAAACATAAAAAATACCCAAAGACAAAATAAAAAAATTATAACATAAATATAAATCTCACAAGTTATAATATCAGGAAAACCAACTCTATGCCTGAGTACCTTAGCTACTCATCAACATGTCGATCAAGGAGGTTGAATTCAAGTATTGTTCGCACATGAGGTTTTCAGAAAAACATGTTTCGTGGAGTTGAATTTATGTTGATGTAGATATGATGTGAATGTGGTTTGATCTCTATTACGTAATCATCTGATTCTCTTAACCTACGGAGGATCAAAGTCAGCCACGAATTAATTGATTGGATCTTGTGAAAAAAGAGAAATCAAGCTCCTTATCAAATTCTTTGATCTCTACCCATGGAGCGGTAGCGTAATAAAAAAAAGCAAAGATGGCTCCTAGAACGGAGAAGCGATTCTCGAAAACCTCTGGGGGCAAGTTGGATTCATAAGAAAGACACATGTAAGCAGCAAGACAAAGAGCTATGGGCGAGCACAGCGAGACTCCAACAGATCTAGACTCGACTCCCATCTGCTTCCTTGAATGGCAGAATTCCACTTCTTATATGGTCTATAATTTTTATCTTTGGACTCTTTCCCTCAAATGCATAAAAGCTTTAACTTTAGACTTGTTCATCTTCTTGGTTGATCAGGTTTTGAGATATTATTGGATGATCAACTTTGGTCTCGATGAAACCATCATTTGGATGATAGATCTTTGGACATAATTATCTCCAATTGGATTTGACCTAAGACACTTATTAACTAGTTTGGATTGATTTCTAATTTTTTGATCTCGGTTTGGATTAACATTTGGCTTCACTACAAGAAATAAGAGTTTCTCCGACGTAGCAATACTTACCAACGTCGGGGAAGGTTACTACAACGTCGAGGACGACGTCGGCAGGCACGTCGGGGATACTTTCCCCGACGTAGCTCACGTCAACAACTGGGAAAATTTCCCCAACGCACGTTTCAGCACATCGCAAAAGGCTTTCGCGAAGCGGCGTCGCAAACGGCTTCGGCAATGCGGCGTCGCAAAAGGCTTCCACGACGTGTGCGTCGCTGAAGGCTTTAAATATATATTTTTTAATTAATTATTTTATTTATATATGAAAAGAAACCCACTAAATTCTTCCATTATTTATGTCTTTGTCATATATGGTTGATGTTGCTGATAAATTAGTCTATTTCCAAGCGATTAATCATTTTTGGAGAATGAAATTGGATAAAAAAAACGGATGGAGATGAGCAATTCAGAGAAGGGGAAAGAGAGAAAGTACAAGGAATGAGAGAGGGAGATGAACGATTCGAAGAAGGAAAACATGGAGAAAGTAGAGGGAAGGAGAGAGAGAGTGTGAGGAATAGTAACAGAGGAGAAAGACCGATAAGGACACTTCCGGCGGCGGCAACGGTGACGGCAAAGACGGACGGACAGCAGCACGAATCTCTTCCTCTCCCTCTCTCTCGGCTGATTTTCTCTTCCTTTCATTTTGCAATCGGTTCTATGTTGAAGGGGGAGAATAAATAGAGTGGACTTTTCCTGATGTCTTTGAACACGTCGGGGGAGGACCTTTTTTCCGACATCGAGTAACCCCAACATCCCAGAAAGGTTAAATAATGAATTAATTATTTAAACATTTTTCGACGTGTACCTGCCACATGTCGCGGAAAGGTGACCATTGTCACTTCAATACGTACACTTAAATTTGCAACTTTCCGCAACGTCTGGTTCTTGTTCGTCGCGGAAAGTAAATATATTAAATTCAATTTTAAACTTTTCGCAACGTATGATTCTTGTGCGTCGCGGAAAGTGAAGATATTAAATTTAATTTTAAACTTTCCGCGCCGTCTTATTGTTGAGCGTCGCAGAAAGTGAACACATTAAATTTAATTTTAGAATTTCCGCGACGTAACATTTCGTGCATCGGCGAAAAGTGATCAACGACTACGCACCTTTTCCCGACATTGTTTTTGGCTTCGCAATTGTTCCGATTTCTTGTAGTGCTTGTTGATTTTTTTTATTTTTTTTTTTTTGTTGATTGTTGATTGAATTGGATCAACCTCTGACTTGTTCATCTGCATGCATCAACCTTTACCTTGTTGATCGATTGGAATCATCTCTAACTTTTAGAATGGCTTGGATCAGCTTATGAGCTTTAATTTCTTGAGTTTGTGGGATTGAAACTTCAACTAGAAGGCTGCAAAGAGACTATCAATTTGTTGAAGTTTTCTAATCGGAGAATCTAATCGAAGACATTGGCTTTTAATCCTTAAAGAATGACACAATGACTTATTAATGGAATGAATCTCTAGCTGTAAATGAAGAGTGACCTCCTCTAATTATGGAGTCTTGAGAGCTAGGCCCAGTGTGGGTTAGGCTTTGGTTAACTTTAGGTCCAGTTTTTGGGTTTGGGCTTAATCTAATACATTTTGAGATTTTAATAGGTTTCATTTCATAAGTCTTAGGGAAACTATGATTCGGATTAAATTGTCACAAGGAATAATTTGATTGGACCAGCTAACATTACCTAACGTACAAGTAGCTTAATTAACATAATTTGATTGGACCAGCTCAGTTTGGTGTGCACTAATCTCAACACGACCTTACATCTTAAAGGTAAGAGATTCGATCTCCTATTTTCATAATTGTTGTACTAAAAAATGATTATATCATGTGTGGTACTTAATTGTTCGTATAAATATTTATATTTATTAGAATGTTCTATAATTGATCTTTTAAATAAAAAAAATGTCCGTATTAAAAAGAATATGTATCATAGGAGATCATTCAAGAACCAATTAAGAAGGTCAAGTTGTTTCATCGTATGCAACTCCCAGTTGGCATCCACAATTTAAAGTAAAGTTGCAATCATGAAAAAAGTTATTATCACTTTGGATAAAAAGAAAATAAATAGTTGAACTTCACGCTAATAGTATACAATATGATAATAACTTTAAATAGAATAAAACAAACTATAAACAACTCCAAACATATTTTGTTTGAAATAACTTCTTACAAGTTAGTTTCACTACGTAGTTGTAAACTCCACTTTGTTTTTGGTACAAAGAGTGCTATTAAAAGATCATCAATTTTATATCTGAGACCATTATCAATTCTTTAAACTATCACTCAAGAATTTACGATTTTACTATTTCACTCCCCACCCCAAAATAGATAACTTTTTGAATCAAACCCTTGATATATGTGCATAGTGGATTACTCAATTAAAAATAAATAATAATAATAAATGAATAAAGTAGTTTAAGCATAAAATATGCAACATAGAAGAAGAGGACAGCATCCAAAGTGTTTGAAGAAAGTCCCAAATGAAAGCTATGCCTTAGTTTCATCACCAACTAAAGACGTACAAAGCTGGCATTATTATGTTGTTTGTATTCTAATTTCTATGTCATTTCATAATTATTCATAACCTTCATTCACTGTCCCACCTACCTCTATTCTATTTTATATTTTAGTTTCAACCTTATCAACTATTTAAGTTTAACTTCTATCGTATATCCAATACCATCAAATTGTCCAATCATAAATTATAATTAAAATGACAAATTTTTTCCTATTTATTTCTTGAAATAGTTTAAGATAAATGAGTACGTCTTAAGATGCACTCTAAGTAGTACTCTTTAAATTTAGTCTTTATGTATGTTTGATATAGAACTTCAATAAATCTTTAAATCGCATTCCCTATTGTTAGTTTCGGTTAATTTATTTTTCAAATATCACTATAATTTTTATAAACACGTTAATATAGTACACATTTTGTAATGGATAATTGTTATTGTTGTTACTTTGTAAAGCTGGATAAAAATTAACTTCAAATTAACGAAAGAAGATTAATTTTAAGGTTTAACATTACTAGTCGATAGAACTTGAAAAATAATCAAGTGACTTCAAAGTCGTTAGTACAAATTTTATATAAGTTAAGATATGTTCATCTTAATTATTCTTACGAGTTATTTTTTGAAGAAAAAAAAGTGTGTATATCAAATTATGTAACTCTTGTCAAATTAAACAGAAAGTGGTTGTATGATGTCAATTGAAGCACAGGACATTTTGAACAACCATTTGTTTCATTAAAATTATAGCGAACCAAAAATTACAATAATATTTTTCTTTGTCAAAATTTTTATTCTTCATCTCATATATTATTTTAAAAACCCAAAAAAGTAGGACTTTGTTTAGGTTCAATTCTAAGAATTTATTGTAACATGTATTAATTAATGTAAAAATATTCTATATTAGTTTGATTACGCATGAAGCTTCACTGAACCCATCTCTAGACCGCAACATCTCTTGTATTTAGTTTTCCTATCTATATCACACTTATTACTAAAAATTAGATAATTGACTTTTTTTTGTTTCTTGAAATTGAAAATATGTTTGGTTTAATTTTTTAATTGTTTAATTTGAAAATGAGTCATTAAAAAGAATGTAATGAATGTAAGTGTTAGATAATTTTTCTCCCATTTTAAAAGTTTCTTTTATAAATAAAAATTAGTTATTTGAAATACATTTTTGTCTAACCAATCTTAATCGACTACAAATGAAATAAATAAACAAAAAGGACAATATATTTTTTTCAAAAAAGAAAAAGATACAATGAGTAGTAATAGAATTTATAATATAGCCTTGTAAATACCTACCTATACATTGCTTTGTTAAAGGAGAAGTTGACCCAATTAGAAAAGAATTCTTGCTTTTCGACAAAATTTGGACATGTACCTTTAACTATATCGTATGGACAACAACAATGTAATGAATAATGACAAGTTGGACATCAATAGGCCATTATTAATATCGACGTATACTCAACTTATTGGTCCACATCAATTTAAATCAACTTTAATATCTCTTCCATCACCATCGTCGTCGTCATCGATTATATTTTATTGTTAAACTATATTTTGAGAGTTTTGTTATGATTATTGGTGATGAGGATGACGGTATTATCTATATTGTTTAATAAAAATATATGTTAATTTAAATATAATATAGTTAATTTGGTTAAGATATTAATAAGTTTTTATATAAGTCAAATGTTGACAAGTTAATAGCAACTAAGGCATCTACTACTTTTCTTGAAGTTTGAAAGTTGAAGTATACATCCCTCCATTTTTTGTTTGTCAAAAGGAAAGTTAGTTGTATAAATTTAGCAACCTCCCTCCAAAACCATAAATAATTATATACTAAATTATACAAAATGTCTTCAACGGATGTACCAATTCATACATTTCTATTGTACTTTTTTTTAGTTCAACAATCGTTAGTGATAAAATTATAAAACTACCGCATAAATTAAATGAAATGTTTTTAAATGAGGTTTGAAAACCATACGAAATACTATAACCACCAACATGAATTATGATTTTATAGTTAAGGCACATATGCTACTTTTTGTAGGTCGTACATTCAAATCTTTGTCCTCAATCGTCGTATGTATATTACAGAGTTCGTTTTAATTACTTTTTTTTGTCTAATTTGTTTAATCTCAACAAGGGATATCAAGAAATTAAAAATATTGTAACGCCCTAGGCCTTAAGATTCGAACCAGGATTTGAGTTTTGCATTCGACATCCAAGTTTTTTCAACATGTTTTGTCCTCACTCACATACATCTAGAAAATTATCATGATGTCACACAACATAAAATTGCTCTAAGGCTAAGCATGTTTGACTTTGGAGTTTCTATGATTTAGTGAAAGGTGCATACTGTGGGTATAGGGAGTAACTTTCAAGTCTCTAAAGTTTTCTTAACCATATATTCATGTTTTAAAGATCTCTCTCGTTAAGGTGTGATATCCGTTCATTTGTATCTTTCTTCTAAAGTTGAAACGTTGCAAATACATTATTTTTTGGAAAAAAAATGATACTAATAGAATTCAAACGGCAAACTTAAAATCAACCATGATATATATTAATTGAACAAATGATTGCATGTGTAATAAAATACTTGAAACTTTTTAGGTTATATTCAAGGTATGTGAAGTTAGGACATGAAACAGCAAGTTTAGGTAAGGTATTTTTAAAGATTTATGAAGTTGAAAATTATGAAGAAAAAAAAACTCTAAAAAGAAATAAAATGTGTGTACTTTCATTGTGTGTTATATTCAATAAGACAAGGCATGTGAAGCGAGGATCAGAAACAGCAAGTTTTGAAAGGGATCTTTTTTTTTTTTCTTTTTTCTTTAGTTGAGTTGATAATTATGATAAATAATTTGTAATTAATAAGCTCTAATCATGATTTAAGCTTTAAAAAAATTAATAGTAATGGACCACAACAATAATAATGGGCTAAAGTCAAATTATAATATAACATGTCTTTTTTATTTTATTATTTAATTTTGTCCTTTCAACCAACAATAATGTCAAGTTGGAGTGACCTTTATTGGATCCAAAGGAACAATGCACAAAATTACAAATATGAAACATAATAAAATGTTGCTAATAATCACTCCATCAATTTCCATAACTTAAAGTCTATTTTTAGTTTTTTCTTATGTTTTCAAATTAGCATCATTATTTGTTATTTGGACTAATTAATAAGTAATGATTTAATGTAATATATGACAATAAGGGACACCTAAAATGTAAATATTAACTAACTATACATGAGTTGATGAAAAAAATTCCGATTTTAAATGTCTATTTTTACATGATGATTAACGATTATGATGAAGGGCAAATTTAGTCCATAAACTTTTAAAATTATAAATTTAATTCATAGTATTCGTTCCTAATTATTTGATTTTTTGTTTTTAGTTTTTGAAAATTAGGCTTAAAAGCGCTAAATTTTACCTCTAATTTTTTTTTTAATCTACTTCCTACCAATATTTTTAAAAATTAAGTCAAGTTTTGAAGACTATAACTTGATGTGTATGTTGGATTTTATGTCTTAAAACTCGTTGATAGTGAATGTAATTTGTTGTCCGTCATTAATAAAGTGTTGTTTTTGTAATTTCAATAAAGTGTTATTGATTATTAGTTTTGTCTTAATAATCTAAATCCAATAAATTAAACTAACATCCTAAATTGTTTGATGAGTCTTGAACTGCATGTAAAGATATACAGGGATCAATATTCGAGATATAGCTTAAAGGGTCTACAGTATATGATCCATCTTACAATTTTGACCAAAATGTTTATGAACCTTGTGTACAAGAAAATCAACAAATGATAAGTAGCTTTCTTAGTACTTTATGTGGACGATATCACTTTCATTCAAAATGATGTACGATACCTAACTGGTATTAAAACTTGACTAGCAGCTCAATTCCAAATGAAAGATTTGGGAGAAGCACAATATGTTCTTAAAGTCCAAATCATAAGGGATCATAAAAACAAAACGACGACTTTGTCTCAAGCATCCTATATAGACAAAATGTTGGTTCAATATTCGATGCAGAACTCTAAAAAGGGTTTATTACTTTTCAGACACGGGATTCACTTGTCTAAGGAATAGTGTCCTAAGACACCCCAAGAACATAAATAAGACGTATTTCATATGCCTCAATTGTGGGCAACTTAATGTATGTTATGCATTGCATTAGTCAGATATTTGTTATGTAGTGGAAATATTCAGTAGGTGTCAGTCCAACCCACGGCTAAACCATTGAACGGCAGTTAAAATTATTCTCAAGTATCTTAGAATAATAAGAGACTACATGCGTGTGTATAGAGCTAAGGATTTGATCCTTACATGATACATTGACTCTAATTTCCAAACCGATAAGAATTCTAGAAAATCCATGTCGAGATCAGTGTTCACCCTGGATGGAGGAGCTATGGTATGTCGTAATATCAAGCAAAGATGCATTGCATACTCTACTATGGAGGTTGATCAGTACGTTGCTGCTTGTGAAGCAGCAAAGAAAGCAGTTTGGTTTAGGAAGTTTCTGCATAATTTGGAAGTTGTTCCAAACATGAATTTGTCCATCACTCTATACTATGACAAGAGTGGGGTATTAGTCAATTCTAAATAACCTCGCAACCACAAACGAGAGAAACACATAGAAAGAAAGTATGATCACCTGATACAGGAGATTGTGCAACGAGGGGATGTGATTGTGACCAAGATCGCCTTGGAGCACAACATTGTTGATATTTACAAAGATTCTCATGGCTAAAGTGTTTAGAGGTCATCTAGAAAGTCTAAGTCGGCGAGATATGTATATTAGGTAATTTAGGGCAAGTGGGAGATGTGTAATAGGTATGAGGATGCCCTAGTTTATTGTATTTGTATATATACGTTTTATGTAATATACTTTTACATTTTACCATTTCCAATCTATGTGGATTACTTTATTATATACATCTCATAGACTGTCACTAGATTGGAGTTTTAGTCCAAGAGGGAGTTTGTTGAGTTTTATGTCCTAAAACTCATATATAGTAAATGTATTCTATTGATCATCATTAATAAAGTGTTCTTTTTGTAATCTCAATAGAGTGTTATTCATTATTAGTTTTGTCTTAATAACCTAAATCCAATAAACTAATATTTTAAGTTGTTTGATGAATCTTGAATTGTATGTAGAAACATATAGGGATTAATGTTCAAGATACACTTAAAGGGTCTATAATATAGGGATAATGTTGGATACCTTATTCTGGTAATACTATGGATACGACTCGTTTTGTATTTGGTACAAATTCAATTAATGATCCAACGCACTTGTATAGGTGACATATACGAGTGAGGATATCCTATGTAATGAGTTTGGTATAGGACTAGACTACGAAATAGTACCCACTAGATGTAACTCCACTAACTAGATAGGTTTCTATTTCATAAAAATGACATAGGTAACTTCGTCTTAATTTTAAGTGTATTATGGACTCTTGTTCACGGAGAATTGTCCTTTGATTTATATTGATGAGAGTGGTCAGTTTTTCGACTCAATATGCTTATTATTTTAGGGACAAGATCGAGCGGAGAGTTGGAAACATAATCACACAAGATGAAATTCACTCATTTTCGACTTTAGGGTAAATAGATTAGTGTTCCCTTAAATGACGTTTCCAGGACTTGAACAAAGAGCTCTACCATCTCTATGTGCCACGAGAGGAGTTTCTATTTATTGGTTTGACCATAAATAGGTTATTCATTATAAAAGCATTGGTATTTAAGGACTAGAACAAACCTAGGGGTATAATGGTAATTTGACTCAGCTAGCCTTACGGACACTTGTGAATGACTAACTTACTGTTATTAGTCTATATTCATGGACACAAAAATATATCTACAGTGAGAAGAGTTCAGCTGTAAGCCTTTAGTGTAGTGTACACACAGCTAACGAATATTTGATTAATGTGGTTAATGAGTTTAGCCAATTAATCTCATATTGTTGTAATTTCTTATCAATAGATGTATTAGATCTCTTTCCTAACTCGTAAAGAGTAATAAGATTTTTAAATAGTAACCAAACGAAATCTTTTAACTTTCAAATTTTATAAAATTAAATATCTATATATAAAATTGAATGTTTAATTTATAGTTTCGTTCAGTAAACATAAAATTTAAATCGATATGAAACATCATTTAAGCTTGTTGCGAATGGAGAGTGCCAAAGTGATTGATCTACTCCAAGCTGTAACATAAATTTTCGTTGATAAGCAACTCAGAGACTAACACATCAGGTTTGGCGTATCACTATAATGAAGGAAATAAGGATTCTGAGAAGAATCGATCAGTGGAAGAAATCGAATAAGGATCATCATTCATCCCTTGATTTTGAATGTCTGGAAGATTTGTTTTGTAGTCATCTTACAAATTCAGCGGAAGAGAGAATTTATCTTTGATACCCTAATAAATTTGATCTCATTAGAATCCCCTCTCAAAGTTAGATGATGATAAAAGGGTTTAAACAGAACCATAATAGATGTGCTAATGATTTGACAAACTTAACGAAAATAAAAATGATCTAATACTAAAATGGATGTAAAAACTAAGTTTGAATACTGAGGACATTGTACTCTTATGTCCCTTTGTTTGGTAAAGGACAAACAAGTCAACAAGATTAATATAATGTTCCTTCTTCTTTTTTTTCCTTTAAAGTCACGAATACTATTTAATATAAATTATTACATAGTTGAAGACATTATTAACAAAAACATAATTAATATAAATGAATATGAATGCTTAATAATAATAAAATATTTCTTAAAGGCAACGCTAAGGAAAAAAACCAGAAAGTGATACCATATTACATAAGCAAAGCATAAGCTAATATTATTGCTATATATATAATAATGTTGGTCGTTGCAAATTTTAATGAATTTCAATGGGAAACAGTGGGTGAGACATAAATGCAACTTTTTTCAACTTTCATACCTCTATATGCTTATTAAATTATGCTTATTAAATTGATCTGTCACTAGCTTTTGAATATTTGTTCTATTTTGATTTTTATACTTACAATTAATAAATATTAAAATTAATTTTGTAGTAAGTTTATTATGGTTGAATTTTAAAAAAATATTATATGATTGTGAAAATATGCTTATATTTTGTTCATCTTTTTGTTCAATGAAAATTATCATTATTATTATATAACCAAATCTATAAAAAAATAATTTCAGAGAACTAAATTTAAAATGTATTAAAAATATATAAATTATCATTGAACATATAGAAATCAAAGTGAAACAAAATTTAGTAGTTTAAAAAAATTAAGATCTCGTTAGTTTGTATTTGTCTTTATGTTTGTAAGTACAAAAAGATACAATAAACACGAACCAAATTCACCTAAAATTTTAATGCTACAATTTATGGTATCCTATGTACTGTTAGGTGAGAACAAAATTCTCTCTTGATTTTATTCCTCTATGCAATCCAAACAACAACAAACAAAAAAAAAAAAAGTGAATACTGTTACTTACAATTTGAGCTCAACTTTAATTGTACTTTTAGGTTTCTTTTTCAAGATTTGGACGTTTAAAATTTTAGAGTTGAAGTTAGAACTATTACTGTTGAAGAGAGAGTTAAAATTGTAATTTGACCTTATTTTAAATATGAGGGGGAAAAAAGAGGGTTGCATTTTGTCAAAACTCTAATTAAAGTGATGGCATAGCCAAAGCCACCTAATTAGAACGAATGGAAGGAGGGGGTTGTTTTGGTCATTTTATAAATTAAAAAAGAAAAATAATGTCGCAAAAGATGAAAATGAGAATCTTGAAACATGCTTTTTTAAAAATTAAAAAAAAATGGAAACTTGTACAAATCAAACACTTTCATTCAATCACTCAAAAATATAATTGGTCAATCAATAGATGCATAATTAATTAATTAATTAGCCACAACTTGAGAACCTCCCTTTTAGAATGAGTTTGATTTCGCCTAATTGCTATGCATTTTTTATCAATATCATATAGATTGTAAGATTTTGTTCTCCATCATATTCAAAATAAAAGTTCTCCATCAAATTAACATCATTCACCCTTTTTTTGTAATATATAATCATTAATTACTTTTAATATAAAAATAGTCAATTTTTTATTTTATTTTTCGCAAATAATATAATAAATTGGTTTGAGTATAAAAATAGTTTAATATTTTTTCAATTATTTGTTATTTAAATGAATTTAGTTGTTTATATATATATATAGGTCTATTTTCATAAATATAACAAAATACCAAAATATTTACGATTTGCATAACAAAATAAAAAGAACATGAAGTCGGCCATTTTTTAAAAAATATTTCAGATTTGTTCTTGTCACTTTTGAATGTCCTTCTTCATTTCCATCTTCTGCAATTTTTCTTTTTTATTTTTTTGAAATCATGATTTGTTTTCAATCAATCATCAATCTTGTATTATTTTTTTTTTCAAAGTGTTATTTGGTTCAAGATGATGTACCAAATATAAAAGATCTTGTTACAAGATATTAGTACACGATCTTGAACAAAAAACGTTGAATATTAGTACATAATTGTTTTGATTTGAGTTTTAGATTTAGTACACGATCGTGTACAAAATATAAAAGATATTGAAAAAAAATCGTTTGGAATATTGATACACTATTGTTTAGATTTGGTACACGAAAATTATATATCAAATATAAAAAAAAATCTACAAGATCGTGTACGAAATATAGAATAAAGTCGTGTACAAACTATAAAATAAAATATTTATATTTGGCACACGATCTTTGAAAAATCATTGGAATATTGGTACACGATATTTTAGATTTTGGTACACGATCGCGTATCAAATCTAAATGGTACAAGATCGTGAACGTAAACCAAGATCATTTAGATCGCGTATTAGAAAAAGAATTACACACCCACGTGTGGCCATTTAGTTGTGTGTTGACTAGGGCATTTTTTGTATTTTTTATTGTGGGTCTGTGAATTTTTTCCGCTTTCAAAATTGTTCTATATTAAATATTTTGTCGGTTTGTTATATTGGAAAAAAAAACTCCTTTCTATTATTTTCATAGTAATTCCCTGATATTGTTAAAAATGTATTATCGTTGTGCTTAAATTAGGATTGTTCTTTTATTTTAATTGTCTATTTGGTTATTTTTACAAGTTTAAGAGTAAAACCAAACGTTAATAATTAGATGGAGCTAAAAAAACAAAAATAGAAACTTCATATATTGCATGCACTGGGAAGGTGTAATAAAGAAATGTCCAATTTTTGTTTTTTTCTATACGATCATGTATCAAAAGCCAACAAAGTCACCATTGTATTTTCATAAATTCTAAATTTGTCCTTATTAGTTTTGAATTTCGCATTGAATATATGTGCATCTTCTTCGTATCATTACTTCTCCTTAATTCTTCGAATTCACACGTTTTCTTTTTCGCGATTTCTTCATCTCCTCTTCTATAATTTTTTCCTTATTTGTCATCTCTCATCTTTGACGTCATCTTCTTATTCTTTTTTCATTATCAGGTATTGTGTCCTCCTTTTCTTCTTCCTCCTTCTTTTTTCCCTACAAATCTAAACAATCGTTTAACAAGATAGTTTAGATTTTGTACACGATCGTTTCGTTTAGATTTGGTACAAGATCGTTTAGATTTGATACAAGATCTTGTACAACAAAATTGTTTAGATATTGGTACACGATTATTTCATTTAGATTTGATACATGATCGTGTAGATTTACTACTTCGCCCTTTCTCCCTAATATCTATGCTCACCCATGTACTACTCCCTACATGTTGCACACACGTACATGTAACACGCACACATATATTGATGTCAAATTTTGGTAGAAGTAAACGTGCTACCCTCACGTTACATTAGTAGTGTCTAAGTCAATAAAGAAATTGAATATTAGAAAAGTAAAAAAAATTATTAGATAACTCATATGGAACCATTATAGGGGGATTTGTGTAGTATTTATTTTGATCATGCCAAAATTAGGATATAAATTTTCTAATTTCTAGTAGGCTAGGATCAAATTTGATATTATCTTTACTTCTTGGCCTTGTTTGCTCACTCAATGATATTAATATGACTAACAATTCTAAAATAGTTAAAATCACGTTTAAAAACAAAATAATTAAAATATCTAAAAGTTAAAATTTACATTTTTTATAAAAGAAATAATTAAGAAAATGATTTTAAAAAATGGGTTTAAAAATTGAAATAGGAGAAATTTGGAAAAGGGATATTTAAAATTTTAAATGAATGGTACTTTTAATTTGGGGGTTGTATTAATAACTTTTATGGAATGGAAATTAAAGGGAAAAGAGAAAAAAGAAGCTGAAGTGTGGAGAAGGCGAGTCTGAAGACTCGTCCACTTCTTCAACCTTTTTTCTTTAAAATAGAGGTCGAACGCTCCACCTTTTTTGTTTTTTTTTTTTAAATGCATTATTTTCCTAAATTGTTTTTAAAATGAATTATTTTACTAATAAGTTTTTAAACAATATTATTTTAATAAAAGATATCAAATGTATCACTTGGGTTAGACTTTTTTTTTTGACATATTTGTAAAAGGTGAAAAGTGTGACACAAACTTACAAATATATAAACTCAAATTGATATCTACTACAATTTTTCGTTAATTTTTACAATATATTTAGTTTTTATTGAGAGTTATCAATTGCAGGAGTCATTTGCATATCGTAGAAACATAGTTCAACTAACCAAGTTCTATTAGCAGCTAAGAGAACGAGTTTTGGAGTCTCACGATTACATTGTACTAAAAACAATAAATTTATTGTTCATAAACATGAGTTGAATGAAATGGAACTGTTATATCAAAAGTCTGAAATTCTACATATCACATTAAATAAAACATATATGAATTATATTGAGTTTTTTTTTTCAATATGTAGGATAGTGTAAGGAGGAATGAACATCTAACTTTGAATTGTATCGAGTTTTAAAAAATTATTTTAACAACAAAATTGAAACCAAAGGCAATAAAGGCATCTAATTGTTCTTTTTTTTTTCTTCTGAAAAGTAAATGTTTATCTTTCCACATATTATTTTGAATTTCTTCATACATCTCTATGTGGTAGGGTTATTTAGACCCAAATTGTGTGGATAAACTTTGAAACTATGATAAATTATGAAATTGAAAAAAAAAAGAAATTTTAGGAAGCTAATATAGATGAGCTAAATTTGATTGATGGTGCAATATTAATGAGGGATTTGACATTAGTATAATGACTCACTCACTCAAGTATCGAAGTATTGAATGAAGGTGTTGAGTACTGTTATTTTATTTTTTAATTGATATTTATTGTTGTTGGTGAACCAAATATATTAATATTAAAAGAGATAGAGGATGATGCATTGGATATTGTAAACCCAAGGGTTTTGGGTTTTGTATGGTAAGGCCACAAATTCACAAAAAAACAAGTGAGGGGGAGAGAATCAAGAAATAATAATAATAAATAATAATAAGAAATTTTTTTAAAAAATATAACAATTCACACATACCATAAAACAAAAGTAAAAGATAAAATTAGTCACACATCATTTTCTTATAAAATATATATATTTTTTGTTAGAGGTTATATTTTTAAGAATTATTTTTAATAATAAATAAAAGAAAAGGAGAATTGAGGAATCACAGATATACACATCCACTTATTTTGTCCTCCACCGTACACCACGTGATAAGAAGTGATTCCCCACCAACAACACAATCTCCCACTTTCGCCCTTACGTCTTTCTTTCTTTCTTTCTCTCTTTCTTTTTACCCTTATGTATTCATTTCTTTTCTATTTAATCCATCCATCTAACCCCATCTTTACTCCACTCCCAACCTACATCCTTAAACCCAATTTGATTGTCTCATTATCTCTCCAATTACAAAACATTACAATTCATCTATCCATCCTATTTTCTTACAACTATACTCATATTCATTAAACAAGTCCTAACTTCATATTAACTATTACTACTTTATCACATTGTATTGAATTGTAATATATCAATTTTAATTTGTGATTGTTTATTTTAATATACAAATTGCTATATCATTTAAAGCTATCTATCACTTCAACCCATGCTACATCATCTTGACCAACAATCAAATAACTTCAACCAACATTTAAAACATTTCTTCAACTTTTGTCCATTTTTAAAACTTCTTAAACTAGATTAGGTTACATAAACAAAAATGTGTATTCTATACTAAATCAAAATATACGTCTTAGAAAATAGTAGCAATGCTAAAAACTTTTACCAACCATAATTAGAGGGGGAAATGTCTGTTAGGGTAATTGTGTAACTTGGAAGTAAAGTCAAGGAAAATATCTATTATATTATTTTATTTCTTACACATTAATTAGATAGTTGTCCCTATTTGGAAAATTGAGCGCTTATCATTGTCAATCATTAGTGTTTGATAGTCATTTTGTTTCAAAAGCGTATTTATAAATTCCTTTCTTTAGTTCTTTCATTTTCTTCTTTCAATTTAATTTTACTTTTATTTTTAAATTAAAAAAAATTGATAAATGATTGATAGGTAGGGAGTCAAATTTTATGAGTTGAAATAGTATGTCTCTTTAAAGTTAGAATAATAAAAAAATAAAAACTATTTATACTTTACGGTAAAAAAACCACTAAGAACAAAAAAGTGTAAATAACTTGTTTATATTACCACTTTTTACAATTTTCCTTCTTTTTATGTAATTTATATATGTGTTCGATTTTAATCATTATATATTTTCAAATAGTAATTTAATTTTTTTTAATTTAAATAAATTTTAAACACGGTGATTTAAAATTATTTGTTATTGAATTTGATTAAATAGTATAATATTTTTCATGATATAAAATATACCACGGGACTAAAAAAATGTTTTATAAAATTCAATGACAAATAAGGTTGAACCTTCTTTTTGAGCATTGGGGTTCTTAATTCAGAAACATTACCTTTGTTAGGGAGTCTACTAATATTGTTCATTTCATTTGTGTCATATTCATATTCTTAAATAGGAGAAAAATGATGTTCATGCTTTGACAAGTTTGATCCTTAAAATTTTTCTAAATTGTATTATCTCTCTCATTCATGTGGATGAAAGGAGGTTATATTGAGGAATGTTATTTGTGTTTTTACCTGCAAACAATAAACTAGCAATAAATGTAAATTTAATATATTTGGAAAGTAGGCCAACATGGAACAATTTTAAAAAACAAATACATATACCAAATTGGTATTT
This sequence comes from Cucumis hystrix, assembly GCA_025688845.1. Taxonomy (NCBI): domain Eukaryota; kingdom Viridiplantae; phylum Streptophyta; class Magnoliopsida; order Cucurbitales; family Cucurbitaceae; genus Cucumis; species Cucumis hystrix. The sequence goes on along the minus strand of CM046888.1, from coordinate 13,023,446 downwards.
CAACCTAATTTAACATCATAAAAATGGGATAACAATAGAACAGCACTTTGTTTGGTTTCTCAAAATATGGAAACAATTAGGGAGTGATTTAATTCAAAGAGACTAAATTGATTGAGATTGACTAATTAGAAATTTTTATGATTTTGACCAACCTTTTATCATTTTAGTATACAAGTTCAGTTGTATAAAATAAAAAAATTGACAAAATATTTACATTGTATATCAATGTAACTTTTGTCTTTTAGTGGTTTTTTCAATTAAAGGTAAATAATTTTTTTCTATTTTTTAGAAACCTCCAAAGTTTTCTTCTTCTTCTTCTTCTTTTTTTTTTTTTTTTTTTGCAATTTCAAACACGGTACTCTAATTTAAAATTCATGTTTAAACATCTTTGATTAGAACTTCACTATTAATTAAATTTCCAAGCTCCAATAAAAATTGAATGTCAATTTGAAGTACTAACAAACACTTTAAAACTTAAACGGACCAAATTGGAGTATATCAAATATATGTTTTATGTTATTTGTCGAATATATTTAAAAATAATAAATGAATAAATAAAGTTATGTTTGTATATTACTTTCAAATTTTGAAATGTTTTTTTTTTTTAATTATCAAAGTGCCTTTTAGTTTATCAATAAAATGTACTTACAAAAGCTTGGTTAATTTAAAAGGTATTTTTAAAAAATAAAAAACGTGAGAGATAGAATATTTGAAAATAATTTAAAATTAATAAACCAGACAAAAAAGAAAAAAAGTTTTGAGAGTGTGGGTTCATAAATTTTGTAACAAATTATGTAGAACCATTTTAGTTTTAAAAGGTTTTGATAATATATTATTACGTGAGGCATCATAATTTGCTCTGCCCATAAAATAAGTTGGAAGTTGGGGGCTTATTTGAAAAAGTTGGAAAAAAGGGTGTTTTCAAAACTATCTAGGTAAAATAGGTGGATATTTTTGTCATTTTGTGTGGTGGTCCATTTCTATAAATTATTATTTTTAATTATTATTATTATTAATAATGAATAATAATAATAATAATAATAATATATTAATATTAATAATAATATTAAGAATAATAATAATTAAAATAATAATGATAATAATTAAAAATAATAAATTAAATGAGATGGAGCGTACTGGCAAACTTTTTTCCTTTTTGACGTTGACAAGAGAGAGAAAAATTAAAAAAAATAACGTAAAATACATCTTTTTAATAAACTAAAAAATCCACCCCTTTTACTCCAATACTTTTGAAAACACTCATTTTTAAACATTTTTTAAAAAAATACCCCTTTTTCAAATCACCCCAAGTTGGGTTCTAAAACCTCTTACAAAAACTTCTAATTTTTATTGTTTTATGTTTTGTTTTCATTACATGACTATATTTTCAAACCTACCATTTCACTACATTTTCACCAAAATCTTTAATATCTTCATTCATCTGGTTAATTTAAAATAATTATAAAGTGGGTTTTTAAATTATTGAATAAACATTAACATTAAATTTGATTGAAAAAAAAAAGTCAATCTTAAATATATAAATCTTTAAAAGTTAGATGAAATAGAAATCAAATCAAATATATATCTTAATGAAAAAAATAGTAAGTGGATCTATCAGAGGCACAATGACAAACACAATGTCACAAAAATATATTAGACAAAATTTCGGTTACGAAAACATGTAGAAAAGTAATGACACAATAATTGATAACCTAGTTTTGGTGAAAAATGACCTACGTAGTACATCTTGGAACAGTATGCCCAGTGGAATGAAACTTTATTATCTAAATAGTTTAACACTTACAAAAAATGTCACTACAAGAAAAGGAGATCTTCCGACGTATAAATGACCGTTGGGATCGAGGTCGAAAAAAATTTGTCGGGAGAAGATCTCCCAACGCACAACATTCGGCGTTGGAAGATCCTATACATCTCCCAACTGGATATACGGTGTCGAGAGATCCTCTATTTTTTTTAAAAAAAATACCTTCCGTTTAATAATGGAAGGTATATAAAGAAAAAAAAAAAAAATTAATCCCCAAAAGAAAAAAAAAAAAAAAAAAAGAAGAAGAACAATGGCGTACCAACAGCAGACGAAAGTGAAGACCAAATGGCGCAAAGGTGAAAAATTGGACGGCAAAGACCAAACGATGGATGGCAACGAGAATCTAAAATCTCTAAAGCAATTAATCCCTAAAGCAAAATAAATAAAGAAAAAGAAAAAGAAGAAACAATAGCTTATCGATGGCGAGAGCGGAGGACGAAAGAGAAGACCAGACGACATACGTAGGTAAAGACCGGATGACGAAGACCAGACGGTGGACGGTAACGGGTTTCCAAAATCTCTTTCTCTCTCTCGTTTTTTGGTTGGGGTGTCTCTCTCTCTCTTGTCTTCAAGTGGTTTCAATTTGTAAACAGATCTAAAAAATAGGTTTTTTAAAGGGAAACTTCTGATGCCGATCAGGGTGCATCGACAATTCCCACACCAAGTCTTAGGCATGGCATCAAAAGAAGTTAAATATATTAAAAATTTTATAAACTTCTCTTGACGTCATGCATAACGGCGTTGGGAGAAGTTTAATATATTAAAAAAATTACAAAATTCTCCCGATGCCATGCATAACAGCATTGGGAGAAGTTTGTAATTTTTTATGACATTGCCTTATACCGACGTTGCCTTATGTAGCGTCGGGATTGCCAACCTTTCCCAACGGAGCTTCTACAACATCAGAAGAAACTTTTTCTCCCGATGACACTTATCCCGGCGTCCGTGTTGTGTGTTAAGAAATGCATATTTTCTTGTAGTGTGTATTTATCTGACAAACTCCCTCTTCAATGACTCTCGTATAGCTTTCTCTTCAACGTTTCAATTTAGGCTCCCCCTAAGCTTGGGGACCCCCCATTACCCAATATGCTTCTTCAAGTTTTGTATGAGATCACCAATATGTTTAGGCTCTCTCTAAGGGTATGAGATCCCTTCACATTCACTACATTTAGGCTCCTTCTAAATACAATATCAATAATGAACTCCTCCTAAGTTCTACAATGGCTAACGAATCAATACTCTCAACTACAACCACAAGGATTTTTTACTATCAACACATGAAGATTGAATCTTAAACAGTGTTCAAGCACACACTCTTAGATCTAATGAGACGACTAACCTTAAAATGAATAAAAGCACCATATGTGGCTTGCTTTGAAAATATATTTTAGAGATAATAAATATTAATTGAAAGAGAGTAATCGAAGGCCGAAGAAATAAGATCCACAAAAACTACAAAATAATCTTTCATATATAGAAAGAATATTTTGTTGAAGATGTTGCCCCAACTATTTTAAGGATGTTGCCAATGCCAGTTTAGCCTTTAATAAACTTAGTAAACCAAAACAGTAACAATCTCCATTTTTGCTTTAATAAATTAGTCAACAACATACAAATATCGGACATTAAATATAAAATTGTCTTAATTTGAAATTTTTAACCAAACAAAAACTCAAAAATTGAATACGTAATATTTTAAAATGAGCTAAAATTTATGACGAAAATATAATTAAAAGAAAAAAAAGAGGATCCCAGATTCCTAACCATGTGATGAATGACATGGATCGTAAATTACGAAACGTGGCAGTTAACGTTGGACACAGATATTTATGCAGAAAAACAGATTCTCTTCAATTTTTAATTTCTTTTTATTATTCGATCGACCAAAATAAACAAATAATTTAAAAAAATTTAAGTGTTTTAAATATACCAAAAAAACCCAAAGATTCTTTTGTTTTTTAATTTTTCGTTTTTTATATCTTTTTTTATTATATTTTCAGATCGTAATTCGTTTGAGTTTTAGGTGATTGAGGTCAGGGTTATTGGATTCAAATTCTATTTCTAATAAAATATTTCATTTTATAAAAATTAATTTGTCAAAATTTGACAAAATATTTACTATCTATAACAAAATTTCAGATTTTATCAATAATAAATATTTAATAGTAAGTGATATCTTTCTATCAGTGACACTGATAGTCAATGATAAAAGAATATTACTGCACACTGCCTATTCAGTATAGAATCCAAAATTTTTGTTATAGCTTATAAATATTTTAGTTTATTTTACTATTTTTAAAATGTTTCTTTATTAAATATTATTCTTATTCACGAATCTATTTCTTTTTGCTATTAACCGAAAGTCTTTAAGATTAAATTAAAGTTCGGTGGATAAATTATTGGATAATTGTTTTAAATGACAAAACTACTCAAATCATTTGCAAAAACGTTTTAACACTAATTTATCACTTATAAAAATAAAATTTTGCTATATTCATAAATAATTTGACTTATATTGCTATATATTTGATAACAAACAAAATATTTTTATCAATAGCAACATATCAAAACTATTTATAAAATATAGCAAAATTCTTCTAATTCTCTATTCTATTGTTCATTTAAGTTTTTTTATTATATTCTGTAAACAGTCTTTTTTTTTTCTTTTAATCTAGGATCATTTTTTTTCTAATTTAGTTTAAGAGTCAACTAATGTGATGACTCAGACTTTTCAAACTGACCGTTTAAGTCGTCAATTTGACACAAAATCGTTTGTTGACAAAAGACATAGGAAGATTCAGTTGAAACCGTAAGAAAACGAAGGGAAATTTTAATCGGGCCCTATTTCAAAAATACAAAATTTCAAATGCTGTTTACAAAAAATTTAACTATTTGTAGACTTAGTTAAATCAAAATACTTTCAAACCGTCAGCGGAAGCAGTTTAAAGACAGTCCCCTATGGCAAATTCACGAGTCCTTCTTGTCCCTCGTCGGTCTGCCCCTCGTGTTACCTTTGCCTGAAAAGTTAAACATAAAAAGGATGAGTATTAATATACTCAGTAAGGGACCCACTACTGGTCCCGTTAGGGGAAAATAAATTATTAGCATCCTATGGTGTACCCTGCACAATCACAGTCGTGTGATCCCGTAGGATGCACATATCAGTCTAGTGCTCCCGAAGGATGCACCTATCAGTCTAGTGCTCCCGAAGGATGCACATATCAGTCTAGTGCTCCCGAAGGATGCACATAAAGGGAATGATCCCGAAGGACACCCGCAGGGTAACTATCCACTAGGAAACTAATAATTTATCCCCTCAGTGCATTCTAAACATCTTAACAGTCATGCTCAATACAGTCAAATTTCCTTATCACATAAGCTCCCCATTTAACCTCGAATGACCATATTATCCAAATTTCACCCAAGGACAGTCAAACATATCACTACATCAGTCATCAACATAAATAACCCAGCAGTCACAACATACGCTAGATAACAAGTCCACGTCAATCCATACATACATATATAAATTTCATTCAGTCAAGCACAATATACGTTGAACTTTCAGTCCACACCCAAACAAACATCATAAACGTCATCCCTACTCAGTCCAGATATAACA
>CM046888.1:12957332-13017989 GCA_025688845.1 Cucumis hystrix | reverse complement strand
ATTCAGTCCATATAGTCAATACATCTTAATTCTTGTTATTGAGTCCAGTAGAAAGTCCCTTACCTCACTTTTATGCAAGTTCTTCAATCGAGCAAATTCCAATGAATAAATTCCTAAACATAATCAAACATAAAATTAACATCCTTCTAAATAGTTTCATCCATTCAATTCACCCATACGTAAACTTCACAACTTACTCAAGAAGTGGAGAGACGAACTCCAACGAAGCTTATGGCAAAACTCAAGGTCCCTAACTTTACATCACCAATATTGCCTTCAAGAACAAACATCAAGGCAACCCATTAAACAAACATCACATCTCAAGGTATTTACAAAGGCAAAACCTTATAACCCAACAATCTCATCTTTACCAAAACCAACTTACAACAAAGCTTTGACGATCGACAGCAAAAATAGAAGCAGCGGCAGCACCTACAAGAAATAAATCGTGCAAAACCGATGTGCACGTGGATCGGCCCGCGATTGAAAATGGACAGCAGGTGCAGACGAAGGCAGAATGGTTCGGATGTTCCACGGCAGCTAGACGCGACGAAGAGCCGTTCGGCGACGCAGCCGAATTCGTGCGAGCGGCCTGACAAGGATTGAAAGGAACGCTCGGCTTCAATTTGGGTTGGGTCGGTCTCGATGGGTGAGGGGCGCGTCGTTTAGAAGAGATCGGCTCGGATCCGCGTTTGATTCGTGAGATGCGCGCGTCGGCAGCCTTGCGGACGGTACCAGGCGGCGACGGACTGCTGCGAATGGAGAGGTGGTGGGGCTGAGCGGCTAGGCGGATGGGCTTCGCCGGTCGGACGGAAGGAGAGGGGCGCGAACAGAGGAAGTCGTCGGCTGCACTTCGCGACTGAAGACCGAACGCCGAAGAGGACGAACGGCTGGCGACTGGGTTCGGCTGGCGGACGCAGAGGCGGTGAGGCTGGACGGCGTGAGGTTGAACGAAAAAGAAGAGAGGGAGCCGGCGGCGGCTAGGGTTGGGCGGAAGAAGAAGAAGAAGAAGAAAAGAAAAGAAAAAAAATCGGAGGGGGGGGGGGCTATTTTCACGCGAAGGAGAAGAGGAAGAGAGAGGGGGGCAAGTGAGGAAGGGGGGAATTTTTTTTAATTTCCCCCCTTTTCTTTTGCTTTATTTAAAAAAAATAATAACAATAAAATAATAATATTTAATAATTAATAATAAAATTTTATTATTATTATTATTATTTTTTTCTTCTTTAGGGCGTTACAACTAACTAATAAATTGAGGAAACAAATAGAAAACAAAAAAAAGAAAAATTATAAAAAAGGGGTTAAATAAAATATTTTTTGTTTTTAAATTTTAAAAGATTTTGCAAGAAATTGAGGAAGGACATATTTTTGTATTAAAAATAAAATAAAAAACAAAATGACAATAAAATAAGCGATTAATTATCAAATAGTTTTTTTAATGATTGACTAATTAAGTATTAATCGTCTATGTACATCCGCACAATGTAGTCTCAGTCAATATCCATTTTTAATGTTTTCATTTCTCAACTTTCCATATTACCAATCAATTCATCCTCTTGATTATTCTATTTATTTGGTGTGTTTCTAAATATAAGAAAATGAATCAAAATAAAATAAAAATTTAAAATTTATTTGTGATGATAATCTTTTATTAATGATGGTGTCTATCAATGATATTATCATCTATCTAAATTCTATATTATTTGTAAAAACTATATGAATTTATTGGTTTGTAAATTGGTAATAAGTATTTAAGAAAGTTTGAATGAGTAATAAAGAAAATTTGTAGTGGAAGTATAGAATAGTAGGGGGACCATTACGATAAAACCATCATTCCACTGCAAATGTCTAATATATGCAAATATGCTAAGTCAATAATTTAATAAGACATCCTTGAAATTTTTGGTTTTGGTTTTTTAATTTTTTTTAAATTAAGCTTTTTTCCCTATATTCTTACCATGATTTTTTCCTTAAAAAAAATTGATTTTTAGCTAAATTATTCTAAAAAAATAGTTTTTGATAACTAATGTTTGTAGCCTTCCTAAATTCAATTAGTTTTTTAAAACATTAAAATGGACAACCAATAAGATTAAAGAAATTTATAGAAAAATTTTGTTTTTCAAAACTTAAAAACTATTAATCAAACCGTTGTCAAATAGGGTTGTAATTGTCTCTCATTTTTTCAAAGAGTGAAAAGTCTCAAATTCCCACCTTTAGGTAGTTTAAATACTCAGAAAGTATTTTTTTTAGGATAAAATATAACATAATCAAAAAGTTTATCGTGGATTCAAATCCTAACGATATGTATGTGTGTGTTGTATGTGGGCTGGTGAGAACGAATCAAGACTTTATAATGTATTTAAGTAGTTAAACTCGTTTGAAACTAAATAACATGTTAACTCGTTGAAATTAAGCTTTAACTCAGCGTGTGTATATATATATATATATATATATATAGTAGTCTTATGAAGTTTGTCGAAATTTTGTTTTTGTAGTTCCAATAAATTTTAATCTTAAACTTTGCATCTCGTACTAAAATTTTCAATAGAATTTGCTTAATAACAATAATAATATTGTTCAAAGAAATAAAATATATTTTTCAATATTTATGGTTAAATTTTTTTAAAAAAATTAAGATTTAGGTTAAAGAATACTTTTGGTAACTAACTTTTAGAAGAATAACAATTTAATTTCTAAATTTTGGTTTCTAACGAATTAGTTAATTTTGTATCAATTTACTTTATACTTTGATACATAACAATTCAATCATTAGCTAATAATAACTTAGCTCAACTACACCTATACGAGTATGATATTTAGATCATATCCACACAATCATGTGGTTCTTATTAAACGATGAGAAAATAGTTTCAAATCTAAACGATCGTGTTGACCATGCTAAACGATTATGCTGACTAGGTAAGCGATTGTCTAGATCATATCAAAGTGATATTTAAATGATCTTGATATTCTAAAAGATGAGCTGGAAGAAATAAGAAGAAAGAGAGAAAAAGAAGATAATAAAAATAGAAGAAAGAAGAAAATAAAAATAGAAGAAAGAAAATCTGGAAGAGAAATGAATAAATTGCAAAAAAAAGAAAGAAAAGCGACGAATCGTATGCAATATCAAGAAAAATCTGAAATTTATTAAAATATTTTACTACCTTCGTGAGATTTTTGTTTCTATTACACGGATGGTAAATATTTTGATATTTTGTTACATTTACGAAAATAATAAATATATTAAGCAAATTATTATAATTTATTTTTGAAAAGTAGACTTTTGAGAAATAGTTCCAAAGAAACGACGATGCCTTTTTTCCTACAAACTGTTTCTATAAAAGCCACGCCTTTGCTCATAATTTCTCTGCAATACTTCAACGTCGGCAAGAAGAGCGGGAATCAAATCATTCCCTCTCTGAAATCTCATTGATTTGTGTGCTTTTCTCTTTCGATTTCCTTACGAGAAACTATGTCTCTGCTCTCCGATCTCATCAACCTCAACCTCTCTGACTCCACCGAGAAGATCATTGCAGAGTACATATGGTTTGTTCCTTTTCAAATTTTCATCCTCCCACTTCTTTTTTTCCACTCTATTCCCCGATTTTCTTTCTGGGTTGCTCTCTATGAGGCTGCAAGTTCCCCCCTTTTGCTCTTACCACTGCTTGACTTTCTTTTTCTTTTAAATCTGTTTTCTTGCTCTTTTTTTGCTGTTTGTTTCTTATGAAAGATCTTGGGAAATGGGTTGAAGTTAAGTGATTATCATTTGTGGGGTTTTGTGGGGGGTTTTCCCTCTTCTTTAGTACATTGAGTGCGTTTCTTGTTCTTCCTTATTGAACTTTTACTTCTGAACCCTTTCTTCGATGATTGTGTAAATTTCTGCATCTGCTCAAGTGTTCTGGCGGTGTTTCTTCTTCTTCTTCTTCTTCTTCTTCTTCTTCTTCTTCTTCTTCTTCTTCTTCTTCTTCTTTAATGATGCAAATCGTTGGAAGTTGAAGAAGAGTTATTGTATTTACTGGGATTTCTTCTGTTTTTATTGTTGCTCTGCCTTTGATCATTGGTCTGTTTATTGTTCCATTTGAATAGGATTGGTGGATCAGGCATGGATCTCAGAAGCAAAGCAAGGGTAATTTCTCTTTGTTGTGAAGCAGAAGCTATTTTAAGATCACGATTAGCTTTATCGGTTTTTGTTTTCTCTTTTAATTATATACGTTGGTGTTTCTTTTGCATATGAAGACCCTTTCTGGCCCTGTAAGTGATCCTTCTAAGCTTCCCAAATGGAATTATGATGGATCTAGTACAGGCCAAGCCCCAGGAGAAGACAGTGAAGTGATCCTTTAGTGAGTTCTTTATATCTTCTGTTTTCCCAATTTTCTGCAGAGTTGAACATCTAATTGGATCTTAACATCTTTTCTTGTTGTTGAATGATGACGAAACACAGCCCACAAGCAATTTTTAGGGACCCATTTAGGAGAGGCAACAATATTCTTGTAAGTTCTTTAAGTTGTCAATTGAATTCGTTTGGATTGCAAGTTTCTGTCAGCTGTTGTTATACACTTATCTTGAGATGAATTGAGCTTCACACTGATAATTTTGGTTGGTTAGGTTATATGTGATGCTTACACACCAGCTGGTGAGCCTATCCCGACAAACAAGAGACATGCTGCTGCCAAGATCTTCAGCCATCCTGATGTTGTTGCTGAAGTACCATGGTGATTATTGAATTTTCACTTCATATTTCTGATTATGAGATGAAAATCTATTAAATGATGAAAAATGTTGATGTCCACTAAAACACACATTGAAAGTGACCCTTCACCTAAAGAAAAATAGTGATGGGAACATCAAAATACATGTTGATATTATTTAATGGCAGATACTTATAATTTTACTCTACTTGGAATCTCCATTCTGACTTGGCTCGTTTGTTTTGAAAACACAGGTATGGTATTGAGCAAGAGTACACCTTGTTGCAGAAGGATGTAAAATGGCCAATTGGGTGGCCAATTGGTGGTTTCCCTGGGCCACAGGTAATAGAAACTTACACTTTCTTCTGAAAGTTCTTAGTTTATTAGTTGAAAAATAGAGTTAGTTCCTTAATCAAAGCTATAATTTGTATATGATTATGAATTTCGATTGTCAATAGGGACCGTACTATTGTGGTGTTGGTGTTGACAAAGCCTTTGGTCGTGACATCGTTGATGCCCATTACAAAGCCTGTTTATATGCCGGTGTTAACATCAGTGGTATTAACGGAGAAGTGATGCCAGGGCAGGTATAGCTCTTTTTTGTTTTTCCCGAGTTTGCAGTGTGTTTGATTAGATTATGTTACTGTGTTAACTTGCGTGCTTTGTCTTGAACCAATGTAGTGGGAATTTCAAGTTGGTCCTTCAGTTGGTATTTCTGCTGGGGATGAAATATGGATTGCTCGTTACATCTTAGAGGTAACCTAGGTTCTAAAAGATTGCTTCAAATACCTAATTTTTAAGACATTAGATGGTTTTTATGGTTTCAATTTTGTATTAACAGAGGATAACAGAGATTGCTGGAGTAGTTCTTTCTTTTGATCCAAAACCAATCCAGGTAAAAAAAACTAAAAAATATCTTTTCTTTTTGTGTGTAAAAATCTCTTTTTGTGTAAAAATCATTCAGACCTTTCTTTCTTGTTTATCATTTATTTGTGTGTGTATTTTGGTTTTCTTTTTCTTTTTCAACTTCACCAGGGAGATTGGAATGGAGCAGGCGCTCACACAAACTACAGGTAAAAAACATTCTTTATATCCTTTTTGAACCATGTACTTTGATGAGCCATTAAACGAAAATGTTTGGTAATAATTTCTCAGTACGAAGTCGATGAGGGAAGAAGGAGGTTACGAGGTGATCAAGAAAGCAATTGAGAAGTTGAAGCTTAGGCACAAAGAACACATTGCTGCATATGGAGAAGGCAATGAGCGTCGTCTCACCGGGCGACATGAAACTGCTGACATCCACACCTTCTCTTGGGTATAACCAATTACCTCTTCTACATCTTTGATATATATGCTTATTCTGATCATCATGTGGAGGTTTAAATATCTATATGTTTGTATAAATAAACATGACAGGGTGTTGCAAATCGCGGTGCATCTGTTAGAGTAGGACGAGACACTGAGAAAGAAGGAAAGGGATACTTTGAGGACAGGAGACCCGCGTCAAACATGGACCCATATGTTGTAACTTCCATGGTTGCTGAAACCACCATCTTGTGGAAGCCATGAGGAGAGGAAGGGAAGGGAAGAGGATGAATAATCTTCCAAATTATAACTTTCAATTTCAAATGGGATACTGAAGTTTAAAAGGGGGAAGTGGGTGTTTGATTAGATAGAATCCTTCTTTGTTTTTATTATGTTCACAGTTGATTCTCATCCTTTTGTATTATTGTGATTTTTAGCCTTCCATTTGAGGTGTTTCTCAAGAGCAAGCTGTTTGCCACTCCCCCATTCCTCCATTTCTGTATGAAAGGAATAAAATAATAGATGGATTTCTATTAGCCTCTGATTTTATTGCTATTTCTTTTCTTCTCACGTTTGACTATTTTAATTTCTATCTTCTTGTTGTAGGTGTGACACAAAGCACAAAAGAAACAAATCAAATATAATATGATACTAAAAGTTTTTTTGATTAGTCTAGTTCCTATACAATTGTTGAAGTCGGAAGTAGCGATTGGAATTTCCAACTTTGAGAATGAAATTAATAATACAAAGTGAGGAATCAATATGATAATTTGAAAACAAAAAAGTTTGGTCCATTTCAAATTGAGGGGAAACCTACCAAAGTCGCCAAGATTGACCAAATTAATTCGGTAGTAAAACTGAACCACATTAAATTCAACAATCCTATAAAAATAGAAAGAAACTCATTGACTTGACAATCGATTCAATTTTGTCGTGTGTTAGCTGCATCAATTCCATTATGACATTAAAGTAAAAATACAATTGGAATATTTATGAAAAACAAAAATAAAAAGAAATACACTTTTGGAATTTTTTTACCAGAAACAAATTTAATTGAAATAGTATAGAGGGTTGAACATAAACGAATCCCAAGCAGAGTTCAACTCCATCGTCAACACAGTCGCAGTACAATTCTTGGATTAAGACGACATTCAAGATGAAGCCGCTTCTCCATCCTCTGTCAATGAAGATGATGACACCTTTGATCCTTATGAAGGATACGACATCAATGACCCGTTTCTGGATTCACAACCTATGTGAATCTGCAAACCTCATTTAATTTTATTCAAGTGTTTTTAAATTTTGTTATTAATTATTACTGTAAATTAATTTGTTTAATTTTCTTGCATTTATTTAGATAAAATCATTGTATTTCGATCTTATCGTTGCTTTCTTAGTCTGCTAAACCCTTGGATTCTACTAAAGAACATTTGAAAGAGAAGACTTCATGCCGGAGAAGGCACACTTCTGAAGAGGATTCACCAACCTCAGGCGGCGCGGTTAGCGTAGTGGACTGACTCCGAAAGAGAAGATTCCTACATCTCAAAGGGCTGAATTCATGTTTAATGGAATAGGTGCTTCTAGTGGCAACAAGCAGGGTAGCCGAGGTAAGACCATAGGTGAGGCTGGCCAATTATTTCATAGAACATAAAGGTTGTTCGTACGATCGATATACGAGGAATCAACAGTCCAAGCCAATCAGAAGACAGTCGGGTGACGTCATTATCTTCTCCAACAAGTTTTCAGAAGGAAGAATCCAAGATTAGCAGACATATCAAACCTATCTTTAATCGCTTTCCTTTATTGTTTTCCGTTATACTTTTATGTAATGTTTTTTATAAGATAGTGGGGGTCCTGTCCCACAAATCTTATCGTTTTATATCTTTCAATATAAGATTCTCAGAAAAAGGCAAGCCAGGGGTTCTGAAAAATTGTTGGAGAAGATAATGACGTCACTCGGCTGTCTTCTGATTGGCTTGGACTGTTGATTCCTCGTATATCGATCGTACGAACATCCTTTATGTTCTCTGAAATAATTGGCCAGCCTCACTTATGGTCTTACCTCCGCTACCCCGCATGTTGCCACTAGAAGCACCTATTCCATTAAACATGAATTCAGCCCTTTCAGATATAGAAATCTTCTCTTTCGGAGTCAGTCCACTACGCTAACCGCGCCGCCTGAGGTTGGTGAATCCTCTTCAGAAGTGTGCCTTCTCCAGCATGGAGTCTTCTCTTTCAAATGTTCTTTAGTGGAATCCAGAGGTTTAGTAGACTAAGAAAGCAACGATAAGATTGGAATACAATGATCTTATCTAAATAAATGCAAGAAAATTAAACAAATTAATTTACATTAATAATTAATAACAAAATTTAAAAACACTTGAATAAAATTAAATGAGGTTTGCAGATTCACATAGGTTGTGAATCTAGAAACGGGTCATTGATGTCGTATCCTTCATAAGGATCAAAGGTGTCATCATCTTCGTTGACATCATTGACAGAGGATGGAGAAGCCGCTTTATCTTGAATGTCATCTGAATCCAAGAATTGTACTGCGACTGTGTTGAAGACGGAGTTGAACTCGGCTTGGGATCCGGCTCCGGCTAATGAGGACATAACCGCATTCTTCGCAAGGAGGAAACTCTCATCTTCTTGCCTTGTCATGTCCTGAAGATGAATGTTGACTTTGAACCAATCTTTCATCTTGTTGACTTCCAGGTGTGAAAAATTGAACTTTTCCCACCACTTGATCCTAAGGGACTTGCTTAGGGCTTTGAAGTTACCTGAAGGTCTTAGCTAGAAATTCCAGCAAAAGATCCACGGTATTTGGAAATAGAAAGCGAATCTAAATGTCTTTGAAAGGGGAGATGAATAGATACTTTGTTGGAAAAGATGGTATGAACGTTGAACCTCAACGGGGAAGATCTTCTCGGAGAGACCAAAGTACATCCACCAGTTTTGAAACCAATTAGGGAAGTGCATTTTGTAAGCTTGCCTACAGAATGTCACGAACCAAGAATGGTTGTAAGCTTGAAGCCAAAATACCAAGTACCATGCTTTTGTGTAGTCACGGTAATTGTAAGATGGCGGCGGCTTGAAGGGGTGAGAGAATTTCTTACCTACAAACATCCCTTGTTTCCAATAGGATGGAGTAAGGACTCGGAAAATTCTCAGCTTGGAGTAAATGATCTTAGAGGGATCATTCTTGTCTGGGATATGAGTAATTTCAGCGGATTTGGAGTCGACCAAAATGCACTCATAGAAGGTCCTACTTTTGGACAGATCCTCTAGGAGGAAGTTGAAGCCATGAGGAAATATTTGAGTACAGACTTCTTGGACAGAAGGTCCGTAGAACTCTGTTTCAATGGTTAAGTCCACCATTGTTGTCTTGGTGAAATAACTTTGAATTGGAGGTCTAGGTTGGAAAACCTTGGGCCTGACAACTTGAGAGAACGAGGAAGGATTCCTCGGAATTTGAGACCTTGATGAGGAATCGACTGGAGAAGCAGCACGCTTGCTAGGAGTTGAAACACCAGAAGGGCGTAACAACGTGGTTTAAGGAATAGGGGGAAGACCAGAAGGGTCTGTTTGAATAGTCAAAGTTCTTGGAGAGGAACCTTGACGACGCCTGGATACTTGCTCAAACTGCAAGTCCATAGCGTAATTCTCTGCACTCATTGAAGCAGGTGCAGATGATTGACCTAAGGGTTGGTTTCCAGGGAGAAGTAGTTTCTGAGGAGGAAGCTACTGATTGAGGAGAATAGTTTTGAGAACTATCCGGTTGCGGTGATGGTCGCGATTGTGGCCGTTGCCGGCCAGGAGGAGGCTGCATGGGAGGCTGATTGTGGGTTTCTCAAGAGGTGCTCCCTTGAGAGGTAATCAGCTAATGAGTTTTCGCGGCCTTTTCTAGGCTCGATTTTGAAATCGAAACAGGATAAGATCGCCTGCCACCTGGCGAAGATTTGCATCGACATAAGGTTTTTGGCATCTTTTTTAAACATGAACTTCTTGCCTTTGAGTCCGTTCTGATAAGAAAATCTTTGTTGATAAGATTGCCTTGGAACTTTTGAACGCAAAGCACTATTGCTAGTACTTCCTTCTTGGCGGTGGAATAGTTCTTCTGCACACTATTCCAGACTCCGGAATGATAACGGACAATAGAGATTTTGCCTTTAAAATCTTGTTTGAGGATGCCGCCGTAACCGATGTCAGAGGCATCTGTATCAATTATGAGTTTGGCCTGTTCATCCACAAGGGATAAACATGGAATGCTTTTGGTCAAAGACTTGATTGATTGGACTGCTCGAGTATGCTCGTCCGTCCACAGCTTTGGAGATTTCTTCAGTCTGTCGTAGAGTGGCAGACAGATTGAGCGGAGATCCCAGATGAAATCGCCGATATAGTTGACGCAACCCAGAAATCGTTGTAGCTGTGTTTTGTCTTGAATCACATCTGGAAATTTGTCGACAAATTCCAGAGATCGTTGAATAGGCTTAATAATTCCCTGATTAATGTCAACCAAGAAATCTAACTCGAGTTTGAAATAACTTGATCTTTGGTTGGGATACCACTAGACCGTTGAACTTGATAACATTAAGAAACACCTGTAAGTGCTTGAAATGTTGATCTACCGAACTTGAAAATACCAAGACATCGTCAATGTAGACGATTGTGAACTCTTGATATGGGTTGAAAATATCGTTCATGATTTTCTGGAATTCAGATAGAGCATTTTTCAGTCCAAAGGGCATGACATTCCATTCATATTAACCAAATGGAACATTGAAGGCCGTCTTGTAACGGTCTGCAGGATGAATCTGGATTTGCCAAAATCTAGATTTCATGTCGAACTTTGAGAACACCTTTGCTAAAGTAATTCGCTTCAGCAAGTCTTGACGATTAGGGATTGGGTACCTAATCCACTTGAGGGCTTTGTTGAGAGGCTTATAGTTGATAACAAGCCTTGGGACACCTCGTTCTTGTTCGGCCTGTTTGTTGACATAAAAGGCCGCGCAAGACCACGGAGCTTTTGGATGGGCTTATGAGTCATTTGTTGAGAAGGCCTGCTATTTCTTCATAGCAAACTTTGAGCAGATCCTTGTTCATCTGAATGGGCCGAGCCTTGGTAGGGATTTGGGCCTCCTTGAATTCGTCAATATATGGTAGGGTCAACATATGCTTCTTCTTGTTCCAAAATGCATTTGGAAGGCTTGAACAAATATCTCTTTCAAGCTTCTGTAGAAGCTTCAGATTTTGAGTTGAACGGATGGCTTGTCTATCTGGGAAGCCACCTTGCTGGATTTGACCTCATCTTGAAGGAACTCGATCTGCTTTTCCTTCCTGGCGATGCGATTGATGAATTAATGAATTTCTTCTTCAACGTTGTTGATGTACTTAGGAGTTATTGGAGACGTGGAAAGGATATAGTTGGGTTAGGAATGCTGTTCCTAAAATGATCCATTCATTAAGGTTTTTAACTAAAATGAACGTGTTGATGAGGCACACGTTTCCTTTGCAAATGTGAACCTTGGACAACTTGAACTGGATGTTGAGAGGACTGCAGTTGGCTCCACTCAGGGACTCCTTTGTTTTTTCAAAATATTTAGAAGGAACAAGGCCTTCTTGAATGACATTTTGATCCGCTCCTGAATCTACGAGGGCGATTGCTTTGAGAAGAAAGTCTTTTACCTTGAAGACTATCTTTGTTATCCACTTTTGACTTTGACATTTGCTGATGTAGTTGATAACTCCGGCTTCGCTTGGTTCTTCAATCATTAATGCCTTTCAGGATTGGAAGAGGAGGATCCCGGAACTTCCTTTAGGTTTGAGGCTTCTCGGAATGCTTGGATGGCTTCTTCGAGAATGTTGAGTCGTTGCTTGTTGTCTGCAACTTCCACCTTGATAACCTTTACTTCATGGTTAAGGTCTTCAACTTGAATGGGCTTCTTCGCCTCACCTTTGATTCGATTCAGGATGTCTTGAAACGAGTAGATGATTGGACTTTGAATCGTCTTCTGAGGGTTTTGCTCCTCAAAACTCTGCCTGAGCTTGAGGAGGCAGGTGAAGACGCATCAGCTAATTCCTCGATAAGATCAAAAAGTCGTTCTTGATCTTTTGTGATGACATTGATATGACCGGAACATTTACCAGCACACCTTCCTGTGCAGGGAATTGCTCCGTCTTCGTGTTAGAATCACTTTGAGAATAGAAGGCATCTTCGCTCGAAGATCCTTCTTCGTCTGAGAAGGAATTGGTTTGAGAAGAGGTTTCGTTTTCTGATCTGATGGCGTAGAGAAGAGACTGTGTTGTTTCTTCGTCCATAGTCAGAGCATTGATTTTATCCTTTAGAGGACAATTGTTGGCAAAGTGACCTTTCTTGTTGCACTTGTAACAGATGTTGGTCTTTGAAGCATAACATCGTTTGCTCTTGACTTTGTTGTAGTATTTCCTCTTCCTTCGAGGAAATTCAGGATCTTTAGCTTTGCTCCTGCTAAAGAGTCGCTTGGAGGAAGATTTCTTCTTTTCTTCTTTTCTTCCTTCGGTCCTTTGTCGATGCCGTATTGTTTGCAGAACGTGTCCAACTCTTTCCTGTAGTCGGTATCCTTGATCACTTTGGTGGTATGCTTATTCTCCGTACAGAGATTAATGCATATTGATTGAACTGTGGCTGAGATGTCTCTAGGTTAATTCAGACCAGTCGATTTGCCTGGTAACTGAGTTGGTTGCCACCGTTTGATAGAACTTTTGAGAGATGTAATGCGGCAATCCTTCGACGAACTTCTGCTTCCAGATGTCGGCTCTGCAAGTTGTAAGAGTATAAAGACGTGCTAAGAAAGTATCTTTATACCATTTGTATTGACTCATCTATTGACATCGTAATCCGAGAAGGGATTCCGTTGCAAGATTGAAATGGATTTGGGTATTGCCAATGAACTGCTTCGTCATTGCGTAGACCAATTGGTTGACCATATCCTGCTCTTCGACCTGGATAGGGGTAGAGGCGTTCTCTGTCTTGACAACTGTTCTTGTAGCAGTTAGAATGTGTTATCTTTTCTGCTCTGTCAGTTGGTTGTGCCACCAGCTCCTTAGGTTTCCTGTGAAACCTGATATTAGAATCTGGGTTGTTTCAAGAGTTGTCTTCCTGGCGCTGTAGGCTGAGGCTGTTAACAACATCTCTTGAAAGGTATTCATCATTTGATCTTCAGAATATCCTCCATCGATATTTCAAGTGACTAGAGACATACCATCGTAGGTATGTTTCTCATGATGAAGGTCATCCCATCCCAGATCTGAAGGTGATGGTTGAGGGTATTGGTTCTTAATGTCTACCCATTGAGCTACAGGGAGTATCTTTGAACTAGAAGCCTGAGGAGAGGAATCCTTAGTAATAACGTTGATTCCTTTCTGAGTCTCAACTTTACTTGTCGAGGTCTTTGCTTCCTTGTTGATGGAGATAGCTGCAAGGTGCTTATTGATTTCAGCCAAATAGTCTGAATTGTCATCTTTGAGATTTCCGATGTTGAAGCTGTTGGGCTGGAAGATCGGTTGATTGGGGTCAGCTTGAGGAATCTCTGGGTTCTTGGTCTTGATCGAATGACCTGGATTCTCTATTATTTCTACCGCTTTGGATACCGTAGAAAGAACCTTGTTGGTGTAGTTGAGCTGATGTTGGATGTTCTTGATCTCGCGAACTCCAACCTTTTGAACTTTGTCTTCATCGATGGTCTTGTAGGGAGAAGAGACCATCTTGATTGCAGGGACCACCGGATGAGGGAAGTAAGCTTCTTCTTCTGGAGGATAGTTAGAAGCTATTTCTTTGCCCTTGGCGGTGACGTAGACACTTGATCATTTGATGACTGCAACGTGTCCATGTGCCTCGAGTTGTTTGACGAGCGCTTCGTTTCTGGTTCACTCACTTTGCTTTAATTTGTCAATGAAGATTGGCATTGGGAGAAAAGGTTTCCTTGTCTCTTCAGGAGCAGCAAGCCATAAGTCTAGATACCTATTGTAGTGTCCTTGAAAGCGAGCAACGTCGTCTGGATCTGCGGTGATGACGTTGATTTGATTGTAGACCGGTTCGGTTCTCCTTTCCATATCAGTCTGGGTAGGAGAAAGTGATCCTTCTTCTTTTTCGTAATGAACATCGGGGATTGTATGAGAGAAATCTACCGATGCTCGAATTGAATATGATCTTTTCAGATAACCAGGGAGAGAGGTTTCTATCCTTGCAACTGAAGACGTGCTTGGACGGCTGCTCATAATCTGGCTGATCTTCGGATATGAGACTCCGGAGTTGAACTGGATTTTGACGTTCCCATTGGGGAACTTCGTAATTGATGCCTAGGTGCTGGTTCTGTTGAATGGGGCTGTTTCTCCTTGTAATCTCCAGACAGGATCCTTTGTTAGTTATGCCCACTGTAGGGTCTTTGGAATGGTTATGGAAGATTTTTTCAAATTTATTTCCATAAGCATGGTGTAACCTTTGGGAGAAATACCTAAGGCTTTAGGAGAAAGGTTTGGATGCATTAGTTTGAAGTAGATGCAGTATGAGACGGCGAAAGGAAGTGAACCATTCTTTAGTTCAAGTCCTTGTGAATGAACATCAAGGCTTAGGGAATCCATGATGTTTCAGTCTTGAAGGGAGATAGTAAGACCAGGTTCTCATCCCAAAAGGGTTTCTAATTCAAATTCGCAAGGGTTTTCATATCACATCCTCCATTTGTAACTCTAAATCTTCCAGACTCTGCATTCCTCATGTCAAATGAGCATCTTCAAATGTAGTAAAATGAATCAAAATATTTATAAAATATAACAAAATTTTATATTCTATTAATGATAGAAACCGGACAATGATAGAGTTCTATGTCAATGTAGTGATAGTTTATCAGCGTTTGTCTTTGACATTTTGTTAGATTTTATAAATATTTTAAGCAATATTTTTGTCATTTGCAATAGTTTCTCTATTCACAATTGTAATTATTGTTTTTAAATTTTGTATTGTTCAGTTTAAAACGGTTAAGTCCCTCTCAGTAACCATTTTGCTTTGGTTTTTTGTTTTCGAACATTAAGTTTATTTCTTCCCAATTTCTTACAATAATTTGCCTCTTCCTTAAGTAAAATGGTTGAGTTCTTAGCCAAGTTCCATAAAAAAAAAAAAAAAAAAAAAAAAAAAAAAAAAATCTTATTAGTTTTCAAAATGTGACTTGATTTTTTAAATTGATAAAATGTAGATAACAAATTAAAAGAAAATTAATGGTGAAAGTAATATCTAAAAATTTTATTTTTTTAAAAAACCAAATAGTTACCAAACCTAACTAGGTTTTTAGATTTTTTCAAACATAAATTAAATCTCAACAATATCATCCAAATCTTGCAATAATTTTAGGGCCAATTTTCTAACCATTTAATTTTTAAAGATTAAGGCATGGTTTGTAACTATTGATGTTTAGTTTTTAGTTTTTAATTTTTAAAAATGGTCTATTTTCACTAAATTTCTTACAAATAGGTTGCATACTTCTTAAACAAAAGAAAAGAGTTGAGTTATTAAACAAAATTCCAAATTCTAAGAACAAATTTTAAACATCACTTTCTTAGATTTCAAAACTTTCTTATATTAGTAAAAAAGGAGTCTAAACACTTAAATTTAAAAAATTCAAAACTTCCATGTCTGTATATGAACAATTCAAGATCATATTATTTGTACTAACTCCAAAGCGAGTCACATCCATAGTGTTCTCAAAATAAGGTGTCCAATCGTATTGGTATACGATAGATTATTTAGGCTATATACTCGACATTAAGCATTACATTACATGTCGAGAATATCCCTTAGGAGCATATGAAAATAGTAGACGTGTCATTAGAAAGTTGGCTATGAACTTCTCTCTTAGCGGAGAAGTGTTGTATAAGAGAAATTACGATATGACTTTTTTAAGATGTGTGGATGCATCAGAGACTAAGATAATTCTAGAAGAAGTTCATGAGGGAGTTTGCAGAACACATGCAAATGGACACATGATGGAAAGATAAATTATGCATGCCAGTTATTATTGGTTGACTATGGAGTCAGATTGCATCAACGAGAGTAAGTTACTCTATTATGTAATTCTTTAATCTAATTTGTTTAAGCATGCTTTGTTGGGATTTATGTTTTAAAACTCGTAGATTGTAAATATAATCCATTAACCGTTATTAATAAAGTGTTATTATTGTAATAATTGTTATTGATTAAATTATTAGTTTTGTCTTAATAATCCAAATCCAATAAATTAACATCCTAAGTTGTTTGATGGGTCTTGAACAGTATGTGGAGACACACAGGGATTAATGTTCGAGATCAGCTTAAAGGGTTTATAGTATAGGGATAAGGCTCAATACCTTATTCTAGTAATACTATGAATACGGCTTGCTTTGTATTTGATACAAATGCAATGATCCAATGCATTCGTGTAGGTGACATGCGAGTGAGAGTATCATATGCAATGAGCTTGCAGAAGACCAGATCACGAAATAGTAATCACTAGATGTAACTTCGTTAACTAGTTAGGTTTCTATTTCATTAGGATGACCTAGGTAACTTAGTCTTAATCCTGAGTGTATTATGAACTCCTGTTCGTGAGGGATTGTCTTTTGATTTGTACGGGTGAGAGTGGCTAGATTTTCGACTCATTATGCTTATCATTTTGAGGACAAGACAGAATGGGGAGTTGAAAACATAATTACACAAGATGGAATTCACTCCTTTCCGACGTTAGGGTAAGTAAATGAGTGTTCCCTTAAATGGTATCTCGGGACTTGAACAAAGGATCATACTCTCTCTATGGCACATGATGGGTTTCTATTTATTGGTTAGACCATAAACAAATTGTTCATTAGAGGAGCACTAGTATTTAAGGACTAAAGGTAACCTAGGGGTAAAACGGTAATTTGATCCAGCTGGTGTTATGAACACATGTGAATGATTAACTTACTATAATTGGTCTATATACGTGGACATAGAAATATATCTACAGTGAGAAGAGTTCAGCTGGGAGTCTTTAGTGGAGTGTACACACAGTTAACGAATATTGATTAATGTGGTTAATCAATTTAACCAATTAATCTCATATCGTTGTAGCTTTTGATCTATAGGTCCATTAGATTCCTTTCCTAACTCGTAAAGGGTAATGAAATTTATTTATATTGGTTGTAATTTAAAATGTTAAAATTCACTTTGGGAATTAGAATAATGTATGGTGAAACAATATAATATAAAATTTATATTTTAATCAAACTTTATTATATAAATTAAATTTTGGATATGATTCAAAATTAATTTATGAGAGATAAAATCTTTGAATGAGTTCAAATATTAACTTAATGTGAACTGGATTCAAATATGATTCAAATATTAAGTTAAATATAAGATATTTAATTTAGCTATTAATTAATAATTTAGTTTAATTTGATTTAATTAAATTAATTTTAAACTATAAGATATTGGTGAGATATTAATTAAATAAGATTTGAATGAAATATTAATTAAATATAATTAAATTAATTGATTAATTGTCAATTAATTAGTTGATTTGAAATTTCTATTAATTTAATTTTTTTTAAATTAATATAATCTCATCATTCTCTCCTACTTCTTTTCCTATTCCAGGAAGGAAAGAGAGTTATAAATATATAGAAAAAAAACAGTTTTTCTTAATAAAAAAAATAGAATTAATGATTTTTCTTTTCTACAAAATAGTTTCTCTCTAAAACTTTTCTCATCCCAATTGGTTTCCACAAACCAATCTCATCTCAGAGGATAAAAAGGTCTCTGACCGGTGGTATCCCCAAATTCGGAGATTTAGTAGATTTAGAGACAAAAAACTACGTAAGTTTTTCTTTCTCTAATCTATACTTTATTAAAGAATGCTTAATAAGAAAATTTGTTTCTTAATTATTTTTTTCAATGTACTGGTATTTTGGGATTCCCAAATTAAATTGAGAAATTGATCTATAAAATCTTTCACTGTTAAGGGCTTATATCCCTTCCGCCCATGATCGTTTTTGGTCTTTGTCCTAACTCGATGGGCATTATCAGTCAACTAATATATTATCATGGGTGTTTATTATCCATCAAGAAATGGTTTTCTTGACGTTTGTTGACCATCAACAAAACTAAGGAAACTTTGCCCATTAAAGAAATTAAGAATCCGCATTTTTTTTACGTTTTTTCGTATTTCATCAACAAAATAAAGGGATTTTTCTTGATGTATATAACCGTCAAGATAAACATTGTATCAAGAAAATATTTTTCTTGATGGTTATTTGCCATAACCATCAAGAATTCAAAATTTGTGTGCGTCAAGAAAGACCAAATTTGTAGAATCTAAATTTGGCTCTAAATCTAAACAATCGTGTAGTAATCTAAACGATCATATACCAAAGAATCTTGAAAAAAATCATTTATATTTGTGTACCCAAATCTAAACGACTGTGTACTAAAGAATAACCAAATCTAAATAATCGTGTACTAAAGAATCTTGAAAAAATCATTTAGATTTGGCTACACAAATCTAAACGATTCATACAACAAAGAATCTTGAAAAAATCGTTTAGATTTGGATCGTGTATAGCCAAATTTAAACTATCGTATAACAAAAATTTTGAAAAAAAAATTATTTAGAATTGGCTACCCAAATCTAAACGATCAAATATAAACAATCGTATAACAAAGAATCTTGGAAAAAAAATCGTTTAGATTTGGCTACCAAATCTAAACGATCAAATCTAAACGATCGTACAAAAGTGTAGCCAAATATAAATGATCATGTAGTCAAATCTAAACGATCTTGTACTAGAATCTTGTACCAAATATATTACGTGCACGAGTGTCCAATTAATCACAAATTGACTGGGACATTTTTGGTATTTTTCATTGTAGGTCTATGAATTTTTTCCGTTTTCGAAATTATTCTATACAATGTAAATATTTTGTCAGTTTATTATTTTTTTTAAAAAAAACCTCTTAGTTTAATTTGATTTAATTACATTAATTAAATTAAAACTATAGGTTATGAGAGTGAAATGTAGTTGAATATGATTTAAATTAAATATTAGTTAATTATTAATTTAATTAATTATTTTATTAAATTAAATTAATTAATTCTTTTAATTTTAATTTAATTTAAATTAAATTAAATCAAATTAATAGAGACGGTGATTTTTCCACTTATCCCGAAATCTCTCTAACTCTTCTCTTCTTCAAAATCTCTCTAACTCCTCCTCCTTAGAATGAAGAGGTGGGAGGTAAGGTATGAAAGATACAAAGGTTTTCTAAAAAAAAACTCTGGGTGAAATATCTCAAAACAAAATTTTCTCTCAAAATTCCTTTTCTGATTTTCAAACCAAGATTTATAGGTAAGAGAATAGGAAGATTTCCAACTGATGATGTGCCAATTTAGTGATTAACAGATACAGAGTTGACAACGAAAGAATATATTTTTTCTCTTCTCTGCATTTTTTTAAAGCATGTTGTTTTTCCAATGCACTGGTATTTTTAAAATCTTAATTAAATTTGAGTTAAGATTCTATTTAAAATTCTTCCACTTCTAGGGCTTTTATCTCTTCCGATACGATAATCATGAACAAAATAAATAACAGCAAACAAAATGGTACATGAGAATACCCTTCGTCAATATGAGCTTAGCTTAACTGACACTTGCATGTACTGGAGGATATTTTCCCTCACTCTTAACTTGTATCACAATACCTTCTTTTTTAAAAAAAAACCCTTCATCACATAAAAAAAAGAAAGAAAAGAAAAAGAGAGATGTAAGTTGATAGGAGAACTCAAAGATAACAATTAAGAAGAAACAAATCTCTTCGAACACAGCCGTCACTTTTTCCTTACAAAACAAAAGGAATAAATTATGAAGACTTGTTGAGAAAGCTTTTCAATCCCACACACTTATAATAATATAACTTATTGTCCCGGTTCATAAAGAGATTGGGCCTTTCTTTGCTTCATATGTGAAGAGACCTAACGGATTCATCGGTGAAACAAAGACGTATGGTTTGGTATATGCCATATAATGTACATTTTCGCTGTATATTTTTATTTCTAATTGAGAGAATCTTTTTTTAAAATAATGTAACTTTAGAAAATAGTGTTAAAAATAGGTTTAGATCAAAACTATTGAAAAAAATATGTGAGTTTGGACAAGTTGGACAAAAATATGTGAGGTGGCTGTGTAGGCCCCACACCTTTTTTTCATTCATTATTTATATATAATATACATTATATGTGGGCCCCATGTCTTATTCTTTTTTCATTATTTTATATATATACTATTTCATATATCCCTCAATTCTAAAAACATCTTTACTTATCAAAATTAATATCAACTTTTCAATTTTAATTTATTTATTTTTCTTTTAATTTTTTTTATATATTAAATATCTCAATATTCAATTTTTCTTATTAAATTCACCTTTCATAATTTAATTGGATTATTTCTTAATCAAAATTATACATATTTTTTTTCAATTTCTTTTTAAAAACACATATATTAACAAAATTATGTTATTAAAAAATATATTAAACAAATTAAAATAGTAATAATAATAATTTAGAGAAGTTGAAACTTACCCTAAAAATAATAACAATAATAATAATAACAATTGAAAATATATATACTAATACCCCAAATACTCGCAATTTTAAAAAAATCCATGTCAATTATGATTATTATTGTTATGATTATTTTTGGAGTAAACTTTTAACTTCTCTCAATTATTATTATTACTATTTTAATTTGTTTATTATATTTTTTAATAACATATTTTTTGTTAATATATGTGTTTTTTTAAAAAAATTGAAAAAAAAAATATGTATAATTTTGATTAAGAAATAATCTAATTAAATTAGGAAATGTAAATTTAATAAGAAAATTTGAATATTGGGATATTTAATATATAAAAAATAAATAAAAAGAAAAAAAATTGAAATTGAAAAGTTGATATTAATTTTAATACAGTAAAAATATTTTTAAAATTGAGGGCATGAGAATTAATATATATTTAAAATAATATGTGTTTTTTAAAAAAAATTGAAAAAAAATATTGTGGGGCCCACACATAATATATATTATATAAATAATGAATGAAAAAGGAAAGTATGGGGCCCACATGGCCACATCATTGAAGTCATGGACAGGGTCCACGACTTTGCCCAAACTCATCTATTTTTATGAATTGTTTTGATCCAAACCTATTTTTGACAATATTTTCTAAAATCACATTATTTTAGGAAAATGTTAAATTGAGATCACAATATGTAATGTAATTAATTTTCAGCTACAAACAAATAAAACAAACTAAACATAATCTTCTTACACAAGGGAAAAACTGATTTTAAACCAAGAATGAAAGAGAAATAATTTTAAAAAAAAAAGTTAATCTAATAATAATAATTAAAAAAAACTTCAAATGAAAAAAGAAGAATGAAAATTGTATTTTAAAAGATAGTATTGTAATTAAGTTAAATAACAAGATTGATAAAAAGTATGCAATAGAGAATGCAATCAATCTCAACCAACATGAATGTGCAACTAAAATTAAATGCAAAAATAATTAGAAAAGAGTTAAAGAAGAAGACACTCTAATTTTATAGTGCTTCAGTCAAACTCGACCTACATCCATTTTCTCAAGCACTTCTTGGTATTTTGATTGAAAACCTTTATTTTTACCTTTTTCACAAATTAGAGTCAAACTGCTACTTGATAACTTACTTCTTTGTTGAATTCAAGAACAAATCTGATCATTTCCACAAGTTAGGATCTCATCGTTATAATATGTTAAAGTTTGAAATCACACAAAAGAAAAACTCAATAAAAGAGTATGTATACAATTTTAAGCTCACAATAATTAATTCTTACAATACAATAAGAATTATCTCAAGGACAAGATGAAAAGAACGGAAATTGTAAACATCAAAGAGAATAACAATGATGGCTTGTGCATTTTTTTAGGATTGTAAATGTTCTGGAAAATTTGGGGGAAATAAAGTATTTAACAAGAAGGGGAAAATATTGAAATCCAAAATCATTTTGGGTCATTGGAGACAAGTAAAAAGAAAATTGAATTGTTAAGATTTAAACTCAACTAGTCGATAGACACAAACACAAACAATAATATAATAATATAATAATATGTCATTTTTAAAAAAATTTATTTAAAGTCCAATAAAACAAGTTCATAGTCTTTTAAAAAAAACTAGTAATGAGACACAAAGATAAATAATAATATTAAATTAATTTTTTTTTTAAATTCAATTTCTTTTTAAAAGCCAATAAAAAAAACAAAAACAAAAGCTATATGTGTTACTTCATCGTTTCTCCAAGTGACTTTTTTTAATTGGTTCAAACTGATTACTTGGCTGCCACATCACTATCTTGGACATTTTTCCATTGTTCCAAGCTCTACGTTATGGACTATTCAAAATAATAAAATTGTCAAAAAAATATGCAAATTTGTTATCATCAAAACATTATTTAATTAATTAATTTTAGTTTAAGAGCCAAAAAGCCAACATTGTGTCTTGACATCTCATGACTACAAGAATGCTTTGAAGAATGCTTTGCTATGGAGACTATCCAAGAGAAATGCTTGGGAATTGACATCACTTTCTTCTCATGACTTCAAGAGTGCCTTGCAAAACTTTGATTTCAATTTGACGATGAATCTTTCAAAACAAGGGGATGATATGAAATGACAAACATCAAATTATTAGTTAGATTTTATTTAATAATTTTGATGTAATTTTAGCTTTTTTCAATTTTAATAATTTTTATACCATAGGCAGTTCTTGATAACTTTTTAGTAAAGCTTATAAATACTTCTTATACCATAGTTTATTGGTTGTGTTATCAGCAAAGAATGTTTTGAGTCACGATTGGGTGTTGTCAAAGACATAGATGGTATCACAACAAAGGACATATTCCCTAAACAAAAAATGCTGAAATTTTAACAAAATCCATTAAAGCTAAGAAAAGAGTTTTGAAGCTCTGATACCACTAAGAAATTGAACATACTCCTCCATGATTAGCACAATGTAGACACATGTTAGCATCCTTATATGGAAAGAAAAAACAAACAAAAACTATTGGAGTTAATATAGTGAAATAGACCAAAAGAAACTTACGACAGATAACATTTCTTTCACGAGAAAGTCTAATGATAACCTATGAGTGTTTGAGGCAAAGAGTTGAATAGTAAGAATTAAAGAGTTACCAAGTCTGAGGAGCTGTGAACTCCTAGAGCCTCCATAGGAAAGAGTTAATAAAATATCAAATTTATTGATTTTAGTGGTAGGATCCGTTAACTCTATGGACCAAACAAAAAGTGAAGTCCATACTTTCCTACTCCTACTTCTAAAATCCTTGGACCAAGCACACATCCAGAGAATTCATAGGGAGCATAGAGATACTTAGAGTACTCATGAGCCACCTAGTGGTAACTTAGATTATCAATAAGGGAGCCTTCAAGAGATTTAAAGGGCCAATGTCACTTAGTAATACCCATGAAGGACCTGGGAGTCACATGGAGGACCATAGAAGACCTTTACAAGACTCATCAAGGATCTTGGAGTGTCAATGAAAGACCTATGGTGATAGTTAACTGCCCATTATGTATTAACTCAACGGTTTTGAAAATTGAAGAAGAGAAGTCATGAGCCCAAACATCAAATATAAATTACTATCCTAAATAAATATCCAAAGCCATTGATCAAATATATGCCTAAAATTATGCATATTTTCTCCTGTCAAGTTATTCACAACATGACTAACTAAACTATCGGAATATGCAACTTGATACTATTGACATACTCAATTTCTTTTGTACGGTCTTTGAGAGCAATTGAAAATTCGAACTATTTTTCCTCAAAATAGAAATTAACAATTGATCCATTTTTTTCTAAGATAAAAAAACCGCTAATTAAATAACATCATCTACATTACTACCCCTTATTTCAATCTTTTTAAATTAAGATTTTTGATATATGGTTTTAAGGTAGAAAATAAATAATTGATTTGAAAATCCACAAAGTTTGTTGAGCAAAATACTACGTTTTCAAATATAAGTATTACTTAGTATTAATTACATGTACATCAACCATACATAATTTTCAGAAGGAAGAATCCAAGATTAGCAGACATATCAAACCTATCTTTAATCGCTTTCCTTCATTACTTTCCGTTGTATTTTTATGTAATGTTTTTATAAGATAGTGGGGGTCCTGTCCCACAAATCTTATCGTTTTATATAAGATTCTCAGAAAAAGGCAAGCCAGGGGTCCTGTCCTGTCGGCCATTCTGAAAATCTGTATGTATCAAATTGTTGGAACACTGTGAAGATAATAGTGAAAATTAATAATTGGAGCACTATAACTGCAATTATTGGTTTTCATTATAAATAGCAGCAGTTTCGACCCTCAATGGTATCAGAGCCACGAGCTCACTCTTTGTTTCTCTCCTTTTTTTTCATGGAGTAATCCTCTCTCTGAATCCGGAGGTGGAAGGATGTGTTCTAAGTTTTCTTTCTGGTAATTAGTCTCTCTTATGATTTCATTTCTTATCTAAAGAATATTACGATTGGGTATCTCTCCTCGACTTAGTTTATTCAGTGGTTTGAAACATGAAAATTATAAGGATTAGTTCTTCTGATCTTGATAAAGGAGTGGTGAACCCACAAGATATGAACGAACTCTTTTAATATTTATGCTATAACCATGCGAATATTCAAGTTTTAGAGGGTTGATTGATCGAAAATCTTAATAGGATTTATTTAAAAAATCAGTTTTCATAAGAAGAAACTCATGCCTTAAAGAATCTGTGTTCATCATCTGGAAACTAATGGATTCTCTCTCTCTCCCTCTCTATGATCTCTAAACTTCTCTCTAAGATCTCTCCTCACTCCCCCACGATTATCGACACAACTACTTCCCCTTCCTCTTCTCTTTCGTTAAAGAACTCTAGATTTAACGATGATCTTTCAGAGGCTATTTCCAGCCATAATTCAGCCGAAGCCCATCTGGCTCAGGTTGAAAACCGACTCAAAAATTGGCCCATCCCAAAGATCGATCCAAGCCAGGTATACAAGATCAATACCTTCAATTTCTCTCAGCAAGATGTCATCATAGTCACTGAAGAGAACGTTGCAATGAAAGACAAATTCACTGCAATCAAGCTCCTACCTGAAGAAACCCTCTACAAAGTCAAGAACAAGTTCAAGTATCTTCACATCGGTTGCGTTCAAGTCGCCTTGAAGCCTTTTTTCAGAGGAGGACTAGATGTACCAGTCTACCTCGCTCTACGAGACAAAAGGCATAGTCGCTTTTAGGTTATAACACCGTTGACTTTAATAAAATCAACAATTTGGTTTATAGATATCCAGAGTAACTTATTAATCATGAGCTAACTATGAACTTCTGTTCACACAGAATTATCCTTAGATTTGCATAGGTGAGGGCAGCTTAATGACGCTGGTCCAATAAGCCTCCCATTTTAGGGGTAAGAACTGGTTGATAGCTAGGGACCTAGGGTGCAATACGAAATTCACTTCTACCCACTTTATGGTTAGTACATGTGTTGTTCCCTTAATGACTGAATCCAAGTCTTGAACAAGGGGCCCCACCCTCTCATTGGTCCGAGAGGGATTCGATTTAGAGGTTGGAACTTAAATCAGTTGTTCAATAGTGGATTAGTTGGACTTAAGGAGCAAGATGTAGTCTCGGGGGTAAAATGGTACTTTGACCCAGCCGAGGTTACGAACAACCTATGAAGGATTAACTTACTTATCATGGTTATATCACATGGACACAAATATATCTATAGTGAGGGGAGCGCAACTACGAGACTTTAGTGGAATGGCACATTAGTTAATGAAGGTTGATTAGCTCGATCCAAAAGAGTTTAGTTAGTTAATCTCAAATCGTTAGAGCGTATGATCTATAGGTCAATTAGGTTCCCTCGCTAGCTCACAAGGAATCAACTTAGAACATTATGGTTGAATAATTCGCATTGTTCGAATTAGGTAAAGAGAGAGAAACCGATGAATATATTTGATATAGTCGTTTGTTATAAGCTTAGGAAAGAACTTTATGTTTAATGTTATTTAAATATTAAAAATATGAATACATATTCATATTCAGAAGGAATCAACTTAGAACATTATGATGGAATAATTCGCATTGTTCGAATTAGGTAAAGAGAGAGAAACCGATGAATATATTTGATATAGTCGTTTGTTATAAGCTTAGGAAAGAACTTTATGTTTAATTTTATTTAAATATTAAAAATATGAATACATATTCATATTCAGAAGCTCGAAATTGATGGAAGTGATCAAAGATGTGAAAAGTTAAAATGTTTACTTTTGACTTTGAGAATTCAAACTTTGTTCGACTTTATATGCAAATGTGATTTAAATTTCGGAAAAATGAATGCAAATTCATGCTCAGGAGGTAAAAAATAGTCATGACGGAAAAATGATAAAAAGTCAAAATGTTGACTTTAGACTTGAAAAGTCAAACTTTGAATTTGATTTAAATGTTAAATTATCATATTACCTTTAGACTAATTTAAATAATAACACTTTTTGAGATTTGACAAGCTTAGCATTTGCATGTGATATGCAAGTGACTTATTGCATGCAAGACACCTAACCCATTAATAATTAGTGGAATGCCAAGTGGTGAGATATGGAAACTCTTACACGTAGTTTGCTTGTAAAGAGGTTTTTTGCAAAGGTGAAAGGTCTCTTGGTTTTTAAAAATGGTGAGAATTAATTTTGTAATTAAGAATTACAAAATAAAATCAAGAATTACAAAATAAAATCAAGAATTCTTTTATTTTTACTCTCGACAAAGATCTAAAAGTTAGGTTCCTCCTAAAAAAAAGTATCATCTCTCTCTATTTTTTCCTCCACCATTCGAGTCTCATAACTCGGTTTCAAGTCTGGAGGATAGCAGGTCAACACTAGTGGTAGTCCCTACTTCAAGTTCGTGTGAAAATTGTGAAGAGTTCGTAAGGAGATTACAAGAAGAGAAAAGTATCCAATGTGAGTTTTTCCTTTTACCCTGTTTTTATTTCAATTAGGGTTATTATGCATGTTGATTACTAAATTTGTTTAGTTGCAATTAGAGTAAAGTTTGTTCATTTTTTCGTTGCGCATGTCTACCGTTTTCATCATATCCATAACGTGAGAAATCATCAATAAAGTTGATAAAATAATACTTTTCTCCACCAAAAGATGGAACATCAAAAGGTCCACAAATATCAGTGTGTATAATTTTAAGAAGTTGTGAGCTCCTTGTGGCTTCTTTATTAACTGTGTGTTTTGATTGCTTTCCTTTAATACAATCCACACAAATTCCAAGGTCAGTAAAATTCAAATTTGGAAGAATTCCATTCTTTATCAATCTTTTAATTCTTTCTTTGGATATATGACCCAAACATTTATGTCACAAGTAAGCTGATGATTCATTAGTTTGATCACGTTTAGTACCAACATTATGATGTAGGGTTAGAAAATTCTCAGCAAAAAAATTATCAAGCTTTAATTATATAAGTCATCGCAAAAAATACCAGAGCCAATAAAAATGTTTTGTTTGAATAAACTAAAACAATCATTCCCAAATTTAAAGTAATAACCTGAAGTATATATCAAGTTTGGATAAGGAAATCAAATTACAAGAAATGGAAGGGACATAAAGGGTATCGAAAAGACCTAAATAATGTCCAATGTCTAAAGTTAAATGATAGGTTCTCACAACTTCAACTGGAACTTTGACTTTGTTTCCCATAAAAAATGAATCTCTCATTAACGTTTGTGATTCGGGTCGTAAGAAATCCTTGCATTGTATTCAAAACATGAATGGTACAACCAGAATCAATCCACCATGTATTACAAAGAACTTCAGTCAAGTTTGATTCAAAACATACTAAAGCATTATTCTTACCTTTATTCTTGAACCATGTCTTACGTTTTAGGCAATCTTTCTGATAGTGTCCAGGTTTATTGCAAAACGACACTTATCCTTAATTTGTTCCTTTTTATGGATTGGAGCATATGACTGTTTTACCTTTTGTTGTCCATGATTGCCCTTTCCACCCCTTTTTCCAGGTTTCTTTCCAGCTCCTTTGCGACCTATGAGATTGGCAGAGTGAATTACTGGTTTCTTAAGCCTCGCTTCCTCTTGAATGAGCATACTTTGTAATCTATGCACATTCCATTTATCTTTCAAAGTGTTATAATTCATGTGGAATGGGCCATACTATGAAGGTAAGGAATTGAGGATAAACGTTACCAAAAGTTCTCAATAACTTCCATTCCCATGGTCTTTAATCTTGTTGTCAAGTTCGCCATTTCGAGAATATGCTCATGTAAAGTACGAGAACCATCAATCTTGATGTTGGTTAAAGTACTCATAAGTGTTCCAGCAAGTAACTTATCAGTCGACTCTGACTGAGAACATTTTTCCACAAATTTCATAAACTCCTTAGCATCTTCTATTTTCTTAATTGTGGACTTTATATTGTTTCCCATAAACATTAAGTTTAATCTATTTGCTCTTTTCCAAGCTTTATAGCAAGATCTATCATCATCACTGTTAGCAGAAGTAATTGCAGCAGGTTTCTCACTTAAGAGTGTCAAATCAAGATCCAAAACTCCATGATGAAATCGAATTTGTTCGCACCAACCAGAGAAATTGAGTCCATTAAACTTGATTTTAGTCGTAGCATGCGAATAAGGAGAAACGAGAGCAGATATTGCAATTACAAAATAAATATGCTTATACATTATTGCCTTGAGAAATAAACTTAAACATACAACATATATTCATATAATATTAAATAATCATTAACTTATACATTGAAATTCTTCTTTGGAAGGCACAACAATGTACAATATTATTACATAATTTATGCTAGATTTAGTTTCATATAATTGGTAATTTAAATGCTCAAATTAAATATATTAGTTATATTTGGATATGCTAATAATATAAAACCAAACACCTCAATTAACTATAATAAGATTCAAAATTATAAAATTACTAATTACCTTTGGACAAATTAAATGTTTTATAATAATGAAAGTCAGTATACGCATAACAAATCAATGTTTCATAATATATCTCATTCATTAGCATCAAATGAATATGAGTAATTGAATCAACTTTAATTTGATGTCTAAAGATTTACAAATTTAGTCATATTGGTGACTAACAAACTGTTCATAACATAGACATCATGATAAAGCAATTCCAATTGATTTACATCACAATTTATAGTTAGATATTGCAATAATTTCATCAAAACTTCATACAATTATACATTATTCTTCAAAATTTAATTGTATAATTTAAATTTCAAAGATAAGTGGGTACTTTAAAACATAATATATGCATAACACATAAACTATAATTAATATATAATCATCAATTTTAACATAAATTAAATATATGTATGCTAAAATAGTCACTCACTTTCAAAATATCATTAAAATCTAAATTTTAATTCTTAAATAGGTTTTATTTCCTTTAATTCTTGGTTACTATATTCTAGGGGTGAAAAAACCCGAACCGAATCGATTTAGTTCGGGTTGGATTGAGCTTCAACTGTATTATTACCAAACCAAACCAAATTGAATTGGGTTGGTTCGGTTCGATTCAGTTCAAATGTAAATCAATTAGGTTAAAAAATTAAAATGAAATTAAACCCGAGTTCGCCATTCCTTCGTCTTCCTCCATCTGGGTTCGTTCGTCTTCTGCCATTCCTTCGTCGTGGGTTCGTTCTCCATTCTCCATTCTCCATTCTTCGGTCTTCGGTCTTCGGTCTCTGTTTCTTCGCCATTTGCTATTCTTCGTTCTCTGTGGGTTTGTTCGAAAGCTCAATCTTCGATCCTCTTTCTTCCTCTCTCCATTCGCAGCAAAATTTTCTCTCTCCGTTCTCTGTGGATTCAGGCCAGGCCATCTCGATTCTCATCGGGTAAATTTCCTCCTCTTTTTTTACACGATTTTTTCCTGAATTGAACCTGGGTAGCAGGCTTATTGAAATGCAATTATGTTCTAAGTTCAAGCTCTGTTCATAATTTTATGTTTGGTGTTATGTGTTTGTGTATATATTTCTTAACTGTCTTGGGTAAGAGGTTGTTATTGTGGATATTTTTCTTCCCTGTGCTATTTAAGCTCTAGAAGCATTCTTTGCTAGGGTTGTCTCACCTGTTGTATTGCTTGTTCTTCATTCTGATTTGACAAAAAAATATGTTTGAAACAAACATTCTTCCATGTGTATGGCTACTGTTTTGTGAGGTAGTTTGTTGAAGCAAGTCCGACGAGTGTTATTAATTTTGTTTAAGTATAATCATTTTTCTAGTTTAAAAGCTTATGAGCTATAATTTCCTAGATGATGTCTTCTGCTTGTACGAAAGATTTTGGTTTGTTGATTCTTTCTCTCTAATTAAATTATCTTTAGAATGAGTTCTCTAAAAATTGTGATATTCTTTACTTATTGTTTTCTTTGAAGATTATTAGTTAAAAATTGTTTGCTTTTTTGTTTGTTTTGTTTGATGATTTTTAGGATGACTTCATTCTCTATAGACGAAACTTCAAAACAAAGTTCTTCTAGTCCAGTGTGAGAAAAAAGAAGACAAGTTAAACCACCATCATCGGTATGAGAACATTTTATAAAAGTAGAAGGATGTGATCCTAAATATCCTAGGGCTGCTTGTAAACATTGTGGGGCTTCATATGCTTGTGATTCCAAAAGAAATGGTACAATTAGTTTAAAAAGACATTTAGAGACATGTAATAAGTATGTAGATCCATTGAAAGATAATGTTGAAGGAGAGGGAGATTCTGAAAGTAGTTTAATGGCTACATCTTTCACTCAAGAAAATTGTAGAACAATGCTTGCTAGTATGGTTATCTTGGATGAATTGTCATTTAAATTTGTAGAAAGTGAAGGATTTCATCAATTTTGCCGGGTATTAAATCCAAAGTTTGTGATTCCATCAAGAGTAACTGTTGCAAAGGATTGTTTTCAAATATATATGAAGGAGAAAAAAAGGTTAAAAAGTGTATTAACTCGAAGTGGCCAACGAGTTTGTTTAACAACGGGTACTTGGACTTCTGTGCAAAACATTAATTATATGGTTATAACTGCTCATTTCATTGATGATGCATGATTGAAACCTACACAAAAGAATTTTGAACTTTTGTCAAATAGCTAATCATAAAGGAGATACAAGAGGGAGAGCCATTGAAAAGTGCTTAGAAGGTTGGGGTATTGATAGGCTCTTTACTATAACAGTTGATAATGCAAGTTCAAATGATGTAGTCATTGCATACTTGGTTAAAAAGTTTAGAGGCAGAAATGGGTTGGTGTTGGATGGTGAATTTATTCATGTTAGATGTTGTGCCCATATTCTTAATTTGATTGTTAGTGATGCTTTAAAATATTTGCATGTGTTTATCATTCGAATCAGAAATGTTGTGAAGTATGTTAGGTCATCTCCTGCTAGACTGCAAATATTTAAAGATTTTGTTAAAGAAGATAAAATGTCAACAAAAAATTGTCTTACAATGGAATTCTACTTTTACTATGTTGGATGGAACAATTAAGTGTCAAAAGACGTTTGAAAGATTAGAAGAGCACGACCCTAGTTATTTGCCAAAGGATGATATTCCTACTGTTGAAAATTAGGATAATGCAAAAGTGTTTGTAAAGTTCCTAAAAACCTCAGAGGTAACAATGAAGTTTTCTGCATCTATGTATGTGTCTTCAAATATATTTTTTCACGAACTTTGTTTGATCCAAAAAATAATTCGTGAATACTCGTTGTATGAAAATGCATTATTAAGTCAGATGACATTAAGCATACAGACAAAATTCAACAAGTATTAGGGTATAACTACAAGTGAGAAGACCAATTTATTATTATATGTTTCTGTAGTTCTTGACCCTAGGTACAAGCTGACTTATGTGAATTATTGTTTTAATGAATTTTTGGAGGAAGATGTGCAAAAAAATGGACGAATAAGGTTTAAGAAGCATTTCATCAATTGTTTGATGGTTATTATAGAGAATGTCAATATCAAAAGAAAAATATTCACAAACACAATCATCTCCTATTGAAGGAGTTAGCTTTCAAAGTCAAAGTGAAATGCCTTCTATCTCATCTAATGGATCTTATAAGGCACGTGCTGCTGTTCATGATAGATTTAAACAAAGCAACAAAACATGTCTCGATGATGCTAAAACAGAGGTGGCTCGTAATCTAGATGATGCTCATATAGAATATGAATATTTAGACTTGCTAAATTGGTGGGAGGTGAATTCCTCTCGATTTAAGATCATTAGCCAAGTAGCCAGGGACATCTACAGTATTCCTATATCAACTATGCCTTCTGAGTCAGCCTTTAGCACTGGAGGACGGGTGTTAGATTCTTTTCAAAGTTTATTAACTCCTCAAACTGCATAAGCACTCATTTGTGCTCAAAATTGGATTCAATCTATCCTTTGAATGACATGACTGAAGAAATTGATGGGGCTGAAGAAATTGATGAAGGTAATATTCTTTTTGAAGTAAGCATTTAAAATTTAAAATTGTCTCATTAAGCTAACAGTTTGTCATTTTGATCTAGAATTCATAAACATAGGAAAAGAGATGGAAGCTGCGTTTGAGAATCTGAATTATGACTTTATGGTATAAATCCCTACTCTCAAATCTTTATTTACATTTTTTTTTTAAATTGTTAACTTGTTAAATATTGAATCTTGTTTGTTTAGAATCTTGAAGCACAATGATGTATAAACTTTATACTTCTCTAGTCCCATCATAGTAAGTTATTCTTTTTCTAGATAGTTTCACTTAATTAGTAAATTCCTTCTCTATGCAACAGGGGTGAAGGTGGAATGTTGGCTAGATTTGTGGTAATCGACTAATAGGTGGAAAGTTGAATGTTGGATACCCAAATTGCACTATTATGTTATACTCGCAAATTTTGTTATACTCGCAAATTTGATCCACATGGTTCTTTTGTTCTTTTGTTTTACTCTCAAATTTGATCCATCCAAGCTTGTAAATTATAACATACTCCACCAATTGCACTATTATGGTGATTATGATGAATGTGTATGAGAGTCAAATTTATTAAAATTGGTTATCTTGCAATCACCATCTGAAAGAAAGAAAGAAAAGAAGAAATGAAGAAGAAGAGAGGGAGAGGGAAAAAAAGAGCCGACCCAACCCGATCCATATTGACCCGAAATTCGGGTTGGGTCATAACTAAAAGAAACCCATATATTTTGGGTCGGGTCCGGTTTGAAGGAAACTCGACCCAAGCCAGCCCAATTACACCCCTACTATAGTCATTCACTTATTATTTTTCAAAGCAAAAAAGAAAAAAAAAATGAAATTTAATTGATGTGGGTTAGGGCCGACGGTGAGTTTGTGTATGTATTATTGAATTTCCATCCTTACTTCTGGTGGTCAATTTGAATTTCCTTACTTCCGACGATCAATCTTAATTCAAATTAATAATTGATAATTAAATAATCTTAATTTTAATTGATAATTAAATAATCTTAATTTTAATTGATAATTAAAGAATCTTAATTCAATTTGATAATTAAAAATCTTAATCTAAATTTAAGAAAACATGCAATGAAAACATAAAAAAATATATTAATAATTCACGTAAAATCACAAGTTCTTAATCAAGACTCTGATACCACATGTAAACTTTAGGTTCATGATTATACAATAAAACTCTAACATTGTATATAACAATAAGTGCCAATATATTTGAACTAAATGATTTTACAAGTTAAATTTAGTTAAAGAATAACATACCTTGACCCATGGATAATCTTCTTGAGAAATTGTGTTTCTCTCACTTGGCTTTCTTTAGAACTTAATTAGATTTTTTAATGGGGAAGAGTGAACTACTTAATGAGGCAGTGAGAGGACTAATCTCTAAGGTTCTATTTATAGACACCATCCATTATGATGTTTAATTAGAGTATTATCTTTTAATCTAATGAGCCTAATAAAATAATAGGCCCGAAATAGATAAAATAGTATATAATGCAATGGGCTACATTAATAATATAATTATATTTAAGGGTCTTTAACTAATATGGCCAAAAATTGTATATCATATTACAAAATTGACCTAAATTTCTCAAAATTTTCAGAAATGTCATAAATTGACTAATATTTTATAAATATATGGCTCAAATGACCAATTTACTTATCTTTATTATTAATAATATATTAAAAAAATAGAAAAAAGAAAAAGGAGAGTGAACCATGTTTAAGATTTGCATTTATTAGATATTTTATGTAAATAAGTGATTAAATTCTATTATAGTAATATTAATAATAAAAATTGTCCCTTAATTAGTTTTCTTTTTATGATTTTTTCAAAAATTCTCCCCTTCTAATTTCTCTCTCATTTTCCAATCTCTCTCTCCGTCTATTCTTTCTTTCATTTTGCATTATTTTTCATATATTTTACATAATTATAGTATATATTGAATAATACGGTGTATATTTTATTAATGAAAGGTTCTTATATCAATTTGTTTATGTATTTTATTTAAATATTCATATCTTACATAGTAAATAATACGTTATGATTGAAATAATATTGATTATGTATGAAAGTTGTTTATGTTTACAGGAACATGAATGAGAAAAAATTACGATGAGTATATGTAATATATGTCATTAAAATATTAGTTATACTTTGGTATGTAATGTTGAGTAAAACTGAATATGTTTGCAATGTAGGGACTTTGATGTAAGAATTGAAGATTCAGGGAATTATATGAAAAAAAAAGTTTGAATGTTAAATTGGTTTATGAATAGTATATATGAAACAATACATTGTATATTTTATGAATGAAAGGTTATGCTATTAATTTGTTAAAGTGGTTTATGTATTTTATTTCAAATATTCATTTTATATGTAAAAAATAATAAGTTATGTTTGAAACAATGGTGGTTATGGGTATATTATAGTATATATTGTTCATTTAAGGTTAGTAAGAATTGTATTCGAAATACACTATGATATATTGAGTATATCGAATATAACATCATTTATGTATTATTGAATATATGAAGTAGTATATATATGTGACAAATCACATAAGATATATGTATTATGCAATAGTATATATATAAGAATTAAAAAAAATGCTAATCAGATACATAATTCATGTTAAATGCAGTAAGAAAAAAGCACAGAACATAAAAAAATATGTGTATGTATTATTGAATATATACAGTGGTATATATGTAACAAATCACAAAACATATATGAATTATTCAGTAGCATATGTGTAAGAAATATAAAAAAAATATTGAATGAATATATAATCTGTGTATATATTGGTATATATACGCCGTAAGAAAAATCACATAACATAAAAAAAAATGTATATGTATTATTGAATATATGCAGTAGTATATATGTTACAAATCACATAACATAAATTTATTATTCAGTGGTATACCATAGTATATACGAATGACGAGACATTTAATAAAAATTATATGTCGAATATGATAGGAAAATGAACTAAACAATAAAAAATTAAACAAAATAGGAGGGACATGACCGGAATATATGCTACGAAACTGAAAAAGAAAGAACAATTATTTTAAGAAAAAAAATATATGTTACGAAATGAAAGAAGAAAAAAATATATATGTCATATTGTATATATGAAGTGGTATATATGTGTAAGCAAAATCTCGGTAAAGTACGAAATTTGAAGAAAAGGAAAACGAAAGTAATTGATTGAAATTGGAAGAAAAAGAAAGTAATTGAGGAAGACAACTAACCGAAAGTTGTATATAAAACGAAATTTCGAAATAAACTAGAAAACCAAATTGAAGAACGATAGTGATAACAATGAAATTGATGGAAGAAACAATCGAAATTGAATTATGAAGAAGACGAAATCTTCACCGGTGCTAGAATTTTTATCTCAGAATGTTCAAGGGTGATGCAAATAATGATATATTGTTATTTTTAATCATTAAATAATTTCATATTAAAAAATATTTCATTTTATATTGAATTAATAAAATGGTTCTAATTAATTTCCATAATAAATTTATACCTTAATTAATAAGCCAAATAAGGAAGTTGTCATTTACATAATTAATTTAGTATAATATAAATAATGAAATCATTTGAATTTAATTTCAAAAATTATATATAATTAATAATTGTTATAAGGTTATAAATGTCCTAAAAATTTTCAAAAACTTAATCAAGAAAATAAATCATAATTTAGGACATTTGTGAAATTTTCTAGTAGATTTAGGTCTTTTGTCTAAATCTTTCTATATTTAAAATAAATCTAACATGAAAAATGTTTTAAAAAGAAACATTTCAATTTACAGTTAAATTTCTAAAACCATAACAAGTTCTTAAAATAGATAACTATAAGAATGACAAATTTGGAGGTAGCATTTGGAAATATAGCAAAAACCATTAGGAATGAAATTTTTATCAAACGGGGAACGTGCGCATTTATGGATGTTTGTTAATCTCGATTCTGCCTCTGATCTAGGATATTTAATAAGTTCAAATTATAGTATATTTTAATGGATTCCATGGGGTAAGGTGGCCAGATTTGGGAAACACAGTGTATTTTACAAACCCAGTTATTTTGTTAAATCTTAACTAAATCTGAGATTTTTTTGTCGGAAAAAATTGCAGAAAATTTCCTCTATATTAATTGAATATCTATCATTTAGATTCTTAATTAGTTATCTTATTATATCATAAATCACTTATTAACATTTCAGAATTATATAGTTAAATAATACATAATATATATTTTTAATAAGATTTCATAATTATATAATTAATCATTCCATAATACCTATTTTAAATTAGATTCCAAAAATACAAGACAAATTTGAATTTCCGAAATAATGTATTTCTAATAAGTTTTGAAAATATGTTTCTTTCTGTTTCTTTTTTATTATTTTAAATTGTATCTTTATATGTTTATTTTCTACATGTCCATGATCTATATTTAAGATATTCCATCAGTAGATTTTTATAGTTAGCTTTTGATTCTATTTTTTAAATTTTTTCGAAAATATGTATTTTGTATAAGATTTTAAAATATTCTTATTCATTTTATTTTTTTAATTTTAATGTTGTATTAAACTAATTTTTAGATTATGTCTTATTTGTTAAAAATAAACCCTAACAAGATTTGTTTGCATAA
The DNA here is from genome assembly GCA_025688845.1 of Cucumis hystrix. Lineage (NCBI taxonomy): Eukaryota > Viridiplantae > Streptophyta > Magnoliopsida > Cucurbitales > Cucurbitaceae > Cucumis > Cucumis hystrix. The sequence continues at coordinate 12,980,698 of CM046888.1, read as the reverse complement.
GATCAAACAATAATTTCTATTGTTAATTTCTTATATTAATATGCATATCTACAATACAGACCAGAAGATCCAATATTGGTTAGGCTATATAAGCAAGTATGACAGTCGTAAAACTTCAAAAAAGAGGGGAAGAAATGAACCTCCAAAAGAAGAAAAAGTGGTGCATAACAAACAAAGGATCAAAAGGCTACCAAAAGAAAATTGGTGAAACAAATGAAGGAAAAGCAAGAGGAAAAACCCCAAAGAGATGAGAAGGTATAGTATCTACATTCAAGTACTTCAATTAATAAAGTATATTGTATTTGGTACATTAATAATAGAAACATTAACCAATCAATCCTAATGGACAAGAGAGGACTGAAAGTGAAGATGATAAACGAGAAGAAGAAAACCAAAATCAAGAAGGAAAAGATGAAACAGAGGATAATGAAGACCATATATAAAAAACAAAAGATACAACGATAACATAGGAAAGAATCAATAGATCATAACAATACAAGAACAAATGATACAAAGAAGGAAAAGAAGGTAACAATCTATCACTTTTAATAACTAGAAAGGTTTTATAGAATATATCAATCAAATCACAGTATATAACAAATCATAAATGAAAAGCATAAAAAAAAAAATTTGTTCGTTTAGATTTGGTTACCCAAATTTAAATGGTTAAATCTAACCAAAGAATATTGAAAAAAAAAATCGTTTAGATTTGGCCACCCAAATCTAAATGACTTTTTCAGTATTTTTTCAGTACACGTTTGTACAAGATTTGATCTTTTAAAATTGGATAGTCAAATCTCAACGATTTTTTAAGTATGGTTTATATTTGGGACATGATCGTTTATGGCTACCCAAATCTAAATGATTTTTTAAGATTATTTGGTACACGATCGTTTAGATTTGACTATTTTTTATACGATCGTTTAGATTTAACGACTTTTATTTTCAAGATCCTTTATATTTAATAGACGATTTTGAACCTCCAATAGTTTGAAAAAAAAAAATAGATATTTTATATTTGATATAAGATCTTGAACCAAATAACAGTTTGAATTTTTTTTTTTAAAAAAATGGCAGAAGAAGAAAGAAAAATGGTAGAAAAAAGACGATGGAGAAAAAAAAAATCAGGACAAATATGAAATGTTTTAAAAAAAATTGCCAGCTTAATGACCTTTTAAATTTTGTTACACGGATCGTAAATATTTTGACTGTTTGTTACATTTATGAAAATTAACCATTAATATATTTATTTACTAACATTTTGGAATTATATAGATAACATCTATTTTTAATAAGATTTCGAAATTATACGGTTAATTAATCAATAATATCTACTTTTAATTAGATTCCTAAAATATAGGGTTTATTTAATTTCTGAAATATGTATTTCTAATAAGTTTTGAAAATATATTTGTTTATCTTTTTGCTTTTTATTATTTTAAATTGTATATTTATATGCTTATTTTCTACATGTTCATAATGCATGTTTAAGAAATTGTTAATATATTTTTATAGTTAGTTTTCAATTCTATTTTAATTTTTTTTCGAAAATATGTATTTTGTATAAGATTTTGAAATATTCTTATTTATATTATTTGTTTTTATTATTTTAATGTTGTATTAAGGGGCTTTTTAAAAAATATAACAAAACTGCAAAATATTTACACTGTATAGAACAATTTCGAAAATGAAAAAAGCCCACAGACCCACAATGAGAAATACAAAAAATGCTCTGTGATTAATTGACGCCCAACGCGCTTAATATATTAGGTAAACGATCGTTTAGATTTTATTATTCTTTGCTACACGATCATTTATATTTGTTCGTTTAGATTTACCAACAATTTTTTTTAAAGATTATTTTGGTACACAATCGTATAGATTTGACTATTCTTTCTACACGATCATATAGATGTGATCGTTTAAATTTGGGAAGCCAAACCTAAACGTTTTTTTTTTTCAAAATTTTCATTACACGATTGTTTAGATTTTATCGTTGAAATTTGGATAGCCAAATCTAAACGATTTTTTTTGTAAAGATTATTTGGTAGACGATTGTTTAGATTTGACTATTTTTTGTCGTTTAGATTTTATCGTTTAAATTTGTTTAGCCAAATCTAAACGATTTTTTTAAAGATGTTTTGATACACGATCATTTAGATTTTGGTACACAATCGTTAACATTTGGTCAAAACGATTTTTTTAAAGATTCTTTGTATACTATCATTTAGATTTGACTATTTTTGGTACACGATCGTTTATATTTGGTTACTCAATATCCCAATGATTTTTTTTCATGATACTTTGTGTTTGGCACACAATCTTGAACAACCAAATATTAGTTTGAAAAAAATAGATATTTTATATTTGGTACACGATTTTGAACCAAATAACAATTTGAAAGAGAAAGAAAGAAAGAAAGAAAAATTGCAGAAGAAGAAGTGAAAAAGACTATGGAAAGGAAAAGAAAAATTGCAGTAAAAATAAAATGGAAAGGCCGACAAATTTGAAATATTTTTTAAAAAATAGCCGGTTTCGTGAGCATTTTTATTTTGTTATATGAGTCATAAATATTTTGGTGTTTTGTTATATTTATGAAAATTAACCTTAAACTAATTTTTAGATAATATATCTTATTTGTTTAACATAAACCCTAACAAGATTTGTTTGCATAAGACAATAATTAATTCAGAAACAATAATTAATTCGAAAGTGTATCATCTATATATAATTTATCATTAAAAATGAAAATAGACGATTTAGATTCTACAATCCACAACATTTTGTATTTTTCTGACCTTTGGAGTAGTTGTGAAGATGAAGGAGATCACTGGATGTGTTTTGTCACCTCTACATGTCACAATCGACAAAGATTGTGGATGTCGTTAAGTTAATTGACCTTGTGTTATTAACCATCAATTTAACTAAGTTGTAGAAACCGAAGTTGAAGAAAGAAAAATAAGCAAAACAAACTTTATTTTTGCAGACATCGAAGCTGGAGGCCTTTCTTTCAACTAAGATGATTTTATGTGAATGACAGCTTTTCCTTCAAGGGTTATGGCGTCTAGCGCTTTATGTTAATGGAATTGAAGAAGACGAACAAATGACAGTTTTGAAATTGGCTTCAACGGAGATGAAGAAGACGAACGAGTTTGGAGGAAATTGGGGCTTTTATTTGGGAAAATTGCATTACATGATAAAACATTAAAAAAAAAAAAGCTAATGACACCAATTTTTTGCATATCGCAAATACGACAAAATTAATGATATCAGACAATAATCATAGGACTATCAGAGGGTCAACACTTTTAAATTTGCCACTTTTGCAAATTTAAAAAATGTTGTGACATGAACTCTATTATCATATATATTTTTGTTATTTTTGCAAAAGCCCCCTTTATTTGCTTTGATTGTTGTGGTGGTAAACTTAGGGGAGAAAGCTAAATAATTGTGGTTGAGGATAGGGGTGTAAGAATATGGGTTGAACCCGAATAACTCGAACTACCCAACCCATATTATTTAATAATAAAACAAATTAGGTATATAAATTTTGAATTATGTATATTTGAAATTTAAATGTAGCAATTTTGAACTTTTATAACAATTAGAAACTAGAAATGAAAAAAAAAAACTATACAACCAGACAAACCAACCCAAGCCAACCCATATTTTACGGGTTGGGTTAAAAACTAAATTCGGGTTGCCAACCCATAACCCAAAAATATGGGTTGGGTGGAGAATGTCTCCCAATCCAATCCGATTTCACCCCTAGTTGAGGAGTTTGATTCAATTATGGGGTAGTTTGGGTTTTGGAATAATTGTATTTGAGATGTGATTTTTTTTGTTTAGTAAGGGCATTTAAGCCATTTCTATAACGGTCTTTTTTCCATTTTTTACGATTTTGCCATATTACCAATTTAAATTAATTTTTTTATTTATCCAAACTAAACTTGTAAATTTTCTATTTTTCTAGTCAGCCTTCTTAAAAACTACCTTCATTAATATGTGATCCAAAACCACTTTTATTATTTAATAGAAGATTTGTTAATCTAACACAAATATAGTTAAATCGTTTAATGCATACATCGATAATTAAGATGCCAAGCCATTAATTCATGCCCCTTAAATGTGGTAAGGTGATCTGCGAAACATATACTTCAATTCGCGTGCTAATTGAGTTATGCTCGTTACGACAACTTCAAATATTATTGAACAAAATAATAAATAAGAAAAAATCAAACAGAAAAAAAAAAACCACAAAGAAATATACAATATATTATGTCAATACTGCTAAGCTCCATAAGTGAGATGTTGGATTTCCATTCAAGGGTGTAAAAAAGAAAAAAAAAACATCTTTATGCTAAAAGAAACACACATCGTGAATAAATGTTCAAAATATAAAATGCAACTCATGCAAGAACGAGGGAGGGAAGAAGGGTTTTCGTCGTCGGTTATCGACTGAGCACCATTCACCAAGTTGGAGAAGGAAGAAACATTCAACATAACAAGTTTTGTTCAATCCCATTTTATATCTCTTCATCTCTTTCAAGGTAACCCTAATCATACTAACTTCTTCTCTTTACCATCTCAAATCCTTCAATATTTTCAACATTTCGTAGATCTTTGGGGCTTACAACTCCAATTCGTTTAAGGGTATTCGAAATCTGCAATTTCTTTACGAAATGTCATTGACCCAGAACCAATTCCTCCTTAGACATTCGATTCCCCGCTTATAACTCAAGTGCTTGTTCTTTGAAGGCTCAAATCTCTCATGGGTGTTTAGCTTTTTGTTCTTTTTATGGAGTGTAGGGCTTAGCGGAGTGAACGGGACTTGATGGTGGTCACGGTCAGTCGTGCGGTTCCGACACAATTTTTATTAATTCTTATTAGGAGAAGTCCACCAGCGTGCTAGGAATGTTTTATCATGGCACAGCAGTCGTCCCGACTTCATCGTCTTCTAACTCTCTTGGATAGTATCCTTCTTATTTCTGATGTTCTTGTAATGAAACTGTATTCTTCATTGTTATATCTCCATTAATTTTCACATTTGAGTTGGGTTTTTCCTTAACGGAATCCTAATAGCTGGTTCAACACAAGCAACAAGATTTACTGCAGCTCGTCAGTTGGGGGAAATTGCAAAATCCCATCCTCAGGACTTGACATCTCTTTTGAAAAAGGTTAAATTTTTTGAGGTTTCATTTTACTTTTTATATTGACGTTATTATTGTTATTTTTTTGGGTAATGGGTTGCATACTTTGTATTTTCGGTTGAAGAATCGGGTGGAATGGAATTTATTATGTTGAATCAATATTTAACCGTAAGTTTATGTAAACAGGTATCTCAGTATTTACGCAGTAAAAATTGGGATACACGGGTTGCGGCTGCACATGCTATTGGGGCTATTGCACAGAATGTTAAGCACACATCTGTGTCTGAGCTCATTGACTGTGTTGGATTAAAGATTTCTGAGGCTGGCTTGTCTGTTAGTATCAAGGATGTCCTGGCAATTTCTGATGTTCAGTCTGCGTTTAAAAGGTTTTTCTTTGCTTTCAGAGTTTCTAATTTATGCAGATGCATCATGTCAGTAGTTTACTTGCTGAATGCTACATTTTCTTCACAACAGTTTTGATATGAATAATGTGCTCGAATTTGGCGCCTTGGTGGCATCTGGAGGACAGGTGATCCATCTATTTTACTAGTTTATTTTGAAATATATATAATTCAATTTTTTTTTTAATTAAAGAAAGGAATATTTTCCATTATCTTCCAATACTTCTCAAACTTTAACATTATCTTAACCACCCCTTGAATCTTCTGCCAATTTTTTTCTGCTGTATCTATTTCTATTTATTACTTGTTGGTTTTCAGCATTCCAGTTACGATCTTATATATTTTTATACGAGTTGCTATTCTAATGACCCTTGTAGCTGTGCTAGGATAGGGTTATTAGAAGATAGAGGTCACTAATTGGCCTGATCATCATCATCCTAAGTTGTAAAGTATTTTGTGAGACCTCCTATTATACATATATCCGAAAGGAAGGGCTGAAAGATGACTTCATTGTGAACAGTTGGTTAGTGTGGGGGACTGGTAGGGGTTTGTGTAGGGTATTTGTGAAGGAGAAATGATGGAAATAAATAGGTGGTGAAGCTGGTTTGAGACTCAACTGAATCTCTTGGATGAACGGAATTTATCTTTGTTTTTTTTTAGAATTTTCTTTAATCGTTATCTTAACGTTGTTTGGCTTCTAAGGACTTGTGAACTTTTCATTTTGAAAAGATATATTGCATCATGGATCCTTTTCCCTTGTTTTCATATTTTTGTTGGGTTTTTTCTTAGTGCAAGAAGAAGATACCCAACATGTTTCCAGTATATTTTGTATGCAAAAAGACCTAATTGTGCAAATAAATTAAAAGTTGAAAGTTTTGCGTATTTACATTTCTAAATGATGTGTTTTAATGAAGCAGGAAAGACTCATGAGTTTGATGGGTTTGTGAATTGATTTTTAAATATAACCTTGCAGGAGTTTGATGTCACCAGTGAAAACATCAAAAGTCCAAAGGAGCGATTGGCTCGTCAAAAACAAAACCTTCGTCGTCGTTTAGGTTAGCATACACACATGCATGCATTTGAAAATGATATATGACATATGGTATTTGAAAATGATATATGATGATGTAAGCATTGTATGCAATCTACATTATAATCTATATTATAATGCTTTTTTTTGTTTCTGTATGGATATATCGGCTTTTAAATGCCATAGTTTTCATTTCTTATTGCTGATTGGAAACACATTTTTATAGCATATGATTGGTTCCTTCGTAGTCTTGGTTATTCTTTGATATTTCATTTGTCAATGAAATTGTGTCTTATCCAAAAAAGTTGCTAAAATGAAAGACTAAAGAGACTAATGTTCAAAATTACAAAGTTCCACCAAGGAAAAAAGGTCAAATTCAAACACAAAGATAGAAGTGTAGAAACAGTAGTTTAGAAAATGATTGAAGTAGAAGAGAAAAACTACCAAATCATTTTCACATAACTTTTGTCTCACCCTTTGATAGTGCGCCAACATAGTCTTCTAGGATGACTGAATCACTAGAAGTTTTGGACATGGGAATGATCTACAAGCTTTTCCTTTTGAGTGTTGGTGAACTTCGTATCTTGATTGAAAAGGCAACTATGAAAAAGAAAAGCAATAAAGTAAAAGTGAACCTGGTTCATGGTTGGCCTAGTGATAAAAAAGAGAGATAGTCTCGATAAAATGACTAAGGATCAGAGGTTCAAGTTATGGTGGCCATCTATCTAAGAATTAATGTCTACGAGTTTTCTTGACAACCAAATATTGTAGGGTCATACTGATTGTCATTTGAGATTAGTTGAGGTGTGCATAAGCTCGCACTGACACTCACGGATATCAAAAGAAAAAGAAGTGAATCTAGGTTGTTCTAATTCCAATTGTAACAGGGGTCGAAGAAAGGACCCTTTTGTGTGCAGAAATGGACTGTTCAGTCCAAGATTGGATATTATCGAGCATAATTGATTATTTATTTTGATTATTGCGATTTTTTTGTGCTTTGTAAGCTGATTGTTGGAGTTCCCCAATATTGATTCAGTATTATACATGCTTCAAATATTTTTGAATTTTGTACCTTATTATTCATCTCGATTCACCACTTGTATTTGATTTCCATTTATCAGTGTTTGTTCTCCTAGATACTTTTTTTTCTTTTAATGTTTTCTTGTTAGCTAACCATCTCTGTTCCTATTGCACAGGTTTGGATGCGTGTGAGCAATTCATAGATGTTAATGACATGATAAGAGATGAGGACCTTATGTTGGACAAGGTTAACATGTATGGTAATGGTGGAGACAGGCAGATGTTTCCATCAAAATCTATACATAATATCCAACAGTTTGTCGCTAATATGGTCCCATATATTGTATCCAAAAGGCCTAGTGCTCGAGAAATGAACCTTCTGAAACGTAAAGCAAAAATAAACTCCAAGGACCAGACAAAACATTGGTCTGAGGAAGGAGAGACAGATGTAGCAGGCACCCAACTAGTGGAAACACCAAGGGGCTTAGGTCCGGATTTATTAAGTTCACAAAAGGTACTATCGTTCTATCATTTCTTTGAATGGCTACCTGATCTTGTGGACAGATACCTTTTTCTTTGCTTTTTCTACAAGGCTTCTAGTGCTTTTCTTGGTACTTTTTGCTTGTATTAAATGCATGTATCAGTATTGTTTGGCTCCTATACTTATTCTGATGTTTGGATGTGGTTATGTAATTTGTTGGAGGTCAATACTATTATAAGAGGATGTTGAATAGTAATTAGAGATGTCAATTTAACCTACAGAGACCTAACCCCAAACAGGGAGGGGAATCATCGATCACTTGAAGGGTTTAGAATGCTCCTTTGCACTTTGTTTCGGTTGTAGTACTTTGGGTCGATGCTATTGGTGCATATGGTGAGTTTTTCTTCATCCAATGTCCTTCCCTCTTGTTTGGTTTCTGCATAGTCTTGCAACCTACCATTTTGTGGGCTTTTTCTCAAGCTTAGTTGGCGCTCAAGTTTTTCTGTTAAAGCTTTGGTTTGAATGATCGAGTTCAATGGTTTGCTGATAACACCATTCTTTTTTCATCCATGGATTGATTGGCACTTGAAAACCCCTTTGGCCTTGTTGAATTGAGAGGGCTCCACGTTGAATATAAATCAGAAGTCAGAAATTATTGGGATAAAGATCAAATGGAGGTTGTTGATTTGTATCAGAAAAGCTTGATTGTAGTCAAGGGCAATGGCAGAACATCTACCTTGGTCTTCTTCCGTTGTACAAAAGACCTTTATCTTCATCCTCTTGGGCTCCAATTGTTGAGAAAATTGAAAGAAGGCTCCACCCATAGATACAATTACACGTATCAAGGAGGGTTGTCTTACCTCTTACAAGCCAGATTATTGAAGCTTCCTACATATTTCTGGGATCTCTTCAAGATCCCTTTGAAGGTTGCATTGATTGTTGTAAGATTATATTAAAAGTTCCCTTGGGGATGGGATTCTAACGAAACCAGAGCACTCCTTGTGGGATCGGAAGAAGTCACCAGATCTATCACTCAAGGTGGCTTGGGTTACAATGTTCGGTTGGAAAGAAGAGACCTCTATTATCTAAGTGGGTAAAGAGATACTAATAGGAAGAGAATGTCTTATGGTGTAAAATGATTGATGCAAAGTGTGGAAAACCCTATTGAATTTGTTGCCAAATGATAGATTTTCTGCTTATACAAGGGGGCCATGGACAGCTGGAGATTGGTGGGGAGCCTGACTACTACATCATTAGGGCATGATTGTTGGTTGAAAACTTGAAAGAAGAGACTTTAGTGGTTCATTTCTCACCTTTTATTTTTATTTTTTTAAATTGTCTATGCTAATCTCCATACAAGGCACATTGAATGAACAACATGGAGGGTGGGGAATCTTGGATTGAGAATCATCCTCACTAATAATGAAATAGACGCATGGAAACTTGGCGCACAAAGATTTTTTCTTCTATGAACTCACTGCTGCTCGATTTGGACAATAATTTATGTCTATATCAAGACATGAGATGGACAGATTTTAACCCAAAAAAAACCACAATTTTCCTTTGGGAGCTTAGCCAAAACACCTTTTGCACTGTTTTTCTTACTTGAAGCCATCTCTTAATTGCTACACAATTTTTAAAACAACCAATGAGATCCAAAGTCATTTGTTCATCTTCTTTATATGCAGTCAGATTTTGGGTGGAGATAATTACCACCTTTAGTGGTTCACAACTTCTCCGAATGACCTCATCAACCTTCTTATTACATTCTTAATGAACATCAGTTTTCTGATGGAAGAAGATTCTTTGGATGGATCTTATTTGCACATTTTTGTAGACAAGTCGGAAAAAACGTAACAACGGTGTCTAAGAAAACGAAAGCTGAACATCACGGAGCCGTGCGGCAAGCTTAAAGCAAACTATTCAATTAAGTTCCATAAAGAGAAAGTGGATGTTTTTTGGCCGCATTCAATTGAGTATATCTCTCCCTAGTTCCTAAAACCTAATCTGATGGTTTTTGATTTGATAATGCCATGGTTTTTGGAAGTAAAAAAGGTAGCTTCATATGAAGATTTTTCTTCTCCTTTGGAAGGAGAAAAGGCATTACCTTCAAGTAAGTTGGCCGTTTTTGGGAGGCTCCTTCCATCTTTTGCCCCCTATTATTCTTGTTAAAAAAGTCTTCGCTTATTCATCCTCAATGGGGTAATGCTGATTTACTTGAAGATAGAAGCTGTTGCACCTGGGTTTCAAAGCTAATTTCAAAGGTGAATTGCATTTCTACAAAGAAACTCTTTCCTAAATAGAGTTTTAATCAGTCAGTTTTCTTGTTTCGAATTCAAAAATCAAGTTTATAAGAGGAATTTCAGATAATGCATATTCAATAGATACTTTTCTTCTGGAATTTGAAGATGATTTGAATGCCAATGTAAGTAGTGAAGAATTAGATTTTAATACTTCAGAGACCGTGCTAAGTTGATTTCTTTGAGGAAAACAATGGGGAAGCTCTAGTATCTCTTTTTCAAAGCTCAGAAGAAGTAATAGTTGATCATGCTACTAATGTAAGGTTCTCTATCTCTAAAATCCCGTCTAAGTTCTTCTCCATTTTTGAAGTTTGTGGACTACAATTGTGTAAATTCCTCTTCTTTCATCCTAATTTGCTGGTGGTGGAAGTCATTGTAGCATGAAGTTTATCTTGGTTTTCATTTGAAGCTCAAAGATATTTGGTTGGTTCTTTGTCTAATAAAAAAAGTCCAGGTGACTTATTAGCATTTTGGGTTGAATACAAGTTGTCAGCTCTTTAAATTCTCAATGGAATCTTAGAAGATCTTCTTAAGGCTTGTGGAACTCCATTCTTGCCATTTTAAGTCTTAGATGTTTTGGTCATCTGCGTTTAAGGCCCAACTTATTTAATTTTGTTTGAAGGAGTTTCAAAGAGGTTTTAAGTCAAGTCTTCCATTTGAGAAGATCGCTTCAAAGCTGCTCGAATTATTGCCTACCTTCGGTGTTCTAAGCTCATTGTTGTCTTCTACATCCAATCTTTTGTTTTTTTTGGAATGATTTTGTTATTTCAACCTTGTTTTGTTTTGCTTTTGAATTTTTCTTTGTCTTGATTGTTTCTGTTTCAATAAAAAATCCCACTTGCTAGGTGAGAGATAAGGGGTGATGCGGTCTCTTTGTCTAATTCTTCCGGTTTGAGTCCACTCCCTTGGTCGTCTTCCACTAATAAAGATTGAAAACTCAGGATTCTGAACACATCCTTTTATCCCTGCAATCAGCCTTTAATGCATGAGAATATCTTCGAGAAAATCCAGTGGAACCCTTTTTTTTGTTGGAATCCAACCCTTTTTCTGTTGGAACGATACTCCACAATCTCATTAGCTATAAGAATTGGATTTGTTATTTGTCTCCCTTCAATGAAAGCATGGGAGGAAGAAGAATTAGTACTAGGCATGACTTCCTTCAATCTTCCAGTAAGTACTTTATTGATTCTTTTTTCTTTTTGGATAAGATATAAGTAACTTATTGATTATCTTGTAAATCGAAGTGGTTAAACTGATTGGCCGAAAGTCTTAGAGGCTTTGAGTAACTTATTGATTATCTTGTAAAAGGCTCACTAAGGTGCACGCCTAGGCTCAAGTCACGCAGATGGGGCTTATTTGTGAAGAAGCAAGGTGTTTTCACTAAAGCTCGGCTTAGGGGAAGGCGCACCTAGGTTCAAGTCACATTAAGCGTGGGCTTTTTTATAACTAATGGGCTAGGCTTTAATTAAAAAAAAATTATTATATAGGTTTTTCAAACCTATTACATGAAAGTTAAGAAACAACTCTTCTCCTGCACGGCTTTTTTTCAACGCACGTCTTCATCTACCTCTTCCGTTCCCTTTCTGCTTCATCTTCAAAGAATATTTTATACATTTCAAAGAGTAGTTTTCTGTTGTGTTTTGTTTTTTGGGTAGAAAACTAATTTTATAATATTTTATATATTAGAGTTAATCCCAATTTCACCTTGGTTATATACTTATATTTTATACATTGTTGCTTTTCAAACATATGTGTGTGTATATATTTTTTCTTTTTATATATAGTGTGCCTTCTGAAAAAAAGCCCGCGTCTTTTTGTGCGCCTTGCGCCTAGCTCCAGAGGACCATTGCGCCTTAGTGCGCCTTGAGCCTTTAAAAACACTGGCTTTGACAAATGAAACATCTTCTGAACTAAGCAGGTAAAGTTCTCTTTGATGCAAGCATTAAGCCTTCTATTCTTATAACATTCAGCAAAAAGAGCCCTGAAATCAGATGTCAATAAGCTCCAAAAGAAAATTTCTGCAAGTACCTTGGAGGCATGATTTTTGCGCAGTTGTGCTATATTTTCTTTCGTTTATAACTGTCCATTTTCTTCTATTCCCCTGCCAACTCCCCGAAAGAAGCTATCTGAGTGAAAATAAAAGCCACATCTTTCTTCTATGAGAAAGAAGTTCTGTTATTGAACATAATATGAAAGAGTGAAATTAAAAACAGTGGTAGTTAGTGATGTCTATGATTTATATATTACTGTGGCTTCCACGGGTTGGTGATAACCGTGTCATGAAATTCTTAATATATGATGGTTGCTCAGTTTTTCTGCTGAATTAATTTCTATTTTCTATACTTACCTGGATTTTTTTTCATCAACTTCTCCATTTCTCTGCCTATTATTTTAACTTATATAGACATTGAAAGTGAAGTAATTGTTGGCGATCCATCTGCAGTCAGCTGTGAGTGTAAATAATGATGACGATTCTGGTGATCATGATGGTGATGGACAATGGCCTTTCCATAATTTCGTCGAGCAAATTCTTCTTGATATGTTTGATTCTAGTAAGAATTTTCATATTACTTTCTAAATTTTGGATATACTGACAGTGATTTCTCTTTTACTGAGTTGCTGTATTTATTTTTAACCTTTTACTTATAAAATATCAGATTGGGAAGTCCGTCATGGTAGTGTGATGGCCCTGAGAGAAATTTTAACCCATCAAGGAGGTTGTGCTGGAGTACTGTTGCCTGACATTAGCATAGACGGTGCTCCCTTCTCCACGTTAGAAGATGAAAGCGTGCCAAATAAGTTAAAGCGAGAAAGAGATATTGATTTAAATACACAGTTGATGGAGGACGAATTTGAGTTTAAACTGAAAAGGCCAAAGTTTGAAGATGCCTCATGTCCCCATGTCAATGTGATGGTCAGTGCCGATGAGGACATTAACTTAGGGGTCAATTTGAAAGTTGAAACTGATGATAGGCTTATGCCTGATGATCAGCCTGGAGTTCAATTTGAAATTTGCTCTGTAAAGGTGGAGGATCATCCCAATGGTTCATGCTATCCGCATGTTGATACACCTGCTGCAGCGGTCGAGGAGTGCCCTGATAGTAAATTACCTTGTGAGGATACTACTATGCCGACAAACTTTTCTGAAAATCGCGAGCTGAGGAATTTGGTTAAATTGACTAGGCATTCTTGGCTGAAAAATTTTGAATTTCTTCAAGATTGTGCAATTCGTCTGTTGTGTATTTTACTTCTAGATCGGTATGTTTTATTGCTTGCTTAGACTGTAATTTTCTAGGTTTATCTTATCACTTTTTTGTGGTCCTTTTCATTTATTGAGATTAGAGTCAAAATTATTTTCCATTTGTTGAGAGATGCTTTTCTCTCTATATATCTTGCAGGTTTGGAGATTATGTATCCGATCAGGTTGTTGCTCCTGTGCGTGAAACCTGCGCCCAAGCATTGGGTGCAGTGTTCAAGTACATGCATCCTACATTAGTTAACGAAACATTACATATCTTGCTGCAAATGCAGGTAAGTTTCAAGTAAGTACGTCTACAATTGGTAAATATGGTATTATTGTTTAGCAGTATGATTGATTTTGTGAAACAATCCAAGTCTAAAGCTATGTTTGTTGTTTTTAACACTACTTTTATTCTTTTATTCAGTTCAGGCAGGAATGGGAAATTCGTCATGGGAGTCTTTTAGGCATAAAGTATTTGGTTGCCGTACGAAAGGTATAATTTTGTCCCTACTTGTATCTCTAGTAGCTCTTTTGAATTATGTTGGGTTTCATGATTTAGCATAGGTTATTTTATCCAAATAGAATCCCTAAACCTCACTATGCTTTATGCATGTGAGGAGGGCCTCAAGCGTAAAGGTCGGTTAAAGGTTAGTTATTTGGTTTGATGTTAGACCTCAAGGCTAAAATGTTAAGAGGGACTTCAGTATTGAAAAGGCTAAGAAGATTATTGAAGTAGATTTGTTGAACTTGTATTCTTTTCAATTGCATCATGAGAAGCTCATAATAATAGGAATTCATTCTTGGTACGTTGGAGTAGTTTTCAATATTACTCGGTCGATTCAATTGCATCGTGAAAGGGATTTCTTATGGGAAGAATTGAATATTTGTTTCTTTAATTGAAGATCCTTGGTATGTTGGAGAGTTTTTAATATTACTCGGTGGATTCAAGTTCGACAACCATGAAGAAATAGGACATGTGGCAGTGAAAGTGGAATGGAGCCTGCACATAGTGGATTTGTTGGGGGAAGGAATGCTATCATCATTTATTTGTGGGTTGTTTTTACCTCTCCACCTGCCGATTCAATTTGGCTGGAATTCGAGTTGTAACTGGACCTTTGGGATTTCTTCTCATTGTGAAGATTTATACTGGTGACCGTTTAAGCTAAATCAACAAGGCTTTATTCTAGAGGATGCATTGGGGGCACCTTCCAAGCATTGATCATTTCTCAAGACACATTAATTGAATGGATACGAAGTGGGCGTTCGTATTTGTTGGTCAACAATTTCAGGGGTGCAATAGATATTCTTGAGGACTTAAACTATGAAAGCCTTGCTGAAATCTAGTTCAAAAGAAATCAGATACTTTTTCAAGAAAAGTAATTGATTGGCTTGTTCGAGCAACCAGCTTGGACTATTGTCTCCATGTAGAATTTTCTTTCTAAGTTCTTTGATGACTTTTGCACTAAGGATTTAGCTAATTTGGAGTGCTTCTTTGACTTTACAACATAGTCCTTTGCTCTATATAAGTATAATTTTTTTTTTGAAACATATGTATGTATTTGTACTTGCTGTTTTTTGTTTTTTGTTTTGGTTGAGCATTATTCTCTTCCATTATTTTAATGGAAAGTTTCATATCCTTTTGAAAAAAAAGTATGCATCTCTAGTAAGAGTTTCAACGACAAATGTCTTTGTTTGGATTGTAGTTGGTCTCACCATTCACCAGTCGATGTTTACACACTTTTGAGCTTCAACACTGCCAACTTATTTTCCTTTTCTTTATGCGGTCCCATTTAATCAATGAGTTGTGGCTTACACACTTTTGATCTTTAAAACTACCAACCATTTTTCTTTTATGCGGTCCATGTAATTAAACAGGCCGTGTACGTTCAGCATGTTATCTACATATTCTTTCATGTCTAATTTCTTGTTGAAATTAAGTTCACAATTTGCACCCTCCCATACCCAGTTGTTGGAGCTTGTTGTTTTTGTTCTTTTTTTGAATAATTGGATTCATCTCCCAAGAGCAGCTCTTACTGGATGATCTTGGGGCCTTTGTATTTAATGCATCCCCCATCATAACATAAAGGTTTATGTTGAACTTCTCTTGTGGGAGCTTTCTGTCTTGCCTCTTAGATCAGTCTTGGAAGCTGGAAACTTCAGGTTTATTCTCTAGCAGACGAGCAATAAAATCTTTGGTGAAAAGAGCATAGATTTTCCCACAAAGCTTTGGAAAGAGGTCTTGAGAAGTAAACATTCGGGTATAAAATTCGTTTATTGGTTAGTTATTGGAGTCGAGGGGCATCGACAACGACAAGGTACAAGGAGCATGTCCTATATTAACATCTATATATCCCCCAATTAGTGTGTTTATTAAGACGAAAGCTGGAAATGGTGTCCTTTCCTCTGTTGTGACACTGCCATTAAATTTTGACATTTTTTTTTAAAATTTGAACCATCAGTATGCTATAGTCCTTTCCAAGGGACATCAAGAATTTTTATTGCGGTTCTTAAATAATTTATTTATTTTATTATTATTCATATTTTCTTTTTGAAAAAGGAAACAAGCCTCTTCACCAAGATAATGATTGGACATTACAAAGAAAGTGGCGATACAACGAAGAGACATAAGAGAGGATCGACGAGTGCATCCGAACATCTTAATTAGGTTGATGCCCCCTTAGCACTCTCATCATATCTAAAGTAAGTAAAGATGAATAAGAGATAGGTGTCCAAACCCATTAGGACCCACTACAAAGCTAAAATAAAACATTACATACTTGAAACCAATACAAAGAAAAGTAATAAAGTAAAAACAGCAAAGCCTCTTTGTGAGAAATCAAGATTGAAATGGAGGAACGATGGAGGCCTTCCAGTTTAGACTAATATCTTGAATGGATAACGCATCAAAGGTTTTTGATAGGGAGCGTCACGAGGAGGCGTTGAGTCGAGTTATCCCAAATCAAATTGCCCAAGGGGAAGCTTTGTCTTGAAATACTCTTTGGTTTCTTTCTAACCAGAGCTCTGTACTGCATTCACCCAAATCAACCTTGGTTTATTATTATAGAAACCAATCTTTTGTTGAGCAAAATCATAAAATGGAAAGGGGCTTACTAAGACCATTACCCGAAAAATGACGACCACAGAGCAAAGAAGAGAAAATGGTGCAGCGTCTTACATGCTACTAGCGCCATAGCTATGCTACCAAGTCTAACCAGCACTGTGTCGTCAAAACCCCTGGTGTGAAGCACGTGAATCTGACTGCCAAGAAAAGTGCTAGCGGACCTAATGTTCGGTTACCGGCAAAAGGATTCAGGGGATTCCTCACTTGAGGCCAAATGATGATCAAATAAGGAAAGTGTAGGAAAACCTAAAAAAGGAAAATGTAACATACTTACAATAATATAATTATAACACTTTGTAGTTCGAGCATTAGTCTATTTTCAGTCCATAGCTTTGGTTCTGCCATGTAATCCTCGTGGGAATATGTAGCTCAACACAAAAGAGAATAGAAACTCTAGTTGTATGGTAGTTTTTGAAATAGAGAGAAATCACAAGAAAACTGCTAGATCCCCTATACTCCTCACGTATAGTAGAAAGAATCGTAAAAACAGAATTACACGTGGATCAGGAGGAGAGGAAGAAGGGCAGGACCACCACGCAGTGGGCCCAACAGTTAGTTAGTATAAATATAAGGAGAAGGAAAGAGAGAGAGGCATTGAAGATAATTTCTGGAAAGGAGGAGGCTGCTTCATCCTTGCGGGGAAGGAGGCAGAAGGGTTCAGGTTTTATTGTTCGATATTATTATTATTCATTTGATTTGTTGAGTCATTTACGTTGATTGTACCTCTCTTTACGTAAGCATTAGTCATCTGTGTTTTGAAGTCTTGATCGGGATTTGAACCTTATATATATCGTTGTATTGAAGAACCTATATTGTAATTCCTTTAAGAATTTCAATACAAAGATACAGCTGCAGTATCTTTACAGATTGGTATCAGAGCTCATTACCTGGGCAGAAGATCAGTCATGGCAAAGAAAGTGGAAGAAAGAATTGAAGCAGTGGAACAAGAACTCCAACGATTACCGTTAATGGAAGAGAACTTGTCCTTGATATCGAAAAGCATACAAGAGATGAATAAGCAGATAGATAAACAGCAACTGATTATGAAGTATATTGAAGGAATCGTACGTGAGGAAATTTCGACGGGAAAGAAAGTGGAAAATCCAGGGAGTCAAACGAAAGACACCGAAACGATCATCGTGGGAACTTCCGATGGATCGAAGAAAGAAGGGAAGAATGATGAGGAAAAAGCGGCCGATCGAAGTAAGTTTAAGAAGGTCGAAATGCCGGTTTTCAATGGAACAGACTCAGATTCCTGGCTATTCCGAGCAGATCGCTACTTCAAAATCCATGAGTTAACCGATACGAAAAAACTAACGGTAGCAGTGATAAGCTTCGATGGACCAGCTCTGGATTGGTATAGATCGAGCGACAAATTGGAAAAGTTTAAAAGTTGGGAAGAATTGAAGCAAAGGCTGTTAGTCCGGTTTCGAACCATTCGCGATGGATCCCTGGTCGGAGATTCTTAACAATCAAACAGGAGACGACGATGGAGGAATATCGAAATCGATTCGATAAGTATTTGGCCTCGGTAGCGTTTCTTCAAACTATCGTATTGGAAGAGACCTTCATGAATGGGCTAAGCCCATGGCTAAAATCAGAAGTGGATGCGTTGGAGCCCGTAGGACTGGCCCATATGATGAAACTGGCCCTGAAAATCGAAAATAGAGAAATGGTTTGGAAGGAGTGTGGGCTAAGTAGCGTGTTCGGCGGGAATCATCAATTTAAATATATCAATGGGAAACCCACAAACCCAATCACAACAACCCCGAATTTAACTAGAAACAATTGGCCGATGAGAACAATCACCCTGAAAGAAGTTACGGTAGAGGAAAAAAAGAAAGAGGGTCCTACCAAGCGACTCTCAGACGCGGAATTCTAATCACGGAGGGAGAAAGGGCTGTGTTTTCGGTGTAATGAGAAATATCACGCGGGACACCGATGCCGAGCGAGGGAGCAGAAAGACTTACGAATGCTGGTGGTACTAGAAAACGGGGAAGAACTAGAAATTATTGAGGAAGAATTCGTTGATACTGAATCAGAGGAGAAAATTGTCGCAATAGGGAATGTAGAGAATCTGAACATTGAATTGTCCATAAACTTTGTTGTAAGATTATCCAACCCGGGAACAATGAAGGTAAAGGGAAAGATACAATGCACTGACGTGGTGGTGCTCATTGACTGTGGAGCCACCCACAACTTCATTGCAGACAACCTGGTAACATCTCTCAAATTACCATTGATTGAAACCTACAATTATGGAGTCATTCTGGGGTCCGGATCTGCCGTGAAAGGAAATGGGATTTGTGGCCAAGTTGAGGTTATGGTGGGAGAATGGAAAATTGTTGATAGTTTCTTGCCATTGGAATTAGGGGGAGTAGATGTAATCTTGGGTATGCAATGGTTGCACTCGTTAGGAGTGACTGAATTCGATTGGAGGAAGTTGGTGATGACATTCCAGCATGAAGGGAAAAGGGTAATGATAAAGGGAGACCCAAGCCTCACTAAAACGAGGGTGAGTTTGAAATCGATGATGAAGTCATGGAGAGCAGAGGATCAAGGGTACTTGGTAGAATGTCGAGCCATGGAAGGAAGATTATCTGTGGAAGGGTTAGATAATGAAGAAGAAACCACAGCTGCTGACACCATGCTTCCAGCATTGTTGAATAGATTCAGGGATGTGTTTGAATGGTCGGGGGTACTGCCTCCAAAGAGAGACATAGAGCACCATATACACCTCAAGAAAGGGGTGGATCCAGTGAACGTCAGACCGTACCGATACGCTCATCATCAAAAAGAAGAAATGGAAAGACTGGTAGATGAAATGTTACAATCTGGAATCATCAAACCGAGCAGTAGCCCTTATTCCAGACCAGTACTTTTGGTGAAAAAGAAGGATGGAAGTTGGAGATTTTGTGTAGACTATCGAGCATTAAATAATGTAACCATCCCGGACAAATTCCCATTCCGGTGGTAGATGAGCTATTCGACGCGTTGAATGGGGCCAATATATTTTCTAAGATTGACCTTAAGGCCGGTTACCATTAGATCCGAATGCATCCGGGGGACGTGGAAAAAACAGCCTTTCGCACACATGAAGGACACTATGAGTTTTTGGTCATGCTGTTTGGGTTGACTAATGCACCAGCCACGTTTCAAGCTCTGATGAACCAGATATTCAAACCATACATGCGACGATTTGTCTTGGTGTTCTTCGATGACATCTTGATATACAACAGGGGAGTGGCAGAACATTTGCAGCATTTGGAAGTAGTATTGGAAGCCTTGCGGGAAAACGAGATGTATGCTAATATAGGCAAATGCAGCTTTGCCAAGAAAAGAATTGGATACTTAGGCCACTTTATATCGGAGAAAGGTATTGAGGTGGATCCAGAGAAGATAAGAGCCATTAAAGAGTGGCCAACCCCCACTAGTGTTCGAGAAGTTCGAGGATTTTTGGGCCTCACTGGATACTATAGGAAATTCGTGCAAAACTATGGCAGTATCGCCAGTCCATTGACACAGTTGCTGAAAACCGGGGCTTATCGGTGGACAGAAGATTCAAGCGTCGCGTTTGAAAACTTGAAGAGGGCTATGATGACCCTACCGGTGCTGGCTATGCCAGACTTTAACCTTCCCTTTGAAGTGGAAACAGATGCTTCAGGGTTTGGGGTGGGGCCAATTTTGATACAAGCCAAGAGGCCAATAGCTTACTTTAGTAAAACCTTGTGTATGAGGGATAGAGCTCGCCCAGTTTATGAAAGAGAATTGATAACCGTGGTGTTTGCTGTGCAAAGGTGGAGACCGTACCTGTTGGGGAAGAAATTCACGATAAAAACTGATAAGAAGTCACTCAAATTCTTGCTGGAACAGAGGGTAATTCAGCCCCAATATCAGAGGTGGATAGCCAAGCTCTTGGGATACTCATTTGAGGTAGTATATAACTCAGGATTGGAAAACAAAGCAGCTGATGCTTTGTCCAGAATGCCTCCATCAGTGCATCTGAATCAACTTTCAGCTTCAGCCGTACTCGACTTGACAGCCATTCAAGAAGAAGTAGAAAATGACCCACAGTTGAGAGAAATCAGGAAGAAAGTAGAAGAACAACAAGGTGAGGTACCAAATTTTTCCCTACAAAATGGAATATTGAAGTATAAAGGAAGATTGGTGCTTTCAAAGACCTCCGCGTTGCTGCCCACTATCATGCATACATACCATGATTCTGTTTTTGGAGGACACTCGGGGTTCCTTAGAACCTATAAGAGGATGACAGGGGAAATTTATTGGGAAGGAATGAAAAAAGACATCAAGAAATACTGTGAGGAATGCTTAATATGTCAGAAAAATAAAACCTTAGCTTTATCACCCGCAGGGCTACTCCTACCACTGGAGATTCCTAAGGTAGTATGGGCGGATATCTCTATGGATTTTATAGAGGGACTACCAAAATCAGCTGGAAAAGAGGTAATCTTTGTTATTGTAGACCGCCTGAGTAAATATGGCCACTTTATAGCCATTGAGCACCCTTACACAGCTAGCTCTGTAGCTGCAATTTTCGTTGTAGTGAGACTGCATGGTTATCCACAAACCATTGTATCAGATAGGGATAAAATATTTATAAGCCATTTCTGGAAGGAAATGTTCAGGTTGGCTGGAACTAAATTGCATAGAAGTTTCGCTTATCATCCCCAATCCGACGGTCAAACAGAAGTGGTCAACAAATGTGTGGAAGTATATCGAGGTGTTTTTGTGGATAGAAACCAAAGGATTGGAGTGACTGGTTGCACTGGGCAGAATATTGGTATAATACCACATACCATAGTTCTATCGGCATTACACCATTTCAGGCTGTTTACGGTCGATTGCCACCACCTCTCATCCAATATGGTGACATGGAGACCCCCAATTCAACCCTGGATCAGCAGCTGAAAGAGAGGGACGTGACGATAAATGCATTGAAGGAACATCTCCG
This sequence comes from Cucumis hystrix, assembly GCA_025688845.1. NCBI lineage: Eukaryota > Viridiplantae > Streptophyta > Magnoliopsida > Cucurbitales > Cucurbitaceae > Cucumis > Cucumis hystrix. The sequence continues at coordinate 12,958,982 of CM046888.1, read as the reverse complement.
TCTGGCGCAAGAGAGAATGAAAAAATATGCTGACCGCAAACGAAGGGATGTGGAATTTCAAGTTAATGACATGGTATTTTTGAAGATTCGGCCCTACAGACAGATTTCACTAAGAAGGAAGAGAAATGAGAAGTTATCACCAAAATTTTTTGGACCCTTTAAAATTCTGGAAAGGATCGGAACAGTAGCTTATCGATTGGAGTTACCCAGTTCAGCTTCAATTCATTCGGTATTCCATGTATCCCAACTGAAGAAGGCTCTCAGAAATCATGAACAGGTGCAGCAACTTGTCCCTTATATGAATGAGAAATATGAATGGTTGACTAAACCGGAAGAAGTGCTCGTCTACCGAAAGAACCCTACTACAAAGGAGTGCGAAGTGTTGATCAGTTGGAAAGGTTTACCACCTCATGAAGCAACATGGGAAGACTGCAAAGATTTCAAGCAACAATTCCCTGATTTCCACCTTGAGGACAAGGTGGGTTTAGAAGGGGAGAGTAATGCTAGACCCCCTATACTCCTCACGTATAGTAGAAAGAATCGTAAAAACAGAATTACACGTGGATCAGGAGGAGAGGAAGAAGGGCAGGACCACCACGCAGTGGGCCCAACAGTTAGTTAGTATAAATAGAAGGAGAAGGAAAGAGAGAGAGGCGTTGAAGATAATTTCTGGAAAGGAGGAGGCTGCTTCATCCTTGCGGGGAAGGAGGCAGAAGGGTTCAGGTTTTATTGTTCGATATTATTATTATTCATTTGATTTGTTGAGTCATTTACGTTGATTGTACCTCTCTTTACGTAAGCATTAGTCATCTGTGTTTTGAAGTCTTGATCGGGATTTGAACCTTATATATATCGTTGTATTGAAGAACCTATATTGTAATTCCTTTAAGAATTTCAATACAAAGATACAGCTGCAGTATCTTTACAGATTGGTATCAGAGCTCATGACCTGGGCAGAAGATCAGTCATGGCAAAGAAAGTGGAAGAAAGAATTGAAGCAGTGGAACAAGAACTCCAACGATTACCGTTAATGGAAGAGAACCTGTCCTTGATATCGAAACGCATACAAGAGATGAATAAGCAGATAGATAAACAGCAACAACAACAGCAACTGATTATGAAGTATATTGAAGGAATCGTACGTGAGGAAATTTCGACGAGAAAGAAAGTGGAAAACCCAGGGAGTCAAACGAAAGACACCGAAACGGTCATCGCGGGAACTTCCGATGGATCGAAGAAAGAAGGGAAGAATGATGAGGAAAAAGCGGCCGATCGAAGTAAGTTTAAGAAGGTCGAAATGCCGGTTTTCAATGGAACAGACCCGGATTCCTGGCTATTCCGAGCAGATCGCTACTTCAAAATCCATGAGTTAACCGATACGGAAAAACTAACGGTAGCAGTGATAAGCTTCGATGGACCAGCTCTGGATTGGTATAGATCGAGCGACGAATTAGAAAAGTTTAAAAGTTGGGAAGAATTGAAGCAAAGGCTGTTAGTCCGGTTTCGAATCATTCGCGATGGATCCCTGGTCGGACGATTCTTAACAATCAAACAGGAGACGACGGTGGAGGAATATCGAAATCGATTCGATAAGTATTTGGCCCCGGTAGCGTTTCTTCAAACTATCGTATTGGAAGAGACCTTCATGAA
>CM046888.1:12881769-12957232 GCA_025688845.1 Cucumis hystrix | reverse complement strand
AAAGAAAGTGGAAGAAAGAATTGAAGCAGTGGAACAAGAACTCCAACTATTACCGTTAATGGAAGAGAACCTGTCCTTGATATCGAAAAGCATACAAGAGATGAATAAGCAAATAGATAAACAGCAACAACAACAACTGATTATGAAGTATATTGAAGGAATCGTATGTGAGGAAATTTCGACGGGAAAGAAAGTGGAAAACCCAGGGAGTCAAACGAAAGACACCGAAACGATCATCGCGGGAACTTCCGATGGATCGAAGAAAGAAGGGAAGAATGATGAGGAAAAAGCGGCCGATCGAAGTTTAAGAAGGTCGAAATGCCGGTTTTCAATGGAACAGACCCGATTCCTGGCTATTCCGAGCAGATCGCTACTTCAAAATCCATGAGTTAACCGATACAGAAAAACTAACGGTAGCAGTGATAAGCTTCGATGGACCAGCTCTGGATTGGTATAGATCGAGCGACGAATTGGAAAAGTTTAAAAGTTGGGAAAGGTTGTTAGTCCGGTTTTGAACCATTCGCTATGGATCCCTGATCGGACGATTCTTAACAATCAAACAGGAGACGACGGTGGAGGAATATCGAAATCGATTCGATAAGTATTTGGCCTCGGTAGCGTTTCTTCAAACTATCGTATTTGAAGAGACCTTCATGAATGGGCTAAGCCCATGGCTGAAATCAAAAGTGGATGCGTTGGAGCCCGTAGGACTGGTCCATATGATGAAACGGGTCCTGAAAATCGAAAATAGAGAAATGGTTCGGAAGGAGTGTGGGCTAAGTAGCGTGTTCGGTGGGAATCATCAATTTAAATATATCAATGGGAAACCCACAAACTCAATCACAACAACCCCGAATTTAACTGGAAACAATTGGCCGATGAGAACAATCACCCTGAAAGAAGTTACGGCAGAGGAAAAAAAGAAAGAGGGTCCTACCAAGCGACTCTCAGACGCGGAATTCCAATCACGGAGGGAGAAGGGGCTGTGTTTTCGGTGTAATGAGAAATATCACGCGGGACACCGATGCCGAGCGAGGGAGCAGAAAGAATTACGAATGCTGGTGGTACTAGAAAACGGGGAAGAACTAGAAATTATTGAGGAAGAATTCGTTGATACTGAATCAGAGGAGAAAATTGTCGCAATAGGGAATGTAGAGAATCTGAACATTGAATTGTCCATAAACTCTGTTGTAGGATTATCCAACCCGGGAACAATGAAGGTAAAGGGAAAGATACAAGGCACTGACGTGGTGGTGCTCATTGACTGTGGAGCCACCCACAACTTCATTGCAGACAACCTGGTAACATCTCTCAAATTACCATTGACTGAAACCTCCAACTATGGAGCCATTCTGGGGTCCGGATCTGCCGTGAAAGGAAAGGGGATTTGTGGCCAAGTTGAGGTTATGGTGGGAGAATGGAAAATTGTTGATAGTTTCTTGCCACTGGAATTAGGGGGAGTAGATGTAATCCTGGGTATGCAATGGTTGCACTCGTTAGGAGTGACTGAATTCGATTGGAGGAAGTTGGTGATGACATTCCAGCATGAAGGGAAAAGGGTAATGATAAAGGGAGACCCAAGCCTCACTAAAATGAGGGTGAGTTTGAAATCGATGATGAAGTCATGGAGCGCAGAGGATCAAGTGTACTTGGTAGAATGTCGAGCCATGGAAGGAAGATTATCTGTGGAAGAGTTAGATAGTGAAGAAGAAACCACAGCCGCTGACACCATGCTTCCAGCATTGTTGAATAGATTCAGGGATGTGTTTGAATGGCCGGGGGTACTGCCTCCAAAGAGAGACATAGAGCACCATATACACCTCAAGAAAGGGGTGGATCCAGTGAACGTCAGACCGTACCGATACGCTCATCATCAAAAAGAAGAAATGGAAAGACTGGTAGATGAAATGTTACAATCTGGAATCATCAGACCGAGCAGTAGCCCTTATTCCAGCCCAGTACTTTTGGTGAAAAAGAAGGATGGAAGTTGGAGATTTTTTGTAGACTATCGAGCATTAAATAATGTAACCATCCCGGACAAATTTCCCATTCCGGTGGTAGATGAGCTATTCGACGAGTTGAATGGGGCCAATATATTTTCTAAGATTGACCTTAAGGCCGGTTACCATCAGATCCGAATGCATCCGGGGGACATGGAAAAAACAGCCTTTCGCACACATGGACACTGAGTTTTTGGTCATGCCGTTTGGGTTGACTAATGCACCAGCCACGTTTCAAGCTCTGATGAACCAGATATTCAAACCATCTATGCGACGATTTGTCTTGTTGTTCTTCGATGACATCTTGATATACAGCAGGGGAGTGGCAGAACATCTGCAGCATTTGGAAGTAGTATTGGAAGCCTTGCGGGAAAACGAGATGTATGCTAATATAGGCAAATGCAGCTTTGCCAAGAAAAGAATTGGATACTTAGGCCACTTTATATCGGAGAAAGGTATTGAGGTGGATCCAGAGAAGATAAGAGCCGTTAAAGAGTGGCCAACCCCCACTAGTGTTCGAGAAGTTCGAGGAATTTTGGGCCTCACTGGATACTGTAGGAAATTCGTGCAAAACTATGGCAGTATCGCCAGTTCATTGACACAGTTGCTGAAAACCGGGGCTTATCGGTGGACAGAAGATGCAAGCGTCGCGTTTGAAAACTTGAAGAGGGCTATGATGACCCTACCGGTGCTGGCTATGCCAGACTTTAACCTTCCCTTTGAAGTGGAAACAGATGCTTCAGGGTTTGGGGTGGGGCAGTTTTGATACAAGCCAAAAGCTTACTTTAGTAAAACCTTGTGTATGAGGGATAGAGCTCGCCCAGTTTATGAAAGAGAATTGATAGCAGTGGTGTTTGCTGTGTAAAGGTGGAGACGGTACCTGTTGGGGAAGAAATTCACGGTAAAAACTGATCAAAAGTCACTTAAATTCTTGCTGGAACAGAGAGTAATTCAGCCCCAATATCAGAGGTGGATAGCCAAGCTCTTGGGATACTCATTTGAGGTAGTATATAACCCAGGATTGGAAAACAAAGCAGCCGATGCTTTGTCCAGAATGCCTCCATCAGTGCATCTGAATCAACTTTCAGCTACAACCGTACTCGACTTGACAGCCATTCAAGAAGAAGTAGAAAATGACCCACAGTTGAGAGAAATCAGAAAGAAAGTAGAAGAACAACAAGGTGAGGTACCAATTTTTTCCCTACAAAATGGAATATTGAAGTATAAAGGAAGATTGGTGCTTTCAAAGACCTCCGCGTTGCTGCCCACTATCATGCATACATACCATGATTCTGTTTTTGGAGGACACTCGGGGTTCCTTAGAACCTATAAGAGGATGACAGGGGAAATTTATTGGGAAGGAATGAAAAAAGACATCAAGAAATACAGTGAGGAATGCTTAATATGTCAGAAAAATAAAACCTTAGCTTTATCACCTGCAGGGCTACTCCTACCACTGGAGATTCCTAAGGTAGTATGGGCGGATATCTCTATGGATTTTATAGAGGGACTACCAAAATCAGCTGGAAAGGAGGTAATCTTTGTTATTGTAGACCGCCTGAGTAAATATGGCCACTTTATAGCCATTAAGCACCCTTACACAGCTAGCTCTGTAGCTGCAATTTTCGTTAAGGAAGTAGTGTGACTGCATGGTTATCCACAAACCATTGTATCAGATAGGGACAAAATATTTGTAAGCCATTTCTGGAAGGAAATGTTCAAGTTGGCTGGAACTAAATTGCATAGAAGTTTCGCTTATCATCCCCAATCCGACGGTCAAATAGAAGTGGTTAACAAATGTGTGGAAGTATATCTGAGGTGTTTTTGTGGAGAGAAACCGAAGGATTGGAGTGACTGGTTGCACTGGGCAGAATATTGGTATAATACCACATACCATAGTTCTATCGGCATTACACCATTTCAGGCTGTTTACGGTCGATTGCCTCCACCTCTCATCCAATATGGTGACATGGAGACCCCCAATTCAACCCTGGATCAGCAGCTGAAAGAGAGGGACGTGACGATAAATGCACTGAAGGAACATCTCCGTCTGGCGCAAGAGAGAATGAAAAAATATGCTGACCGCAAACGAAGGGATGTGGAATTTCAAGTTAATGACATGGTATTTTTGAAGATTCGGCCCTACAGACAGATNAAAAACAGAATTACACGTGGATCAGGAGGAGAGGAAGAAGGGCAGGACCACCACGCAGTGGGCCAACAGTTAGTTAGTATAAATAGAAGGAGAAGGAAAGAGAGAGAGGCGTTGAAGATAATTTCTGGAAAGGAGGAGGCTGCTTCATCCTTGCGGGGAAGGAGGCAGAAGGGTCCAGGTTTTATTGATATTGTTTATTATTCATTTGATGTGTTGAGTCATTTACGTTGATTGTACCTTTCTTTACGTAAGCATTAGTCATCTGTGTTTTGAAGTCTTATCGGGATTTGAACCTTATATATATCGTTGTATTGAAGAACCTATATTGTAATTCCTTTAAGAATTTCAATACAAAGATACAGCTGCAGTATCTTTACAAAAACCCTTTTGCAGGATTGGCTGATTGGGTGACCAAAAATGAATCTCTTGTAATATTGGTGGCTTTATGCTGTCTTTTTCTTTTTATTAGTAAAGGATATTTCATTCCAATACTTTGGAGTTTGGGCTCTAGTATTGTTGTTTAAGCTTCACATGTCTATCATCTTGCTGCTTTTCTCTTTGTTCCAGGAACTTCTTCATGATTTGCTTTCACGCATTCTCCCTGCGTGTAAAGCAGGGCTTGAGGACCCTGATGATGATGTCCAGGCTGTTGCAGCAGATGCTTTAATACCGGCTGCTGCTTCTATTGTTTCTCTCAAGGGTCCGACCTTGCATTCAATTGTGATGTTGCTCTGGGATATCCTACTTGATTTGGATGATCTAAGTCCTTCCACCAGCAGGTAATGTTTAGATATAACCCCCATGTCTGTCTTGGTAGAATTCATCGGAGTAAATCATGTTTGATGTTTTTCTGTTTGTTTAAAAGCCTTTAGGTATTTGTCTTTAGTGAGGATTTATCTTAAGTTTTCATGTAATGGCTGTAGTTTATTTCTAAACCGTAAGCTTTGTGATTTGTCTAAGTAGGCTTGTTTCCCCAATTGTTACTCTCATTAATAAAATTTCCGAGTCTAGATTTTTTCCAAGAAAATCAGCTTCATTAATGCTACTCTTCACCTCATATTTGATCTATTAGAAACCATTTGCTTCAATGACAAAAGAGAGAAAAATGTTGACCAATCGTGCAATTAGAGGTCTCCTGTTTAACTTTCCTGCTGCCATCTTTTGTACTTTTTGATTAATAGGATTTTATTTGGAAAAAAAAGGAAAAATGATTGGTTTTCTTTTCGTGTTGTATTACTCGTTCATCTTGTTCAAATTTGAGAGTTTTGGTCACTATGGTGAGATATTGGAGGAGAGACTTGAGGGATTTATTCGTTTTATTTATTATTTTTTTGAGGAAAGGAAACAAACTCTTACAAAAAAAACAACAATAATGTCAAATCTTGTTTACAACACAAAATATTGACAAGGAGTCGTACTCGTATTACATTGTTTTTACAATTACATAGGAGCATATTGTTTTTCCTATGCCACATCAGGGTTCTAATTCAATGGGAATTTGGACCGCACCGCACTCACACAGAGCACTGAGAAGTAGAACAATCCAAGTATTATCTATTCAACATTCATTTCTAATCATCTAGGGCTGGATTCCTGTACATCATACCCATTTGATTATCATTGGCACCATCTCACTATCTCTTTGTAATGATTACCTATTCTTTTTAAAAAATAAATTATTATTATTTTTAATCTTTTGAATTCTTTCACGTCCCGACAGAAGTCGTCGACCCTCTAAACTCCATCTCCATCTCTTTTCTTTCTTTCTTTTTTCTACAACCATTTTTGCTGTAGAGAGCTCAAGGCCTCTGCCACTAGCTGACCGCCACCGTTGCAACCGCCACCTTCTATTCTCTTTCTTCTCTTCTTCTTTTTTGTCTCCCTTTTGCTTTGCTTCTCCATTATCTTTGTCTTTTCTTAACTCCCTTTCTTCTCCATTTCTCCTTTCCTTTTTATTTCTTCGTTTCTTCTCCCTTTAGGAATGTAGTTTTAGTTTCTTTTTTTGTTATTATTTTTATTCACTTCACTACATTCACAAAACTGACCGACTATTGGGCATAGTTGGTTGGTCGGTGTACCTTACCATTCCAAAACTGTCGACAATCGATTAGTCAATGTCGGCTTTGGTCTGAGTTCAAAGCCAATGCCAATGGATCAACAAACTCCTTGAGGGATTGTTTGGGAGAAGAGCAACTTAGCTAAGGATTTTTGTGGGTGCATGACATACTGGCTATATTGTGGGTAATTTGGATGAACAATGTACGATTAACTTTTGAAGCCAAGTTATGAAGTGTGGAAATTAGTCCGGTTCTTGGGCAATCCTTTTTCTAATTCTTGTAATGTATCATTTCCAATTTTCACGACACATTAGTTTTCCACCTGAATTTTTTTTTTCCCGACACATTACAGTAGATTCAACACCTATCCAACTTTTAAGTTTTAACTTCTTGATCTTTGCTTTCTCATTATGTGCTATACTTGCTATATTCAATATTCATTGTCACCGTCGTTGATTTGGTTGTTGGCTAGGATTATGATAATAGTGGTCAATGGTACAAGTTGAAAATGTGAAAATGAAATTGTTAGGATGATATAGTGTTAAATTTACTTTTACCTATCAATTTAAGTTTTTGGGTCAATCGGTGATTTAAGATGATATTAGAGTAGATGATCGAAGAGATCTTGTGTTCAAACCCTGCAATGTTATTTCTCCCAATTAATATTGATTTCTACTTGTTGGGTTTTCTACCTATTTCAAGCCCACAAGTGAGAGGAGTTAGATGATATAATACTAAATTTATCTTCACCCATCAGCTTAACCATTTTGGGTCAGTCAGTAATTTAAGATGATTGGTTTCAATATGACTCAATGCAATCTTTTTTTGAAAATCCATTTATAAACTTGGATGCTCTAATTTATCCATTTCATCCTCATCACAAATTGTCTTATGGCTTTCCAATTATGCAGTGTAATGAATCTATTAGCGGAAATCTATTCCCAGAAAGAGATGTTTCCAAACATGTTTGAGGTGTTAACCTTAAGAGAGACCCAAGAGTATGATCTAAATGAAGCTATTCGTGTGCATGATACCCCAGAGGGCATATGTCTGCAAGAAAACCCATATGCATTAACATCATTGGCGCCAAGGTTATGGCCATTTATGAGGCATAGTATCACATCAGTTCGTTATTCAGCTATACGTACTTTGGTAGAATATCTTCAATGTTTACTATCTAATTATTTTCCATGGAGAAATTGTAGTTAGTTTAGTACAACGTTGATTACATTTACATGTTCCATGCTAAATTGATATTGATCTTTTCATTTCTTTCATCAACCAATACTCATTTTTACAGGAACGGTTGCTAGAAGCAGGATTGAAACAAAATATTTCTGTGCTTTCTGCTGCCATTTGGCCGACGACCATTTTGGGTGACACTCTTAGGATTGTGTTTCAGAATTTGCTTTTAGAATCAAATGATGATATTTTGGAATGTTCAGAGCGGGTTTGGAGGCTTCTTCTCCAGGTTTTTGTTTTTGCTTTAGCTAATTATTATTGTTGTTGTTGTTCTGTTGTGAATGTAATAAACACCCTCGTGTTTTTATGCTGGCTAGACTGCATTCTACCTTAGTGTTCTTATGTCTTTGTATTTGTATCCAACTGGTCTTCACTGCCCAAATTAATGGAAAAGGGTCTATATTTTGGATGGTTTATTTGTGATTTTTTGTTTTTCTTTATGTGTGTTTAACTGTCTATGCAATGCTTTCTCTTTGTATGTGTGTTTATCAAGTCTACAAAAAAGTAAAGGTAGTTGAGTCTTGTTATATAGCCCTGAAGTAATCCAATCAGACGTTAACCTTTCATAACTCTTGGTGACTACTTCCGAATCAAACAAACACCATCCACCCCACCCCCCCCCCCCCCCCCCCCCCCCCGAAAAAAAAAAGTAAAAAAGGAAATGGGACATATGCTCACACACATCTAGTTCCCTGGAAACAGTACTTTAGTGGGTTTCTTTCACCAATATTATCAATATTGCTGGGAGAGACTTGTTTTCCTTTCAAAAAAATCAATGTTGCTCAAAAAAAAAAAAAAAAACTGTTAGAGGAATTTATTTGAATTTGGTGAAATTATTGGGATTCTGTTCTCCATTGAAGTGTTTTAGATTGCATTTTGGTGATTCTGCTCTTTGGGTATTGTCAGTTGGAAGGAGCATTTGTAATTGGCAATGACCCTTAGTTACTCCTGTATCTTCTTTTTAATACTTTTCTAAGGCCAAAATGTTTTAGTCCATAGATTTTGGCGTTACCTTGGCCTCCTTGCATTGTAGACGATCAATCTTTTGTAGCTTTCCAGTTATTTTCCTTTTCTTAATTGTATGAAGGCAATTTCTCATCTTTTTGTCTCTTGCATGTTTCTCCTGTATGAATATATAAAGTGTTTTTGATCCTTGCTGCTGAAAATATTTTCATTCTTCTGGTGTTAGTCTCAAGTTAAGGAGTTGGAACTTGTCGCAAGATCATATGCATCATCGTGGATGGAGCTTGCAACAACTCCATATGGTTCCACGTTGGACAGTTCAAAATTATTTTGGCCAGTAGCCCTTCCTAGAAAAAGTCATTTTAGGGCGGCTGCTAAAATGAGAGCTGTAAAACTTGAAAATGAGTCTTCCAGCAGAGTAGGCATGGAGTTGGCAAAGGTAACTATTTCACATGAAAGAAATGGAGATTCTTCGTCCAGTTTTTCTAAGATCATTGTCGGTGCTGATGCGGATATCTCAGTGACTCATACCCGAGTTGTCACTGCAACAGCCTTGGGGATTTTCGCTTCCAAGTTGAATGAAGGATCTTTGCAAGATGTAATCAGTTCATTATGGAATGCATTTAAATCCTCATCTGGAGTTCGGCGGCAGGTACTTTGGAGTTTTATCTCAGTTTTTTTTTTCCTGTTTCTGTCTTCCCCACGCACCATTTTTTTCTGATTGCTCACATCCCATTAGGTAGCCTCCATTGTTCTTATTTCTTGGTTCAAGGAGATAAGGAACAAAGAGAACTCTATAGGTCATGGAGCTATTTCTTGCCTGCCCAATTATTTACGAGAATGGTTGTTGGATCTGTTAACGTGCTCTGATCCTGCATTTCCTACAAAGGATTCATCACTTCCTTACACTGAACTTTCAAGAACATATTCTAAGATGCGTGGCGAGGCTACACAATTAGTACGGGCTATTGAGTCATCTGGGTTGTTTAAGGATTCCTTTTCAGGTACTCAGATTGACTTTAAAAACTTGACTGCTGATGATGCGATTAATTTTGCATCGAAAATTTCAACACCCATTGGAGATATTGATGAAAATGGGTTGGAGGGAAGGCAGGCTATTGATGATATAGAGTCATTGAAACAACGTCTTTTGACAACTTCAGGGTATTTGAAATGCGTTCAGGTATTTAGAGATTTTGAATTTTGCAGCTGTATTTCTTTCCTTTGATGCTTGAATTCTCATGTTGGCTTTTTCCGTCCATTTTACACAGTACACAGTACAATGTTGTAGATGAAGTTTCCATCATAAAACATGGGTAATCGAACTATGATATTGTACAAGCAAGTGCACCACATTGAATTTTTGCGTTTGAATTAAATTGTTTCCATCATTATTGGAGAGCTTTTCCTAACTGTTCTATTATCTTTCGCTACTGGTGTTCATCATGCCACTGCAAGATTATGGCTTGATAGATTATTGTATTTTAATTTTTCTCAACATTCCATCTGTCTTGGAAAATTCCCAGAGTAATTTGCATATCTCGGTCTCTGCAATGGTTGCTGCTGCAGTTGTTTGGATGTCTGAACTTCCAGCCAGACTCAATCCAATCATTTTGCCTTTGATGGCTTCTATAAAAAGAGAGCAGGTAAATATTTGCTGATGTATAAACATAGCATTCAGAGACATAGATATAATATAATAATCACAAATACCATTTGGAATTATTTGAAGGAGGAAATACTACAACAAAAAGCAGCAGATGCACTAGCAGAGCTAATTTGTCAGTGTGTTCTACGTAAACCTGGGCCAAATGATAAGTTAGTAAAAAATATTTGTACTTTGACCTGCATGGACGCTTCTGAAACACCTCAAGCGGCAGTTATTTGCTCCATGGAGGTAATTGATGAACAAGATATTCGTTCTTCTGGGACTAATACGAGAAAATCAAGAACAAAAGTTCATGTTCCGTCTGGTACTGATGATCGATCAAGAATTGAGGGCTTCATTAGCAGACGTGGGTCTGAACTTGTTTTAAGGTGTCTCTGTGAGAAGCTTGGGGCTGCATTATTTGAGAAGCTTCCTAAGCTTTGGGATTATCTTACAGAAATATTGTTGCCTACTACTGTTGAAAATGTTACTGCTGAAGATGAACAGAAAATAATGCACACCATTGAGTCTTTGAAGGATCCTCAGACCTTGATAAATAATATCCAGGTAAAACTTAACTAATCCCCTAATGATTGAGGAAAGTCTAGTCTTCCTTTAGAAGAATATGGTTGTACTTGTCTAGGTATTCTCTATTTTTTAAACTATTTTCTTACAGCTTACAGAAATTATTTATATTATTATCTGCGTGTGTTAAGGCAGGGGATAACTTCAGTTTTTTTTTCCTGAAGGATGCTAAGGTTAAGAATTTCTTAGACAGTTGTTTCTGAATTATCTCAGTGAGTATGATTTTGGATTTTCAGGTGGTACGATCTATTGCTCCAATGCTCAATGAAATGTTGAAACCAAGACTACTTACCTTGCTTCCCTGCATTTTTAGATGTATTCGGCACTCTCATGTTGCTGTTAGATTAGCATCTTCTAGATGCATCACTTCCATGGCCAAGTCATTGACCACAGATGTCATGGGAGCTGTGATTGTAAACGCCATTCCTATGTTAGAAGATATGAATTCCGTAAATTCTAGACAAGGTGCTGGCATGCTTATTAGCTTGCTTGTTCAGGGAATGGGTGTAGAGCTGGTGCCTTATGCTCCTTTATTGGTGGTTCCACTTTTAAGGTGTATGAGTGATTGTGATCAGTCTGTTAGACGGTCTGTGACCCGCTGTTTTGCTGCTCTTGTGCCTCTTCTTCCATTAGCACGTGGTCTTCCACCACCTTCTGGACTCAGTGAAGTTTTCTCTAAAAATAAGGAAGACGCACAATTTCTGGAACAACTACTTGACAACTCCCACATTGAGGACTACAAACTCTGTACTGAACTTAAGATGACATTGAGAAGGTAAACTTAATTTTTTTCTTTTTATTGTAAAAGCAACGTAACAATTGCATGATGCAATGTTTTTCCGTGCAAAATTACTCATACATCATAATGTGTTTGGCTTCTAAACCTCCTGTTATTATACTACCTTCAGCAATCGATATTTTAGTCCACCATCAATTTTTCTGGATCTAAATATTTCATTGCAACATTTTCACGATTTGATTGATTGATAAACTTTGTCAACTTTCCCTTCATTACAATGATGTAGATTCTAACGGTAGTTTACTACAGTTTGTCCTGTGACGTGTTTCTAATATCTTTTCTAACTTTTACTTTTTAATTCTTATCAAGGTCGTTAATGTTGTCAATCTATAAAGTTAGGACTGTAGATGTACTTTCTGGTTTTTATTTCTCCTCACTCTGTAGCTCCTTTGCTTTTAGGTATCAGCAAGAAGGGATAAATTGGTTGGCATTCTTAAAACGTTTCAAACTTCATGGAATCTTGTGTGATGATATGGGTCTTGGTAAAACACTTCAAGCATCAGCAATTGTGGCATGCGACATAGTTGAACGCCTTACTTTGAATGATAGAGAGAATATTCCGCCATCTTTAATAATTTGTCCATCAACACTAGTTGGACACTGGGCCTTTGAAATAGAGAAGTATGTTGATGTCTCCATTCTTTCTACTCTCCAATACGTTGGTTCAGTACAGGAGCGGATATCTCTTCGAGAGTGTTTCAACAAATATAATGTCATCATAACGTCGTATGATGTGGTGCGTAAGGATGTTGAATATCTTTCACAATTTCACTGGAATTATTGCATATTGGACGAAGGACATATTATTAGGAATGCAAAATCCAAAATAACCCTTGCTGTAAAGCAATTGAGATCCCAAAATCGGCTGGTACTAAGTGGAACCCCCATTCAGGTTAGTTTATCCTATCAAGGTTATTAAGTTATATAATCAGAATAGTGTTTTGTTGCTTTTTGTCTGATAAAATTCTCAACTTTCTGTGGCAGAATAATGTCATGGATTTGTGGTCACTTTTTGATTTTCTAATGCCTGGTTTTCTTGGAACAGAGAGACAGGTAATGGCTCCATGTAGATATATTTTTTCATCAATCAAGTTTTGTTTACTTCTGTTATTACCATTTTTATGCTGGTTTTATATGTTTTCACTCCTCATGTCAATAGAAAATACAAACTCTCCATGCACTGAAATAAAGGACATGTTCTACATGCTCTGTTATGATGGAGATTACAAAAGAGCACTCAAACTCATGCTACAAATCTGCCTCAAATAGTCAAACTCGAACTTTTGACTTCACGTATCACAACTTGGTAGCTTAAGATGAATGGCAAAGAAAAACACCCAACTCCAAGACAACGCTCCCACTATTCTCTCACAATCACTCAGTTGCCTACAAAATTATTCTTGGTAGAGTTCTTCATAAGTTGATTTACAACGCTCACTCCAAAATAGATATCAGGTTTAGTGTGAGTTAGGTAAATTAGTTTTCTAGCAAGTCTTTGTTATTGTTCCTTATTAACCACTGTTTTTCTTTGCTTGAGTGTTAATTAGGATCATTGAGAGGCGTTCAAATCAATTTTCTAACAAGTCTTTGACATTGTTCCTTTTTAACCAAAATAATCTTTAAAAATATGATGTAAAGATCAGCCACCGCATCAATGCCATGTAACATTTTTGTCAGCTAAAACTTACGATACACGATACATGATACACGATACACGAAAAATCAATTTTGATAGATGTTACGTTTCACAATTTAACAACTTTGAGTTGATTAACGGTCAATTTAACCCAGAGACTATTTAGAATGATTTTCCAAACCTCTGGGGCTAAAGTGTTGCTTTTGAAACTCTAGGGACTAAATAGACATTAACTACAAATTCGAGGGACCAACAGTGTAATTTGCCAATTTTCTTTAAGAGATGCAAACTTCTGTTTAAGTGAGTGGTTCTCAATCCTAGGAAATATTTGAGATTGCCTAAATCTTTCACTTAATAGTAATTTTAGGTTTCTTACTTATTCTTCATGACGTCACATGGAGGAATAATGTGTCATCCTCAGATAATAATCACTATATTTAGGATTTAGGAATGTTTGATTAAAAGAGTAATTAGATTTCCTTAACTTTTGAGATATTGAAGCTCTTGAAGAACCAAAGATTGTTTTGGAAGCATTATTCATTAAAGGTTTATCCAACCTGATAGATTTAGCAAGATTGAATCAAGTTTTACAAGATGAAGGGTCTGATTTAAATGTCTTAAAGCCTAAATGGGCGTTTTTAAATTCAGATTAGTCAAAACCAGGATTCACTAAGAATCCATTCACAGACCTTAAAGAGCAAAGGGAAAGATGGCTTGATAAGAATAAAGCAGACTTAAAAATCAAACAAGAAGCCCAAAAAAAGCTGAGGATTGCGGACTAAAAACTTCAAAATGGATGGGAGGAAAACACCAAGGGAGAGAAAACAACCATGCAACTTCAAGTTGAGGTTTGTTGAAAAAATAGGCCTCCCAAGTAGTCCTTAAATCTCGAATGAGTGACTAGAACCAGAATATTTCAGAAGAAACTTTAGAGGGCCAAAATAATATAAGCATCCATTGAACTTCTTGTGAACCACTAAAACCACATGAAAAAATAATAATTGTAATAATTGGTTTTAAAAGAATGAGATCAAGTCTCGATTCTGAACGCAAACCAAAATAATTCCACATTTCTCAACAATGGATTTCAAGTGATCTGGAATTTCACAATGCTGAACTTGTGAGGGGATTAACGCCCATTTAGGCTTTAATTAAATCCTCCTCTGTTCGAAACAGGGTACTGAGATTAGATTCTAAAGGATCCTTGAAGGTCCTTCTTCTCTGCTGACTTTGGCATATGATTGGCTTCCTCCCTGCGCACACTAAAAGGATAGTCGAAGTCTGCTACATTTTTAGATGAAGAGATTGGAGTTTGGGTAGGAGAACCTCTCAAAAAATTTACCTTTGAATTAGGCATAAAGAAAACGGAGTAATTAAAATGAGGATGAACGGAGCTTCGAGGATTTGAGGATTGAGATGAGAAGGGGCTTGAACAAGGGCACAATTTGCCTCCAAAAAATCAGGGTTCTAATCTAAAATCAATTTTTCCTTTGTTAATTTTTTTTTATGCCTCCTTTACCCTTTTCCTTCTAACAAATTGCTTTGGGAAACTCTTGAAAGGATGTGGGAGAACCCTTGATTTTGGATGTTTTTTAGAGTTCATCTTTGACCCAGATTTAGCCAAGTATGAGAGGGAAGACAAAGAAAGACTAGTGGAGGAAGAGTTGGAAGTTGGAGCTTTACCGGAGGGGATTTCTGTGGGCACATAACCGACTTTGACGAAGCAGAGGGAAGTGACCTGCTAAGGGAGGAAGGAGCGGTAAAACTGTGGCCTCACATCAACAGAAGAGGCTGATTTTCCCATTTTGGTTAAAAGAAAGTAAAAATAAATTTTGGATGTCCTTCCAAAGCTGGAAGCCCAAAAGACACGAGGGCTCACTTTAACCAAAGGCCTGAGAAAGTTTTACATCCCTTCAAACCTTTTCCAAAACATTTTGTCAGAAGGAACAAAAAGAAGGCCAACACTAAGAAGAAAAGCTTCAAGGCGAAGTTGATGTCAGAAATTAACTCTGATATATTGGAAGAAATATGCGCTCAATTCCAGGTTTCTAACCAAGTTACCAGGTCTGATTCTCAAGCTTCCCATACTCACCAATTCAAGTACTCCGTTTTCTCTTTGTTGAACTCGAAGGTGAAATTTTTTAGAGGAGTTTGAAGTCATACCCAAGTTTTTCATCTAAGAAGAAAGGAAAGTCAGTCATTGATTTGCCTTTCAGTGTAAGCAACGAGGAAGTTGATCATTTCGAAAAGTCGGCTGAGAATGAGAGGAAGAGACAGTTGAGGCATATCTGAATGCTTTGTTTCAGTGTGGGGAATATTCGATTGATGTTCAGTTGTCCTGGGATAATCTATCTCAAAGTCATTCTTGTGGTATCGCTGAACATTTGAAGTCACTGGTTGCAGAATGCAATCTTGTTTTTGGATTATTCTTTCATTACATTCAGTGTTCGTAGAAAAGCCAGTTTTGGTGCTTGTTCTAGTTTCAACTCATTGTGTGCTCAGCATCTTCCTTCCATCGAACAATCAACCTTTTCAATGCCTTCTCAGAATTTCATCCACCCAGCTTTTAATCCTATTCCTAATTCGGGTGCTCATTTTCCCAGAGATTGAAGCTGTGTTTTTCCGTTCGAAGTTGATAAAGTATTTGCAAGTTATCCGCTGCCTTTTACATTCCTTCTATGCTCTGTCATACCCATCTTGGAAGATTTACAGCCTCTTGGACTGCTACATCTAGTTTTTGTTTGTTCTGGTTTTCCTTGTTTCATCTCGAATTGTAATGTAGGGGCGATTGGAAGTTCTTGGTTCACTTTTTACTCCATTTGGTTTATCTTGTTCTCTTGGTTTAGATGTTTTGGGTTTGTCGTTTTTATTCCTTATAATCTTGTTCTGTTTCGACTCATTACTTTGTACTTTGTACTTGAGCTTTAGTCTCACTCGTTATATCAATGAAGAGGCTTGTTTTTCGTTTTTTTAAAAAAGAGTAACTAGATTAGTATTACAAGAGTCCTTTTGTTCAGTTTTTGAATTTTTTTCAAACCAGATTTTTAGGGGATTGTTTTAGGCCATAAAGGATTTTTTTTGTCTGCGCACTTGTTAGGGATTCTTTTCCGATTCCATGCCAGTAGGTATATCTGTATAAACTTCTTCTATGTCTATTGAGGAAGACAACTTTTTTTATGTCTCATTGGTGAAGTAACCTCACTCCTATCCGAGAAAAAAAGGTCTTTTCACTTACTGAAATGTCAAATGCATTCTTATTTTAGTTGCCTTTTGCCGCTACCATCTGTGCAAAGTTTGGTAATTTTGTTTTCATATGTAGTTCCAATCAACTTATGGAAAACCACTACTAGCAGCTAGAGATTCCAAATGTTCTGCTAGGGATGCAGAAGCTGGGGCACTCGCCATGGAAGCATTGCACAAGCAGGTTTGTCCATTTCTTTTTCTTGTGTTATATAGATGTTAGATAATTGCCTTTTGATCTCTATATTTGTTTTTATAGGTCATGCCTTTTCTTCTTCGGCGAACTAAAGATGAAGTGCTGTCTGACCTGCCAGAAAAAATTATTCAAGACAGATTCTGTGACTTGAGCCCTGTACAACTCAAATTATATGAAAGGTTCTCTGGTTCTCATGTCAGACAGGAAATTTCAAGTATGGTAAAATCAAATGAATCAGAAGTACCACAGGAAAGCAGTGGTTCAACGAAGGCATCCTCACATATTTTTCAGGTATGCTTTTTATTTCTATTCTTGTTTTCAACAATGTATCCCTGATGCATATATTGTTTTCCTTTCTCAGGCACTCCAGTATTTGCTTAAACTTTGTAGTCATCCTTTGCTTGTTGCGGGAGAAAAAATGTCAGATTCGATGAAATGCATCCTGACAGAACTCTTACCTGACAGCTCTGACATTATTTCTGAACTTCATAAACTACACCACTCTCCTAAATTAGTTGCTCTTTCGGAAATACTTGAGGAGTGTGGCATTGGTGTTGATACTTTGGGTTCTGATGGAGCTGTCAGCTTTGGCCAGCACAGAGTCTTGATATTTGCACAGCATAAAGTAAATTGATTGATATTGATTATTTGTTCATGAATTTGAGCCTCTGTTTTTTACTGGGCGATAATTTAATATCTGAGGTTTTTCTGCAGGCCTTATTGGACATTATTGAAAGAGATTTATTCCATGCTCACATGAAGAAGTTAGTATACTATCTTTTTTGCTTTCATCAAAGAAATTAGCATGAAACTTTATGGTTGTGTTCTCTATAGCAATGGGATGCACTCAATTATAACAATAGCTGGATTTTCTTTCTTTTCGGCCAACTTTTTTATTCATCTTCATGCGTACTTTGGTCATTCTAGCACACTGAGGCATAACCGACGGTTTTCTCTTAAGAAATAATCTTTTCTTGCAATTTTGACTTGGCAATCTCTTGGTCATTTCCTCTTCAAATAGTGTTACTGTAGCTCAGACTAGTTCCGTTTGCATCCCAACAGTATAAATTTCCTTCTTACCTGCAGTGTTACATACTTGCGACTGGATGGATCTGTTGAGCCAGAGAAACGTTTCGACATTGTTAAGGCCTTCAATTCTGATCCTACAATTGATGTATTGCTCCTTACAACACATGGTTGGTTCTTATTCTTCTGTTTTACCTTTTCACAATTTGGGTTATCTGATTGTATATGCTAACAAAATCACAATTACAGTTGGCGGTCTTGGTTTGAATCTGACATCTGCAGACACCCTTGTTTTCATGGAGCATGATTGGAATCCAATGCGTGATCATCAGGTACTGAAAGGAAAGCATAAATGTTAGATACTACAGTTGCTGACATTAAATATTTCTTTTGGCAGTAGCTTCTAGAAAATTATTTCTTTGTCACATTTACTTGGTGATTGTATGGTTACTGATTGCGAACTGTCAGATCATTATTTTTTAGTTTGCTAAAAAAGAAATGCTGCTACTGTTTCAGATGCTGGTAAGGCCTCAAATAGAGGGAATCATAGTTTTCAATTGTGTCATCGTGCTTATATGTTTGAACTCAAAAAAAAGTAGTGTTGTGGTGCATTTGTGTTTTGTGTTGATAAAACTAGCAAATAGAAAAATATGAATAGTATTAAAGGGATATAAAAAATAGGTGAATTGTTGACCTTCCTTGGGTTAACCTAGTGGTCAATGAGGGCCATGTTCTTCGATAAAGGCCAATTTGTGGTAGCTAGCTATGTAGGATTTAATATTTTATGAGTTTTCTTGATACTCAAAGATTAAATGATGTCATCAACATACACAATCAGAACTGCAATCTTCCTAGCCTTGGAGACCTTTGTAAACAAAGTATGGTCAAAGTGCCCTTGAGTGTATCTTTGGGACTTGACAAAAGTAGTGAACATGTCAAACCATGCTCTTGGTGACTGTTTCAGACCACATGAAGATTTCTAAAGTTTACATACCTGATAATCAAACTGGTTTTTAAATCTTTGGTGAGGGCTCATGTAGACTTCCTCTACTTGGTCTCCATTCAGAAATGCATTCTTAACATCTAGCTGATATAGAGGTCCGTTTTTGTTCACAGCAACGGGTAATAGGACTCTTAACTATATTCAATTTAGCAACTGAGGAAAAGGTTTCGGAATAGTCAAACCATAGGTTTGAGTAAACCCTTTTGCAACTAATCTCGACTTGTGTCTATCAAGTGTTCCATCTGCTTTGTATTTAAGAGTGAACACCCATGTGCATCCCACAGTTTTATGTTCCTTGAGTAGAGCGCAAATCTCCCAAGTCTTAATCTTTCCAAGAGCCCTCATCTCTTCCATGAAAGCATTCATCCACTCAAGACATTCTAAAGTAGTGTGGATATTTTTTGGTATTATGGTAGAGTCAAAACTTTGCTGTGAAAGCTCTAAACTGTAGAGATGGATTATCATAGGAAACATAGTTACAAATGGGAAATTTTGTGGAAGACCTGGTACCTTTTCTAAGTGCAATCGAAATACCCAGAGAAGGATCATACACATCAAGTTTTCCCGAATGACCCATTCAGCTTCATTACTGTGGTTTTTGCTCTGACCTCAGTCTTATCACCATTGTCCTTTTCTTCCACATTTTCAAGAAAAACAACATTGGACCTGCCATTTTTACTTATCTTATTATCAACACAAGGCTTAATAGGGTTTGCTATACCTTGATCTCAAGGAGGTTTAGAGTCTTGGACCGGAGCCGACTAACTAGTGGGGGACTCAATTTCCTTTATGAGATTCCTCTTGTAATACATTTTCCATGGTTTGTGGGTTCTATGGGATGAGGATCAAAGTTAGACACGATAGTAGGAGTAGGTTCGATAAACTCTAAGGTACAACTAGACTCTTCACATCACACTCTTCCCCTGAAGATGACTAACAGGAAAGAAGGGTCGGTCCTCATAGAAAGAAACATCCATAGTGATAAAGTATTTCTTGGAAGGAGGATGAAAGCATTTATAACCGCGCTGATGAAGGGGAAACTCAACAAACACACATGCCTGAGCTTGATGGGTAAATTTGGTTTGATTTGGGCCAAAGTTATGGACATATGTTGTTCACACACGAATAGGAACCTCATAAATTAGGCAGGTAGAGGGATAGGACTACTTAACGGAGTCTAAAGGTGGAGAACACGAGAAGGCATTATATTGATTAGATAAGCTGTTGTAAGAATAGCGATCCCCACAGGTATGAAGGAAGTGAAGTAGATAGCATAAGAGAACGAGCTATTTCCAAAAGATGATGGTTTTCCCGCACGAGCTTTGGTGAACAATCCCCTTGGAGGCTAGGAACTCACTAAGGTTATGGTTTTGGAATTTCCGTGAATTGCAATTTTGGTATTGAATTGTGTTTCAATGGTGTGATAGAAGTTTTGAAAAATAGAGGAAACCTCATATTTATTTGTGGTAAGGAAGACTTAGGTAAAACTGGTACGATCATCAATGAAAGTCACAAACCAACATTTCCCAGAGGAGGTAGTGACCTTGGATGGACCCCAAACATCAATATGGATAAGGGTAAATGGTTGAGGGAAATGAAACCTGATGTTGTTTTGTTCGAATAAACACATCACAAGATAGAGAGGTGACATCAATTTTAGAAAATAGATGGAAAAACAATATTTCATATAGTTAAAGTTCAGGTGGCCCAATAGGAAATGCCACAACATACAATCTTGTTAAAAAATGGTAAAATATGAAGATAGTAAACTAGTTCTAGAGATACTACTACCGGAGGTATCATTGTCAAGGATGTAGAGTTCCTTGCTATGTCGGGCAATACCAATCTCCTCTCCGAGCTCAAGTCCTGAAAACAAACAGATTCAGGTACGAAGGTAGCTTTACAGGTCAACTCACGAGTGATCTTGTTGATAGATAACAAATTATAGGAAAGCTTAGGTACATGGAAAACATTCTGGAGAGAGAGCCATTCAAAGGGAAATATTTGTCCCTTGCTAGCAATCGGGGCTAAAGAACCATAAGCTATTTGGATTTTCTTATTACTAGTATAGGGGGGTATAAGAGAGAAAGTACTCCGAGAAACCTGTCAAGTGATATGTAGCCATTGAGTAAAATCTAGGGATTTTTCCCATCAACATTGATAAGACCAAGGGATTGAGGCATACCTGACCGAGCAATAAATCCTAGGGTAGGGGGATTGTTCTAGCTTGCTGTAGCATCAATCGGCTGAGAGGTGCTGGCAATCTTACTTACACAGGCACGCCCTGAGTTTTGTTTATCATTTGAGAAACATTTCTTACCTCTTGGGGGACGACCGTGGAGTTTGCAACACTGATTCTTGGTGTGCCACTGTTTCTTGTAGTGCTCACAGACATTACTTACTGTCATGGGTTGACTTCCCTTTCCAGAAGTGTTCCAAGGCATCACCTGGTGGAGGACGGACAGTCTCTCCTGTCAAAAAACCAAATTGGTGGTGGGTCTCGAGTACATCTTGATCGATTGGGACCACGAAAAATAATTTGGACTATCTTAGTTTCCCCCTAGAAAATTCCCTTGTGTAGATGGTGCCAAAGAACCAGTTATATAGTTCGAGGACAAATTAGGGAGCGAAGTTATCGGGTTCTTTGAATACATTGGTAAATCGGTTGATTTAGACTGCATTGAGGATTCACCAACTTCAAATCCAGATTGATTATACCCTTGATCAATCTTGGAACCATGAATATGTGGTTGCTGTAAAGCGTGAAAAGGAAGTGGCGCGTGAGTAGATGGCAGTCCATAAACCGAGGGTTGCGGCGATGCGTGGAGGTGCGGATGGCTGGGAGGGTATGGCAGTTGGACTTGGGATGACAGAGGGGAGAAAACAAACTGGTTCGTGGAGGTATTCAGCAACGGCGCGTGGGTAGACGCTCATGACAGTGGTGGCGCGTGGGTCACAAGCTGAGGCGCGTGAAGGTCGTTACTGGTGCTGGGCTATGCGGACTGC
This sequence comes from Cucumis hystrix, assembly GCA_025688845.1. Classification (NCBI taxonomy): domain Eukaryota; kingdom Viridiplantae; phylum Streptophyta; class Magnoliopsida; order Cucurbitales; family Cucurbitaceae; genus Cucumis; species Cucumis hystrix. The sequence goes on along the minus strand of CM046888.1, from coordinate 12,935,676 downwards.
TCCGAGGGTGGCCCCAAAGTGACCGCCTACATCTTCTGGATCTGATGGAGTAGCTTCTCCATTGCAGCGTCAATGGCCGCAGCTTTTGTCTCTGTCTGGGTTTCACTTATATTGGTGTCTAGGGTTGTCTTTACCTCGCTTTGATATGATATTGAAAGCAAGAAACTAATGAGTCACCGAAATACGTGGAAACTTAAGTGCCGGAAGAAAAACCACGATTTACTTTTCTTATTATTTTCTAATAATTACAAATGATACCAATAGGGAAATAAATATAATTACACAATGAGTTATATAAGGAAAGAAAATTAGGGCAAATTTTCTGATGGACCAAGCCCACTAACTCTAACAATAATATTAAATTTATCATATCTTGATGGGTTAGTGGTGATTTAACAGAGGCCCCTTCCCACTTAAAAAGCTTTTGCAAAGATGATGATCTCCAAAATATCTTTGCGACGACCTTGTCGGAACAAATATGCAAATGAGTAAATCTTGCTCAGGTCCATCCACCTGTACAATGCAATGCTTCTTCCAAATTAACTGAGATTGTTTGCATCAAACTTGGTTACTCTTGAGTTTTGGGAAATCTGTCAAAGCTTAGCAAAGCCACTTGAAAATCAGTTTGTGTTTTACTGGGTTCTGAGCTCTGTGAAACTTGGCTGCTCCCTTGTAGTTTTAGTGTGAGCCTATACCTTTCCTTTTCTTTCTCCCTCGTTTTATTGTTGCATACAGTCAATGAACTATCTCGATCAACTGAAAGAATTGACATTCTAACCTCCCTAACTGCTCCAAGAAATCTTTTTTACCCAAAAAGGATGTGACTTCTATTTTGAACGTGCAGTGCATTAACTAAACTGATTTTAAACAATACTCTGTACTGTTTGAGGATTCTAATTGAAGTACTCAAATTTCAAACTGATTTTAAATAATATTTTAAATTGTTTGAGGATTCTAATTGAAGTATTATAATTTTTTGTTCTCATTGTTAGACAAAATTAGTTTATCAACTAAATGGATCTTGATTGATTTAATTATTTTTGTAGGCTATGGACAGAGCCCACAGGTTAGGCCAGCGGAAGGTTGTAAATGTCCATCGGCTCATTATGCGTGGAACACTAGAAGAAAAAGTTATGAACCTTCAAAAGTTTAAAGTTTCTATTGCTAATGCTGTCATCAATTCTGAGAACGCCAGTATGAAAACGATGAATACTGATCAATTGCTTGATCTTTTCACATCTGCCGAAACCTCCAAGAAGGTATTGCTATTAATTTGATTATAGATATTGGTAGCACAATTGGATTTCAATCTATGAAACCTTTTATTCTTCCCTTGTGACTAAATGAAGTATTGAAAGTAAGTAGAGTAGTTCTAAGTTCTCACCGTCTCTCTCTGGAATCAATAACTGTTGATTTAACTTGGTTCATAAAATGTAGGGAGCGGCGTCAGCATCATCTAAGCAGTCAGATGGTGACTTTGATGGAGAGGTAAAAGCAATGGGTGGAAAGAAGGGTCTGAAAGCCATCCTTGGAGGACTGGAGGAACTCTGGGACCAATCTCAATACACTGAAGAGTACAATCTAAACCAGTTTTTAGCCAAGCTTAATGGCTGAAGTTCTTGTGTGCACACTATGTACAAAGTGTATATAAAGTGGGAGTTGATTGTAAGGCCCAAATTTTGACAGTTTTAACCAATAGGTTTCAAGTCTTCCCTAAGACTCTTCAATTCCAATTACTCCCCCTTTTTCCCCAGGGGCTTGTGCAGCTTTTTCACGAATGGTTGGAGAGTATAGGACGACGATTTACGAGAGGTGTAAACGATTTATGCACTTTCAGAAATGGGAAGGAAAGAGAATTTGTATATGGCGGATATTGTATATACAATTCATTTCACCTTTTAAATGAAATCCATTCTTCCATATAGCTTATTTTTCAATGGAACATTGTCAAGCTTTTGCTTGCAAATGTAAGGTTATTTATGCTATATTTGATGCCACAACAATCTTCTCAACCACAGAACTTGATATAATTACTTTAGATCTAACTGTTACGATCATGTAGTTCAATGACTTGTATGAAGCAACTCTTTGTAGGCCAAGTCATCTCTTTGTAGGCCAAAGGTGGTTTTCCATTTCGAAATATTAAATTAATACTTTGAAACTTAGTTGCACTCGAAACTTTTTAAACTTAATTACACCTCTAACTTCCTAATTAAAGTAGGTGATTAATTAAATTGAAAATTTGAAAATAAATCGACGTTTGAGAACACTTGATTGCAACAATGCCGATGGTTAAGAGAGATATTCGCAATTCTCTTTTTCATTTCCTATTTCTTGTTTTTAGTTTAATTAGTGCACACAAAAAGAAGTTTTCATAACTTTTTAAAGCTCCAAACTAAAATTTTTCTTCAATTCCAAAAATTTGCACGCAAAGAATTAATACAACCAAATAAGCATTAAAAATAGAATAAGAAAAGACAGAAGTACAAAAAGTTTGCATTGCTCTCAAAATGTGGATGTGTGTGGGAATCCACCAAACAAATTAGTGGCAAGAGAGCATAATTTTGAAAAGATAATAAAGCACATGAGGGACTCTAAACCCTAAATCATTTTCTAAAGGTTCAATATGATGATTTAAAGTCTTAGCATGTGATAGAGAAATAAGAGAATGGGTAGCTTCAGAATCAAATAATATATGAGTAGAAAAATTACAAATCATCAACGAACTTGTGATCACGTGAGGGCTATTTAGGACCTCACTCTAGGTTATAGCACAAACCTTTCCTTGCGACTTGGGCCTTCCAAGTCCTATGACTCCACTAGGCCTAGCTTCAGTTTTGTCTTGGTTGTAAGGTCGATTGATCGATTGCAATGTAGTTCGTGAGTTACCTTGGATTCCCACGTTTGGACAATTTTGGCGAAATTCCCTGGTTGTTTGCAACTGAAACAGTTCTTTGGAAAGCTAATCATTTCCTTAAAATTTGGATTCTGCCTCTTTTCTGGTATTTGTTGGGGTACATTCTCCGTCCATACTGGGGTACCTCCCTTTTCTTGACCTCGGTTTTGCCTCTGAAATTCCTCTCCATAGCTAGTTTTGGAACCAGAGGGATAAAGAGAACGAGTCTTGAAACTTCATCATTGTTGAACGCCTAATCTTGCCACGTCGTTAATCACCCCTCAAGCTACTAAAGCTTTGACAGCAGGGGTCCTTCCTAACAATTTTTTCTTATCATTCGCCATGCATCTTTCCACCCTCATGGAAGCTTTAATCAATTTAAAAAAATTAGAGCAATCCATGTTGGTCGTGACCGGTGCCCTAATCTTAATGCACAAGCCTTCCTCGAACAGCTTCCACTTGTTCGCCTCATCAACCACAAAGGCTAATGCATACTTAGCCAACTCAGTAAATTGTTTTTCGTATTCTACAACAATCATGTCACCTTGAACCAAACTCATAACTAGTTTCTCTTTGCATCGCAGAAGGAATGATGGTAGAACTTATTCTGAATGCCTTTCTGAATTCTTCCCATGCAATGAGGCCTTCTCCACCTGTTCATGCCACGTGAAGAATCCAGCAGTCTTTTGCGTTATCTTGCAACAAGAAGGTTGCCAATTTCACTTTTTTCTCTTTGAGGTAGTCCATCCACCCCAAAAAAAATTTCAACCAAACTTAACCACTTCTTCGCGTCAGTTGGATTAGTGGTCCCTGCAAAGGTCATTTCTCCCAACGGCTTTAACCTCTCGATACTAAATCTTTTGTTCACCTTTTGAGAAAAGTGATCAAACATTTCTTTCTCGGCTCTCTTCCCCATTGAATCATGTGGGTTACTAGAATCTCATCAGATGCTTGCGTTTTATTGGTGCTCCGAGTAACTGGAACATCTGTTGCTACTTGCCTGACTCACCTTGGCCTTCCTCGTGGTGCCATAATTCCTATACCGCATCAATACATTAGACTTTGTACTAATACATGACTCTACATGCATGACTCTACTCAAGACCTTTACTAAGAACTTATGCTTTGGTACCAACTTGTCACGTCCCGCCCAAATTCCCTTTATGCGATGGAATGGAGATGTGATGCTTAGACAATCTATGCCATATTCTCCATGAAGTAAGGCGTTGACTGCCTAGGAAGAGGAATTAAAATGTAATCGGAAAGAAATTTAATGCAAAATTTTGGACTTAGATGAATTGCAAGAACTTCACTGATATTTCAATTGCTAGTACTTCTAATACTGTTTACAACATTTAGTACAAAACCATTACACATGACTCCAATATTACTTGGATCTCAATATTACTTGGATCTTCCGCACCTAGCTATATATGTTATGTGAGTAGACAATGACCACTACCAAAATGATGCAATCAAGGAGGCACGATAGGCGATCAAGGTTGGAAGTTCAACGTTGGATGTCCCTCACTACCTGAAGGAGATAAAAACAAAACATTTGAAAGGTTAAACTAAAGCTTCTAGTGAGACGGATCTTTTCTCAATCACCTTTCATAAATCAAGTTTGTCTTATCGCACAAATCATTGCCAAGATAGGCGTTAAAGCAAATGTAAGTCAACTATTACATTTTAGATTTAACACTTATTCAAAATGTCAAACGTTTATCAACATCTTAATTTATCAACAACTCATAAATCTCAAGGATTACTTTGTTTATTAGTCATCACAATTTATATCGCATCGTATGCCTCTCGCATACTACATATCCCTCTCACAGAATCATTCTGCATATTCTATTACATCTTTGTACCCTTTCCTCGATTCAAGCGTTTACTCTTTTGCCAAGTTGCTGCATTGCAAAGAAATCTCAACGCATTTAGCAAGTATCATCAATTCCATTACGCATAACGCATCTTCCAATGTCAGATCATACAGCAAGCAAAAGGCATCCCATACCAGATCATACAACAAGTATGAGACATCCCATTCATGATCACACAGCAAGAATAGAGCATCTTATCCCAGATCACACAATAAGGATAAAGCATCCTATTCAAGATCACACAACATGCATATGATATTACATCGCATAGGGTACAAACATAATCTTATTTCATGAAACAACACTTTTCCATTTTTCTACATAACGCCAACATCATTAATGACACATATCACTTGTTTTAACATAATTGCCTCCTAAGGCGTATAGGAATTGTATTAAAAACATTTCTTTTGTTTGAAGTTCACCCATAAGGTACTTCCTTATATAGTTTATCTCCCTATTTTAGTTTCACCAAAAATTCAATTCATTCAAAAATCACATGTTTTGAGAAGTGGAAATCAAAAGGAAATTTACATAATCATGGTCTCAGTAGAAATAGATTTAAGGATTCAAACACGTTTTAGAAATCCTTTTATTTGGAAACATTTGTAAAGGAAAAACTACCACATTAACAGTTAACTAGCTCCTTAGCCTAGTGTTTTTGTTTTAATATTTAAACTTAGTGTAGTGTATGTCTATATCTATATTCACTATGTCTCTGGTTTTTGCGTAACTACTAAATCCTCGTTGAGTACAAGTTTTCTTATTGCTTGCTCAAGTGTTAGTGAAACAATAAGTTTTCTGGGTAATTTAGGATCAAACACCAAAAATTCATATCAAACATTAGTTCTAAGGCTTACTCTTTCATCTAGGCGTATACATTATATAGTAAATGCGTCCTAAGCTAAAACTACTATATACACTTGAGAATATGTAAAAAACTGATGAGAATGGTGAAGAGATGGAAATGTGAACTAACTTATATTAAGAAAGAGTGAAGGAAAGTCTCCGCGTTGTTAGGCGATTAAGCCATGCAACAACCTTGATGCAATAGAGATCAGTCAACTAGCTTCTGATTAAGGCGAGCACCCCTCAATGTCTTAAATGCCACATTTGCTCACCTCTCGGGATTAAAATGATAAAGCTTGGTTAAGCGAGATCTATCTAAAAGTATTTACTTACAAGACTTATAGCACTTCTCTTTTCAGGGTGACAACCTCCGGCCGTCAAATACCCACACTTGGGACACAAGTGATGGTAGTTATCTTGTCAAGGTGGGGTTTGTCTCTAAACTTCTTCTTGAGCATGTTAGCCATATCTTTGCTACTTACTCTCTCGAGTAGTTGGCGATATACACTGGCCAAGTGATGATTAAGCACTAACACGATAAGCTTTATAAGCTAAGCTGCTTATTAAGAACTTATCACAAACCTGAACTACGTATAACACATTGACAAATGAACAGTGATGGAATGTTGAATTGAAAAGGTATAAACATGTAATGTATTAAAGGATGTAGGTATTAGGCCACTGTACAATATGAACACTATTACAAAGAAATATAAAAATGGAAAGTAAAGAGAAGGAATATTACAATTTAGGGGGAAGGAAATGGTGGAATCTTCTCTACTTTGTCTCTAAGCTCTCACTCACAGATTGACTGGAAAAGAAGAATATACTATTACAGATGGCAGAAAGGCTAGTCCTTTCTGCTAGTTGTCTAGGGTTTTGGCCGATCCATTTGGATATCTGACTTCTCTCAAAGTTGACCACTTTACATAGTAGGGATGGATAGGATTTATATAGGCAACTTTTGACGAAAAAATTATGTTTTTCTGATCATGTGAGTGTCGATTGCAGTCTCTGTCAAGTCACATCAACTCCAACTATCATTCTTGTCTTGTAGTGAACCTTCCGCGTGTGGTGATGTGGTAATCGCCTAAGGATTTTATTTGCCAGACAAGGTTCCTCTCGTGTAACCTTTGCGCGTTTCTCTACAATTCACTATATCTTCTTTTCTTTCTAATCCTGCGTTAAAACAATGAAGACCAGGGTAAAACAGGCATGGAGACTTGTGTAAGTGGTATTTGATAATGTATATAAATACCCGTTAGTACAACCTATTTTATTAGAATAAGGAGGTCAAACCACATAAGAAGGTGGTCAGGACGTGTAACTTACGTTGTAAATACATAAGTATTTAGAAATACATTTTTCATAAGTATTATGCCTGTTTTACGTGCTTTTCATGTCTAAACACAAGATGGATGGAAAGGAAGAAACTATTGAAGCGGAGACATCTCGCGCAAGAACTATTGACAGGAACTCATTTGGCGTCGTCTCCATGCGAGGAACTACGTCATCACGCGAGAAGGCTCATTAGAGGACAAGAATGGTAGTTGAAGTGATGTGACCTTAAAGGGTCGGAATCAGTGCTGACAATTTCAGAGGAATAGAAGTCACCTATAAAAGAACACCACCTCTACCATAAAGAAGGGACGCCTGAATGGGCGAGACGCCTGTATAGGTGACATGCCTATATGGGCATAAAGAGGGCCCACATGGGCCAAAATCTAGAGAGTTGGTGGCAAGGAGTAGCCTCACCACCGTGTGTACAACACTCGTCATCTTCTTCGGCCAAATTGTAACGCGAAATGCTTAGAGTGTGGGAGGAGAAGAGCCCATCCCCCATTTCCCCCTAACTTGTATTTCATTTTCTTCCTCTTTCCATTTTACTATTTCTTTACACTGTATTAATTCATATTGTACATTGACCGAAAGCCTTCATTCTTTAATATACTGTATCTTTATACACTCTTCAATCCATCGATGCCTTTACTATTCATCTGTCTTTGTGTATTGGTAGTTTAGGTTTATGAGTTGTTCGCGATAAGTAATATTTATTTGTACCTCTTAGTGTGTTAGCTGAGCTACATTCTACACTTGGACAGTGTATGTCGCCAACTACCCAAGAGTGTGAGTAGCAAGGACGTGACTAACACACGTAAGGAAGAGTTTTCTCTACCTTGCACCTTCCGCATTTGTATCCTGAAAGGCGAACAAGTGTGGGCAATAGGCGCTGAGAGGTTGTTATCTTAAATGTGAAGCACTCTAAGTAGAATAAATAAATATTTCTAGATATAAACCATTTAGTCAATCTTAGTCATTTGGATCTCGAAAGGAGACCAAGTGTGGCATTCAATGACTCCAAGAGGAGCACGCCTTAATCATAAGATAGCTTGGTGGGTTATATCGCATCGAGACAGTCATATGGCTTATTCGCATGATAGCATGAAACCTTCCTTCACCTGTCTCTTGCATCCTCCATCTTGCCATAAGTTATTTGCTTGTGCATGAGTCTCTAGGTCTAAGTAAGTAGCTTTAGTTTTGTTTACATTTTTTTAAAACCAATTGTCATAACGCCTAAATGATAAGTAGATCCTAGAACTAATGTCTAGAACCAATTCTTTGTGTTCGACCCTGGATCACCCAGATAAATCTACTGTTCGCTTGCACTTGGGTGAGCATTAGGAAAACTTGTACTCAACAAGGACTTAGCTATTACGCGGTGAAGAGGTACATAGTGAGCATTTTGCATGTTGTGATCATGACCCATGACCTATCGTATAGAAGTGTGCGCACAATACAGAAAGGTAAAGAGAGCATCTTAGTCGATGACCCTACTTCGTGGCGTATTGTGATTGCACTATACAGAGGCAAAACTACTAAGTCCTGGTTTGTCAAACACACAAACCACCCACATCCCAAGTTTTTGGCACTGTTGTCGGGGAATTGATTTTTAAGATATTAGAGTAAAATCTTACTTTGATTTTGGACCAAACATTTGATCTTGGTGAAACACGCGATTAGCTGAAAATCACGTTAAGAGGTTTGAGATACCAGAGTAATCTGTGATTGCTTGAACCAACCTCAGAATCAGTGTATCTTTTGGTGGATGACCAAGAGAAATCTCAATGGATGTGGTTGGTCGTAAATGAAAATGAGAACCTCTATGAAGTCAGCAATGAAAGTATCCTCGCGTCTAGCTAATGAGATTCATGTTTCACTTAGCTCTGCAATAAGGACCAAGAAAGATCATTTGAGCATTGCGATGAATGATTAAGAGCAGAGACTTATTGCGATGAGAAATCATGATTCTGAGAGTGATGATACGAACGATCTATTTAGTTCAGGAATGATATGGTTAGGAAAACTACGCAGAGAAGAAGTGATGATACCACAATTCTTCCTCGCCGAAGAATCTGAACGCATGGATGCATCTGTAATGTATAATTCTTCCAATTGTTTTAGAATTGCATCCTTATATTGGTGTACATATTTACTTATACCTTTTTACCTCTGTAAGTATTTTTATACTTGTAAATCAGTTTTGTATTCAATTTCTGTATATCCTTTAATCTTATAGTAGAGAACTGCACGGTAAACCGTGAAGCTATAAGCTAGTGGGATAAGACAACTAAGATAAAGTTAGTTTATGAGAAGGTTTGAATCAAATACAGTAGGTATTCTGACCTTCTTGTTCAAGTAAAGCTGAGAATAGGCTTCATAGGAAAGCGTTAGTCTTTTTTAAGAAATAGGAAACATCGTTTCATGCAAAATTTTTAAACTTTCGAGATGAAATGAGTACACCGTACCTCGAGTCATGAGTAGTCTGTCAGGCTTCACGCCTCATTTATGTGACATGACCTTAACTGTATGATAACCAAACCATTTAACCTTGGTTAAGAGTGTCTATTTAAACCCATCGAAAGCCATACATCCACACACTCAACTTAAATTGCTCTTCATGGAGATGCAAACAGACACCCTTCAAGCATTTGCATTCTCTGGCCATCATCGTTTTAAGTTGTACTTACTTTTTCCCTAACAACATCATGTTTATTGTTTGGATATCTAAGTTTTCATCAATCATGTGGGAACAAGGAATAAGAAAAATAGAACTTAGAACAGTTATGGTCTGCGGACCTCCTGCTTGTCGTCGTCCAAAGAGAAAACCTCAAGGACAAAAGAAGATTCAAGAAGGAAAGACAAGGAGGAAGAAGAATCAGAGGACAAAAAACACCACCTCCGCGTCGGAAGGAAACTGTTTAAAAATTCAGCACTTTCTAGCTCTTTGTAATTTTTATTTCATTTTACTTATGTTCTTTATAGTACAAGTCACAAGTTTTGGTGTAATTCTTATGCGTTTAATCTTTCTTGTCGCAAGCTTGGCTCCCCACTTTGTAGTATTCTAATTTTTCTTCATGATTCAATAACACTTTAATAAAATAAATTATATGAAATAAAGTTTCATTTGTTATTAATTAAGGTGTCTAACTTCTTAAGGAACCTTACTTAGAAAATATTTATGTAGTTTTTTAGGCGAGCAAGCTTTACCTCAAACCTCTTTTGTATAATTTTTTTTGCAAATAATCTTATCATTCAATTTTAGCAGTGAGGACTTTGCAGCCTCTAAATTTGGGGGGTATGCAAGATCCGTGTTAAAACTTTTGACACCTTTTTAGAAATCCTCTAGGTGTAAGTAAGTAGCTTTAGTTTTGTTTACATTCTTTTAAAACCATTTCTCATAACGCCCAAATGATAAGTATATCCTAGAACTAATGTCTGAAACCAATTCTCCTTGTTTGACCCTGGATCAGCTAGGTAAACCTACTATTCGCTTGCACTTGGGTGAGGAGTAGGAAAAATGTACTTAACAAGGACTTAGTTATAGACACGTGGAGACGTTTTAGGAGGATGGTGAAAGGATGCCCCTACCATGACATTTCTGAGTGTGTTCTTATAGAACGGTTTTATTTTGGGTTAAGCGAGGATACACAGTAGATTGCTGACGCTGTATTTATAGACAGGATGTTAATAAGTATGTATGGCCAGGTCAAACTACGTTGGACGCTATGGCCAGCAATTGTCAAGAGTGGAGAGATGGTGGCTTCGAATTGCTACAAGAGAATTGAGGGACCAGAGGAAACAGAGAGATGATAGAATATGGAATGGATAGAAACACGGTGGTGGTGGTTCTACAAGGACAAGCCGCTGCGATGAACAAACTCCTACAATCAATGGCATTGTCATAAGTTAATGTCGCAAGGAGCTCTGTTCAAACGATAACAGGTGGCTAATATGGGATGCTTGGGATGCGGAGGTTCCCACAACACCGACGCATGCCCATTAAATACTGAGATTGTTGCCTGCGAAAAAATGACCCCAGTTCAAATACTTATAGCGCAAGATGGAGAGAGCATCCAAATTTTAGTTGGGGGGTCAAGAGCAAAACACTCGATGGTAATAGGGTGGCCAAGGCAACTATAGAGGCAAAGCATCTGGCTATCACCGAAGGTAGGATAATGAAAGGCCACACCACTCAGCCCAACACCACCAAAACAACAACAATCCTACTTCTTTTCTTATTCCCAATCAATGGAATCCCTTCTTTACGAGTACATGTAGAGGAATGATCCCCTTCTACAAAGCCAAGCCTCATCCATCAAGAACTTGAAGTTACAACTGGGGCAGTTAGCCAACGACTTCTCCAAAAGACCTAAAGGATCGCTTTTGAGCAATACAGAAACGCTTAATCAGGCGGGAGGATCCGACAAAGAGAAGTGTCAAGAAATAACGTGTATAAATATCCATCATTATAGCTCCTTTTATTAGAATAATGAGGTCAAAACACATAAAAAGATTATCAGAACGCGTAACTTGTGTTGTAAATGCATGAGTATTTGAAAATATACTTTACGCAAGTATTATGCTTGATTTACGCGATTTTAATGTTTGAACGCAGGATGATGAACAAAGAAAGAAACTAGTGAACCGTAGGAAACATCTCGCGCAAGAACTACGTGATAAGAAACTCATATGGCGATTGATGTTTTCAGGCGAGGAACGGCGTAATCAGGCAAAGAAGGGTCACTAGAAGACAAAGAGTAGGAGTTGGAGTAGATGTTACGTGCTACAGACACTATTCAACGGATGACGCTAACAAATTCATAAGAATAGAAGTTTTCCTCCCAAATGTTGCCTATATAAAGTCATATCCTTCAACCTAGGAGAAGGACGCCTGAATGGGCGCAGTGCCTGAATGGGCCAAAACCCTACACCTGAACGGGCGGAGTGCCTGAATAGGCCAAAACCCTAGAGATTTGTAGAAAGGAATAACCCTAGAGAGTAGGGAAGAATCCATAATCCTGTTGCCCTCTAACTTGTAATATCTCCATTCCCTTCCTCTTCCATTGGTGTTATTTCTTTGTAATATTTGTTCATATTGTACAGTTCTTTATATACCTATATCCTTATAATACTTACATGTTTATACCTTTTCAATTCATCATTTCATGCACTTTCATTCAGTCAAATGTGTTATTAAGAGTTTAGGTTGTGATAGTTCTTGAATAAGAGCTTAGCTTATAATCTTATCTGTTAGGCTATATCATCGCTTGGCCAGGTCAATATCGTCCACTTACCCGAGAGACGTAAGTAGCAAGATGAGGCTAATGCGTCAAAAAGGAGTTTAGAGTAAAACTCCACCTTGTGAAAGATAACTTTCCATCATTGTGTCCCAAAGTGTGAAAGCGTGACATTATGGCGTCCGAGGTGCCATTCTGAACAAGAGAGTTCTATAAGTCTTAGTAAGTGAAATACTTTAGATATGATCTCGCTTAATCAACTTTATCATTAGTTACCCGAAGAGGATGAGCAATGTGGCATTTAATGACTTTGAGAGGGTCATCGCCTTAATCAGAAGTTAGTTGACTAGATTACTATCACAAGTGCTCTCGCATGCTTAATCGCCTAAAGGGCAGACTTTCCTTCATCTTTCTAATAAAGTTAGTTCCATACATTTCCATCTCTTCACCATTCTTTAGTTCCCTTTTACAGTATTCTCTAGGCGTAGTACATAAGTAGTTTTATCTGGTTCGATTTTTATACTTGAGTAGTAATTTGTATATCGCCTAGATAAGAGTAATGCTTTAGAACTAATGTTTATAAACAATTCGTGTTTGACTCCTAAATTCCAGAAACCTTATTGTTTCGCTTGACACTTGGGCAAGCAATAGAGAAAACTTGTACGATTAACCTGAGATTGGTATCGCAATATGAAAGAGACATGTAGATATAGATGATGCATAACCCTAGTTTTCAAATGATTAAAAAAGTTGGATAGTTCAGAGGACACCTACGCGAGGATCCTCAAGATCACATCATAAACTTCTACTCTATCTGAACATCGTTTAACATGTCCAGAATCTCGTGAGACGAGCTGCATTTCACGTTATTTCTGTTCATGCTACGTGAAGAGGCAAAAAAGATGGGCAAACTCTATGGAACAAGGAGAGATCTCAACACGGGATGACTTGATCGAGAAATTTATGAAGAAGTTCTTTTCAACCATCGAGAATGCAAGAAGGAGGCAGAACCTGATGACCTTCCAACAACAAGATAGAGAGAATCTGATAGACACGTGGAGACGCTTTAGGAGGATGGTGAAAGGATGCCCCTACCATGACATTTCTGAGTGTGTTCTTATAGAACGGTTTTATTTTGGGTTAAGCGAGGATACACAGTAGATTGCTGACGCTGTATTTATAGACAGGATGTTAATAAGTATGTATGGCCAGGTCAAACTACGTTGGACGCTATGGCCAGCAATTGTCAAGAGTGGAGAGATGGTGGCTTCGAATTGCTACAAGAGAATTGAGGGACCAGAGGAAACAGAGAGATGATAGAATATGGAATGGATAGAAACACGGTGGTGGTGGTTCTACAAGGACAAGCCGCTGCGATGAACAAACTCCTACAATCAATGGCATTGTCATAAGTTAATGTCGCAAGGAGCTCTGTTCAAACGATAACAGGTGGCTAATATGGGATGCTTGGGATGCGGAGGTTCCCACAACACCGACGCATGCCCATTAAATACTGAGATTGTTGCCTGCGAAAAAATGACCCCAGTTCAAATACTTATAGCGCAAGATGGAGAGAGCATCCAAATTTTAGTTGGGGGGTCAAGAGCAAAACACTCAATGGTAATAGGGTGGCCAAGGCAACTATAGAGGCAAAGCATCTGGCTATCACCGAAGGTAGGATAATGAAAGGCCACACCACTCAGCCCAACACCACCAAAACAACAACAATCCTACTTCTTTTCTTATTCCCAATCAATGGAATCCCTTCTTTACGAGTACATGTAGAGGAATGATCCCCTTCTACAAAGCCAAGCCTCATCCATCAAGAACTTGAAGTTACAACTGGGGCAGTTAGCCAACGACTTCTCCAAAAGACCTAAAGGATCGCTTTTGAGCAATACAGAAACGCTTAATCAGGCGGGAGGATCCGACAAAGAGAAGTGTCAAGAAATAACGTGTATAAATATCCATCATTATAGCTCCTTTTATTAGAATAATGAGGTCAAAACACATAAAAAGATTATCAGAACGCGTAACTTGTGTTGTAAATGCATGAGTATTTGAAAATATACTTTACGCAAGTATTATGCTTGATTTACGCGATTTTAATGTTTGAACGCAGGATGATGAACAAAGAAAGAAACTAGTGAACCGTAGGAAACATCTCGCGCAAGAACTACGTGATAAGAAACTCATATGGCGATTGATGTTTTCAGGCGAGGAACGGCGTAATCAGGCAAAGAAGGGTCACTAGAAGACAAAGAGTAGGAGTTGGAGTAGATGTTACGTGCTACAGACACTATTCAACGGATGACGCTAACAAATTCATAAGAATAGAAGTTTTCCTCCCAAATGTTGCCTATATAAAGTCATATCCTTCAACCTAGGAGAAGGACGCCTGAATGGGCGCAGTGCCTGAATGGGCCAAAACCCTACACCTGAACGGGCGGAGTGCCTGAATAGGCCAAAACCCTAGAGAGTTGTAGAAAGGAATAACCCTAGAGAGTAGGGAAGAATCCATAATCCTGTTGCCCTCTAACTTGTAATATCTTCCATTCACCTTCCTCTCCATTGGTGTACTTCTTTGTAATATATTTGTTCATATTGTACAGCATTCTTTATATATATATATATATATATATTACATGTTTATACCTTTTCAATTCATCATTTCTTGACTTTTCATTCGTCAAAGTGTTATTAAGAGTTTAAGTTAGTGATAGTTCTTGATAAGAAGTCTAGCTTATAATTCTTATCACATTAGTTGAGCTATATTCATCGCTTGGCCAGCGTCAAATCGTCACTTACCCGAGAGGACAAGTAGCAAGGATGAGGCTAATGCGTACAAAAAGGAGTTTGGTAAACTCCACCTTTGTGAGATAACTTTCATCATTTGTGTCCCAAAAGGTGAACAAGCGTGACCATTAGGCGTCGAGGGATGCCATTTTTAATCACGAAGTTCTATAAGCTTTATAAGTGAATTCTTCTAGATATATCTCGCCTAATCAGACTTAGTCATGTAGTTCCTGAAAAGGAGACTGCATGGCATTTAATGACTTTGAGAGGAGCACGCCTTAATCATAAGTTGGTTGAGTAAGTTATATCACACCAATGCTCTCGCAAAGCTTAATCGCCTAATGGTGCTCAGACCTTCCTTCATTCTTTCTCGAATACAAGTTAGTTCCATACTATTCCATCTCACATTCATTTATTCCCCTTTACAGATTCTCTAGGCGTACGTACATAAGTAGTTTTAATTCTGGTTCTGATTCTTTTATACTTGAGTTAGTTAATTCTTATATCGCCTAACTAATGAGTAATTCTTTGGAACCAATGTTTATAAACAATTCCCAGTGTTTGACCCTGAATCATCCAGATAAACCTACTGTTTCGCTTGCACTTGGGCAAGCAGTAGAAAAACTTGTACGACTTTAATCCTGACATTGGCTATCCAATATTTGGTGAGAATGCTAGATTTGATGTCAAACCTGTCTTGCTCCAAATGATTAAAAAAGTTGGATAGTTCAGAGGACACCTACGCGAGGATCCTCAAGATCACATCATAAACTTCTACTCTATCTGAACATCGTTTAACATGTCCAGAATCTCGTGAGACGAGCTGCATTTCACGTTATTTCTGTTCATGCTACGTGAAGAGGCAAAAAAGATGGGCAAACTCTATGGAACAAGGAGAGATCTCAACACGGGATGACTTGATCGAGAAATTTATGAAGAAGTTCTTTTCAACCATCGAGAATGCAAGAAGGAGGCAGAACCTGATGACCTTCCAACAACAAGATAGAGAGAATCTGATAGACACGTGGAGACGCTTTAGGAGGATGGTGAAAGGATGCCCCTACCATGACATTTCTGAGTGTGTTCTTATAGAACGGTTTTATTTTGGGTTAAGCGAGGATACACAGTAGATTGCTGACGCTGTATTTATAGACAGGATGTTAATAAGTATGTATGGCCAGGTCAAACTACGTTGGACGCTATGGCCAGCAATTGTCAAGAGTGGAGAGATGGTGGCTTCGAATTGCTACAAGAGAATTGAGGGACCAGAGGAAACAGAGAGATGATAGAATATGGAATGGATAGAAACACGGTGGTGGTGGTTCTACAAGGACAAGCCGCTGCGATGAACAAACTCCTACAATCAATGGCATTGTCATAAGTTAATGTCGCAAGGAGCTCTGTTCAAACGATAACAGGTGGCTAATATGGGATGCTTGGGATGCGGAGGTTCCCACAACACCGACGCATGCCCATTAAATACTGAGATTGTTGCCTGCGAAAAAACGACCCCAGTTCAAATACTTATAGCGCAAGATGGAGAGAGCATCCAAATTTTAGTTGGGGGGTCAAGAGCAAAACACTCAATGGTAATAGGGTGGCCAAGGCAACTATAGAGGCAAAGCATCTGGCTATCACCGAAGGTAGGATAATGAAAGGCCACACCACTCAGCCCAACACCACCAAAACAACAACAATCCTACTTCTTTTCTTATTCCCAATCAATGGAATCCCTTCTTTACGAGTACATGTAGAGGAATGATCCCCTTCTACAAAGCCAAGCCTCATCCATCAAGAACTTGAAGTTACAACTGGGGCAGTTAGCCAACGACTTCTCCAAAAGACCTAAAGGATCGCTTTTGAGCAATACAGAAACGCTTAATCAGGCGGGAGGATCCGACAAAGAGAAGTGTCAAGAAATAACGTGTATAAATATCCATCATTATAGCTCCTTTTATTAGAATAATGAGGTCAAAACACATAAAAAGATTATCAGAACGCGTAACTTGTGTTGTAAATGCATGAGTATTTGAAAATATACTTTACGCAAGTATTATGCTTGATTTACGCGATTTTAATGTTTGAACGCAGGATGATGAACAAAGAAAGAAACTAGTGAACCGTAGGAAACATCTCGCGCAAGAACTACGTGATAAGAAACTCATATGGCGATTGATGTTTTCAGGCGAGGAACGGCGTAATCAGGCAAAGAAGGGTCACTAGAAGACAAAGAGTAGGAGTTGGAGTAGATGTTACGTGCTACAGACACTATTCAACGGATGACGCTAACAAATTCATAAGAATAGAAGTTTTCCTCCCAAATGTTGCCTATATAAAGTCATATCCTTCAACCTAGGAGAAGGACGCCTGAATGGGCGCAGTGCCTGAATGGGCCAAAACCCTACACCTGAACGGGCGGAGTGCCTGAATAGGCCAAAACCCTAGAGAGTTGTAGAAAGGAATAACCCTAGAGAGTAGGGAAGAATCCATAATCCTGTTGCCCTCTAACTTGTAATATCTTCCATTCACCTTCCTCTCCATTGGTGTACTTCTTTGTAATATATTTGTTCATATTGTACAGCATTCTTTATATATATATATATATTACATGTGAAGAAATCCTAGTTCACACTTCAAATGGTCTTCCCTCTACCTTCAATGTTTTTTGTACATCCATTCGCATTCACAGCGACGCTATCTCTCTCGAAGAACTCCACACTCTACTCATCTTAAAAGAATCCACCATAACCAAGATGAACACCATTAAAGTCATTCCCACTGCCATGGCAGCCACACAATTTTGCAGTTATCTCAACCTAATGGTAGTCACAGGTGAGGAAGACAAAATGAAAATGGTAATTGAAACCCTAATTTTCAATTCCCAAATTACTCTAATTTTTACAAGTCATCTTCACGAAACGGGTCGGGCACATCAGCTAATGGATCGCGTAGAGGATCAAATTTTCCTGATCCAGTTTTAACTCCTCTCGGTCAAATACTCATTTTGACCCATTTTGTTGATTTAATCCTTATCAATGTGGGCTCATTGGACCTACTCCCACACATGGGCCAGCCTTTGGATCTGAAACAATTTTTGAGACAGTTGGACACATATTCTGCCAAATATGTCAGAAACAAGGACATGGAGCTCTCGATTGCTATAATTGCATGAATTTTCTTATCAAAGCCCACATCCACCCTCTCAATTAGCAACAATGGCAGGAAACTCTATGAATTCTCAATCTTCTGCTGAAAATACTAATATTTTTTTGTTATCTAACCGTGGATGTAAGGTTCAAATGACAAATGAGTTCGAAAATCTCAACTTATCCAACAATTATAATGGTGAGAAAATTGTCACAATGAAAAATGGTCAATCTTTAAATATTCAATTGAACTGACAGTGATAAACTCTCAACTCCCTTTTATACCTTTAATCTTTCCAAAATACTCCACGCTCCTCAACTTGCTACAAATCTCTTATCTGTTCATAAATTTTGTCTTGACATTAATAACTATAATTTTATTTTTTATACTGACCGGTTCCTCATTTAGGATAGTCACTGGTCGAACTCTCTATACTAGTGAAAACATCAATGGTCTCTATCCTATTCCCAGTACCTCCACTATATCCATATTTACCATGCATTCCAAATCTTTAATTTTCATGCAAAACAGAAGGATACATCACTATGACAATTTCGTTTCGTTCTTGAGGTGCATGTTTCAATCCATTTGCATCTTCATTTCAACAATTTGTTGAATTTATTCAAGGTAAACCTTTTGTCCTCCAATCTATTTGTGTCTTGTTTGATAATTTACTGGGATGGCTTGTAACAATTTGAACCTCATTTGTTACCGTTTACGGAAGTCATTAAGTTGGGTTGTTGACTCTATAAACTTATGCTGCTGAAAGTACAACTTATTTGAATAGTGAACTACCTAGTACCCAAATTATATTTAATGATTCTACGAAGTGAATTAAATAGAAAATACAAGGTATTTTGTTTCACGTTTTTCTTTTTTTGAATGGTAAAGTTTTCTTAAATTCTTTAAAACTTAAGTATGCTTGAAATTTCACTTTTACACTAATTTCTCCTTCCAACTTGCATATTGAAATTTATTTTTCAATTCCAACAAATACAAAGTATTTATTTAATTATATTAGAATTGTAAACCAATTTTACAGGATGATTTAATTTTTAGATAATAAGGACTTTTCTTTGTTAAATGACTAGGTATTTGCGTGTGTTTTTGAAATATAAAGTAAAAGCCTATTTTTCTTGAAAAAAATAAATTTATGTTATAGAATTCCTAATTTTAAAGGATGAAAAAAATTATCTTATAAATTGAAAGATTATTTGTTGTTCAATTGAAGTTGTTGGGATTTAAAATTTGTTGTATTTTTTAAATTTAAGATTTATCTTAATGAAATCGTAATTTCTTATCTATTTATTAATAATTTATATCAGGAAATTATTGTTTATTTATTCATAATTTAATTTGTTATTTAATTGAAGTAGTTGGGATTTGAAATTTGTTATTTATTTATTTATTAATAATTTAATTTGTTATTCAATTGAAGTTGTTGAGATTTAATTCGAGATTTTTCTTATTCAAATCATAATTCTAGTTATTTGTTGTTATAGTATTTTCGTTTTTTAATAATTTGAATTTTTATTAAAAATTGTTTTTTGGCATTTAAATTTTTTTAGGCATGTTGATATTTTTTAGGGGAGATATTCGATAGGTACTATCACAACCAATTCATGTTGGTGAATAACTGTCTGCATCGGGTTATCAATGTAAACTTTTTCCGTTCTCCAACCTATCACCTTTGCATGTTAAATTTGACAAGGATTGGGCATGTCGTCAAGGTATTTGGCCCTGTGTTATTAACCATCAATTAACTAAGTTGCAGGAATCGAAGATGAACAAAAGAAGAAGCAAAAAAAACTTTGTTTCTGCAGAAATCGAGGCTGATGGTCTTTCTTTCAGCTGAGAGGATTTTTTGTGAATGGTCGCTGCTTTTTCGAGGGTTATGGCATTTGACATTTTACGTCAATAGAGATAAAGAGGTCAATAGAGAAGAAGAAGACGAATAAAGGTTTTGAAATTGGCTTCAATGGAGATGAAGAAGACGAACGAGTTTGGGGAAAATTGGAGATTTGATTCCTTTTAATTGTTTTGATTGTTTTGGTAGGGTAAATTTCGGGGAGAACTCAAATAATTATGGTTGGGGAGCTTGATTCAATAATTATGTGTTATTTTGGCTTTTGGAATAATTCTATTTGGAATTGAGTTTTTCACTAGAGTAGAGGCATTTAACACATTTTTGCATCAATCTCTTTTCCATTTTTTTAAGATTTTTCTATATTAACAATTTAAATTAAATTTTGTCATTTACCCAAAGTAAACCTGTAAATTTGCTATTTTTCTAGTCAAAATTTTTTAATTTAAGGTATTTTCTCATTTCATTTTTCAATAGCTCTATTTAAGGTATTTTCTCATTTCATTTTTCAATAGCTCTATCTAAAATGAGCTATCCTCAAAAGCTATTAAAAGGCTCATTGTATTGGCAAATAAAAAAAAAGGTTCATCAAAGCATTACAACCACCTACACAGGAAAGAAAGAAAAGTAATCGACAGCCAGTTAAACGTTATCTTCCTGCATAGCGGTGCAATACTCCAATTTGAGCTTTGTGGGTATCGATAGCTTCTATGTCTTCCACATTGTGAAATATGATTCAGATAATCCTCACCCTCTATTAGCTACTATGTTCAGGAATATCCTGCAACTGTTTGATGACTTTTCCACACAGTTCAACCTCTGTTGCACGTTTTCTTTCGCCAATCTACGATCGCATTCAACTAGTCATTTGTAAATTCCATTGCATTTCTAATGACCTCGACTGTTTCAGACAGTACCTCATTTCATCTTGCTTCCACTTGAAGCATTTCTACCTTCACTAGATCGGCTTGCTTGTGTCTCATCAGCTCATCTAGTGACATATCAAGTCCTTGACTATACATCGTCGAGATCTTCGGATCATGAGAATTATCAAGGGAACACCATCGAAGTCATTTGACATATTAGACCTTACATCAGCGAAGGTCTTTGATCGTGCTCCATAGTCCGATCTTTACAAAAGAACATAGGACAGATCATCATAAAAAGGAAACAATTTGTTTTCGACGTCTTCACGGATGTTGGGAAATCACACGTCTGCAAACAAACGAAAAACCGACGTTGCGTTTACAACGTCGGTATAGACGGGCAAGGTCGACGTGCATATTTTTGGCATTGGGCTATATCATAATTAAAATTTTTAGTAAACTTTCCCCGACACCACCACAAAACACATTGGGGAAAGTTAAATATTAAACCTTTATTAATATCATTCCCTGATGCGTCGTACCATACGTCTGGGAATGTCTGAGATATACCCCATGCCAGTCAAACAACGTCGGCAAAGGGTTAAATAATAATACAAATATTAACATTTATCGATGTCAGAGTTGATGACGTCGGCAAATGTCTTAGACAATTAAATTATTTTTATTCTTTCACCGACGTATTTGTGAAGTGGCATCGGGAAAGGCCAGCATTTAAGTTTACGGTTGGATTTTTCCCAATGTCATTAGTGAAACGTTGGAGTATGTGAGAAAGAGAAAAAAAAAAGAAAAAAAGAAAGAGAGGGAAGAAGAAGAAGTCGTCGTTCGTCGCTTCTCGTCCACTGTCGATCGTTCGTCGTCGCTCATCTGTCGTCCATTGCTTCGTGCTCCTCCCTCGTCCTTCGTCGTCGATTTTTTTGGTATAAGATTTGTCCATTTTTTTGTTGTGAAACTATGTAAATGCATGTGCACATTGTTTTATGTATGTATTACACAAATGAAAGTGTAATGTGTGTTGATATTATTTGTAATTTGAAATTCATTGTATGTATGTGTAATGTATTATGTAATTTTGTATGTGTAATCCATGCAAGAGATGCATGTATGTGTAATAAATTATGTATGTTTTTATGTGAAAATGTATGAGTTTTTATATGTAAGTTTGAGATTGTATGTGTAAATTTGAGATCGTATGTTGATATAATATAATGTATGTGTAATGTTTGTTTTTTAAAAATTTGAATTTGAATTAGATATTGAATTTGATAGTTAATTTAAATTTGAGTTTGGATATGAATTTCTGTTTAATATCAATTATAATATGAATTTGAATTTAAAGTTGAATACAAATTTGAATTTTATGGCTATTCTGCAGTTATGATAGCCTATTTATTTATGTCAAAATTAGTTTTTAATCTGTTAATTAATAGTTTTAGTTTATTCATGGAGTAAGTTGGAGTAAATTAGAGTAATTGAGAAGAGAGATATAAAACTAATCCAACGTATTTGTGTTTTAGGGCTTTTAACGAGATGGACAAGAGTTGGATGAAACTCAAAGATAGGTTTTCGATCGAGTACAGACAAGGAGCTTCCCAATGTTTAGAGGTTACAAAATATCATGTCAATAATTACGAACAAATAAAGTGTCCATGCAAGAGATGTATGAATTCAAATTGGGATTCATTACAGGGTTTGGAGCGACATCTATTAACCACTAGAATAACCTCTTCATACATAGACGGGGTGTATCATGGAGAGCCCGTGAACTTCTACAAAGGTATGCAAAGACTTGATGAAGGAACGAGTAGTAGTAATAATCCTTTTGATGAAGGAACTAGCAATAACCCATTTTTTGAAGAAAACGAAATGTTAGGTATGCTGCATGATTTACAAGTGGGTATTGAACACCTAGAAGAGATGAATGAAGGTTTGGAGAATGAAATGTCATTTATTAATGGGGTATATTTAGAAGAAGATAGAACAAATGTGGTATTTAAGGAGTTATTAAACCAAGCACGCTTTAATCATAAGATAGCATGGTGAGTTATTTCGCATTGGGGTGGTCATATAGCTTATTCGCTTGATAGCGAAGACCTTCGCCACTTTCTTTAACGCAAGTTAGTTCGCTTAAGTGCTTGACTCTAGGTGCAATTAAGTAACTTTAGTACTTTTTATATTCTTTTAACGTAATTGTCATAACGCTCAACCCCTAAGTAGAGCCTCAAACTAATGTCTTGAGTCAATTTCCTATGTTCGACCTTGGATCACCCAGGTAAACCTATTATTTCATTTGCACTTGAACAAGCAATAGAAAAACTTATACTTAATGAGGACTTAGCTATTACGTGATGAAAAGGGAGATCGTGAGCATTTCGCATGTTGTGATCATGATCCATGACTTATCGCACAGAACTAATCATGCAATACAAAAAGATATGGTGAACATCTTACACACGGTGAACCTGCTTTGTGATGTATTGCAATTGTATTACACACATACAAAAGTCTAAGTTCTCCAATACAAACACCCATCATCCCAAGCGTGTGCTTCCTTGAACAACTTCTTTCATGAAACAATCTTTCTTTACGCAAATTCTACCACTTCTTCTCCATCTCAATCCCTACCCAATCCTGATCCAAGCATACTACTCAGCTTACTACACATTCCACATCATACACCCTCAAATTTTGTCTCCATCTCCAATATCCAATCCCCTCCTCCTTACCCTCTCGCTGTTATCATTACTTGCTCATCTTTTATGGATACTAATGCCACTTGTCAGTCTTTAAATGTTTCATCTACAGTCCATACAAGAAATGAGATAAATGTTGTTGCAACCAACTTACCTGTTCTACCTCCTCCTCAGAACACTCATGTTATTCAAACTCAAGCAAAATCAGGTATTTTCAAGCCAAAGACCTTCCACATCACAACTATCTCCCGACTTCCACATCATACACGAAAACCTCCAAATATCCTAAATGGTGAACTGCGATGTGTGAGGAACTCAATGCTCTTTAAGCACAAGGTACTTGGTCCTTAGTTCCTCGACTTTCATCTATGAATGTTGTTGGTTGTAAATGGGTTTTTCGAACAAAATATAATCTTGATGACTATGTTACTCCTCACAAAGCACGACTAGTTGCTAAAGGTTATCATCAGGTATAAGGTTTTGATTTTGATGAAACTTTCAGTCCAGTTGTTAAGAAACCCACTATACATCATTCTTGTTCTTGCTGCTCAATACAATTGGTCTTTAACCCAGTTAGATGCAAAAATCCTTTTCTTCATGGTATTCTCCTAGAAACAGCGTATACAAGTCTCAACCTACTGACTTCTAGGACAAAACATGTCCAAATCATGTGTGTCACCTACATAAGAGTCTCTGTGGTCTCAAACTGGCCCCTCGCACTTGGTTTGAACGTTTTATATCTTATTTATTTACTCCTGGTTTTGTAACTGCTACCGTTGATCCCTCATTATTCATTTGATCAGTAAGATTTTCTTTCACTTACTTCTGTATGTAGATGATCATTGTCACTGGTCCTGACTCTTCATGCATATCCCCTCTCACAAACCAATTGGCCCTTGAATTCCAAATATCCGACCTTAGTCCTTTTAAGTACTTTCTTGGTCTCGAAATCTATTCCCAATGATGGCATATTTGTTAACAAGGCCAAATATCTCAATGACCTTCTTCACACATTAGGAATGACCTTTGCAAAATCTTTTGCCACATCCATGTCTACTTCTCTTGATCTTTATACCACTGCACCATCATTCAATGATCCATCCCTCTATCGCAACTAGTCAGTTCCTTGCAATATCTTACATTCACTTGTCTTGATATTGCATTCTCTGTAAATCTTGTTAGTGAATTCATGCACAAACCAACTGTCATTCACTTCTCGACAGCCAATAACATCCTCAGATATCTACATGGTACTCCAACCTTTGACATAAAATTTTGCAAAGGTTCGTTCTCTCTACAAACCTTTTGTAACTCTAATTAGGCAGGTGATACTTCTAATCAATGTTCCACCTCCAGATTCATAGCCTTCCTCAGTTCTAATCCAATATCTTGGTCTTCTAAAAAGCAACCTACAGTCTCCCGTTCTTTCACAGAAGCCGAATACTTGCCACTACTACTGCCGACCTTTACTGGATCTGACAGCTTCTCTGTGATATCCGTGTTCCTCTCAATAACTCACCAACATTATGGTGTGATAACATTTTCGCTATATCATTCGCTCATAATCTGGTTTTTCATGCTCGAACCAAACACATTGAGATTGATTACCACTTTGTTCGGGAAAAAGTTCTTCGCAAAAACATCTTCATTCATTACATCTCTTCCAACAACTAACTAAATAGGCATAATACTCTTTTGTCACTAATAATGCGTAATCATCTTATTTTATCTATTTTGCTACGCATTTTCTTCCTTTTTCCTACGTTGAGATTTCATTATTCTACCTAAAAGACCATAATAACTTGTATTTCTACAAGTTACTAGTGATCAAGCCTACTTTTAAAGAATCTTTAATTTAAAAGCAAGAAAGGAAAAAGACCCAAGATCAATTATGAATGCAAAATTATACAAAGAATCTCATTGAATTAAAGTAAATACACCAAATTTCTCTATCATGGAAATTAAAGATGCAAAAGAGATTTGATGGAGAAAGGTGGACATTCTTGAAGCAAATTAGAGAGAATTTTATTAAGTAATTAAGAGAGTTTTACACTAATTTGGGAGAACTTTTGATTACAAACTAAAAAATGATTAAGTGATCCAATTAATGAAATGAAATGGGGATTTAAAGGCTCTAATGACAGTGAGTTGGGCAAAGGTGCATGGAGACGCGTACCTCAATTCGCGTAAAAAACCTCATAGCGCCACTTCATATTATTTACTTCTTTACGATTTATTCTTCTCCTCTTCATATTTTTACTTTGTTCATATTATTACTTCTTCTCGCTTCTTCTTGTTTTCGATTTCCCTCTTCCATAATTTCTTCCCTCTTCTTCATCTCTCATCTTCTTTTTTTCTTCTTGATATAAGATCTAAACGATATTGGCAAAAGATCTAAACGATCGTGTACCAATATCTAAACAATCACTTATCTATCCCATATAGACAAAGATAGATCAGTATCACTAATAGATCATTTAAATTTAGTACAAGATTGTTTAAACTAGGTATAAGGGTACATATTCGTTTAGACTGGGTACAAGGGTACAAGATCGTGTACCAAGATAGTTTAGATTAGGTACAATGATACAAGATCGTTTAGACTTAGTACAAGGGTACAAGATCGTTTAGATTAGGTACAAAATCGTTTTTTTACGGGTGTGTGATCTATTATTTGTAGGGTATTTTTGTTATTTCACTTTTTGGGCTTTTTCCTTTTTCAAAATTGTTCTACAGTATAAATATTTTCGTGCTTTGTTCTATTTTTGAAAAAAAAGACCTTTCTAAAAATTTGTTTTTATCTCTAAAACTTCGCTAACATTGAATTCTTGCACTTAAAAATAGGCTAATAATTCTAATTTGAGAGAATAAATTTATTTTTTGAAACAAAAAATGAAACAGATATTAATAGATTTTAATTTTTTAGTTTTTGAGTTTAATTTTAATTTAGTATGTAAATTTCAAACTGTTACAATTTCTTACTTAGAATTTATCTTTTTTCTAAATTTCAAAATTTGTTGAGTAAATTTTAAGTTTTAAATCTATCATTAATGTATATTAATTAATAAAAATTATCAAAATAGAAAATTTGACAAAATATTTACACTCAATAAAAAAGTGAAGTGTAATGAATTTTGTCTGGTTTTGTTCTATTAAGGGTAAATAATTTATCAATTTTTTTTTTAATTTTTGAAAAAAAACCTAGTTGAAAAGAATTACAATTCATTAAAAGATTCAATTATTACTATTATATTTAAATTCATAATTAATTGGTAAAAGACGCAAAATTAGTATATAGGAAAATAACCCAAACAAATATAATGGTAAAATTGGAAACTCAGGAAAACGGATGATTTGGATAAATATGGTATTTTTGAAAATAAATTCGAGAAAAGAGATGTATTTAAAACTATTTAGGTAGATGAAGTTGTTTTTTGTTTGTATTGAAATACGTCATCTCAAGAGAAGCACTTCACCCACTTTTTCTTTTAATTTTACACACAATTCATCATAATTTTTTCTCTCTACTGCATTTTACTTTTTTTTTAAAAAAAAAATTTCTCTCTCCTGTATTCTACCTAATTAACTAAATCTCCCCAAATTTAGTATCTAAATCTCTAAAATAAGGCATTCATCATAACTTTTCTCTCTCTCTTATGCATTCTACTTTTCGTTCTTTCTCTCTCCTACTTTTTTTAGAGGGTTAGGAGTTATTTTATGAATTTTATTTTAAGAAAATAAAAATATATCACTTTTTGATATTTTATTATAAGTTATTTCAATAAGGTTAGGAAATCATTGTAATTAAACGCTAATCCTAACTTCAAACTTTGTTGGTGGAGATAACAATTTCATAATTTAAGGGCTATTATTGCAAAACCTCCATTGTGTAGGGATCCTTATGATAGATTTATTTTATAGTCTATAATTGCAACAACTTTTGTAATTCAGTCGAACTTTGATCTAAATAATGCAACAAATCTTATTGTTTGAATTTTCTACACTTTTCAATTTCTAAATTAGCTCATTAAAATTTTAAAATTAAAATATGGTGTATTTTTATAGTTCAAGTACCTAACATTTCTTCATTTTTATTTTATTAGGAGAAGTTATTTAATTATTTAGAAAGGTTTATTATTCTTTATTAATGAATTTAATGTGAAAATCAAGTTTATTTTACAAAAAAAAAAATGCATTAAATCAAAATGACGGAGTGTTTGGTCAAACCAAATATAACTTTCTTTTAGGTTTTTAAATGGTCACTTCTTTTTGGGTATATTGTTATATGCATAGATATTCATTTTTTTATTTCTTTAATTTATTGTTATTTTATTATTTCATACTGTTTAGGTCAACAAGGTGCTTTTGTTTCTGATGAATTTCCACCACGTTATATTTCTCTTTAAAATATAATTAATTTTCTAGGTTCTTAGGTATCATTCAAAATGATTTAATAAAAATAATTAAGCATATAATCACTAAAAAGTAAATATAAATTTGTGAATTTTTTTTAAAAGTATTAAGTATATAATGATTAAGAAATCATTAAGAAAAAGAGTGGAAAAAAGAAAAAGTAGAATAGATAGAGAAAAAAAGGTTACGATGAACATCTTATTTTAGATACTAAATATGAAAAGATTTCGTTAATTAGGGTAGAATGCATACGAGACAATTTTTTTTAAAAATAGAATGCATACGAGACAATTTTTTTTAAAAATAGAATGCAGTAGAGAGAAAAAATTATGATAAAGGACGTGTGAAATTAAAAGGAAAAAGAAAAAAAAGAAAAGTGGGTGAAGTGTCTGTTGAAAGGTTTTGATGGAGGGTTTATGAGATGGAAACCGAAGGTAGTTTGGGAAGCCTGCTGAGATGGGCAGCCGATCATGGAATTTCAGATTCTGTAGATCAACCCGCTTCACATTCTTGTTTGGGTCGTTCTTTGTGCGTCTCTTTCTTCCCTGATACCGGCGGGTATGCTTTGATTTCTCGTTTTCTAGTTACATCACTCTTTTTCTCTTCTTTCGCCGCTTGTAAGTTGTTCATTTTGACGGAAATTGTGCTTCAGGAGAGGTTTAGCCGCTGTTCGTCAACTTAACAAAGGAGACTTAGTGCTGAGAGCTCCAAAATCTGTCTTGTTGACCACCCAAAGTTTGTCGTTGGAAGATGAGAAGCTCGACGTGGCTCTAAAGAGATACCCATCACTTTCTTCGACACAGGTTATTCCCTTGCTAACCTAATTTGCGCGAACTTTTGTTAGAAAGTAGGAGAGCTAGGAAGAAATTTGGGAGTTTAGGGCGTTAGGTAGAGTTATGATGTAACGACTACGTGCTTGCATTACTTGAAAATAGATCTTTTGCAAATTCTAAAACAAAAACATTTATTAAATTACGAACGAAGTTCTTACCCTTAACTAATTAATTTTTTTTATGAGGAATTACAACTTTCAATGAGAAAGAAATGAAATAATACAATGGCATACAAATAAACCAAACCACAAATAACACCCCAACTAAAGGAAGGGGACCAACTGAAAAGGATATCACCTATGGAATAATTACAAAAGGATTTTGAAATCGAAGCCCAAGGGGACACATGAAATCTAATCAAAGACCAAACTTCAATAAGATCCCTTTCCTTTCCCTACCACGAAATCGTTCCTCTCCCCCCAAATGTCCCACAAGATAGCATGCACCCTAATGATCCATAAAAAACCTCCCTTGAGAAAGCGGATGGAGGAGAAACTCTTCGATGGTCATATGAACCCCTCTAAGATCAACATAGCTCATGCCAAACTCCTAAAACAACATACTTCCCAAAGCACGCGCATAATGACAATCCCAAAAGAGGTGACCAAGATCTTCCTTTGCCCTTCGACAAAGCAAGCAATAAAAAGGCCTAACAAGAGAAGATCTCCTCCTCACAAGCCTATCCACAATGTTAATCTGACTCGACAGGACTTGTTAGGTGAAGAACCTATCTTTCATAGGAACCTTGGTCCTCCAAACCACATTAAAGACAGACCCCTAGAGTGGGAGAGATCCAATAACGAACTAAAGAAAGATTTACATAAGAATCCCTAACTTGGATTAAGACTCCAAACACGAACGTCCCTCCTTCCCTCCCTAAGACTGACCCTCTCAACCAGAGAAAGGAGAGAGACCACCTCCATCGTTTTTCTATCGGTCAAATTGCGACAGAACCAGAAAACGAATGATACATAATTATCGGACCTGACCAAAAAGTCCAATATTGTACATTTTTTTAAAATTGGATAAATGATAAAGATGCAGAAATAAGGAGCAAAGAGAAAGCACTGATCCTCCCAGAAAATCGTGTCCTTACCCTCCCTCACAAAACAATGGATGAAATGGGAAAAAAGAACTTAAGACAAATATCTTTCCAAGAATTGCGTTTTGTGCGTATAACCCCTTTCATCAACCACTCAAAAGGATGGGTACCGTACTTACTCTCAATAATCCTATGCCATAAGTAGTTGGACACGAGGGGAAATCGCCAAATCCACTTCGGCAACAAAGCTCTATTTCGGAGACTTAGATTACCGATGTCTAACCCCCCTGACCAACAGGGTGCCCCACCGCAATCCTATTAACCAGATGGGGGCCATGACCTTCCTCCACCCTTTCCAAGAAAATTTCTCATGTATTTTTCTAGGCTCTTGAACACTGACCTAGGAGCCTTGAAGAGAGACATATAATAAACCAGAATCCC
The DNA here is from genome assembly GCA_025688845.1 of Cucumis hystrix. Classification (NCBI taxonomy): domain Eukaryota; kingdom Viridiplantae; phylum Streptophyta; class Magnoliopsida; order Cucurbitales; family Cucurbitaceae; genus Cucumis; species Cucumis hystrix. The sequence goes on along the minus strand of CM046888.1, from coordinate 12,905,357 downwards.
ACTAAGCACAGACCTGATCAGGATTAATCTGCCAGCTTTTGAAAAGAACCCTTTCTTCCATACTGCCAGTCTCTTACGAATTTTATCACAAAGAGGATCTTAAAAAGTCAAAGCTTTCAGATTTCCACCAAGGGGAAGCCCAAGATACGTCGAAGGGAACGAGCCAACCTTACAATCAAACATCTCAGCCCAACTTAGCAACTTAGCTTGATCAGTGTTAATACCAAAAATGGAATATTTTCTTTTGATAATTTTTAACCTGGACAGATCTTCAAAGAAAGCCACAATATGGTTGATAATAAGGAAGGGCGCCACTTTTCCAGAACAAAGAAGCATAGTTATCATCCGCGAATTGAAGATGCGATAAGGCAACTTCATTCCTCCCACCCTAAAAGGGTCAAGAATGTTTCCTTCCACCCCTTTATAAATAATCCGACTTAAAACATCCACAACCAATAAAAACAGGGAGGGGATAGAGGATCCTTGTCATAACTCTTTGGAGGCTTGAATAGACCCTCTGGGGATACCATTGATGAGAATATAATGCTCCACATTCCTCACACACCCCCACATCCACATTCTCCATTTATAGCCAAACCCTTTTTTAATCAGAACTCTATCCAAAAATCCCAATCCACATGATCGTATGCATTTTCAAAATCAAGTTTAAGCAACACACCTCTTTTCCTAGATCTGTTCTCCTCAATAGCTTCACTAGCAATAAGGACTTGATCAAATAGTAGATGACATAACTTTCCTTAAATGATTTCCAAGAACCTTAGCCAAAATCTTATAAACACTGGCAACAAGACTAATAGACCTAAAATCCTAACTCTGTCGCACTATCCTTTTTAGGAATCAAACATATGAAGGTTTCAACCAGCGAACTATTTAAAATACCCCTTTCAAAGAACTCCTTAAACACTCCCTCTAAATCACCTTTGACCAGACTCCAACTGTCTTGATAGAGAGCCAAAGAAAAGCCATCCGCCCATGGAGATTTGTTTAATCCTCATTCGCACTAGTCGAGATAGGGCTCCAATCAATACCTTCCACAAATGGTTTGGCCCTAACTTCAGGGCTATAAAGATTTGAGAAGAACTTAATGATTTCCTCCTTAATGACCTTGCCATCTCTTGAAATCTCCCCATTGTCTAAACACAAAAGACCTATTTGGGTCCTGCATATAGTCAACTAATCATTTATGGCTATCTAGTGAACAGTTTAACCTAACTTGACAAGCCATGACAAGCATTTGGTGGCTTGAAGGCACACAAAAATAGTACGGCACCTGTTGGCACTTGGTAACATAGTAGGAAACTCGTCGGTCTTCGATAACATACTAGGAAATTTGTTGGCCTCCAATAACATAGTAGTGTAAGGAGGGTAAACTGTCACCTCATAACTTATTTTAAAACATGCTTACTAAATACATCTCACAACATAAGTCATATAAACATATATTAACAACCTCAAGCTCACAAGTGGCTCAACTCATAATAATTATCATGCTTCCCCATATCAGTCAAACAGATCAACTAAATCATGTTGTCTAAATTGCCTGGCTCAAGGGCAGTTCCAGTAGTAGGGTTACTTATCTTGAAATTAGGTCCAAAAATATTATCACGACAATAACCTGCACCAAAAAAGTGTCGAATCAAACCTAGAACATGAATTTTAAACTTAGATTAAATATCTAGAGCCTAAGTCCAATTGTCGATTTGACCAGAACCATCCAAACAATTTTTACCCGAAGTGTGGCTTGAACCAAAACATGTGCTACCAATCTCCTAAGTCAACCACAAACCAGCAACACCCACAAAACCAACCTTTCACTCTGCTGGACAGCACATTAAATCCCTCCAAAATTCCAATTTAAGACCAAACTAAGAATGATAAAGTGAGAATTTGCCCACAAACTTTATAAGTATTCAAAAACTATCAGTAATAACCCACAAACTTACCAAAACCTTGCTCGAACTAAAGGGACAGCAGTTCAATCTCTAACAAAAGCTACCAATTAACCTTCAAATATCATGGGAAACATGGTTTTATAGTGGGTGTTCGAGAACCAACCGAGAATAAATGATAGCCAACACTTACTTCAAACCTCAAGATTCCAACAACTGGATGGAGGGAAACGTGGCTGAAGAGGATGCCGTTGATGAGTGGTAGTTGAATGGCGCATCTAGGTAGCAGATCAACGGTGAAAAAGAACTGCTGCACCAGAAGCTTCAGTTGATAGGTGCATGGCACGCACGTTTTCCAATATGTGACTTAAAAGGATATAAATAATTACTTTTAAACCCTAATTTCTTTTAATAACGGAATAAATTTCCTCTTCCATGAACTAGATATAAACATATTCATATACCTAAATCTAAATTTCTCTCTTAGGATGAGATAAATAAAGGAAATATACTACTTTCTTTTCCTTAGCCCACTTCGAAATAAAAAATAAATCCAACCTTCCAAATTAAATTAAATCTCTATTATTTGAATTAATTCCATAACCTTTATAAAAAACCCAATATTCAAATCCTTTTCACTTAATCTCTCCCAAACAAACCTTTATTATACCTATTTCAAAATTGAATCTTCAATTTTAACTCCGACATTTAAAATAGAACCGAAATTTGAAGGCAATGATATTAAATTTTCCCTAGGAAATTAGGGGATGTCACATATGAAGTTTGAAGTAAATATGTTGGAATTAGGAAGTTTATTTTTGGCTCTAGCGCTTTTGTCTTGAACTTGATTCTTTATAGCATAGGATTATTGTGAGTAAGCATGGCACCCACCCTTTTGAATGCACATCGATAGGGGTTTAAGGCACACACCGATATCCTTGAAAGCATATCTCCTTCGAGCTTCCTACTTTCTCTTGGTTTACTCGTTGCTTTGTCGGGGATGGTAAGGATACGTACTTTTGGGAGGATCAGTGGGTGGAGGAGAATTCCATTTGTTCTTTATTTCCACATCTTTATCATTTATCTTCTTCCAAAAAAGGTATGATATTGGATCTTTTGGTTGGGTTCGAGAATCCCGTGTTTATTTCTTTCGGGTTTGTCGTAATTTGACCATTAAAGAAACGATGGAGGTGACCTCTCTTCTTGCTTTGGTTGAGGGGTGTAGTTTTAGGGAGGGGAGAAGGGATGTTTGTGTTTTTTGGAATCGTAATCCAAGTTAGGGTTATCTGCGTGGGTTTAGTCTTTTGTTAGATCCATACCCCTAGGGAATCGATTTTTGATGCGTTTGGAGGACTAAGGTTCCTAAGAAAGTTAGGTTATTTATCTGGCAAGCCTTACTTGGTCGGGTTAACATTGTTGATAGGCTTCTTAGGAGGAGTACTTTGCTTGTTAGGCCTTTTTGTTGCATGCTTTGTCAGAAGGCAGAGGAAGATCTTGATCATCTTTTTTGGGATTGCCATTATTTGGGCTGAGTGAATTTTTTTTAGGAGTTTGATGTTAGTTATGCCGGCCTTCAGAGTGTCAAAGCGACGATTGAGGAGTTCCTCCTCCATCCGTTCTTCAAAGAGAATAGGGGTTTTTTTTATGGCTTGCCGAGGTGTGTGCCTTTAACTAGGACATTTGGGGTAAGAGGAATGATTGGGTGTTTCTTGGTAGGGAGAGGGAGCATAGTGGTGTTTGGTTGTTGGTTGGATTTCACGTGTTTCTTTGGGCTTTGATTTTGAAGACCTTTCGTAATTATTCAATTGGTAACATTTTACTTAGTTGGTCCCCTTCTTTTAGTAAGGGTGTTTTGGTGGGTTGGTTATTTTGTATGATCTTGTATTCTTTCATTTGTTCTCAATGAAAGTTGTTTTCATAAAAAAGAAAAGAAAAGAGAGATGGAATTCTTTGATAAATGTGCAAAAGAGAGAAAACGGGAAAGATGGAGTTTTTCGACAAATGTGCAAATTGTAACACTAAACACTATTGAAGTTGAGTTATTTGACACCAACTTATGAAGCTGGTGGGTCAAACACCCCTTTTAAGAAGAGCAAACTAGAGTGAATCTCAATCTCATCACAGATAAAAAATGAATTGAAGTATTCAAAAAAAGAAGTAAAAATGATCTGTCATTTGACATTTTATAATTGGACAACTTGGTGGGTTGCACAACGATAGGTACGACCTGAGATGCACCTTAGTATTTTCACTTTAAGAATTACAAGCCTGCAGCCACCTAAATGGAAAAAGAGGAGATCTTTATACATGAATGACCATGCTTAAAGATGTTTTATATTCTATTCTATGTTAATGTTTAAATATTCCTAGTGCAATTGGGACAGATTATCTAAAACCAAATGGATCCTTTTCAGCACATTGGGATAACTCGATATCCTCTTGGTCCATAACTTTTAGAAGCCTTCTTAAAGATAACGAGATTCTGGATTTTCAAAATTTGATGGCTCAACTGTCAATTCAAATGTTTAGGACAACCTTGATAGAAGGCCATGGTCTTTTGAAGCTTCTGGCAGTTTCTCGGTCAAATCTCTCACATAACACCTCTTGGCTTTATCTCTTTTGGATAGAGACCTCTAAAAGCTTTGTGGAATCTCATATGACACCTTTCGGCTTTATCTCTTTTGGATAGAGACCTCTAAAAGCTTTTTGGAAATCTAAATGCCCGAGAAGAGTAAACATTCTTATAACCCATGTTGGACTTCTAAACTGCTCTTTAGTCATGCAAAGAAAGTTACCAAACAGCTGTGTCAGAAATTTGGGTTGAACGAAATCAAAGGAGAGATGTATTGGTTAGACCTCTTTGAGATAGCTAATAGGAATGCTGCAGCTTGGTGTACTTTACGGATCATTGGAAGCCACCTTCTTCATGACTCATGTTCTTGCAGCCATCATTGAAAGCTCTTTGTCTTCACATCTTCAGGCCATTCGTGCCTCACTTGTGCCGTTTTCTTGTTTCTTATTTTAGTTGCTTTACAGTCCCTACTTGTTGGATTCTTGTAAGGTCTTTTTATGTATCTTAGGCTGTATTTTTGTTGGATATGACGAGGGCACTATGGGGGATGTGAACCTAGTTGAGATGTTTGGCTACGCCAGCTGATTCTTTGGTCTCTTTTTGTTTTGCTCTTTGTACGAACCTTTTGTACTTTGATCTTTATTCTTATCAATAAAGTGGCTGGTTTCTTTTTCAGAAAGAAAAAAAAAACATCACATTTTCTCTTGTTAGTTCTAAAGGTGTACTGATATTAATTTCACAATCCCTCCCCCTACTCAAATGCAGAAGTTGACCTTTTGTTTGCTCTATGAGATTAGTAAAGGATCTAGTTCTTGGTGGTTTCCTTACTTAAAGCATTTGCCTCAGAGCTATGACATACTGGCAACTTTTGGAGAATTTGAAAAGCAAGCCCTGCAGGTTCAATTTTCCGTTTGTGGCAATTTGATTTATTTCTTAGGATCATATTCCTATTGGTGAATCATATTCAATGAGGATATTTTACATGTGTTTTTGACATTTGTTTTATAATAAAATAGTTAAAGTCATTAGCAGGTTGATTATGCTATCTGGGCAACAGAGAAGGCTGCTTTGAAGTCTCGTATGGATTGGAGAGGAGTCAAAGGACTAATGCAAGAATCCAATATTAAAACCCAACTCCAAACATTCAAGGCATGGCTTTGGGCCTCTGCAACTGTAAGCACACTGGATTCATGCTAGAAGATTGTATATTGCATGGTTAGATTGGACCTGGATTTTAAAATTTATTTTTATTTTTGGTAAGAAACCAAACTTCTATTGAGAAAAAAAATGAGTGAAAGAGGGCCCCCAACTAACTTTGAAAACAGTTCCAATCTAACAAATGCCAAATTCTTAATTACGATATAGGATTAATAGACATTTTCTTACTAGTTATTACCAAAAACCTGGGCTTAGGTTTCAATTTTTTTTTAACAATTAATTAATTTGTTTGTTTGGTGAAAAATTTATGCATCATTTAAAGGTGGTTTAGCTGGAGGTCTCGTATGGGTAAATTATCCAAGACCACTATCCAAGGTCACTGCAAGTACGCTTTTCTTATCGAGGAAAAATTCCACTAATTGACACCCATTTGCTGATTATCTATCCTTCCATTACCCACTACCTTGTAGTTGTAGTCCTGGCATTTCCCATTACCAGCTAGTAAGCATAATTTAGACTCCTATTCTATTTAATATGCTCTCTCTCCCATCCCACCTTGCTCTCCTCCTATAGTCCTATCCCCTTCACTTAAGGTCCCCCTTTAGGTATTCTTTGTCTCAAACTACTGTCACTGAACGTTCGTGATATATAAAGGGACCTAATTATTGAAGTTGAGGGTGGATGGTTATAGATGAAGCAAACCAAAACTCTCTAGGATTGGAAAGGATAACTTTTCCTCCATCTCTCATCAATGGGGTCCTCTCGTGGATTAAAAATTGCTACATTGGCATTCTCCTCCACTAGAACTCTATAGGGAGAATTATGTGTTTGCATTGAATAAATCTCCTATAGGAAAGAGACTACTGTTGAGATCATTAAGGAACTCAAGGACACATTTTATTCCATGTAGGTGAGAATTATTAAGGTCAGTTCTTCTCCTTGTGAAGATTACCTTGTGCCACCCTGCCTCTAATAGTTCATTGTTTTCCTTGACTTGTGAAGTGGAAGTTACTTGCACAGAGGCTTTTGGATCATCCCATACAAGAATACTTGGATGCTCCTTCAAGCACGATTGCATTTTGTACTCAAATCCCTTCAAAGTCTCCATAGCTTTTTGTTGCCATAGAATAGAACTATAGACTTCAACCTCTTTTTTATGAATGTGAATTGTTGAGACTCGAGAAATTGTTTTGTAATTTTCTCTTACCCTTCTTTTGGAGGATATATTATTGACCTCACTTGTATCTATTTTTCTTATGGAAAAACAAGTCTTTGTTTGTCTTATGCGTTGTACGATGAGTCTAAATGTGAGCATGGTTTGGTCCGATGTAAATTTTTTCAATCTTAATCTCAGTTTGTTGAATTTTTGTTTTTGTTTTTGAAGTTAGTAACCTAAAACTGAAAGTATATGTTGCCCTTTGAGAGATATCATCTAGGACATTGTATGTACCATGGGACGAGGCCGGATGTTTATGTCCAGTTGGTGACCTGTTTAATTATGCTGCACCTGAAGGGGAATTCTTTAATGCTATGGATGTTTTGTCCTTTCCATCACATGCTTCTTTGAATGATGAGTTAGAGTTACTTGAAGAGCAAAGAGATAGTCAATGGGCTTTGACAGATGGCGGATTTGAGGAAAATGCTTCTGCCTACTGCTTCTATGCTCGGGAAAATTATAAGAAAGGAGAGCAGGTATTTTATATTTTCTTGGTGTCATTTATATATTTTGTACTCATATGGAAAGAGGAGTTGATGCAAAATACATTAAACAGAAGGTTAACATTTTATTTATGGAGTTTGATTTCTATTTGTTCTCTGATGCATTCCTGTTAATCTGCACCTTGAGACTTCCATAATAAAACTCGAGATTGTTTCTTCATGTCTCAAGGCATGAATATCAATAAGTCCACTTTTAATTTTTTTTTTAAAAATGTTCTCTAAAAAATAATTGCTTTGCACGAGTCTCTAAATAAAGAATGTGTGTGTGGATGAGTAACGATTAAAACCTGAAGAGGCCCTGAGTTCAATCCATGGTAGGCACCTTTAATTTCCTACGAGTTTTCTTAACACCCAAATGTTGTAGGGTCAGATAGGTTGTCCTGTGAGATTAGTCGAGTTGCATGTAAGCTGACCCAGACACTCATGGATATCGGAAGAAAGTAACGATTAAGACCTTTCTATTGTTTGCTGCAGGTTCTTTTAAGCTATGGTACATACACAAACATAGAGCTTCTTGAATACTATGGGTTTCTTCTACAGGAAAATCCAAATGACAAAGTTTTCATTCCTATTGAACATGACATCTATGGTTCCAGTTCTTGGGCCAAGGAATCTCTTTATATTCATCAAAATGGAAACCCATCATTTGCTCTACTTTCTGCTCTGAGATTATGGGCAACCCATCCAAACAAGCGTAGAGGTGTCGGGCATCTTGCTTATGCCGGATCACAACTCTCTGTCAAGAATGAAACATTAGTCATGCAGTGGTTATCCAAGAATTGCCATACTATTTTAAACAATCTGCCAACATCAATTGAAGAAGACAATCAGCTTCTGTGCAATATCGCCAAAGTCCAAGATCTGCAGGTACCAAGGGAGCTCCAGAAGACACTGTTGACCTATGGAGGCGAGTTTTGTGCTTTCTTGGAGACCAATGGTGTGGTGAATAGAGATGAAGCCGAGTCACATTCATCCCAGAAACTAAAGCGTTCTCTAGAGAGATGGAAACTAGCAGTCCAGTGGAGGCTTTTGTACAAGAAGGCGTTGGTTGATTGCATAGGTTACTGCACCACAACTATTTGCTCTCTTTCTTCTTAATCTGGTTCAGGTTGTTATTTTCAGGTTTTAATTTAAATTAGCTATTTAATGAATTTTATAGGTGTTAAAAAGATTAGAATGGTATGAGTACGATAGCATTGAACTGACTGCTTCTTTTTGCATTTGCTTTATGCTCCTAATTGACCAACTACTTTGTGAAAAAAAAAATCAGATTATATGTAATTTATGTGAAAAGACACTTGCTTCTTTTGTACCTTATTGTTTTATTCTTAATTTTGTGTGTCAAATTTTGTTATTTTTAGTTTTGTATTCTTCATTCCAGTAAGGATGGTGTTGGGAGTAGGGTTTAGGTCGTTTTGGAAAAAATTAAAGTGATTGAAGTTTATTTTAAACAATTTTGATCAAATGAATTTAAATAAAAATGATTTTTTTTACTCTTGTTTATACAAATAGGTTCTCGAGTTTTTGGTTTGTAAGCATCTATTTGGAGCCAGAGAATAAAGTTTTATATTCCAAGGGATTCTTATGAAACTTTATGATCATTTTCTTTAACATGATTCATCTCTGCATTCTCTTAAAATGAAAAGTTACTTTAAACTCATCAAGTAATATAACTGTACATCAATCTTTTAAGAGAAATATTTAGCAATTGAAATAGTCTTCACCATCACATGAATGGAGTTTATTTTTCAAAAATGAGAGATTTTTTAAGGATAAAATATTTCATATAATTCGTGGACAGTGAATTCATGAAAGAGTATTTTATTTAAAATAGTACCCGGTTATCATTTGTATTTTATTTAAAATAGTTTGGATGTAACTTTACTCATTTCTAATTTTATTCTTTTTATGACTTGTTAAGTAGGAGTATTTTCATGATTCTGTTGTGCTTAATGATGTGGCGTTAAGGTTTTATTAGGACATCTAGAGTCTTACCAATCTAGAGTCTTACCATCAATAAATTAAAAATTTTGGCTTGTGCTTTAGTTTAGCCATGGGAGTTTAAATTGACGAGAACATTTTAGATGTGATTGAATCATCCTATCTTGTGGTTCGAATCATGGACAGAAGAACTTGTTTTTAAATTAAGACAATTTGTGGTCGATCCAATCATTTGAGAGATTGAGAATTAGTTCTCATACAAAAAAAATTTATTTCAATTTACTGGAAATTTCATATGAACTATTCTCATAAAAGAAAATTTGAAAAAACTGAGGTGAGACATTATGAAATATGGGTTAAGAATATTGAAGTAGGTACATTTCCAACTTTGACCTCAGGGGCCATTATGCATATCTTGTTTGCTTCTTCTTCAGTTGCCTTCTTCTCCCTCCGGTTAGTTTTGAGTGATTGATGTCTTGATGAAGGTTATAATTTAGTGAATTTTTTTAGACATTTAAAGTGATTCTTGTAGCCATGTCCAACTCTCTAAATTTTATAAATGTCACTCAAGATATACTTTTTGACTTATGATCAAGTTTCATACTCCACGTATGTATTACAGAATATATAAAATAAAAAGTTACTAACCTTTACAATATGTTACAAATGTTTGTTAATTTTACTAAGTAAAGTATGACTTCGAACACACACTTAAATATTTGCATCTGCTAAATAATGCCAATAACTAAAAGAAGTTTGTGTTGTATGGTTTTAGGCCTCAATTAAGGTATTCAAACTCCAATTAGTTGTAAATCCTTTTCAAACTCATGAGAGTATTTTTATTGCAAGCAGCAACCATTTTGGTTAATTCAATAGAAAAGTTCTAAATATGATGACTAAAATGAATTTTTAAGTAAAAGTTTGGGATCAAAGCAAAGCATTTAGAAGTATGATGATCAAACTAGAATTACTGCGGAAGTACAAATTTAAAAAACAATAATAAAAAAAGAAAGGATAAAAAGAAACTATGGAAGTACAAAAAATAAAATAAGATTTAAGAACTCCTGTAAATAAAAACGTTTAGATTGGAAGACCTGTGATGTATATTACAGACGCCATTCATTTTACCTTAACATCTCATATTCTAAGATATTTCCTTCTCCCCACTCTTCCCTTTCCTCCCTTTTCAATGTGATCACCCATTCCCTCTACTCTTACCACCAAGCTTCACCCTTTATTTTCTAGGATCAACTTGTACACACCTCAACTAATCTCACGAGACAACCTATCTTACTCTACAACTTTTGGTGTAAAAAAAAAACTTACCTATTAACCAAATTTCAACCCTTCTTAGATTCCTTTTCAATGGCAACCCCTATGGCTCTAACAACAGAGATATCCAATTGTTGTCGCACAAGATAATTGACAGGTATATGATGAATATGGTCTGTCACTTAGGCTGACACTAATGTGGTTAGCTATTGTCACTGTTGATTTTGCTTGGCTACCTACCACGTGCTTATGAACCTAGCAAAAGACCCTTACTTAAGTCACCAAAATGGAGCAGCCCATGAACCCCCATGAGATAGACAGATAACAATCTTCATCTTCATCAGCATAAAATATGAAATCTATACAAAGAAGTATTATTTATTGATTGAAGAAAAAATATGTCACATCTTGTCCAGATATATACAAATCTCTAAGAAATAGAAACCACCATGACTTCGGCAGGCTGTATTTTCAAGGGATTTATCAATCAAACAACATTCCTAAAGAATTTATGAATGATGAACCATTCCAAAACTATACAATATAATTTTTGTGGCCTGTCATTTATGAAATGAGTTTCTCTGAGTTATTGCATTAACCGGAGGGCGAAAAAAAACAAAGAATAATGGAACTCCTAATCTCAAGAAATCAACTAAGAAAACCGAGAAAAGCGAAAATGGGGTAGAATTCACCTCTCATCTTAAGAACTTCGTGTTAGAGAATCCTGGAAAACGAACTCTTCTACACAGCATCATGGAATCTCAACTTCCTTCTGTTTCAGAGCTTCTGATGAGATTCAATAAGTAAAGCATTAAGCATAATATGAATGGCAGCTTCATATACAACACCATCATAATGCATCCCGTCCACTGTGCATCGAACTCCACAATTCCAACTCAAAGTTTCAATGTCCAGCAACAAGAGGGGGCCACCAGACGAGCGCAGAAGCTTGCTATCGCCAAGAGCTGCGTCATAAGCTGCCCTCATTGTATCAGTCATCTTCTTCCTCTTCTCCTCAGTGTTCAACATGGAGTTAATCAGCGTCGGCATTCCAATCCAGAACAGGTGTGGGGTTCTAATGGATACAGAACCCGTCAAAGGCCCGTCAGAACCAAGTTCTGGAGTCAATGGAATCAGTGAAACAACAGAACTTCTAAGTGATTCCAAAGAAAATCCAAAATCCGATGCATTAGTAAAATGAAGCATATGCCATAATCCAGAACCCATGATTATAACATCAGGGTAGCTACGATTTTTCTTGAATTCCCCCATTAAATCAGTCAAATTAGAAGCATAAGGAGCCCAAATGAAATCCAATTTCATCCCAGTTTCACTAATCAGAATTTGGTAATTACTATGCCGTTTGAACAGATCGCCTCTAACAGCTTCCATTCTTTGAGAATCCAACGTCAAATCCAGCAGTGACAGAGCCATCAATCTCGCCTGTGAGTCACCAGCAACAACAACCCATGATCCATTAAGCAAATCAGCAACATCCGTGGGAGCTAATTTCTGAAAATCACAAGCAATAACAGGAGCAGATCTTCCCCATTTCCACGATTTCTCATAATTAACAGAGTTATTACTCAAAGGGTTAAATCCATCGCTCTGTTTGACATCCCACACAATTTCATGTAACTGAGAAACACACGAGGCTCGACTATCGAAAACAACCACAGAAGAAACAGTGGTAACGAAATCAGAAACCGAAGGGATGTAAGGAGTGAGATGAACACCGATTGCGAGTGTAATGAAAAGCGCACCGCTGAAGAACAGCATCTTATTACGGCTTAAATGCCATCCAGCCATTCCCATCGGCACAAACAACACAATACACGCAGCCAAAATACCCAATTGAACACCGCCTAACATAATAAAACCCCAATTTCCAACTTCCCCTCTACAAAAATCCCGTCGACAGAACCAAATGATCTGATTTCAGAGACGGATTTTGATGGGAAAACGGAGTTTTGGGATGTGGGTATTTCTCGGTATGTTGTGTTCATTAAGAATCTTTGATTCCTTTGTTAGGGAGATCTATATAATAGGTCGAGAGATTGAGAGAGGTTGGTGGGGAGGTTTTTGGCTTGAAAAATAAGGAACCTATCAATTTAGGAGAACGAAAAATTACATACCGTCGTCGGTTCTGATCCAAAGAGGGGTTTATTGAGAAAGTTCGTCGGTGGCCGGTGTTCTCGCCGGAAGGTAGTAGCAGCTTATAAACTCCGGTGGTTGGGGGTTTTAATTAGAAAAGAATGCCAAGGCTTTAATACGAAGGGAAGTTTAAAGAAAAAATTCTTTGTTGCAATAAATTATCTGTTTATTTCATTTTCAGGTATTCTTTTCTGTTTTGCCCCATTGCAAGTTCTGTTTTCCAACTTTACCCTTTACCTCCCTTACTTTAAGTTAAATTATAAATTTAACCAAATGGGTTTAGTTTAGTTTGATAAATAAAGATATTAATTACTATTTTGAAGTCAATTCAATTTTTTTTTAGGAAAAAAAACAAACAAATAATTTGAGTATAGTTTGGTAGATGCGGGTGCTAATTACTATTTAAAAGTCCACGTTGGACTCAAAAAGAAAAACAAATGGTATAGTTTGGTGGATACAATTATTAATCAGGATTTAAGAGTCAATTATTGAAATTAAAAAGATGTTTCTTGTTTAGAAAAAAAAATAATAATAAATGGTTAGATAGAAATTTGTTTTTCAGATCTAATTATTTTTATGGTTAAGATTACATTAGTTTCCTAAGTCTTTCATGTCAAAATTTGTACTCAACATTAATTTATTATCATTTATGACATGTAAGTTTGATTTAAAGATAAACATATCATCTACATATAAGCATATACTAGTGTATAAACTATCTTCAAACTTACTGTTAATGCATTTGTCACTTCCGTTAACTTTGAATCCTTTAGAAATGATTAGATTATCAAATTCCTCTTGCCATTGCTTAGGAGCTTGTTTCAAACCATTAAGAGATTTATCTACTTTACAAACTTTGTTCTCTTGACCATAAACTATAAAAAAAATTCAGATTGTTCCATGTAAATATTTTCTTCTAATTCACCGTTTAGAAAAGCGGTCTTTACATCCATTTGATGTACTAAAAGATTATTTAGGATTGCTATAGAAATCAACACTCAAATTGAGATGTTTCGAGTCATTAGGGAGAAGGTGTCAAAGAAGTCTACATGTTCTCTTTATCTAAAACCTTTAGTTACAAGTTTGTGTTGTATTTGTTTATTGTTCTATCAGGTTTGAGTTTTTTTATTAGAACCAATTTGCATCCTATTGGTTTGCAACCAATGGGTAAGTCTACTAAGAGTCAAGATTTATTTGATTCAAGAGAATCAATTTCATAGTTAATAACTTATTGCCATAATTTGGCATCTACTTAGGACATAGCTTCTTTTAGACTTTTAGGATCTTCTTTTACATTGTAGGTTTCAAAGTCATTTCCAAAATCTTTAATGGTACGAATTCTCTTGCTCCTTCTGAGCTCTAGTTCTACTTCCTCATTTGAAGTTTGATTTCTAACTAGAGGTAGAATACTAGAACTCGAGCCTCAATTAGTTAGACTATTAGAACTCGAGTTCCCACTATTTCTTGATTTGAAGAAAAATCTATCTTCAAAAAAGTCAGCATCATTTGATTCTATAACCACTTCATTTACTAGGACATAGAACCTATAGGCTTTACTATTTACTACATACTCTATAAAGACACATTCATTGGTTCCACGAACAAGCTTTCTTCTTTTAGGATATGGAATTAACATAGGCTAAACACCTCTAAGTTCTGAAATATGACAAGTTTGGTTTCTTATTCTTTAGAACTTTGTAGAATGAAGTTGTATTTTTAGATTTTGGAATTCTATTAAGAACATAACACATGTTTTGAATAATTTCACTCCACCAATATAGTACAACTCCTGAATGAAGTAAAATAGCAGCTACTAATTCAAATAAAGTTCTATTTTTTATTTTGACTCTACCATTCATTTTAGGAGAATAGAGTGATGTTTTCTCACGTATTATTCCATGTGTGCTATAGAAGTTATTAAAAACTACTAAATCATATTCAATTTTTCTATCATTACGAAGTCTCTTGATTTTTCAATTAAAATGATTTTCTAATTAAGTTACAAACAACTTCAACATGTAAAATGTTGGAATTTATGTCCTAAAACTCGTAGTATGTAACTTAAAATCATATTCTATTCAATAAAGTTTATATTGAGGAATTATAAATGAAATTGAATACTATAATCTTGAATCCAATAAACTAAGGTCTCGAGGCTATCTTGGGTAAACATGAACTTTATGTAGAGACATAAACGTAGATCAAGTTTCAATATATAATCTAAACGATCAATAGTATATGAATAAGGTTAGACGCCTTATTCTTATTCTAAGGACATTATGGATGCAACCCGCTTTGTAATTAATACAAACGATGTGACATTGCTCATGTAGAGATATGAAAGTGGAGGCGTCCTATGTAAAGAGTTTACATAATATTAAACCATGAAATAATTATTTTTACGTTATAATATTGTTTACTGTTCAAAATTAACTATTTTGATTATTGATGACCTAAATAACTTAATCTTAATCCTGAGCTAACTATGAACTCCTATTCACATGGGATTATCCTTAGATTTGCATAGGTGAGGGCAACTCATCAGCACTGGTCCAATAAGCTTTCTATTTCAGGGGTAAGACCAGGTGGATAACTTGGAACATAAGCTGCAAGATGGAATTCACTTATGATTGCTTTAGAGTTAATAGATAGGTTATTCCCTTAATGATTGAATTTAGGTCTTAAACAAGGGGCCTCACCCTCTTACTGGCTCGAGAGGTATTCAATTTATAGGTTAGACCTTAAACCAACTGTTCAATAGTGGATTAGTGGAACTTAAGGAACAAGATGTAATCTCGTGAGTAAAACAGTAATTTTGGTCCAATTGAGATTACGAACCACCTGTGAAGAATTAACTTACTAATCATGGTTATATTAGATGGACATAAATATATTTATAGTGAGGGGAGTGAAACTACAAAACTTTATTGGAATGATTCATTGGTTAACGAATAATGATTAACTTAACCTAAAAGGATTTAGCAAGTTAATCTCAAATCATTGAAGTCCATAATATATAGGTCCATTAGGTTTCTATGCTAGCTCAAGTAGAATTAACTTAGAACAGTATGTTAGATTAGTTCAAAAAGTGCGAATTAGGGCAAGAGAAAGAAACCGACAAGTATATGTGATACAGTGATTAGTTATCAGTTTAGAAAAGCTTTATATTTAAATTATATTTAAATATTAAAAATATGAATGCAGATTCATATTCAGAAACTTGAAAATGATGGAAATGGTCAAAGTTATAAAAAGTCATTCTACAACAGTACATGAAACAAGATCCTAATACAAGACTTAAATAAGAAATCCCAAACGTCGTCTCAGTCTTCAACCTTCAACGATCACTTACCTTTCTACATGATTGCGTGGTTATCTACACAATCGCTTAGCTATCAACCCGATATGACTTCAATCATTCTACAAACAATATCAAAATAAACCATGTAATCTTTAGAATTCTAACAAGGCAACTTTGGAAAAAAAAATGTGGCATCCTAGCAACTTCAATGCATTAAATATTTCAATGGTTATTAGAGCTAACCTTCCCTATGTTCACGATCATAAATCTTACACATCTAATGATGTAAATACCTCTTTCTGACGTAATGCAACTTCTCCTACATTATTAATAGCATAGACCTCATTTTATACATATCAACAAAAATCCGCCTAGAAACACACATCTGCCTTGTCAAGTTAAAGTTAGAAAAATTTACCCCAAGGAGCCATAATGAAAGGACACCAAATGAAGGGATGATTCGCCATTCTACTAACTTGTTAAGACATCACATATCAGTAAGTAGAGATGCATAAGCTTAGATTTTTTATTATATTTTATCTAGTATACAGACCACCAAAGAGTTTGACCATATAGACCTTTATGACCTCCTATAGTTAGTGGAGTGGGAGGGGAAAGCTAGACACCATCTAGCTTTGAGGAATGCATGGTCCTCTTTCATTGAGGTGTACATGAGAAAAAAACTAATTTCGAAGTGTACTATGGCTCTCATTCACTCATGAATTCCATTAAGGAAAACATCAGTAACACAAGAAAATATCAATAATTTCACACCAAGGACACCAGAAACTTACTTTGCTCCCAAATTGATGAGAGGATCACATTTGCTCTTGGGGTTCTATTCCAAACAATCACATCATAGCTACCATAAACCAGTAAGGATTCACATATAATATAAAATATTAGCTTTTTTAAGTAACTAGTTGATAAAAAGTACGAACAAGTAGTAGGTTAGACGTTTGCGCGTATTTGTACTAGTTTTTGACCAAGTAGCATACTTTCTCCTACTTCATTCCAACATACGGAGTTTTATTCCATCTTTCATGCAAAGCCTTGCTTATTGGTTTATATACGTATGTAATAGCTCGTGGATATGTTTTTATTATGGCTCTAATTGAGCGACTAGTAGGTGACTAAATAGGGTTATGCGATAAAAGTTGTAAATCCTATTCATGCGTTGCAAAACTTCTAATGATATGCGTGTAGTGCAAGTTTTCCTCTCTATCGTCCAAATGCAATCGAAGACAGGTTTCCTAGTAAGTCTAGGATCGAACACAGGGAATTAATGTTCCTAATGAACTTATTGTTGGAATTTTTGTCCTAAAACTCGTAGTTTGTAATCATATTCTGTTCAATAAAGTCGTTATTGAATATTATAATCTTAAATCCAATATATTAAGTCCCGAGGCTATTTTTGAGTAAACTTGAACTTTATGTGTAGACATAACGTGGATCAAGTTCGAGTATATAGCCCAAATAGTCTATAGTATATAAATAAAGGTTGGACGCCTTATTTAGAGAAACTATGGATGCGGCCCGCTTTGTAGTAAGTACAAACGAGGTGATCCTGAATCGTTCATGTAGAGACATGAAAGTGGGGGCATCCTATGTAAAGTGTTTACATAAGACTGAACCATGAAATAGTCACTTTTACGTTATAACACCGTTTACTGTTTAAAACTGACTATCTCGATTATTGATGACCTAGGTAACTTAATCTTAATCCTGAGCTAACTATGAACTCATGTTCACACCAGATTACCCTTAGATCTGCATAGGTGAGGGCAGCTCATTAGCTTTGGCCCAATAAACCTCCCATTTTAGGGGTAAGATCGGGTGGATAGCTGGGGATATATGGTGCAAGACGGAATTCACTCCTACCCGCTTTAGGGTTAGTAGATAGGTTGTTCTCTTAAGCACTGAATCCAAGTCTTGAATAAGGGTCCCCACCCTCTCATTGGCCCGAGAGGGATTAAGTTTATAGGTTGGACCTTAAACTAATTGTTCAATAGTGGATTAGTGGGACTTAAGGAGCAAGATGTAGTCTTGGGGGTAAAACGGTATTTTGACCCAGCCAAGGTTACGAACAACCTGTGAAGGATTAACTTACTTATTATGGTTTTATCAAATTGACACAAATATATCTATAGTGAGGGGAGTGCAACTACGGGACTTTAGTGGAATGACCCGTTAGTTAATGAATGTTGATTAACTCGGTCTAAAAGAGTTTAGCTAATTAATCTTGAATCGTTGGAGCCCATGATCTATAGGTCCATTAGGTTCCCCTGCTAGCTCATATGGAATAAATTTAGAACAGTGTGATGGAATAAGTTAAATTGTTCGAATTGGGAGAAGAAAAAGAAACCAACAAATATAGTGATATAGTCGTCGGTCTTCTTATTAGAAATAGAGCTTTATGTTTAAATAATATTTAAATAGTATAAATATGAATACAGATTCATATTAGGAAGCTCGACATTGATGGAAATGGTCAAAGTTGTAAAAAGTCAAAATGTTGACTTTTGACTGGCTTTATATTCAAATGTGATTTGAATTTTGGAAAAATGAATGCGGATTCATGCTCGGGAGGTCGAAATTAGTCAGTATGGACAAAATGGTAAAAGTCAAAAGTTTGACTTTTGACTTGGAAAGTTAAAGTTTGACTTTTGACTTGAAAGGTCAAATGACCATTTTACCCTTGGACTAAGTTAGTGGAAAAATCCAACATTTTATTGGATAATCCCACTAACACTTAGTGGGATATGTGGCTACATGAGATGTAGCCACCTAGCCCACTAAGTTCCACTAATTGTTAATGGAATATTAGGTGTTGAGATTTGGCAAATTAATTACATGCATTTTTGCATGTAATTAGGTTATAAATAGGGGTGTTTTCAAATGGTTTAAAAACTTTTGCCATTTTCTAGTAATTTTAGAAATTACATTTTTATTACACTCCAAAATCTCAACCAAAGAAATTTCTACCTTCAAATTTCCTTTTATCTCCTTTATTTTCTACACCAATTGGGTCCCACAACCCGGTTCTTTGTCCAGAGAATAGTTGGTGACTTCTAGTGGTGGTCTCGGTTTGAACTAGTAAGGAGATTTCGAAGATTTTCAAAAGCTTCAAAGGTAATATTCCCTAAAACCCTAAATTGATTAGTTTAGGGTTACATGTTAAATAGGGGCAATTAGGGTAGAATTTCAATTCTATTTCCGCTGTGCATGTTTTAGTTCTATCACTTATCGCGTAGCTAAACTCATGTGGTATACTCTATACAGTGTGAGAATATGCACAATATAGTTTATCCTAATTATCTACACTAAGGTGCTTTTGGATGTGCAAGGTGAGCATGTCGATGAGATGAGATGGAAAGTGAACTCAATTATAGGCGTGGAAGGACAAAATGCTTAATTAACTAATCACAATGGATTGTGCTTTAATAGTTCAAGGCGATACAAAGCATACTGATAACTTGTATAAATACAAGTTATTATGACCTTTTAGGTAGAATAATGGGACCAAAATGTGATAAGAGTGTTAAAATGCGTAGCTTATGCTGTAAATAAATAAGCATTTAGAAATAAACTTTACATAAGCGATATGTCTGCTTTACTCCGTTTTTAATGTCTAAACGCAGAATTATCAACAAAAGAAAAGGCTGGCGAATCACAGAGGAACACGCGAGAAAATTAGGTGAGAAGATCACATCAGAACGCTAGAAGAGATTCGATAGAAGACAAAAGTGGTAGATTGAGTTGACATGACTTGACAAGATAGGTAACTTTCAACGTTGACATGTTCAGAAAATTAGATTTTTCGCCTAAATCTGCCTATAAAAATGAATTACATCTTTACCATGAGGAGGCTAGACATCTGAATGGACCAGCCACTAGAGGTCTAAATGGGTCATCCACTCACCTAAAGAGGTGGGTGGAACCTTAGAGAGTTGGTGGGAAGGAGTAGCTTTTGCACCGTCTGTAAAGTATTCCTTCTTCTTCTTCGGTCAGTTTGTAGAGTGAAAGCTTGAGAGTTGAGTGAAGAAGAGTCCATCCCCAATTTTTTCCTAACTTGTAATGTCACTTTTATTTCTTACCATTTTTGTATTTCATTACATTGTATATGTTCATATTCTACAGTGGCTGAAGGCTTTTATTCTTTAATACAATGTATGTAAACCTTATTCAATCCATCCATCTCTTTACTACTCATCTATCCTTGTGTTATTTGTAGTTTAGGTTTATGATACATTCTTAATAAGAAATTTAGCTTATAACTCTTATCACGTTAGTTGAGCTATTTTCATCACTTAGCCAGTATATATTATATGCCAATTATCTGAGAGGGCAAGCAGCAAGGATATAGCTAGTGCACACAAGAAGGAGTTTGGAGACAAACTCCACCTTGACGAGATAACTTTCATCATTTGTATCCCGAAAGGTGGTCAAGTGTGCACATTAGGCGTCGAGAGGTTGTCCTTAAATGCGAAGTTCTATAAGTTTTATAGGTAGACACTTCTAGATATACCTTGTTTGGCTAGGCTTAGTCATTTGGATCCCTACAGGAGACCAAGTGTAGCGTTTAATGACTTTGAGAGGAGCACGTCTTAATCATAAGTTAGTTAATTAAGTTATATCGCATTGAGGTGGTCATATAGCTTATTTGCATGATAGCATTAAGACATTCATTCACCTTCTTCTTTAATACAAGTTAGTTCACGTTTATATCATCTCAACCACCCTCATTAAATCATCTTTACAGAGTGCTCTAGGTGTACATAAGTAGATGTAGTTTTATAATCTCATTCTTTTATATCTTTTTATTATTTTATTCTTTTATACTACCTAATTGAGAAGTAGACTCTAGAACTAAGCTTTGATATCAATTGCATGTGGTCGACCCTGGTTCACCCAATAAAACCTATTGACAAGCAATAGGAAAACTTATACAACGAGGACTTATCAGTGATGGAGGATATTGAGAACATATTGCATGTAATAATCATATCAACTCACATGATATGAAGAGATTCGTGAAGAGCATTTTGCATGCAATGATTCTGAATTAATGATGCATCATGTGATTTGAACTTAAAAGCACTATACCAACATAAGCAACATCACTATTTTCCATGGTGTTTAGCCTATGTTGCCAGAATTAAGAACCATCACCAAATCTATGGAGTTTGCCAACTAGGTCGGGTTGTAGGCATGGTTGAGTGGGAATGACTTGTACCAACCCACAAACCAAACATACAAACATACAAACAAACAAACTACAACCAAGCAAAATACATTGGGCCATGTGGGATCGACTCTCAACAAGCATTGATCTTGCCAGCACTGTGCAACATACTCCAACCTAAGCCCCATAAAACATCCAAGCAAGTTTTTGGCGTCGTTGCCGGGGAATTGATTTTTCAAACACTAGAGTAGGGTTCTACTTTGATTTTGGGCAAAACATTTGATTCTAGTGGATCAGGCGTTCACCCAGAGATCGTATGAAGAGGTTTGATGTACCAGAGCAACCTGCGATTGCTTGAACTAGCCCCAGGGTCAAGTGTATATTTCGACAAGTGACCTCAGTGGATTTAACTGGAAATGAAGTTAAGCACCTCAAAACGCCTGAGATCTTTAAAGGTTTGATCTGTTAAGTTTAGAACCCATATGAAGGCATCAAAGAAAGAGTTCACATGTTTAGTTTATTAATGCAGAAATGACCAAGAAAGATCATTTGAACATTGCGATGAATGATTGGGAGCAGATGCTTATTACAATGAGCAATTAAGACGCAGAAAGCCATGTAGAAAATGATCAAGAGAGTTCAAGAAATGTAGGGTGGTTAGAAAGACTATGTGGAGCAACACGCAATGAGACGTAGTCTTTCATCGCCAGAGAACCAGGACGCAAGGATACATCTGTAACGTATCAACTTTCCTTAATTTTCATTTACCAAATCGCATCTATAAATTTTTTGTATTATTTCTTGTAAATCTTGTACTTGTGATTATTTTATACTTGTAAATTATTTTGGTAGTTTTAAATTTTGTATTCTCTTCGAGTTAGGGAGCGTGATTTATCTTGCAAGACCATTAGCTATTAGGTAAGGGTTTTGCAAGATTAACCATCTCGCGAGAGGGTTCGTGTCAAAGTGCATAAGGTGTTTCGATCTTCTCACTAGATGTGGTTGAGCTTAGGGTTTCATTCGAAATGATTAGGGTTTCTGAAAAATTCGAAACATTTCATTTCTTTTTAAAATTCAAATTTTAAAACGTGATGATTACGCCGCCCTACTTATTTTTGCCAATATTATGTGATAAAAACATTAAAAGTGCGATAAAGCGGGGATGAAGTTCTTTTGCAAGACGCGATATACAAGTTAATCGAATTACATACTTTTTTCCTTGTTTTCTTCTATTCTTATGCAATAAGACTTTATTATTTTACATAAAAGGCTAAAATAACTTATATTTCTATAAGTTATCAAGCCCTCGTACGGTGTCATACCAATACTAAAATGGTAACTATTATTATACGCAAATTTAATCAATAGTAAGTGAGAATCTTAACTACCTTAGAACTGTAAAACATAAGCTCGAAGCATATCCTTCACAGTTGCATGGCTCTTTCTTACCAACCTTCTGTCCGAGGAGGAAATGTTGTACTAAAATTTAATAAGTTTAACTTAAGGCTTGCTGTAAAATTGGCCAAACTTTGGCGTAAATCTAGAACTGTGATATTTGAAATAATTGATACTCAGGCCCCATAATGATTGACTATTTCTACCGTATAAATCTTAGCCAATTTATTTAAGGAATAAGTAGCACTTATTGACAAAAATGTGTTGTCTTGTTAGTCTGTCAACTATTATCCAAATACCATCATGGTTATCTTGAGATCAAGAAGTTTAAACAAGAAATCCATTATAAAATGTGTTGTCTTGTTAGTCTTGGAAGTCATCTTACTATTTTCTATATGATCGGTTTAACTTGTTGGCAAAACAAACATCTAGAGACATACCCAACTAGCTCAAGCTTTATTCTAGCCCATCAATATTGTTGCTTCAAAATTCAATACATCTTGGTGCTTCTTGGATTCATAATATAAGTTGAGCCTTGAACTTCCGCTAATATTTCCTTCTTTAGCTCTAATTTATCTGGAACACACAATTGATTGTGTCTTATCTTTACCCCATCACCTGTTAGATCACACTCTGCTTGAAAGTCCTGTTTTATTGCTCCTTTAATCTATCTTATACTGCATCATTTTGTTGACCCTCAAAATTTGTCAACAAGAGTAGGTCTTACTGAAGACTGTGCAAACAAACCTCTCTGAGAGTCTGTTGTCAACAAGGCATTACAACTCTTTGATTCTTAAAAGCAAATAATAGTCGTTGAGATTCAAAGAAGCTTTAGAATAAGTTGGCCTTCTACTCAAGACAAGCCAACTCAAGACATCAACTACTACATTGTTTTCCTTGATAGAAATCAAATGAGCAATCATAATTCTTGATCAATTTTAACCATGTTAGTTGTTTCATACTCAACTCCTTTTGACCAAA
>CM046888.1:12482724-12881759 GCA_025688845.1 Cucumis hystrix | reverse complement strand
TTTTAACCATGTTAGTTGTTTCATACTCAACTCCTTTTGACCAAAGATGTATTTTAAACTCTCGCGATATGTCAAGACATGACACTTTTCCCCATATAAAATAATGTTACCACATTTTTAATGTCAATACTACTGCAGCTAATTCAAATAATGAATTGGATAATTACACTCATGCTTCTTCACCTTACCTTTTTGCATTAAAGGACAACCTCATCCTTGATGAAAAGCATTACCGTAAAGTTTGAACTCAACACTAGGAATCGAAAGTATTTTAAATGTCAATACTACTACGGCTAATTCAAATAATGAATTGGATAATTACACTCATGCTTCTTCACCTTACCTTTTTGCATTAAGGGACAATCTCATCCTTGATGATAAGCATTACCATAAATTTTTGAACTCAACACTAGGAATCGAAAGTGTAAAAATAGACGTCATACCAAGTTGTCTCTTCAGTTCCAAAAACTTCACTCACAATCTTCTATCTGCATAAATTTTAAGTTCTTTTTGGTCAACCAGTTAAAGAAATAGTTTATTTCAAGAATCTTTCTACAAAATATTGATAATATCCAACTAAACCAAGAAAACCGAGACTTTAGTAACTGTTGTGGCTTGCTCCTACTTATATACTACTTCAGCTTTTCTAGTACACCTTCGGCTATAAGAACATGACCAAGGAATGTTACTTGTCCAAGCCAAAACTCATTCACTAAACTCAGTATACTATTTAATGTCTAAGGTCTACGAAACTATTCTAGGATGCATCAACATGTTTTTCTTTACCCTGTTTTTCTTTCCCCTTAGAATAAACAATCAATATCGAACACGATAACAATCTAACTTAGATATGGGTGAAATGCTTGGTTCCTCAAGTCCATAAAGGCAGATGGTGCAATAGTCAAACTGAAAACCTTCATATTATTGGTACAAATTTGATAGGAAAGATCTCATTTTCAAAAAGATCAAAATCAAGATAGCTACCCAACAAGAATTTTTTTAAACAAATTCTCTCCAACCCCAATATAAAACAAATAAAAAAAATAAAAAATAAAAAAAACCACTAATCATCATATTATTTTAATTTTAAAAAATTCTAATTTTCTAAATGCAATCATTTATATAAATAAAGAAAAAGGGAAGAAAATAAAAAACTAGCAAAACCGCTGAGTCTCATAAGGAAGGTGAAGAGAAGAAAAAACAAAAGGCTAAAAGGAAATATGTAGTTATTCAGCCCAACACAATCTAAACACCTTTTTAGACAAAAAGGATCATAAAGCACCCATCCCAAATTTTCATAGGAATCTTAACTTTTGCTTATTCTGTATTATATATTAATATAAACTCATTTTGTTTCTAATCCCAACAAAGTTCATCATATCAAAAACACCAGTTCCCAAACTGGACGCATATTACAGACAAAACTGCATGATTTTGTTGGTATTAAAAGAAAAGAAAAAAAGGGTACGCAGATGCCATAAAGTTTCTGCTCTGAAAGAGTTGTGAAAGGCAACCAAAGGTTTAAAAATCTTCTGGGCCATTGATTTCCTGTATATGAAGTTTATCAAAACATTCAGGTCAATTTATGCACAGCACAGAATCATGATTCTGAATAACAGATTTTAACTATTTTTTCTTACCTTGTTTGCTATTAAGGCATTATCGGGTACCGCCAATTTTGTCCCTGGTTTAGCCGAAATAGTCACTTTCCCCTGTAAAATAGGGCCGAAGTGAGTCAAAAGAGGTGATTTAATATGACAGAGAAGTAAGAAGTCCAACGTTCAAACGCTTGCGGTGTTATTTTTTAGAGGTCTTGAATTTTCAACGTGTGTGAACAGGCAAGTGTGTGAAGCAAGGGAAAGCCGTGTGACAGGTCGTTACTTGTTCGTGAGGGGCCCATAGATTTTGTTAGTTGTGGTGCAAACTTACATCTAAAACTTCTAGTGAACAAAATGGCGAAACTACTAGAATTGAACCAGTTTAGTTGAGTATACTGACGGGTTAGTTTGATTTTGAAGTATAAAATTGAAAATGTTTAGTTTGGTTTCATTTTGGCACCACCACCCAAACCAACAAACTTGCATTTCCTAATTACATGGTCATTATGTTATAAGGTATCTGGCTAATTGGATGATAAAATTTAGAAAAAAAAAGGAAGGAAACCAGACAAGCAGATTCATACCTTGAGAACGACACCAGCCCCGAACGAAACATCGCCAACCACTTTAAGGCTATCAAGTTCAATGATGCTCGGAATTGACTTGAATCGGCTTAGGAAGTTACCGACCTGTGAAAGTAAAAAAAACTACAGTTAGCTAACACATTCAACAAATTACATGCATTTAAGACTCCAAGTCCACATAGAAGATATCCTGCCTTCTTGAATTCGGGCCCCAATTCAATAGAAGGATTGGAAGGATCTTTTCTAGCATTGTTGCGAAGGACAAAGCCATCAACTAAAGTATAGAGATCAGACTGCAGAAAAGACCAGCCATCACATATTAGTTTATTAAGAAACGCCAAGCCAATAAAATAGTACCCTGTAATGATGGATGAAAGAATGAACCTGGACAAGAAGCAAATCTGAAGTTGCTTTGACGGGAAGAAATCGTGATCGTGGTACATTAATACCAATTGCATGATCAAAAAACTATTTGGCACAAAAATAGATAAGTAAAAGACAGTAATATCCATGTATACAAACGTAGCACACAAAAAATCAAGAATAAAGTGTACCCTGATTGCTGCACCAGCTGCTGTTTCGAGCTGAAGAACTTTAATCCCATCAACTTCCTAGAATGATTATATATGAACATCAGTCCCTGACCATTTAAAAACAACACTAGAAATTCCTACTTCTTCGGTTTGTTTCGATGGACCTATTTATGATGCATTTAATAGATATGTGGATCCTACCAATATCTTTTTAACTACAAAAAATAAATCACCTAAATAAGAACCTATGGTTTGATATGCAGACCAACATTATTTTAAAGATTAGCTGGCTGCACCGCATGCATTGGCCTTCCATTACAAGGAACAGAAACTACCTTGGGATTTGGAATAATCTCCATCTTAAGAGCATTGGCTTCCACAAGCCTTTTAATTGCTTTCAAGTTCACCCACCTGAGTCATACATTAGCAATAGTTTATTAGCAAGGCATTCCCAGTAGTTGATAAATGTCTATCAAAAACACTCCAGAAACATGACTTACAAATTGTTGGTGTTGAAAATTTTGAATTTCTGAATTGACTTGAACTCATTGACCTGTACCGAACAAAGAAATAGAAGCTATAAAACTATCTTCCATGATACGGTAAGCACAGATAACTACTTGAAAAACAAAGAGTTTCAACAACGTGAAATAACAAAATCATCTCTGATATACTTACGTGTTCATCAGGGACTTGAGCAATTTCAAGCAGCTGCATCATGAGAATGAAAAAAAGGTTACAAAAAGAAAGATACTTATTGTCTGCACTCTGCAGACCAATTGAACAGGTGGTGGAATAGAACTAAGGACTATGGGGAAAACCACGAAGGAACTGTAAGTGACAAATCGACCTATCAACATAATCTTCACTAATACGCTGTAATATACATACCTGAACCTTCCCTTCATAAGAAATAAGAGTACCACCCTTCACATCAGCCACGGTTTTGGGAGTCACCTACACATCAATGATGCAAATGCCATAAGCACAAGAAACACTGAGAATAAGAAACGAATGCGTAAGAAAATATATTTTCACTAGTGAAATGATTGAACTGGTTTTCATACCTCCATGCAGTACTCATTCTTGTTCCGTATCAAATGATTTAAAATTTCTATAATATAGAGGGTCAAGGATAATAAAAGCCCAAGGAACAAATTTCATGCTATTAGTAACAAGCAACAAGTACAGTAACAAGTAAAGTAGAGGCTTAATAGAAACTAAGACCTCTGAAAAATTACATATGGATACGCAAGTCCACAACAGCACCTAAGTTATCAGAGTTTGCAACAAAGACATATTCCTTACCCTGCACAAGCAAACATGGAAAGTAAAATACGAGGAGAAAGAAATACATTGATTCGTCAAAGTAATAAAAGTTCTGCTGGATCAAGTGCAAAGACCTGAGCTATCATGGCATCAAGTTTGCCGCTGTTTTTCAAGGATGGGAAAACATCACCATGTCCAGGAGGGTACCTTCACATGTACACAAGTACCACAAAATTAAAATAAAGACAACCTACAGTACTTTATAGCTCATTTATAAATTTGAATAGTCTGTTTTATTTTAGAACATTAAAAAGAGGTGGGTGTTTTGAAATTATAGAAGGAATCAGAAAGATTTTTTAAATTCTTGTCAGAGACTCACAATAATAAAAGAGGTAAACATAAGGAGGCATAAAAAATCTCCTCTATTTGTTGATCAATGTATAAATAAAGACATGAAGCACAATGGAACATATTGGCGCCTCAGACAAAAAACAAAAGTGGTTCTAGGAAAAACCACTATTAATTTTAATGAGAAAATGCCCAACGATAAGTTAATTGAAGTATTTTGTGTGATAAACCGAGTACTTTTCTCCTACCATCCATCCTTGTCGATGCGTCCTTTGCTAGGGAGTGGAAGATAGTCATCAGCAACCAAACGTGGATATTGGCTCTGTTTATCCAATGATAGAAAAAATAAACAATTTATTCCACTAGAAAGAAGACATGAGAAAAGCTAGGCAAATCTTGTACACACCTGGTTGAAAGTATGAATATCCACATTTGAACCTTTGTACTTTTCAATGATCTAATTTAAAGAAGCATTAGTAAAGCAGAAGATATTGAGGAAAACATGGGAAGTATGCATATCGATTTGTATACCTTTTGGGTATCATCATGAGTGTTAAATGAGTTCATCAGAAGTAAAGGAACGTTGCACCCATATTTGGAATTAAGATTCTGTCAAAAGTGACAAGGATGGTCGGGTTCTCAAAATCAAGTATAAAAACAAATACAAATAAAAGAGAGAAGGTAAAGAAATTCATGAAAGAGAAAATAGGATAAGGAGTAAAACCTCTATTTGGATAACAATCAAGTCAAGAAATGTCAAACCATTCCGCACTTCAATGACTGATCTGCAGCACAGAAGATAGACAAAAATCGGTTTATATGTTTACCTACCTAAAGACCTCATGACGAAGAAAAACAACATGAAACATTAGTTTCTTAAAAAAAAATGTATAATATTGTCATTAATAAGAAAAACAAAGATTAAAAAAGGCAAACATTGTCATTAATAAGAAAGGCAGAGTAAAAAGCCCCCAGACCTCGTGGTTAAAGCCAAAATTTTCAAGAAGAAAATGAAGTCTCCTTAATCTTTGTTCTTTCTTCAATTAGTTTCAAGGTTAATTATATGTTTTAGTTCCTAATATTTGGGGGGTTTTCTTTTTCAGTTTGACTCTATGTTAAAATTGGCTCACATTAAACTTGCATGTCATGATACTTTAATAGTATTCGCAAAAATTTAGAGGATCAAAACTCATCTTAAAAAGGGAGTTTCTTACTCTTCCTTCCAATTTCCGAAATATGGGTAGAAAATTTCTAATTCCTTTGAATAACCTTTTTTCACATTTGAATAATTCTCTTCCTTCAAAATTTCTAAGCTTAGTGGATTGGCAAAAACTTAGAGGAAAAAGACCGTCCATGCTACTTAGAAAGAAACTCACCACAGCAGAGTTCTAGTGGTAGCTTAAAAACATATTGAGTTTATCTACTCATGTCTATACTTTCTTCCATGGCTCTTATTAGAATTAGTGCCTTAACGTATTTATGAAAAGATTATCAAAAGATTTACCCTCATTGTACCTATTACATCATTCATCAGAAAATAATAAAAGTACCAATATCGTAGTTTTTCTCTCGGTACTCGGGTTTCCATGTAAGCCTAGTTTTTCGTGTTTATTGTTTTCAATATCGTATCAAAGACAAGCAATAACGAAATCCTAGAAAATAGTCTAGGATAAACCCAAACCGATTCAGAAGTCGCCGCAGCGCCGCCATCCCCGCCACCATGGAAAAATTACTCCAACTTCAGAAACCACGAATCTACATAGTGGGCCCACCCTCACCGCCGTCCACGCCACCCTCCAGCCAGAAACAGCCTCACGTGCCGCCCCTATCAGACGCGTGGTCCCACGCACCGCCGCCTTTTTATATCGCCCTGCAGCCCAGCCTTTTCTATGCGTCGTCTTTCCAACTGTCCTACCCTTCCGGTCAGCCGCAGCCCCACACGCCGCCTATGCCCTTCGGACAACAACACTCTACCGCAAATCTGTCAAATCCGTACAGCAAGGCTCTGCTGTCCGTTGACCCTTTACAGCAACCTCTTTTCTATGGTAACAAGACTGACCAACTTCATAACTGATCGGGGGTTTAAGCGGGTGAGTCATTGGCGCATTTCAAACCAACCGAGTTGCCAATGTATTTCAAGAACCCGATATAACTTCGTTCCCTAATTTGTCTTCAAATTATAACTGGCTCTTTGGGATCGTCTACAGGGAATTTTCCAGGTGAGAAATAAAATGGGCAAAATTATTTTTCATGGTCCCAATCAGTCAACATGTTCCTCAAAGGTTGCAACCAGTTCGGGTTCTTAACTGGAGAGACTGTTCGTCCTCCACCGGGTGACGCCTTGGAACAACTCTGGAAAGGGGAGGACTCAATCATTCAGTCCATGCTAATTAATACCATTGAACCTCAGATCAATAAGCCTCTATTGTACGCAACCACTACAAAAGATTTGTGGGATACAACTCAGACCCTTTACTCAAAGTGTCAGAATACCTCTCGATTGCATACACTGAAAAAACAGGTACATGATTGCAAACAAGGGACCCTAGACGTGACTTCCTATCTTAATAAGTTCTTCCTTCTCTGGCAAGAGATGGATTAATGTAGGGAGACAGTTTGGGACACACCAAATGACAGTATACAATATGTTAAACTTAAGGAGGTTGACCGTATTTATGATTTCCTTGCTCTTAATCCTAAATTTGATACTGTTTGTGGCCATATAGTTAGACAAAGACCTCTTCCTTCCGTAATGAAAGTGTGTTTTGAAGTCCGTCTTAAAGAAGACCATACTAATGTCATAGGTGTACTGACTATCCCTGCCACTGACTCTACTGTCTTAGTGTCCGGTTCTTGAATCATGATAATGACAAGAATAATGGGAAACCAATCCCTGTTTGTGAGCACGGCAAGAAACAATGACACACCAAGGATCAGTGTTGGAGACTCCACGATCGTCCCTCAGGAGGTAAGAAACGATCCTCCAATGAGAAACAGAATTCAGGGCGTGCCCACATTAGTGAGACTACCATTGCTAGCACTTCTCAGTCAATTGGCTCTACTGTAAGCCAGACCAAGACTCCTACTCTGGGTGCCATTGTTCAGTTAAGTATGCCGATAGTGAAAAAATCCAAATAGCCGATGGCTCTTTGTCTCAATTGCTGGCAATAGACAAATAATTTCCTTTGATGGTCTTGCTCTCCATAATGTTCTGCACGTGCCTAAACTATCTTACAATTTGCTATCTATAAGCAAGATTACTCATGAGCTGCATTGTAAAGCTATCTTCTTACCTGAATCTGTTTGTTTTCAGGACATGAGCTCAGGGAGGACAATTAGCACTACCCGGCATAGCAGAGAACTTTACATTCTTGATGATGATACCTCGTAGTATCTCTAGGGCTATTTATGATCTTCCTATTTTAGCACTTCTTACATGATTGTATGTTATGGCATTTTCAGTTGGGCCACGCAAACTTTAATTATATGAAATATTTGTTTCCCCATATTTTTTCTAAAATTGATGTCTCCTCTCTATCTTGTGATGTGTGTTGTGATGTGTGTTGTGATGTGTGTAGCTGGGCAAAACATCGGGTTTCATTTCCCTCACAACCGTTTACCCAGTCCATAGTGACGTTTGGGGTTCTTCCAAAGTCAACACCTCACATCTAGGAATTGATGGTTTGTAACTTTCATTGATGATCATACCCGACTTACCTAGGTCTACCCTGTCATCGATAAATCTGAAGTTTCCTCTATTTTTCAAAACTTCTATCATACTATTGATACACAATTCCATACAAAAATTGCAATTTTCAGAGTGATAATTGGTCGAGAATTCCAAAACCATAACCTTAGTGAATTCCTAGCCTCCAAGGGGATTGTTCACCAAAACTCGTGTGCCTACACTCCTCAACAAAATGGAGTGGCTAAGCGAATAAATCATCTTCTGGAAGTAGCACGTTCTCGTATGCAATCTACTTCCCTTCCTTCATACCTTTGGGGAGATGCTATTCTTAGAGCAGCTTATTTAATCAATAGAATGTCTTCTCGTATTCTCCACCTTCAGACTCCCTTAGATTGTCTTAAGGAGTCCTACCTCTCTACTCGTCTAATTTCTGAGGTTCCCCTTTGCGTGTTTGGGTGTACCGCTTATGTCATTTAGCCCTAATCAGACCAAATTTACCCCTCGAGCTCAGAAAATATTTCGTCACTATGGATGTTACTTTCTGTGAGGATCGACCCTACTTTCCCGTTAGCCATTTTTAGGAAGAGAGTGTGAGTGAAGAGTCTAACTGTACCTTCGAGTTTATCAGACCTACTCCTAGTATCGTGTCTAACTTCGATCTTCATCCCATATTCCTACCCACAAACTAAATTCCCTGGAAAACATATTATATGAGGAATCTCATCAAAGAAGTTGGCTCCCCTACAAGTTAGCCGCCGGCTCTAGTCCAAGACTTTGAACCTTCTCGAGATCAAGGTATGGAAAATCCTACTAAACCTTTTTACTAATATAATAAGATGAATAAGAATGATAGGTTTGATGTTGTTGTTCTTGAAAATGTGGAAGAAAATAACAGTGGTGATGAGACTGAGGTCAAAGCAGGAACCAGTAATAATGAAGCTAAACAAGGTCATACAAGGAAACTTAATCAGTATGATCCCTCTCTTGACATTTCCATTGCTCTGAGAAAAGGTACCAAGTCTTGTACTAAACATCCCATTTGTAACTATGTTTCCTATGATATTCTCTCTACACAGTTCAGAGTTTTTATAGTAAGCCTTGACTCTACCATAATACCAAAAAATATCTACACTGCTTTAGAGTGTCCTGAATGGAAGAATGTTGTCATGGAAAAAATAAAAGCTCTTGAAAATAATAAAACTTAAATTTGTGCTCTACCCAAGGGACACAAAACTTTGGGATGCAAATGAGTGTTCTCTCTCAAATACAAAGCAGATGGAACATTTGAAAGACACAAGGCAAGGTTAGTTGCAAAGGGATTTACTCAAACCTATGGTGTTGATTATTCAGAAACTTTTCTCCAGCTAAAAAGTTGAATATCGTTAGAGTCTTGCAATCTGTTGCTGTGAACAAAGATTGGCTTCTATACCAGCTGGATGTTAATAATGTTTTTCTGAATGAAGACCTAGTGGAGGAAATCTACATGAGCCCCTCGCCTGGCTTTGAAGCCCAGTTTGATCAGTAGGTATGTAAACTCCAGAAATCCCTATATGGTCTGAAACAATCACCCGAAGCATGGTTTGACAAGTTCACTACTTTTGTCAAGCTCCAAGGATACAGTCAGAGGCATTCTGATCATACTTTATTTACAAAGGTTTCTAAGACAAGGAAGATTACAGTTCTAATAATTTATGTGGATGACATTGTTTTGTCTAGATGATCAGATAGAAATCAGTCAACTAGAGAAGAGAATGGGTGATGAATTTGAAATCAAAGATTTAGGAAATTTAAAATATTTCCTTGGAATAGAGATGGCCAAATCTAAATAAGGCATCTCCATACCTCAAAGAAAATACACCCTTGATCTGCTAACTGAGCCAGGCATGTTGGGATGTCCTACTAACACTCCTATTGAATTCAACTGTAAACTAAGAAACTCTGATGATCAAGTTCCAGTTGATAAAGAATAATATCAGCGACTTGTAGGTGAATGAGGTACTTATCTCATACTCATCCGGATATTTCTTTTGTTGTGAGTGTTGCCAGCCAGTTTATGCAAACTCCCTATGAGGAACACATGGAAACTATCAACAGAATTTTGAAATACTTAAAAACGACACCTAGTAATGGTTGATGTTTAGAAAGACAGACAGAAATTGAGGCATATACTGACTCAGAGTGAGCAAGATCTGTTGTTGACAGAAAGTCTACCTCTAACTATTATACCTTTGTTTGGGGCAATCTTGTAACTTGGGAAAGTAAGAAGTAAAGTGTTGTGGTCAGGAGCAGCGCTAAGGCCAAACACCGAACTATGGTTTGAGAATATTTAAGAAAATTTGGCTCCAAAAAGTCTTGTCTGATCTTCATCAGGAATGTGAGACAACATTGAAGCCTTTTTGTGATAATAAAGTCGTTATGTATTGCTTTGCTAACAATCCAATTCAACATGATAGAACTAAACATGTTGAGATTGATCGGCATTTCATCAAAGAAAGACTTGTGTTCTCACCAAGGGGCTTCTCAGTCCAAACTTTGACTTTTGTATTAGCAAGTTGGGCCTAAATGATATTTAGGGCCCAACTTGAGGGGTAGAGTATTTATGGAAAGATTATAGAAAGATTTACCCTAATTCCTAAATCTTTTCCTTTTCTATTCCCTTGAGTATTCTATTTATTCTCCCTCATTGTGTCTATTGTATCATTCATCATAAAATAATAAAAGTAATAATATCATGGTTTTTCTCCCGGTAATCAGGTTTTCCACGTAAGCCTAGGTTTTCGTGTTTATTGCTTTCAATAGTTCTTATCCGCATCACCGCATTAGAATCTTCAATTACTCTCTTCTCCAGATAGAATAATACAGTTTTGGTGGTAGATTTCAGGCCAATGAGTTGAACTACATGTTTATATTGTCCTTGTAAACGTTCTGGAAGACCACCTCTTGTGGAAGTCCTAAAGGGTACAGGTTTCAAAGCTCAAGCAACCTACGTTATGGGGACACAAATAATTGATCCTATGCTCATATTGAAACTCAAAGTACACTCCCTCAGCAATAAGTTAATAGCAAAACTGATAAAATGAAACAAAGCAATAATCAAAATAAAAACGTCAGCATCTGCAGAAGATAATATGAGGAGAAAAAAATGAAAGAAAATGGGTTGAAAGTGACATACTTAGGACCTGTGCAGCCCATTGTGGTCCCCAAACCTCCATTAAGCTTCAAAACAACAAGTTTGTCCAATAGTTTCTTAGTTTCAGCAGGATCTAGTCAAGAAAGATCTATATAAGCCTTTATTAACAAAATATCACATGAACAGATCTGTTCTGTGGGTTGTACAACCATCTTGTTGGATTTTGAAATTTATGAAAATATCACATGAATCTAAGATGTAGATAATGCCGAATAATGATCAGCCCTGAGAGAAATGGAAAGAAGGATAAAAACAAAGGGATAAAAAGACCATGTAGAGATCATTTTTCTAAATAAATAAAAAAGTAAAAAACAGTTGACGATTGACGATACCATTAGATACAGGTGCCAAGGAATCATAAGGAACCACTACTTCGTCTGTTGGAGTCTGGATCTTGCTCCATTCAACATGCTGTGCTTCCCCACTTCAACCAGAAATTCATAAAATCAAGGAGAAGAAATTAGACTTCAGTTATTTCAATGGACACTACCACACTTGCGATGAAATCCATTAATCAATCCTCTTTTCAGAATTCTTTTAGTTCTGGATTGATATTCAGCAAAATTCCACATGGAAATCTCTTGATTCAAATGAGGGAATAACATCCCTCTAGAAGGTACAAAAATCTCCAGAAGAACGGTAACAAACATTTTGTAATAAAAACATAATATCTCCAAAAAAAAAGCGCCATTCTCAAATCATATCAATCATGAATCTGAACGCTCCACAAGACAATTAGACCTTCTTAGGTTCAAAAAACAACCACATCCTCTCACATTGCAAGGAACACAAAACGATTAGAATCACCTGAGATAGCGAGAGACAAGGTTGATAAATCCAGATTTCTCATTCTCACTGCCAAAACCAAGAGACAATCAGATCCAATAACCTAAACCCAAGTTCAACAAAAACCCATTACAGCACAAAAACATCAGAAACAGAAATCACAACCCACAACCCATTTCTCAAACAGATCCCACAGATCGAAATCACAACCAAAAAAGGCCACAAATACACACACATACATGGGTCTACACCCACATTCCCATACCTTATCTGGGTAAGTCCAGAAACAGCAGCTTTAAGCTTGGAAAGCTTCTCAGTATCAGCAGGGCTAAGAGTAGCAGCAGAGGCCATGGCGAAACAACAGAAAAGAAATGCAAAGCGAGAGAGAAAAGAGATGAAGAGGATGACTCAATTGAGAAAAGAAGGCTTTATAAGAGAAAAACAGAAAGCATCCACGGAATTTGAAACGTGGTGCCAGGTGGGCGGTTAGAAGAATTGAGGAGCGAGTGGCGAGCGAGTGGGGAGTGAGTGGGCGTTTTTTGTGAAATTGAAGACAAGTGTTAGAGAAGGGGTTGGTTACTTGCGGATTTGAGGCAAAATTATGCGGTGGGGTCTTGTGCGGTAGCGCCTGTTTTACGCCATCCATGGCCTTCTCTACTCTTTTACTACTGCGAATCTCTTTTCCATGTCAAGGAAATGAAAGAACGTTTGCATTTTTCTTTTTTACTGTGGAAGTCGAATATGTATTTCTGTACTGAAGATGAGTGAGAATGACATTATGATTCTCTATCATGTTTCATTGTTCTCATGAAATTTTTGTTTTATAACCGAAACCCACACTTGTTTAATTACTTTATTTGAAATGTAATCGTGTTATTGTTAGAATATGTTAGGATGTTAATATTGGTACAATTTTGGTTGTAGGATTTTAAGGTCTTCTTTATTGGTTTGATATAACAATAACTGAATATTTTCAAATACAATAAAATAAATTAAAATATTTAAAATTTTAAATTATATCAATAATAGATATTAATGAACTTTTATTAGTTTCTATCAATGTCATTTATATGAATACATCAATATATCTATTATGGATAAAATTTAAAATTTTGTTATATTTTATAAATATTTTGTTAAATTTGTCATTTTTTATAATTTTCCAATAAATTATTTACCTTTTATATTTTATAACTTTTAAATGACATTTGGAACTGGAAAATTGAAATTGCTTAGTCGGTTTATAAGGTAAGAAGTTAATAATTTATTAAGTTGATGTCAATAAGACAGGTAAAAAGTTTTGAAACTCTTTAGACCAAACAAAGAATAAAGTTAGCTATGTTTCATCATTCAATCACTCCTCCATCCAAACACTTATGTGACACCTAATTTAGAATTATGGGAATATTTTGTAACTGTAGATCAATAAATTAATTTGGTTGGAGAGATTGTCACATAGTAACCTACTTTGATAAAGAAAAAAAAAAGAAATTGCTATAAATTTTAAATTGTTGCAAAATTTAAATGGTTACAAAATAAAAAATAATAAACCAAATCGATTCATAAACTAAATTAGTGCTTAGTAAAACATTCTGGATGCTGAGTTTATATGTTTTCAAAATTATATGGTGAGTCCCAATTTCGTTTGTGGGATGTGGACTTCCCATTTAGTAGACAACTTTCTTTTTCAAGTATAATAATTGGAGTATGGGTGATTGAATCACTATGTTAATTAATTTGTAGTCAATAAATTTGAAAGTTAACTCAGCCTTAATTAAAAGAAATCTTATATGAAACTTTTAGTAAATATTGTAATTGTCAAACAATTATGAAGAAAATAAACTGATGCATGTTACTCTTTCATTAATGAACATTTGAACCATCATTGACAAAAATTTATAACGGCAATAATTGAATATGAACCGTTGTTTAGAATAAATTTTAAAGCTTGAAAAAAGATTTTATTTTAAAATTTTAAACCAACACGCCAACCATTGAACGAACATATCAACAAGTTTGTTTTACAAGACAGAATTGTCCAAGTGCCTGCAAAACAAAAGAAGGTATGAATGTGGTGTGTCTAACTACATATACTCTAATGCTCGAGTTATTCTTGTGTTTCTGAATAACTAAACAATAGAGAAAATATTAGGGTATTCAAGGTAGGGATTTTCATGGGTTCGGTTTCAAGCTAAAACTGTATCAAACCACAAAATGCAAAAAAAAAAAAATCTTATATGAACCGAACCGCACGTTTGTGTCAAATTGAATCAAAACCAAACTGCTTATGCGGTTCGGTTTAAATCCCGAAGAATCTCAAGCCACAAAAGCATCGAGTTCGATAAAATTTTCCTTTCTGTTTTAAATTTCGGACAATCTCGGATCACCCTGTCACAATCGTAGCGTTTCAACCTTGAGACGGACGATTGTGCTGCACTTGTTCTAACTCGGTGAACAAGTCAGCTGATCAAAATCCGAAAGTTGCGGATAACGTCGACGTATGTCGTAACCTTCCTTGACGTTCTTGGGAAAATTTGTTTATAAAACGTGGGAAGGAAAGACATACATTGAAATAGACGTTACAATAAGCATTAAAGACTGCCAGTTGCAAGAAAAAAGGGTTACTTGCAAAGAATACAACTAATGCTTGTGCGGGGATTCAACTGGTATGCCTCCTCTATAGTACATTTTGAACATTTTTAGCTCTAGTAGGCTTGCATATGAAAATGTCGAAACGTCACACCCAAGCTTTATGACTTCAAAAGAAAGGCAACTACCTAAATTAGATATGCAACATAAAGATAAGATAAACTGGGGGTATTCGAAGCATATAACCATAGGTAAACACACCTTGGAAAAATATGATCGTGACACACTCCCTCACTTAAACAGTTGACCCCGTCGACTGGCAAAGCTGGAATCCTTCGATCTTCTGCTTCTACGCTTCATGGTCTTTGGTACGTCTTCCACATGCTTCTTCCACAAGGAGGCTCTTCCATTTCGCTGTGAACTTATGTATCCTCCCCTCGTGAGTCTTCTACTTTTTCTCACTTCCTTAGCGAGGACTTCTTCTGCTTCTACTTGTCCTCGTGTCTTCTCACAAAGTGGTGGTCTTGGTGTCTTCATAACCGAGTCAGTTCAAGTCGCCGTTTGACAATGACCTGGTCTCCCACACTAAAATCAAGGGGGTGATGCTTCTTATCCACCCACTTTTCAACCGCTTTGAGGCTTCCTTTAGATCGGCTCGAACAGTGTCTGATTTCCATTTCCACTTCTTTGTAATGTTACGAGTCTGAGGATCCCTTCTTCATATAGGGGAAATCAACAAGGCACGACAGTACATGTTGTCCGCCACCAACACTTTCTGTTGGACTATTGTCAGTTGACGAATTCTTCATAGCTGTAACACAAGGTTGGGTTGCCTTCAACGACTGAACCCCATTCTTTTGCACTAACTTACCGGCCTTCGTCAAACTCATGCCATTTTGAGCAACAAAGTTTTTATGCATGGATTCCTTTGACGCGTCCCGCATTGGGCCATCAGCTTGACATGCCCATGTACAAGCCAATATATATGGAACCCCACGATTGCTCCTCTTACTAAGGGCCTCAATTGCCCAATTACTCGCTCCTTTCCTACGTTCTGACCCAAAATCAAGTTTGAGCATGTCTATCCGTCTCCTTGCTTGATTCGAAGTCAGATTCGGCTGAGTACCAAAATGGCTGGCAACATCGTTGTTCATCTCTCTGAAAAAAGTCGATCTATGGGAATATTGTCTCCCATCCCTCAGACTGTGTACTATGGCAAGCGTTTCTTCTTCAAACACCATATAAGTACTTTCTGTGGCACTCTGCTTCTGACTCTCAGATGCGTTAGGGTGTCCATTTTGCACTCGGACATCACCCAACTCACGACTAGACGCCTCAGTGTAAGCTTCAACAGATTGAGTCACACTCACGGACCCAAAAGTTGGCCCTCTCCTCGAGGCTTGCTTCAAGACACGACTGTCGATACACAACCATCCTTTCTCTTCTTCACGTAAAAAGTCTTGTGCTTCATACGGAGCTTTTGCAGGTCTAGTGAATCTTGCACCCGACAATCTCTTTGACTGTCTTCAGAGTCCAGTTGACTCTGACTGTGCCATACGACAATCATCCTTCGTAGGCGATTCTGACATGGGCAAACTATCACGTTTCCCATTGCAACATCTCTCCACGACACACCTTGTGTCTTCTCGAACACGGCCCTCTCTCAGTTGCATGGCTGAGATCATTCTCAATTATTTAGGTACCCGAAGGGCTGTCTGCACAACGGTGGGGGTAGACCCCGTGATCATCAGACATATAGATGCAGGCATCATGATCACTTGATGTTACATCAAAGTCATCCATACCTACAACCACGAAGTCAACAAAACCGCTCCATCCTCCCAACTGTATTACCGCTCGTTTTACTACTCCAACGACGGATAAAGCTGTAGAATTCACGGCCTTCATTTTTTCTGTATCCTTCTTCCAATGAAGGTTTAGTCGTCTGACTTCTGCCACCGTTATAAAATTATGGGTTGCACCGGAGTCAACCATAGTGCTCCTTGCATGCTTTCTGTTGATCCAGGTGTCAACATATATTAGGTCCCCTTTCATACGTCCACTTGTCTCCCCCTCTTTCTTCTAAAGAGACGACAAGAGTCTTATGGCCCCCACTCTGATATTTTGAACTTTCTCCACTTGCCCAA
The DNA here is from genome assembly GCA_025688845.1 of Cucumis hystrix. NCBI lineage: Eukaryota > Viridiplantae > Streptophyta > Magnoliopsida > Cucurbitales > Cucurbitaceae > Cucumis > Cucumis hystrix. Next base: position 12,865,027 of record CM046888.1, on the reverse strand, counting down.
CTTCCTTCTCTAGTTGACAAGACTTATCATTTGAGTCCACAAATAAAGAGGCCTGAAAGGCATAAAAGGCCGTTCTATTAGGGCATTCCTCAGCCCGATATGATCCATCACATATGTAGCAACTAAAGGGATGATTCGACGTGTTTGGACTATCACATCTTTTCTAGGTGTCCCCCATGTTGGATTGGGAAGGCTTGCAGTCTCTACCGAGACTTTGATTTTCACTGGCAGCCTTGGGAGAACTCAGTCGGTTGTTTCTATTTCTTCCAGGTGAAGAACTTTGGTGACGCCTCGAATCTTGAGAGTCACTAGACAGATCGAACAAACGTTCAGCTGTTGCATAGGCTGATGTGAGGTCTTGAACTTTCTGCTCGTATAACTTAGTCATGGTTCCAATGTGTTTTAATTCCCGCAGTTTCCGTCGAGCCAGAATCTCGACATTCTCAGGAAAAAATTGCGAGCGGAGTTCTCTCTTCAAACTGTCCCAAGTATCTATGGTGCAATGTCCTTCCTGAAATTCCATATAACGGGATCTCCACCACAAATTTGCATCTTCAGATAGATGCATGGTCGCCAATGTCACTTTGGCTTCTTCCGTATTAGTATTCGTGGCTTTGAAATACTGCTCAATTTCGAAGATAAAGTTTTCCAGTGTCTTTGGATCTCTTGCCCCACAAAAGGGCTTGGGTTCTGGGATCTTTATCTTGCCAACTGTAATTACTCCTCCAATTGGAGCTTGATTTGCCAACGCTCGCATTGTAAGGTTCACCTTCGTGTTCACCTCTGCGATTTCATTTCTAACGACATCTAGAGTGGCTCGAAAATCCTCTGTCATGTCGTTTATCATTTTCATTATATCCTTCTGGGAGTTATCTAGTTCCATAACTCGTTCCCCATTCGGGCAGCAGAGCCCGACGAACTGTCCTCATGCTCGTAGGTAACATTTCCAATTCTCATGATTTGTGACTCTAATGTGTCAACTCTCGCCAACAAATCTTGTATGGGTAATCCGTCAAGACGATCGGACATCGCATCAATAGCATCGGCTCTCTTGGAGACTTCCTCAAGCCGCTTCTCAAGAAATCTGATGGAATAAGGAACTTCCATCAGGTGGAGCATCTGCTCTTCGATCCCTACCAATTATTCATCATGGGTCTTACCCGTTCGTTTTGCAGCCGACATCTTCTGTCTCAACTGTCACTTAGCTAATTTGGCTCTGATACTACTTGTCACAATTGTAGCGTTTCAACCTCGAGAGGGACGATTGTACGGCACTTGTTCTAACTCGGTGAACAAGTCAGCCGATCAAAATACAAAAGTTGCGAATAACGTCGACGTATGTCGTAACCTTCCTTGACGTTCTTGAGAAAATTTATTTATAAAACGCGTGAAGGAAAGAAATACATTGAAATAGACGTTACAATAAGCATTAAAGACTGTCAGTTGCAAGGAAAAAGGGTTACTTGCAAAGAGTACAACTAATGCTTGGGCGAAGATTCAACTGGTATGCCTCCCCTATAGTACATTTTGAACATTTTCAGCTCTGGTAGGCTTGCATAGGAAAATGCCGAAACGTCACACTCAAGTTTTATGACTTAAAAAGAAAGGCAACTGCCTAAACTAGATATGCAATATAAAGATAAGATAAACTTGGGGTATTCGGAGCATATAACCATAAGTAAACGCACCATGGAAAAATATGCGGTTCGGTTTAAATCCCGAAGAATCTCAAGCCACAAAAGCATAGAGTTCGATAAAATTTTCCTTTCTGTTTTAAATTTTGGAAAATCTCGGAGCACCAAAGCACCAAGATCTATAAAAATTTCCTTTCTATTTTAGATCTTAGTGGATCTCGGGTCAACATATTTAACCAAGTTTTAGAAACAAAACTTTTATGAATATTTCTTTAATTTTTTTTTTTTTTAAATGAGGCGGTTCAGTTTTGTTTTAGAATCAGTTTAAAACATTAAATCGAATTGAACCGCATAAAAAGTTGTTTCAACATAACACAAACCACACCAAATTGTATACAATCGATTTCATTTCACTTAGATTCAGTTTATCAAATCGATTAAGTTTTCAAATATTTTATGAACACCCCTAATTCAAGGCATGCTTTCAACCAATAACTAATTTAATCACTTTTTTATAATTAATGCTAGATTGTAATGGTTACTCAAGCTTATAATGTGTCTCTTAATTCGAAAACTATCGAGTTAATGCTAGATGGACAATTGGACCATTATTATCACAACATATGAGACACTTTATTAGGCGCTTCTGTCCAAATTCTTAATGTTTCCTTCATGGTTCTCATCCGTTCAGAATCCAAATGGTTTCTTCTTCAATCGCTCGGATGTCTTCCTCCATGGGTTCTATGAGCTCTCTTGAGCACTTCCCTATGGGTGTACTATCCTATGACTACAAGAAATCGGGAGATTTCCAACGTTGAAAAACCAAACGTCTGCACAAACGATCATTGCCGATGCAGGTAATGTGCATCAGTTTAGACGAGTGAGTCCAACGTCTTAATACAAAACGTCGGACTTGATCCATCATTTTTGTTTTTTTATTTATTTATCATCCACGTTTTCCCAACGCAGAGGGAAGAAATATCAGGAAACCTATGTTGGGATTTATGTTTTAAAACTCATAGATTGTAAATATAATTCATTGACCGTTATTAATAAAGTGTTATTATTATAATTTCAATAAATGTTAGTGATTATATTATTAATTTTGTCTTAAGAACCCAAATTCAATAAAATAACATCCTAAGTTGTTTGATGATTCTTGAACAGTATGTAGAGTCATACAGGGATCAATGTTTGAGATTAACTTAAAATGGTCTATAGTATAAGGTTGGGTACCTTATCCTAGTAACACTATGAATACGACTCACTTTGTTTTTTATACAAACTCAATGATCTAACGCATTCATGTAGATAACATGCGAGTGAGGGCCCTACCCTCTCTATTGCACGAGAGGGGTTTCTATTTATTGGTTAGACCATAAACAAGTTGTTCATTAGAGGAGCACTGGTATTTAAGAACTAGAGGTAACCTAGGGGTAAATCGACAATTTGACCCAATTAGTGTTGCGAACACTCGTGAAGGACTAACTTACTGTTATTGGTCTATATCTGTGGATACAGAAATATATCTACAGTGAGAAGAGTTCAGTTGTGAGTCTTTAGTGGAGTGTACACACAGTTAACGAATATTGATTAATGTGGTTAATGAGTTTAGTCAATTAATCTCATATCATTGTAGCTTCTTATTTGTAAGTCAATTAGGTTCCCTTCCTAACTCGTAAAGGATAATGAGATTTATTTATATTGATTGTAATTTGAAATGTTCACATTTACTTTAGGAATTAGTATAATGTATGGTGATACATTATAATATAAATATAAAATTTATATTTTAATCAAACTTTATTATATAAATTTAATTTTGGATATGATTCAAAATTAATTTATGAAAGATAAAATATTTGAATGAATTCAAATATTAATTTAATGTGAATTAGATTCATATTAAAATTGTTGGTTAAGAGAGAAATTTATATTTAAATAGGATTCAAATTTAATTTAAATTAAATATAACATATTTAATTTAACTATTAATTAATTGAGGAATTAATTAATAGTTTAGTTTAATATTATTTAATTAAATTTTATTAAATTAAATTAATTTAAAAGAAATTTTTTAAAAATAGTAGATTTTACAAAATATTTACAACCTATAGCAAATTTTATCACTGATAGTCATTGATATGCTATAGTGATAGAAGACTATCATTGATAGAATCCAAAATTTTGCTATAACTTGTAAATATTTTAATTTATTTTGCTATTTTTAAAAGTGTCCCTAATTTAAAACTATATATTTATTAAATATGATTTAAATAAAATATTAATATGATTTAAATAAAATATTAATATGATTTAAATAAAATATTAATATGATTTAATTAATTATTAATTAATTAATTGATTAATAAGTATATTTGAAATTTTTATTAATTTAATATTTTTTTAAATTAATAGAATTTTATGATTCTCTCCGGCTCTTTTAAGGAAAATGGGTTATAAATATGCAGAAGAAAAACTGTTTTTCTTAATCAATTAAGCCAATGTTTTTGCTTTCTGGAAAAATAGTTTCTCTCTAAACTTTTCACCATCCCAATTGGTTTCCACAAACCAATCTTATCCTAGAGGATAGAAAAGTCTCGGTGGTGTCTTAATTTGGAATTTTTTTTATACTCAAAGGCAACTATGTAAGTTTTTTTTTTTCTCTAATCTATAATTAGAAAGCATGCTTAGCCTTTAAGTTATAATAAAAAAATTAGTTTTTTTTATTATTTTGTCAATGTATTGGTATGATTTTCAAATTAAATTGAAGAATGGTTTTGTAAAATCTTTCGCTGCCTAGGGCTTTTATCCATTTAATTGGTATTAGAGTCATCTCAAATATTAGTTGTTTGCAAAATAGATGTTTTCGATTTTGGCACTTTAGATTACAGTTTTTCATTAATTTGATTGATGTAATATCTGTGTAGATTCAATCTGTACAGAGTTGCAACAACGTTTGATTAAAAAAACGAAAATTGAAACAAATATATTCCTTTTGCACATGTGTAAAGTACCATGAATGAGTTTTTGGAGCAATGGCTGTTCATCCACCATTTATGCATAAAATTGTTGGTTTGAGTTCCAGATTGTCCAGTTTGCAGTTTTTTCCTTTTTATTTATTTTATTTTAATTAATTAAACTAATATAATTTGATTATAATAATTTGATTGTTTTAAGGGGTGTCAAATTCGATCTATTTTATTATTTAATCTATTATTACATGTGATGTTTGATTAAATTAATTATATTCATAATGTATGTCATATAGATTAAAATCTCACCTTATGATTATAATTATCATGCATCATTCTTAAATATAAGTGTTATATTTTAGTTGCATAATTTTCTAAGCATGTTCATTCATTTTTATATATTATAAATGTTATAATATATGGTATTAATGCATGATTTTGAATTTCATGAGTTTTTAAAGTATGATGATATTTTAAATATATAAAATTGGACAAGCATGATGCATGACATTACTAAGTTAAATATAACTTGTATTTAAATAAATGTCTTGTGTATGCTTGGTTGATTTTCATATTTTTTTTAATGTAAGTGTTATATTAATTATGGTTAAAACCAATTTGCATTGAGCATAATACATTCATAGTTTAATATAATTGTTATATTATTTTTTTGCATGATGTATGACTTATTAATTATAATTTGATTTTAATTAATTAAACCATAGTATGCATATTATAGGACTAATTAATTAATTTTATAATAGTTATAAAATTTGATAACTAGAAACCGTCAACCTATAATAAAGAATCGCATGCAAACATATAATTTGAGTTAATTTTAAATTGTTTAAAATTAAATAGACCTAAGATCACATTAATTCTAATAGGATTATAATTATGTCTTATTTTAGTTTAATGAAACTAAGTAGGACAAATAGGATTTAAGGTTATAAGGAAACTCCAGTAGTAAAGTTCTATCTAAGGTTGGGGATACTTAAGTTGACAGTTTACGGAACACCTCCTACCTGAGAACTGACCCGGAACTGGCGTGGAATTAACCTTATTTCTATTAGCACAAGATGCCACTAGGTAAAGTAGGTTTAATATACCTAGAAACTTTAGAGTAAAGTTTTATTATAAGAGTTATAATAAGAATAGACTTAGATAGATTCATTTAGCCGAAATTTAGCTAAGTACAACAAACCCTGAATTAATATAACATTTTAGTGGGAGAAAAATGGTATATATGATATATCAATTTTTAGCTCTCACGTCCCTAAGAGTGTGACGTGAGATTCATATTCGACTTCTTGTCGCCTTGGGCGTGGCCTCCCTTCGGAAAATGTTTGTATGGATCAATAACAAGGTGGATAGGGGAAATATTCATAGTAAGTGGGAGAAGGACGTGTGTCAACGTATCCTACAGTCTCCTCCATTAGGTTGCACCGTGAGATTTTTATGATCCGCCTATGTGTCATCCTAGAGCGACCATCCCTTCGGAGGGCCTGATTATAGAAGTCGAACAACGCAAACTTCAGAAATGGATAGGGTTTCTTAGGTTAATCTTCAATAGTTATTGTCTTTCCTTTCGGTAGCTTGTTGAAGAGTACCTCTAGGATCTTAAAATAGTAGGGTCACACTTACGGAATGAATTAAGTTAGTTAATGAATCATTGACCGAACAACGGTAGTTAAGAACTATAGGAATATGAGTTACTCTGGTATTAGTTATTAACTGAGATTGTCTCAATTCAGGAGAGGAGTAGTTGATCACCCTTTGGTGGCTGTTGCTCTAAACTTCTAAAGTATCGTAGTACAAACTAAATCATTTGTTTGATTAGGATTCTTTGATTGCTTGTTTTTGCTAAATTGATTGGATTATTTTATTTAATGGGTTAAGACAAAGATAAGTAATATGGTCAATTGTTTGATATTTCAACATGTCTTCTTCAATTATTCAACTGCTTAAAAACAAAAAATTAACCTGTGAAAATTATGGGACGTGAAAGTCAAACCTGAATATGATTCTGGTTTATGATGATCTATGCTTCGTCTTAATGGAGGAATGTCCTCCTTTCCCTACTCGAAATGCATCTCAGAATGTCAAAGATGCATATAACCGTTGGACAAAGGCCATTGACTAGACCCATGTCTATCTCTTGTTTAGTATGTCTGATATACTAAGCACGAAACACGAGACCATGGTCAATGCACGTCAGATCATGGACTCCCTCCAAGAGCTGTTTAAGAAGAATAAAAAAGAAGGTAAATATGATTTACTTGTCTTAGAAACATATTTAGTGGAAAATGATCAAAATACCTATATACTTAATTGAGGAGCCACTAGCCATGTTTGCTCTTCTTCACAGAAAACTAGTTTATTTAAGCAGCTCAAGAAGGGTGAGATGACACTCAAAGTTGGAACGGGAGATGTCCTTTTAGCTCGTGCAGTGGGAGATGTTAAGTTGTCTTTAAGAAATAGATTCCTGTTTTTAGAAAACTTGTACATAGTTCCTAAGATTAAAAAGAATCTTATATCTATTTCTTGTTTTATTGAACAATCATATAATGTAACCTTTTCTTTAAATGAAACGTTCATTTCTATGAATGGTGTACATATTTGTTCGGCTAAGCTTGAAGACAACTTGTATGTATTAAGACCCAACGAAGTGAAAGCGATTTTAAATCATGAGATGTTTAAAACTGCTAACACTCAAAATAAAAGGCAAAGAATTTCTCCTAATAACAATACCTATCTTTGGCATTTAAGATTATGTCACATTAATCTCGATAGGATCGAGAGATTGGTAAAGAATGGACTTCTAAATGAGTTAGAAGATGATTCATTACCTCCATGTAAATTTTGTCTTCAAGGAAAGATGACTGAAAGAACTTTTACTGGAAAAGTTATAAAACCAAAGAGCCCCAAGAACTTATACCTTCAGACTTTTATGGTCCGATGAATGTAAAAGCTAGAGGATGTTTTGAAAACTTCATCTCCTTTATAGTTGATTATTAAAGGTATGCTTATTTATACTTAATGGGGCATAAGTCTGAAGCTCTTGAAAAGTTCAAGGAGTATAAGACTAAAGTTGAAAACCTATTAAGTAAGAAGATTAAAATACTTCGATATGATCAAGGTGAAAAGTACATGGATTTGAGATTCTAGGACTATATGATAATGATAGAACATGGAATCCAATTCCAACTCTCAGCACTTGGTACACCTCAACAAAATAGTGTATCAGAAAGAAGAAATAGAACCTTGTTAGACATGGTTCGTTCAATGATAAGTTATGCTCAATTGCCTAGCTCGTTTTTGGGGTATCAGTAGAGACTACAATTCATATCTAATTTATTGGTTACCCTAAAGAAATGAGAGGTGGTTTATTCTTTGATCCTAAAAAAAACAAAGTATTTGTATCAACAAGAGGGATAGAGATATTGACATCGATAATTTTATAGTAGTTCGGCACAACCGTCCTATATCCACTTTCCAAGCTCCTCTTGGGTATGTCACTCAATTCTTTAACTCTTTCCACGAATTAAAGACAACCAGTATTTCGCTCTTTTTACAAGTTCAAGAGCAAACTCAATCATTTCCATGGATTGCGATCAAACTGTCATAAACGACACTTTTTAAGGATTAAGAGCAACCCCTTTAACAATGGATTTTGAAATGAAGAACAAGACAAAGAAAACTCTCTCAAATAGTAGATTTATAAATTTAAAGCACTCAACAAGTCAATCCTCACAATATAAAATTTCTCTATAAGAATAATAATATATCTCTTTATAAAATTATTTATTTTAAACCCAACAAATATAAGAGTCCACCGTGTGTTAAAAACTAAACGTTAGACACAAATATAAAATAATATTGAATTCATTTTCTTTTTAGAATAATATTAAATTCATTTTCTTTTTAAAATAAAACTAATTAAATTCCAAAATCCTTTTCTTTTTAAAACCAATCAAATCTCACCAAGTGTCACACTTTCAAGACTCTGATTGGCGCTACGTCATTACTCGTATTTTTCTGTTAAGCGTGTTTTAACTTCTTCGTTTGTGATTTAATTGATTAAAATTGTGTTGGAATTGTTGCTTCGAGCTTTACGCTGTAGATTCATCCAAACGCTGTTGATATAATAATTCGAGTTTGTTATCTTGGTTCAAGATCATGTACCAAATATAAAATATCTATTTTTTTTAAAAAAAAATCAAATTGTTATTTGGTTGTTTAAGATTGTGGGTCAAATACAAAAGATCAAGAAAAAATCATTCTCATATTGGATAGACAAATCTAAATCGTGTACAAAAATAGCCTTAGATTTAGGCAACAAAATTTAAACAATAAATGTATAAAAAAATCTTGAAAAAAATCGTTTAGATTTAACTACCCAAATTTAAATGATTAGATATATGCAAAAATAGTCAAATCTAAACGATTGTTGGAACAAAAATAATTAAATCTAAACGATGATTGAAAAAAAAAGTTTTCTATTTTTCTAAATGATCGTCTAATAAATAACAGCCAAGTCTAAACAATAATTTAGCTTTTTTTCGTTTTTTAAATCATTCTGTTTACTTTTTTTTTTTTGTATTTTTTTAAATACTAGTTCCTTTTATAGACTTCAAAAAAAATATTTTATAAATACATTAAACAATTATAATTTTTTTCATGAATTATGAATAATTATAATAATATTAAAATAAAATAAAATAATTGTTTATTATTATTATTATTATTATTATTATTTTTATTACCAAAAAACAAAATCATCCATTTGCATGACATTCAATAAAAATAACAAAAAAAAAAAAAAAAAGAAAGAAAGAGGAAAGGGTAGGAGAGAAAGATGAAACTCACTAAAGACAAAAAAAGAACCTCATTTACCTAAATATTTTAAAACTCACCCAATTTTCTCAATTATTTTTTAAACTTACCCCCATTATCCGAAAACCCCCCAAAAAGCCAACACTTACTTTTTTTTAGCTTACCTCGTGGATTCCATTAAACTCTTCTATGTGGATGTTCCGCTTGAGTTCTCTTTTAAACACTCATTTGAGCTCCTCTCGAACCTACTTCATGGGTTTCATTGAGCTTTCTACTCGAGTATACTTCATGGTCGCACTAATCTTTCTATGTTATCTCCCATGGATGCTTCTCTTGAGCCTTTCTTAGAAGCCCCACCAAGCTCTTTAAGCTTTCACCATAAGTACACTTAAGCTCTCCCTTTGGCTCTTAAGCTTCTCTTGAACACCTCAATGGTCTATCGAGCTCTTCCATGGGTTCTCTTGAGTAGGCTAAAATTCATCCATAACAATTGCTCTCATTCTCAAACTTGTCTTAGGGTATAAATTAGAGGTCATGAGTCTAGGTTGTTTTGTGGTCTCTTTCTTCAATGACTCAGCAAACATGCTTAGTCGCTTCTATGACCATTAGGTATCGTCTTTCTAATTTTGACTCATTTGGTGTTAAATTGTTTGACCTAGCTCAATTTGATCCTCAAAGGTCTAGAGTACCATCTTGTGGTTGGCTAGCTCTGGAGGAAATAAATTTTCTCCACCTTCGAGTTATGATTTCAACTTTCTGTTTTTTTTTTTTTTTTGTATTTGCTAATTTTTTATTCTTTTGAAACCATCTTGTACTTTTCCTTTGGATGGAAAAGACAATCTTTTTTTTGCATTGTGTTTTTCTTATTCTTCATACCTTCTTGTCCCCGTACTTGTTCAACTATTATTTAGTAAGAGCGAGTTGTGTATAAGGATAGTATACTTTTAAACCATAAATTTTGTGTAAAAATTAAATATCCATTAAAAATTCAATACCTTTAACTCAAAATTTAAAATTAAAAAATTTATTGTTGGTACATGAACATAAATAACTAGTACACTCCCACTTCTCCACTTTCCATCTATATTCTTTTTTCTTCTTCGATATCCTCTTACTCTCCTATAATCTAAAGGGTCTTAACGATTTATGTTCTTACATAAAAATTGAGCATTTTTTTAGTTTTTTTTTTTTTAATTTAAGGATATTTTTTTCTTTTGAAACTTCTAAATCTTTTCGGACACCAAAGAATAACGATTTCCATCTAAAATAACATGAATAAGCTCTTTTAACATTTAAGGATATTTTGTTATTTATAATATATAAAACATAAATTTTAAGATTTTTTTTTAAAATAGTATATCGTTTATTTAATAATATGCAAATGGATAACAAACATGTCTTTAAACTTGTAAAACATAACTTTATTTGTAAGCATGTTTTTTTTTTAAAAAAAATATTGAAAAGGAAAGGAATTTGATGACGAGGAGATGACATAGAATAGTGAAAGTGGAGAAGGGAAAAAGGGAAGAAAAGGGGAAAAAATTGGGACGCATATTCGGAGGTGGGGCAAAGAGAGGAAAAAGAAAAGAGAAAAAGAAAAGGTGAGTCATATGCTTTAAGATGACTCTATTAATAAAAAAAGAAACTAGAATAATTGAATAATAGAATAATTGAACAAGTAGGAAAAGAGGTCATGGTGGAGATGAGAATAAGAGATACTCAAATGTTCAAAATAAAGAAACGAACTCTTTTTCATCATTTATTTATTCTTTTCTAAAGATTATGAGAATAAACGTTGGATATTCATTGGTTGCAACCACTCCATGGGCAGTTGAAGTCGAAAGAGAATCACTACATTAACATCAACTGCTGCCACTGGCACTAACATAAGATCGAGCAAAAACACTTGCGTGAGGTGGGCAACTCGTAACATAATAAGCATTGCAATGGATCTTGCTCTACCGACATTTTCATCCATACTTTTATATGTCTATAAGTTTGAAACAACTAAACACAACGTTAATAACTAAAGGTCATTAATGTGGATATATATAATATAGATAATAAAACTTTTAACTTATTTACCAAATTAAAAATAGTGTTTTTTAAAAAATATAACAAACCCACAAAATATTTACACTGTATATAACAATTTTGAAAACAGAAAAAGCTCACAGGCCCAAAATAAAAAATCCTAAAAATGCCTCAGTCAACACGCGATTAATCGACCACATGTGTGCTTGTAATTCTCCTTTTAAACGATCATGATATGCGATTGTGTAGGAAATGATACATGATCATGTAGTTCTTTTTAAATTATGGAAAAAAATGCTTCAAATCAAAACGATTATGTTGACCATGCTAAACGATCATGTTAAATATGGTAAGCGATTGTTTAGAACATATCCACACGATCGTGTAGTTCTTTTTAAACGATGGGAAAATGGCTTCAAATCTAAACTATTGTGTTGACCATCCTAAATGATCGTGTTGACTATGGTAAGCAATCATTTAGATCATATCCACATGTCGTGTAGTTCTTTTTAAACGATGGGAAAAGAATTTCAAATCTAAATGATCGTGTTAACCATGCTAGAAGATCGTGTTGACTAGGGCGATCGTTTAGATCATATCAAAGTGATATTTAAATTATTTTGATATTCTGAAAGAGGAGTTGGCCTGAAGAAAGAAAGAGAAAATGAAGAAAGAAAGAAAGAAAAAAAATAATAAAAATAGAAGAAAGAAAATCTGGAAGAGGAGCCGAATAAATCTTGAAGAAAAGATGAATAAATCACAAAGAATAAGAAGAAGAAAGAGAAGTGACGAATTGTCTACAATATCAAAGACAAATCTGTAATTAATGAAAATATTTTACCGACTTCATGAACTTTTTGTTTCCGTTACACGAAAGGTAAATATCTTGGTATTTTGTTACATTTATAAAAATTAACCTTAAAAATATTTATTTATAATTTTGTTTTAAAAAAATATCTATGAACATCTACATTGTTTATCGAGACATTTTCATAAAATTAAGACATATTTTGACTATATATGATACTCGAATGAATATGTCGCCACGTGCCCGAGACGACGCGGAGCGGCCGACGTCCTCAAAAGAGTTATTTTAAAAAGAAAATAGGAGTCGCTACCAATATTTTTTACGGTGTGATTGGACACCGAAATAAAGTAAACAATTTTTTAAAAAAAATGGTCTGCGAAAAATAGAGTTTAGTTTGGGAGCCATTTGTGTGTGGGGAAGGTATTAGCACCCCACAACACCCATTTAGAAAAAAACGGTGGCCAAATTTCAAATCTTGAATTTAAAATATTTTTTAATTTATTTTTAAGCTAATGTCTTATTTCACCCCTCATTACTCCAATATTTGAAGCGATGATCTCATAAAATAAGTGGAATAATATTCCATTAATTAGACTATATATTGAGAAAAGTTTCTCACCTTAAGAAAATGAGAAATTATTACGATTTCTCAAAATCTATCATGAGCTAGCCTTTGAATAAAGATTTTTTTTAAAACATTGATTAAATTCATTTTTTCTTGGGATCATATCTTGGACTTCCAAAGATGTGATTCTTCACCTCAAGAATTCTAGAAAATCGGATTCCCAAATTTTATAGATTCCGTCGTAAGATTTTTGTTTAAGGAAAATGGTATAAATTTTTTAGAAAAAACTGATTTAGGAAACCTTACGAAATCATAGGTTAAATTTGAAGGTTTTGAAAAACATAAAACATTTATAACATTATAGACAAATTTGCTAAATGATTAAAAAGTATTTTTATGATAAGACATAAAGAATTTTAAATTGAAAAGATTTTAAAACATTAAAAAATTTAAATACAAAGAGTTACCTTTAAGTGCATATAATAATAATTATTATGATAGTAATGTGAATAAGTAAAAGAAAGGAAACATAATAACAAATAGATAAAATAAGGAATGAAAAAAAAAGAATGAATAAATAAAGAAAAAAAAAGGTAAAGGTGTGACGGCGCCATAAAAGAAATAAAAATAATAATCATAATAATCATAATAATAAAATAATAATAATAAGAAGAACAACAACAACAAGTAAAAAGAAAAAAGAACTGTAATAGTAATAAAATAAAATATAACAATAATAATAAATAATAATAATAATAATAATAATAATAATAATAATAATAATAATGGTAATAACGATAATAATGATAAAATTTTCTCTATCCTCATTTTTTTCCTCTATATTTTAGAGAAAAGAAAATAAATGTCAAGAGTTGGGATTTAAAAAAAAATGAAATATGGATAAAAAAAATGAACATTTTTCTTATGTCGTTTTCTTTCTCCCTATTTTTTTAGAGAGAAGAAAAAGATTAAAGAATTTTTTTAAGTGATGATAAAAGAAAAAAAGTAGTAAAAACATACTAAAATTTTCTTAAATTTTCTTTTCTTTCTCTTTTATCTTTTAAAAAGAGAAGAAAAGAAAAATAAGGATTTGAATCCCAAAGAAATTACTTGTTGTATGAGGTGCGGATCCTTGGGATTGAATCCCTACTAAATGCAACCTCCAACTAAATTTATTTCAACATGAGATTTGATTTGCCTAAGATAAAGTAAAAAAAAAAAGTAGAGACAATAAAGTAACGGAAAGAAAAAAAACTCACATTTTTGCTATATTTTTTTCGCAGAGATTCACTCTAAATAATAAAAATTTTGCTAAGCACTCTGTTTAAAGAAGTTTTTTTTTTCTAAGAAATTTTTCTTCCCTTTATTCCAAATGGGATCCCTATTTATAGACCCAGAGTGTACCACAAATTAGGAAAAACTAAGAATAAAATCAAAATTTGATATTATGTGTATAAAAGTAAATTTTTATTTTCCTAAAATAAAGTAAATTAAATAAGATATTTTGAGATTTTGTAAAAATAAATTAATAATTCAAATGGACATTAAAATATTTTTGTTTAAAATTGATTTTTTTTCCTAAAATGATAAAAGTGATATTAGAAGATTTTATTTAAAACAAATTCATTTCTTTTTTCCTAAAATAGTACAAATGTGATATTAAAAGATTTTTTTAAAATAAATTGATTTATTTTTGTTTCCTAAAATAATAAAAATGAAATATTATAAGATATTATTATGTTATTACTAATTTTTTACCTTTAAACATAAATAAGTTTAGCCATTATTACTAATATTATTTTTTAAAAAAAAATTGTGTAGGATAAAAATAGGTGGCTACAGAATAATCAAATAGATTTGTTATTGGGAAAACTTTATTAATTAACACTAAACTTGGCTGGTTTGTATCATTTTTAACTATGGATTTATAATTTTATTAATTTTAATCTAAAACTTCAATAACAATGAATTTTTACTTCAAACACTATCATATTGGTCTTCCACACATGCTCAAGGCTACATTTTGCACTAATATCAAATGTATTTTCTTTTTAAAAATACTAATAAAATAACTAAATCATTCTAAATAGAGTGACAATCATCAATCGACATAAAAGCCATGAACCTAACTTGCAAAGTACGACCCAAAAAAAAAGCTCTTGTATTCCTCTCGACTTTATTGTCATGACTAGATATACGTCAAACTAACATGACAATTTTAATTGTGAGAAGTTTCAACTCTATTACAATGTTGACAAGATTGAAGGATAAAAAGGTGATGATTAACGAAGTGACACTCATGAATATAAGGGCTGACTAGTTGTGTAGATGGTTTTATTAGTCGCATTAACCACCTCACAAAGAATGAAGGTAACGTTCATGTGGGCAAAGATATGTTGGACCCACGTAATTTCATTGTGCTGACACATCATCGTTCTTGCTGACGAAAATATATACATGGACAAAAAGTTATATAGTCTTAAAGAAAAATTATTAAGTTGAATTTCTATCGACATTTATTTTAGTTTTTGACCATGTATTCAGTATAGTATATATTTTAAATATTTATCGATGTAATTTACTTAGCGAAAAAGGTTTTAACCCACATTTTACTTTTACGTGCACTTTTTTAAAACTCTATTCTTCGTTCTTTTTTTTCTCTCATACTTTCTAAAAACCCCTATTTTCCCCTAACTAAAAAGACCCCATTTTTTAAAGATTTCCTCTCTTCCTAATAATCTTCTTTTTTATTCTCATCACTCTTCCTCCAATCTTTCTAATTTTGAGCCGCACGCCTCCAATCTTGTTGCCTTTGTCTTTGAAAGTGGTTTCAAAACTCCCTTTGCTTAGAAAGTGGTGTCTTCCATTAATGAAGAAAACTCCAAATGATTATGTTATGTTTGAATCTTTTCGAGATTTTGAAAGTTACACTGAAACTCTTTAACAAAAGAAGGAAGAGAGTGGATGAGGAAACTAGGAATTTAGTTTGTTTCATTACGTAATTTCAAAATCAACACGCCCATTCGGTGAGTGGAAGACAAATCAAGCTTGTGGTTGGTGAGAAATAAAAGGAACAATAAACCAATACTAGCAAATGATTTGAGAATGAGAGTATTCATTTAGGGAAAATATTGTGCAAATAAGCTTTGTTTCTACCGAAAGTAAATGGATCAAGTAAAATCCTTTGATCGCTACATTGAACGATGTCAAACTCTCTAGTGGGATCAAACGAAGTTTTGTTCCTTTTTAATTATGTAATAGTGGAAGTACGAGTCGAGTCTACAAGAAACCTTTAATTTTTCAATCAGAATGCTTACGACTTCAAGGTAATCGAGGGGGCTGATTGGATTTGAATGCAAGAAAAGTAAATTTGCAAAATTGCGTAAAAGTAAATGAATCTCAGAGAAATACT
The DNA here is from genome assembly GCA_025688845.1 of Cucumis hystrix. Classification (NCBI taxonomy): domain Eukaryota; kingdom Viridiplantae; phylum Streptophyta; class Magnoliopsida; order Cucurbitales; family Cucurbitaceae; genus Cucumis; species Cucumis hystrix. Next base: position 12,848,763 of record CM046888.1, on the reverse strand, counting down.
ATGAATTAAATACCTAGCTTGGATTTGTTTTGGAGTTTTCCCTATTTGGTCCATTTGATCATTGAACACAAAAATTGGTTTTAACTTCTTGTCTAGGGCCTAGCCAATTTGCTTACAAAAGCTAATTACTTGTCCTAATTAGATGGAAAACGTACCAAACACGCATGCTACCACATTAAGTTGGAGGACTACACTAGGATAAATATATAACGGATTCTCTCTAAATTGATTAATCAATACTCATTGATGTTGATTTAATTACAAGCTAACCTAATCTCTTACTTCTTAATGATTAACATATAATTATATGTCATGTATTGCATGGTAATCAAAAGCTTCTAATTAAACATCAATGAAAAGTTTGTCAGATAACCAACGATAATATGACGACTAGTAAAAATATTAAGATGGAATACAGAGAACAAGAATTACAATTTGTAGCGTTCGTCTTTGAATCGAAAGTTGGTACCAAGGATGAGGCGATGAAGTGGGGATGAGGCAAGGAAGACATTCTTGATGGGAAGAAGAAATAAAGTGAAATTTTGGAAGGGAAGTTGAGGTATTGACGTTCAAAATGGTTGGCAATGAGTTAAGCATTGAAGTTCTGGACGTGAAGAGATTTTGAGGTAGAGAAGTTGATTGCCTAAAGAGAAGAGTGGAAAAGGGACAGATGTTGTATAACTGGGATTTTGGACTTGAGGTGGTGACATTAAGGAGTGTTAAACTGAAGATAGCCAAAAGACTCACATTTTTCGGGGTCTAGTAAGAGGTAACAGCAAGATAAGAGCTAAGGATTGACTAAGAATTTTGAAGAAAGGTATAATCATAGCAGGGTATGTTCATTTTAAAGGAAAAAAACAAGAGATTTAGGGAAGATTGAAGTATACTACTAGAGTTAAAGCTTAAGACGTTGAGACGATGCTAAGGAAGAAGAAAAGCTGGGAAGAGAAGTGGAGTTAGTTGTGAGTTAACCCTTCGAGCCAAAATGAATTAAAATGATGTATAACATAAATGTGTTGAAATGTATTTGAAGCAAATGTTTTTAAAATATGTTTTGAAATGTTTTCTTGAAACTGGTGTTTTAAAACTATTTGATATGGTATGCATAACAAAATGTTGAGTTTGTGTGCACAGATGACCGACCGTTAGACGTTGAGATGTGTATGCCTTAGTAGGATTGACCGCGTGAGGTGTGCCTGCCATGGAAAATTGAATGTGTGAGTGTTATCCATCTCAGTGCTTGAGTGCGTTAAGTTGTTATACACATTCAGGACTCGGATGTGTTGAGCTGTGTTCGACTTAGAGGTGTACATCTATGGATTTGATGAAGTTTTGACATATGTTGTTTCTGGTGATTGGCTCATTATCAGTGCAAAGGATAAAAACTGGTTTTAAAAAGTTACATTAAGTTATATGAAAATGGTCTTCAAACCATGTTTCTGCGTTAAAAAGTGGTTTCGATTGAAAAACTTCTAATTTCTTCGAAACATATTAAGCTTATTAGCTTACTTTTTCAATCGTTTTTGCCCCCCCCCCCCCCAGGTAGCTAAAAGTTCCAAGCTACCTACAGTAGTTGATGTCTGCTCTTGCAAGAGTTCTTGTTTATTCATCGAATAGTTCTCTGCATTGTATCTTGGAAGTTATAGCTAGTCTGTAAAAAGTGTAGTGCTCATTTTGGTCCAAATGTAGCTTGTGATAGCTCATCAGGTTTTGCCAAACAATTAAAGTCAATAAAAGTTAAGGTTCTCATTTTATTGTTTCTTTGTTTGATCATACAAAGCGATTAACCTAAGTTCTAAAAGGAGCAACTAAATATGCGTGAGTATGCATTGAGGTTGGAGATTGAGTTGAATTTGCAAGTTGTATCCTTGATGTCGAGTGTTATCCCACCAATGAATGTCCGCACTTCTCTCGCCTGTCACATTCTCTCCCCATTAAGTAGGTGAATGGGGAGGGGGTGTGACAACTGAGAAGTTAGTATCATAGCAAAGCTTTTGGAAAACCTAAGAATGGGTCACCAGATCTTGCATAACAGGTAAATAGGTAAAATGTGCATTTTTTAAACGAGTGTCTAACATTATTGCATTATAGAGAGTATGTTGCAGCGAGGTAGAGCACGCAGGCGACATGCAGAAGGTACTCAAGAAACTACCAATGAACCCATAATAATGAAGTTAGACGTGCAATCAATAACCCCTAAAATGGAAAGAGACGTAGATGATCAATTGTTTAATAGGGTGGCTCAGTGATAATTAGTAGATAGACTGAGAGCAAGACAAGAAGATTCTAAAAGGAAGTTTGGGATAGAGAACCTGAAAACTTTAAGGGCGACAACTTTTACTGAAACAATAGATCCTACAAATGTCGAGAGTTGAATAAGGGTAGAAATGATTTAGGGTGATGAGATACCCTGAAAACCGAAAGGTAGAATTTGCTACCTGTCTATTGCAAGAAGGAAGGAGGATTGGTGGTAGATGGAAGAGAGCAGACGAGGAAACCAACATATCTTTAGTTGGGAAGAGTTTAAGGAAGAGCATTCAACAACAAATCTTATCATCAATCATTCCATGATGCGAAAGGAATGATTTTTTGCAATTGGAGCAAAAAGACTTGTTAGTGGCATAATACCAAAATATTATCCAAGTACACGATGACTGTAGTCACAAATGAGAAAGATAGGTGTAAGAGGATTGAGGAAGGATTAAAGGTGGAAATTTGTACACCAATTACAACAAATGTTGCGTGGGAAGAAAATCAAATAAAGTAAGGGGAAGAAACCAACGACGCCATTCAGCTATTGGAGTACAAGCATAGGGAGATTAGGACATAAGTATGGTATTAGATTAGGGAAATGCTCGTTTGAAAAAATCCTAAGAACAATTGGAATGCTTTCAATGGCCAAAAGAGAGGAGAAGATCCTCGGTTAAATGATTGTTGGTTAGGAGTTTCATTGTTAGCAATATCCCTAGCTTTTGGATTTGTTGTCAACTTTTCTAAGTTCTAGGGCTTCCCTTCTTCTTCTATCAAAATAGGAAGAATAGCTTATTCAAAGAAGGCCAAGTTGGCAATCTGATCATCATAGAGTAACTAGTGACTTTAGATGAGTGTGTAAAATTTTTCGAATGAAAATTGAAACAAAAGCTTAATCAATAAAATAAATTGATACTCGTGTTCAAATTGAAAATTTAAATTGATGGAATTGTTAAAAAAAATTAATATAATCTCAAATTTAAAGTTTATATTGGTGAAATTATAAATTAATACAAGTAATACAACAATTACAATTAAAAATTACTTTTAAATTATTTTGCTTACATTCGCTTAAATTTTAACCTTGACTCGTGGCATTTATGACTTGCATAGATGGATATCATGGCCTTGGTGAAGAAGAGGTACTCCCCATACTTTATGCCACAACAACCTCATGAAGAGATAAAAAACCAAAACTTTGAATTCTATTTTAGGAAAGTTTGGAACAAGAAGTTGATTATTATAGTCCTAGAATATTATAGTTGGGTTATATTAATTTATGTTAAGAGTGTAAATTATTTTAGTTTGGATTATAATAGTATGTGTTTAGGGTGTAAACTATTTTAGTTTCAAAAGAAATTAGTAAACATTGTATCAAATATCAAATAATAAAAATTGATAAATGTAAAATAGTAAACACGATAACAAATAAGAGTTTTGAAATAGTGTTAAATGTAGCTAATTAAAGAATACAAAAAAGTATTTACTGAAACAAGAGGTGATTATTATAATCTTAGAATAGTCATATTTCAAAATGCCCTTCATATTTCTAAATTTATTGAACTCGACCAATATGCATTTTGACATAATGCGTACTTTTAAAAAATCTATAATAAGACATTTTCAAATATAAAAAAATGAACTAAAATATTTACAAAATATAGTAAAATTTTATATTCTATCGTCGATAGAAAATGATAAAAATCTATTTATATACGGACATAGATCTACTATTAGAACATAAAATTTCATTAGGTATCATAAATATTTTCAATTTTTCCTATATAATAAAAAAAAAATATATATATATATATATATATATATATATATATATATATTAATTTTCATTATAATCGGGTATGCTTAAAAATAATAAACTATAAATTGAAATTAAGAACCACTCAGCAATTTAAATGAAAATTTTCTCATACTGCACCTGAGAGAACTAAAAAAGGATGTTGACCACCTCCTAAATCTCCATCCGACTTGACTTCTTGTTTGTTTTTCTGTAAAATAACAAAGTAATTCTCTTGAAGTCTTTTGTTCTCCTTTAATTACTCAGTCACAATCCTCTAATGGTGGGAAAGTTCATGGTCCAATGATAATTTGGTAGAGTTGTCTTTGAATCATGTAAAGTTTGGTCATCCCAAAATTGCATTGCATGTTGATTGAACAATCTACAACCAAAAGGACTTGTCATCTTTTTTATTATTGTTCTCCAAAGTATACGAGCAATTCTATGATACCGTTCAGATGAACTTTATTTATCCTCCAAATCTCATCAAAAGGGTAGGGCTACTTTTTAGTTGAGTCCTTTCGAACCATCTTTGTGAACATCACTATTGATAATAGATATGCTAAAGTTTCTCTCAATCTACCAAATTTGTTGGAACATCCTCATCTTCCTGCAGTCATAAGGGTTATTATCGAGTATATTACTAATTTTGTATCTATGCCTTTTTTTCATTATTGAGTATATTACTAATCCTTCTTATTCATTTCGCACTTGTGGCACACTTGCCTTTAATTTTTACTTAAATTTTTCATTGTTGGCCCTCCAATGATAGTCTGAATTTTTCTAGGAGGGAAATCTCTTTGCTCTTGAAATTGATTACCTCGGCTCTGCCTCTACCTTTGATTATCTCCTTCACCCACGTACTCTTTCAAGAACCTGTTTCTGATTGGCACTTTTCAATTTTGTCTTCGAGCCGAATACATACCTTAGTGGAATGCCCATGACATGGTAAAGGCAATATTTCTCTTTCTCCCTCCTATCCGGTGCTACTTTCATTCTTTCTAATTCTTTTAATAAATTCACGTGACATATCTCCATGACAACTTCTTTGGGCTCTAGCCATTACGATTAAGGTATATTTCTCAAACTTAGTTGATCGGACTCAAGCTCATTCTCTTTCATCTAGTCATCATATCTATATTTTATCCTCTCAAATCTTCTTTCTGAGTCTGTTGATTTTGGTGATCTTTTCTCATATCCTTATCGATGTGTGATACTGTTGGGATATTATTATCTCTATAGAAAATGATCAGACTTCTCTATTCCCTAACGATCTCAAGAATCTTTCGTCTCCAATCCATTCACAAAAGACTCCCTCGTCAATGTAACATTCTACCTCTAGAACACTGTTGAAGGCATTGCTATGTAATTTCACAATGTTTTCCCTAATTTCTGCTTAATGGAACGCAAGTGAGTCATTGGTTTCCTTTAATCTCACCCACTTAGGAACTGTGTGTCACAAATGCCCCATGTTAGCTCCCTAAACTAACCAATTGACTTCCTCCTTAGCTTTAGAAACAATTCCTTTGTTGGTTCTATCAAAGTAAAAGAAAAAGCTCGACATCTTATGGTGTCTTAAATCTCGTGAAACTTGGGAAATTGTAAAAAATAGGCTAAAAAGATAGGAGTAATTGAGTTTTAAGATTGATTTTGAAAAAATAGACTTTAAGGACAAATTGAGAGTCAAAGGTCCAAGTTGTCCATATATTTTCCCCCATTTTCTTCTCTTCAACCTAAAAACAAAACAAAACATTTCAAAAGAAAAAGAAAACTCGTTATTCACTGAACTCTCCCGATTCCACTCCAACTTCGGTGCCTTCGGTGAACACCTCTCCGATCCATTTCTTCTCCACGTCTCTCTGTTTTTAGTTTCGACTTCAATTTTGGTGAACGCTTCTCTACTCCTTCTCCACTCCTTTCCGATTTCAGCGTGGTTTTCACCGGACCTCTCCATTTCTTCTACACTCCTCTCCGTTTTCAGTGTCGTATTTATCCTCTTTGAAGTCAAGTGAGTAATCAAATTGAGTTTTTTTTTAATAGATTATTGTTATTTAAGTTGTCTGTGGTGATATAGAATTTTTGTTGGGCACATTTTAGATATACCATTAAATTTGTCTGACCCCTCTGATTGATGCCATTGAGATTTTTCAGCAAACAAATTGATGCATATGTCCACCGTATTATGTAAGGAATGCCAGAAATTTGTTATGATGATTGTTTTACACTTGATTTATAAAAATTATTTGTACCTACAGGCGTGCACACACACACATATATATATGATTAGAAAGAAAATTTAATTACCTAGTGAGTAAGAAACTGGTAGGAGGGAGATTTAGGAAGAACTGAGCATATGAACTTATTAGCATAATTAATAAACATATTGGACGAAGAATCATTTCCACTCATCACAAACTGTAATAATAGATCATTGTTGGCTTAATAATCCAGTATATTTGTGCATGCTACAAATATATATATATATACATACATTGGAAATGAGGACATTAATCCCAGCATATTTGGTATCCCATCCAAACTCAGCAAAGCTACCACTAGAACAATGTTGAAAGACATTATCATTTTTAGACCTAATCACATTATTATAATCAAAAGCAGCAATGTTGTTCTCTACTTTGTTGATGTTTTTAGTGATATAGTTCCAATAAAATGCAGCCTTTGTTGCCTTGTATAACCAAGCAGCTCCCCATATTAATTTGTCTTATGTCCAACCAGTTTATTTAGGATTCATTTGTTAGAGAGAATTTGAAAACAAGTGATTCAAGGAAAATAAAGTTGTATATTTCATCTTTTCAAATATCTATTTGGTACATGACAATTGTTTAGGTTTGATAATGAATATAAATTAACAATGAATTTCAATTTATATAAATTCCAAGTTGGACTTTATGTACTATGTAATTTCATGAATGTCGAAAGCATGAAAGTTTACTTATGTTACTTTGGTATAACCGAAGTGTAATGGTTATCTTGCTGCTATAGTATCTATAGATTAGTTCAGGACAACACTACTTTGTTGAGTTTAGTTACATGAGTTAGATACATTGTTCATTTTACTTAACGTGGATTGATAATTTTTTGTATGGTTTTTACTACGTTTATTTTAGTCAATGAGTTTTGTTCCTAAACTTAAACATAGGAAATGTAGGCTTTCCTCCGACTATTAATCATTTTAGTAAAGATGTTACAATATATGTTTAGGAGTACAAGCAATTCAACTTAGTAAGCCTCTTCATATATGCATCTCGCACGTATCTTACACACCTATCTTGCACATTTCAAAATTTCACTAGGAGTTTCAAAATGAAATTGTTATCCTTCCTAAACCATTTAAAGTGATTCTATGCATGTTTAGCAAGTTTATAAGGTCTTAATGTTTTATCTCGCACATATCTCGCACTTCTCTCGCACGTATCTCACACCTACCAAAATTTCACTAAGAGTTTCAAAATGAAAATGCTACCCTTCCTAAACCATTTAGATTTCGTCTTATGCATGTTAGCAAGTTTATTAGGCATTAATGTTTTATCTCCCACCTATCAAAATTTTTTCATGCTACCTTTCCTAAACCATTTAGAGTGGTCCACTTCCCCATAGTGTCAAACGACTCAATATCACTGCAAGGCTTCATGAATCCTATCAAAAAAGGAAGCACAAGTAACATGAGAAATATGTGTATTGAATTCCAGCACAAAATTACCCTTAGAAACTCAGTCTAATAAGAAGGTTGTACTCTCTGCAATGTGAATTCCAGCACAAAATTACCCTTAGAAACTCAGTCTAACAAGAAGGTTGTACTCTCTGCAATGAACAAACGTTCATCCACAAAAACACAAAGTTCAAGATGACTGACTTTAGCACAAAACACCCACATTTATACTAGCATTCCCCTCTACCACGTAAGGCCCTAGGACCACCTCAACTACCAAGTCTCTGGGTTGAAAACCCGTTTTTACCCTTCCTCTTATAGACATGCTTAAAGGGAGTCCGAGCGGTTGCTGATTGAACCTTTCCAAGTTATGGTTGGCCTCTTCCGCCATCCAAGGCTGCTTCTCACAGGAAAACCCATTAGAATTAGCCAACAGTTGGAGAGGCTCAAGAAGATAACCCCTTGATAGTTGGCATTCTCATGCATTCAAAATAAGAGGTAAGAATTAGAGCTTGTATCAATAAGACGCAATGAAAGTTGATGTAGACCACATGAGATGAAGGAAAAGCTTGAAATACAAAATACAGCATATGAACCCTCCAGAACTTCAAGACACAAAGTAAACCCACTTTGTTTAACATAGTTCAGTAATGAGGACTAACTCATGTTTCTTGTTGATGTTCCAAATCCGTTGCAGACAACTACAGAAGCTCCCCTAAGTTGAGGGAGATCACTCATAATCCCATAAAGCCGGGCACATCTAGCTCAATCCACCAAGTCCACTGCATAATTGTCTGAGTTAAAAGTTATTCATATATTTTTGGACTGCCCTCCTTTTAGGGCTGAGAGAATTCTAAGTCTGAAGCCTAACTATTTCGGAGAACTTCGATACCACAAGTACCATTAATCAAGTCATCCTCATCCACATCCTTGGAAATCTCATTCTCTCAGCAATTGGAAGGCCTGGTTGATCTTAACCACATTCTGTCAATGGATAGTTTCAAAACCATCAAACACTCCTCATGGTAAATGAACCTCCAAATAGAATACCTCAACCACCAAGCCAGCTTACTGATTTTTCCTCATGATAAACGAACCTCATGAAGAAAATCAAGGGCACATGAAAATAATTTAGATTTAGGAAAAGAATCCGAAAGGTCTTTGGTGATCATTTAATTGAGAACTGTGGTTGTGTATAACTCGTTAATCGTAGCTAAAAGTTAGGAGGGATGAGAAAATGTTCATATTATTGTAATCACAAGTTTCTCATACTTTGACAAAAATTATAAGACATGATGAGGATAGCCAGTATAAGTATAAATTCTCTTCTCTGTAATCATTAATTTAACTGTGTTTGTGTATCTATATACATTTTCTCACTATCTAAACAAAAGAAAAATCTGTGTTTCTCACATTAATCAAAATGATTTCTTCAAGTACTTAAAATGCATGGACGAATCAATACAATCTAGCCTATCTTTGTAGAGATTCAATAATTTCAACATCTCAGTGACCTTGTCTTTCATGTCACCACCACAACCAACCTGCAAGAGAACCAATATCTTCTGGAAAGCACCCAGTTGGGCTGCTTCAACTCTCACCTCATTCTCGCCCTTCTCACCACTCTTGCAGAGCTTCAACAATATTGACAGAGAATATTCAGTGGCTAACTCTGAAACTCTTAGGATCTTCTTGACTAAGAGTGGAATAGTTAGTGCATCATTGTAAAGCTTCTCTCTCCCTTGTTTGTAATCACAAGTTCCATCCAAAATTCCCAAAGCTTTCTCACATAAACTTTTCTCTGCATCTACCAAAAATTCTAGTAGGAGAGAGACCAAGCCGAGTTCCACAAATTTCAATGCCATTTTCTCCCCAATATCTGATGGTAAAATCATGTAGAAAATGGCTGTAAGGGATGATTTTGTAGCAGAGGGGCAAAGAGGATCCCTGATAATGCTAACTAAAGCTTCAGATACTCCTTCAATGGCAGCCAATGAATTAACATATCTTCGATCAGCTGCCAATAGTTCTTTCAGAACAAAAATTGCGCTCTGTTTGGGAGAGAGATCTTTACCGATTAAGAAGGAAACCAAGCATTTCAAAGAATCCGCAGATCCAAGCTTAGATAAGCCTTCAATGGCGACTGGATATACACAAGTCAAAACCAATAAAATCTCCTCCAACAAACCCACATGTTTCTCAATCGAAACACCAGCAAAATGCTCAAACGAGGCTGCTAAAACATCCCCAGTTCCTCCATTTACAATACACCTCCGATTCCTCTCGCTCTCTTTGGCCCAATTCCTGATCTTACCCATCAATTCACTGCACCTCTTCAAATCGCTTCTTTGAGTCGCGATTGATATTCTCGAACAAATCTCCTTAACTTCATACGGGGAGACCGGAATCCGCGGCGTCGGAATCCGTTCAATCCCGTATGAACGATTCGCAACACACCAATCTTGGATCAACCTCCTCAACGCATGATTAGGGATTAGGTCGAAAACAGTCAAATCCTGTTTCGTCACAGGACATGAAAAATTTCCCCCATCAATCCACTTCTCGATACTCTCTCTATCGTATGTAATCCCAGTGGACAAAATCACAGGGTCCTTCATCAAATCAAGCGAAATCGGACACATATAATGTGAAGGAATCGCAATTTCCGAACCGGAATCGACACCTGGAAGTTCTTTCTTCAACTTTGTAAGAAACCCCAATTTGTTTTTCCTCCATGAAAAGATCATTGCTGCTACCACGCAATAGAAATCAAACGAAAACCCAGAAGAAAGACGAATGCTGAAACACAAATCCTGTTCTAGTTCTTCTTCCTTGTTCCTGTTGATTAAGCTGATGAAGATATGAATGGGGTGGATTTATATATCATCGGAAAGAGGAGAGAGAGAGAGAGAAAGATATATTGAAAATTTGTTACTCGGGTCAAAATTCAACGCTGATGAATTCGAAATTCATCAAAAAGAACTGGCTCCCTAATTTAGAATTGAGCTGCTTTTTGAGCTTTGACTGCTTTTTTGTTGTATTGTGCGTGTTAATGGAGGAGAGAGAAAGTGGCGGAGAGATCTGGATTTTCAAAATTAGGGGTTTTTTTTTTCTTTCTTTCTTTTATATTAAGCGACCGAAAATGTTGACAAGTATCCCCAAAAAAAAGGGGAAAATAATTTTGCCCCCAAAAAGGGTAATTGATGGCAAAATAAATTATTTCTAACGTCTAATCAAATCCTAAATTGCGTTTCTACGTGTTTGTGTGTGTGTATATATATATGTGTAGAGAAAGTTCAACATATGGTACATTTCTTCATTGGTAAGAAATTTTCAATTAGGTCATTTTAAAAAATAAATTAAGATTTTCCAATTAAAAGTTTGATATATTATTAAATTAATCATTAACGCAATTAGATAAGTCAAATATCAATTCACAACAAGTATTTACTCTCAATTTTGATGTGAAAGGTCCAATTTTTTTACTATATTTGGTAGAAATTTTCAATAATTTTGCAATTTGTGATCATTCTCCTTTAATATTTACCATATTTTTATTAATGGAATTTAAACTTCATAAAAATGTTACATGCATATTTGTTTAGTTATATTAAAATAAGGTGCATATACTACACAATTCTTATAATAAATAAAAACTTTATCTTGTAAATCATATATATCAACCTTGTGAGGAAAAAGAGGTAAGTATATTACGGAGAGACATATTGCTAATCCTTAAATTGGTTCTCAATGAAAAATATTTAGTTAGTACATTATAGTTTTGGTTAATTAAGTTCAACAATGACTTTGGTAGAAGTGAAGTTGCAATAATAATATTATGCCTTAACGAATTGATTATTGTTTCTAAGATCGATATTTAGATCCCAATTTTTGTTTTTCATGATGAAATTTGAAATCTAAACAAAATAGTAAAGCATTAGTTTACAAATATGTCTCAAATCATTCCGTCAATTTATCTCAAATCATTCCGTCAATTTATCTCAAATCATTCCGTCAATTTTAAATTTATTATGTACAAACTTAAAATTTTAAGAAGTTATTTGTAATTTATATATAAAAACAAAATTTAAAGTTTACCAAGGTACTAAATAGCTCATCTTCAAATACAATAAAATGTGTTATATAACAAAATTTTAAATTCTATTATCAATAAACATTGATAGCTATGAATGAGCTGTAATTTTGTTATATTTTTTTAAAAAAATATTTACAATAATTTTTGTATAAAAATATTAAATATAAATATAAAAATAAAAAAAATAGCCTAAACTATAATATAACCAAATAAAAACTATAGATGAAGGAAACACGTTAATAGTATTCAAAATCCGCCAAGATCGCAAAATTAGTTTTATTTTATATTAAAAGAGAGAGAGAAAAAAAGATATTGATTAGTTGAGGGGAAGAGAGAAATGGAATAATGAGAGGAACAGCGGTAGTTATATAAGCTTAGCTGTTTATTTATTGGACAAATTCAAGTATTTTGACCGTTGACCGTTGAATATTGAAATTTGTGATTATGAGGAAACCCAGAATTCTATTTTATAACTAAAACTACAACCCAATTTGTATTTTTATAAATAAATAAGGCTAAGTATTTTTACCATCAACTTTTTACTTTTTCTAATCAAATACTATTTGGAAATTTAAAAGTTTCAACCATGTTGAAAACTTTTTATCAAAATTTCAAACTTGGATGGCCTCCCAATTTTGATTTGGGGTAAATTTCCTTTTTCCTCTCATTTCCACAAAATTTCATCAAATTTTCGAGTTTTTTTTTTTTTTTTTTTAAATTAGGTACATTAACTATTAAAGCTTTTTAATTACATGATTAATTCGAAACACATCAATATCATTTTTAACTAAATATGTAGTTACTTTTCTATTTTTTAATTTTTCTCTATTTGCAACTTTATTACCATGTTAGATATTTTGATTTCTAAATAAATTTAAATTGAAAAACTACCAAAAAAAAAAAAGTTTGTTTCATCATTTCATGTCACAAATATTTATGAATTTTATATTATTATGTAATTATTTTCTTAATTAAATCTTGCAATCTTTTTAGCAAGGAATGGAATAGCAGTACCACATTTGTCTTCAACTTGCAATTCCTCCAAATTTATTGACGATCAACAAAGAACAAATCTTCGTTTTTCCCTAATTATTGTTAGCAAATGTTCTAGAAAGCAAAGTTTCATTTTATGTTTTTTTGTTATTTGTTGTTTTTAGTTTTGCTTAATCCACACTTGGACTACATACGTACTTTTTTAACCTCTTAATATTCATTTGATATATATATGTTAAATTGATTAAATAAAAATATTTTTTATACTTTTCTACATATAAATAATGCACTTAACATAGACAAAATGCAATTATTTATATATAATCAACAATCCGACAACATATATTAACGGTAAGGATTTTCATTAGGATTTATTTATCTACTAAAAACAAGAGATAGTTGTTAGAGTTGATTGTTTGAATTAATGTAAGTCAAAATTGATTATAAAAAATGTTCTTAGAGTTTTGTAGCAAATGTGTTGGAGCCCGAAGTTGTTCACACGACAGTGGTTTGGGAGTTCATCATTAGAGTTTGTCGTTAGAAGTGGTCGTGGAAGGTGGTCGTTGAAATTGATCATCAAATATGATTTTAGCAAAAGCTTGTAGCCTGGGATGGTTGTTAAAGCAAGGAGTTAGTTGCACGAAGGTGATCATTAAAGCCTGAAATTGGTCGCAGAAGGTGGTCGTTGGACTTGGCCATTGGATTTGTCATCAAAGATGGTTGTTGAAGCTCGTAGTTGGTCGTTGAAGGCAAGAGTGTGTGAAAGTGATCGTCAAAAGTTGGTTCTCTCAAAGTGTGGTGGTAGTAGTTGTCGACAATCGCCTATATAAGGATGGAGTCATAAAAAAATTTGGAAAGATGGAGAGTTGTGGTTAGTTGGTAAAGTAACTAATAACTCAACACCATTACCAACTCATGTTGGTGAACAAAACATCCACTAAAGTTCCAAAATATCTTTAATTTTTTAAAAGAAAAAAAAGTTAAAAATGAGAGAGATTTGTTTAAAAAATACTTTAAAGGTTTTTTTAAAACAATACTTTTAAATTTTATAAAATTTCATTATGCCTAAAAAAAGACTCGTGTTAGTATATAGATAGAGATAACCAAATACCACAGAACAAAAATAAAATAGTAGAAATGTTCTCGTCGGTGGTTAGTTTATGGTCAAAAATCATAATTAATTTTACACTTCATCATCTTCTTTTACATCTCTTCTCTCTTCTCTCTTCGCTCTTCTCTCTTCTCTCTAGTTCAATCCATGACCTAACACTTCTATTCTTCCTTATTTTATGCAATTTCTACTTACTCCCCTTGAATTCTTCAATCTCTAAATCTGTCATCTTAAATCAAGGTATACAAGCTTAAAAAAACATAACTACTATATAACAACATAGTGGGATAACCAGTATTGGATTTTTGACAAACTTATAGAATTTCAGTTGTCCTACATAAAAAAAAAGGTTTAGAAAAGTTATGGACTTGTTCTATAATGAAATTTTTTTAGGAAAGTCATAGACTTGTCCTACATTAAAAATATTTAGAAAAGTCACTGGTTATAAATGAGCGTATGCCTTTAGTTTCTAATTATCTCAATTAGAAACACTTTAAGTTTGAAAGTGAAAAATGGGTGTGAGTAGTATGAAAACTTTGAGAGTGCTCTTGTAATTGGGATAGATCCGAAAATTTATTTTGTGTGATTGTTACAATTTTTCACATGGTGGATTTCTTTTTGGTGGGTCATGGATTTCTCTGAGTTTGAAGTTTTTCAAGTAAATTCTTGTGTGTTTCCAGTTTTGATGCTTTTTTTTTTAATTTCTCAACTATTTTTATGTTTTTCTTGTGGTAGAAGTGGAAGGTTTTCCACCAAGTGGTATCAAAGTGGAAGGTTCATAGTTTTTGAATTTCTAAATATATGCTCTATGATTTTAACATTGTCTAACCTTGCACTACATCAGAAAAAATTCTCGAAACAGGTTGTGGTATTTGTGAATAGTGTGGGTTATTCACTATGTGTTCTTTTGCTAGAAAGAGAAGCGGATGTGCCAAAGTATTAAGAGTTCAGTAAAGTTTGATGTGGAGAAAATTGATGGAATAATCATCTTCAACCTGTGGCAAGTGTAAGTAAAAGAGTGTTTATACATTCCTAGGCTAAGACAAGTCCAAATTAAACTATGATAATGTTCTAGTGCAGTCCAAGAGTTATTATTCCAAAGGTTCAAAGAAGATAGTCTTTGAGCAAAAGACAGGATGTTGGTGTTGGGATTGATACCCTAAATCCTGTGGGCTTGTAGTTTGTAATTGTATATATTATACAAACATTTTATTTATCTAATAAAATAAAGTGTGTTATTTATTTGACATTTAGTTGCATTAACCCACAAAACCAATAAACTAACATCCAAGGTTATCTTCTGTAACCTAAACATGTATGTGAAGATATATAAGTGGATCGTGTTTAAATGATAACTTAAATAATTTGTAGTGGATGGATAAGGTTGGATACCTTATCCGGGTGACACTACGAATACGACATGCTTTGTAGTTGTTACAATTGTTTTAAAGTGTTACAAATGATTTGATCTTAATCATTCATGTCGATACATTAGAGCAGAGGTATTCTATACAAAGAGTTTGTATAAGATTAGACTATGAAATGAATAGGTCTCTCTTATTAACACCGTTACTAGTTGAGATTACATTTCACCAAGATGACCATTAGTGACTTCATCTAAATCCTGAGTGAGTTGTGAACTCCTGCCTATGAAGACATTCCTTTAATTTGCATGGGTGAGAGTGACCTATGTCGCCGACTTAATAGGTCTACCATTTTGGGGATTCATTTGATTAGAGAGTTGGAAACACAACTACACAAGAAGGAATTCACTCCTTCTCTATAGATAGAGTAAGTAGAGAAGTTGTTCTCCTAAGGGCTGATTCCAAGGCTTGAACAATGTGGCGCCACACCCTCTCTTGGTCCGAGAGGAATTCAGTTATAGTGAGACTATAACTATTGTTCTTTAGAGGAATTGGTGGTACTTAAGGAGTTAGATGTAACTACAAGGGCAAAACGGTAATTTTTTGCCTAACTTTACTTATGAGCAATTTGTGAAGGGTCATTGTACTGTTGATTGGTTATATCTAATGGACACAAAAATATATCTACAGTAAGAAGAGTTCAACTATTGGTCTTTAGTGGAATGATTGATAGTTAATGAATAGTGATTAATTTAATTAAAGAGTTTAATTAATTAATCGCACATCATTGGAGTTTTAATCTGTAGGTCCATAAGGTCCCCTTGTTAGCTCAATAAGGATAAATGAGAATCAAATTTATTTTGGTTTAATTTGAATCGTTCAAATTGATTAAAGGGAATAAATTGTATATGATACAATTAATATAATGTATTTGGTATATTATAATATAAAGTTTTTATGAGAGAAGTTAATATTTGAATATGATTCAAATAATAATAATATGAATAAGATTCATAAATAAAATACATATTAAAATTAATATGGATTTGATTCATATTAGAACTATAGATCATATTGTTAGGATTTATGTCCTAAAACTCGTAGATTGTAAATATAATCCATTGACCGTTATTAATAAAGTGTTATTATTGTAATAATTATTATTGATTAAATTATTAGTTTTGTCTTAATAACCCAAATCCAATAACCTAACATCCTAAGCTGTTTAATGATTCTTGAACAGTATGTAGAGACATACATGGATCAATGTTCAAGATCAGCTTAAAGGGTCTATATAGGGATAAGGCTGGGTACCTTATCCTGGTAACACTATTGATACGACTCACTTTGTATTTGATACAAACGCAATGATCCAACACGTTCGTGTAGTTGACATGCGAGTGAGGGTATCCTATGCAATGAGTTTGCATAATACCGGACCGCGAAATAGTAACCATTAGATGTAACTCCGTTAACTAGTTAGGTTTCTATTTCACTACGATGACCTAGGTAACTTAGTCTTAATCCTGAGTGTGTTATGAACTCCTGTTCACGAGGGATTGTCCTTTGATTTGTACGGGTGAGAGTGGCCAGATCGCCGACTCAATAAGCTGACCGAGTGGGGAGCTGGGAACATAACTACACAAGATGGAATTCACTCCTTCCCTACTTTAGAGTAAGTAGATGAGTGTTCCCTTAAATGGTGTTTCCATGTCTTGAACAAACGGCTCTACCCTCTCCATGGCACGAGAGGTGTTTCTGTTTATTGGTAGGACCATAAACAGGTTGTTCATTGGAGGAACACTGGTATTTAAGGATTAGAGGTAACCCATGGGTAAAATGGTAAATTGACCCAGCTGGTATTACGAACACTCGTGAAGGACTAACTTACTGTTATTGGTCTATATCCGTGGACACAGAAATATATCTGCAGTGAGAAGAGTTCAGCTGTGAGTCTTTAGTGGAGTGTACACATAGTTAACGAATATTGATTGATGTGGTTAATGAGTTTAGCTAATTAATCTCAGATCGTTGTAGCTTCTAATCTGTAGGTCCATTAGGTCCCCTTCCTAGCTTGTAAAGGGCAATGAGATTTATTTATATTGGTTGTAATTTGAAATGTTCAAATTTACTTTGGGAATTAGTTTAATGTATAGTGATACATTATAATATAAAGTTTGTGAAACTTTATTATATAAATTTAATTTTGGATATGATTCAAAATTAATTTATGAGAGATAAAATATTTGAATGAGTTCAAATATTAATTTAATATGAATTGGATTCATATTAAAATTATTAATTATGATAGAAGCTTATATTTGAATATGATTCAAATTTAATTTAAGTTAAATATACGATATTTAACTTAGCTATTAATTAATTGGAGAATTAAAAATGGGAGGTCTATGGGACTAGCGTTGATGAGTTGCCCTTATGCAAATCTAATTAAGGATAATCCCAAGTAAACAAGAGTTCATAGTTAGCTCAGAATTAAGGTCAAGTAACCTAGGTCATCAAAATCGAAATAATCAATTTTAAACAGTAAACATTATTATAATGTAAAAGTAACTATTTCATGGTACGATCTTATGCAAACTCTTTTGTATAGGACACCTCCACTCACATGTCTCTACATAAGCAATTTTGGGTTGCATTCATAGTGTTTCCAAAATATGGCGTCCAACCATATTCCTATACTATAGATCGTTTATACCATCTACTTGAACTTAATCCACATTTGTGTCACTACATAAAGTTTAAGTACTCATTGTCAAGGAACCTTAGTTTATTGGTTTTTGAGTTTATAACAAGCAAAGTTCTTGTTCAAGGACAATTTAATGAACAATATCTCAATAATAATTTTATTGAACAATAGAATAGTTTAACATTCACAAGTCACGAGTTTTAGTACATAAAATCCAATAAAAAATATTTTAGAGATGAAAATTCTTTTGATACATTTTTTATCACGAGTTTAGTTTTTTTTCTTGTGATCGGGTTAAGAAGGTTTTTCATGATCAATGTTTCCTTTTGTCGGTATTTTTGTATTTTTCAAATCTGTAGTATCGAGGAAAGAGTTTAATTTTGAGGCTTAAGTAAAAATTTTTGTGGAATTTTATACTTTTTAACCTGAATTTGGTTAATAAAATTGGTGTTTATAAGTTGTACATCTAGAAAAATTGAAGGTATTTATAATAATGGTCTACAACTTGGTTCTTTTCCAACTCAAGAAAACTTTAAAGAAATTGAGTATTTAAATGTTTGTATTTTTTATATTTATGTTTGAGCATGCTATGGGAGAGTTCAATGTTTAAAAAAGAGAGAGAAAAAAAAAGGGACAAATGATGAAGTGTTCAGAGAGATCGAAAAATAAAAGAAAGTATTAATAGGGTATCAATGAAAAAGTGGGATAAGAGATATGAGAAATGGAAAAGTGTAATGTCGTAAATGAAACTATTGAATGAGAAACTTTGGACCAAGAACTACTCTTTTGAAACTCTAGTTCTTTGGATACAAATATTTTTCAAGACTCGAACTTCAAAAACACCAAACATCCTACTTCTTCATTCAATCAAGAAACAAATAAGAGGATCATATACTAGAGATTGAACCATATTGCATCAAATCAACAGAAACACAACATCAACATAAATTTAACTCTACGAAACAGGTTTCTATAAAAATCTCGCAAACGAAAAACGGAGGAGATATAGAATATGAAAAAATGAAGGTTTTTAAGGAAAAAAATCTTTTATAACTTATAAAGAAGAGAAAGCCCAAATGACACGAGTAACCAATTGTCCAACATATTACCCTTTCTTTTAACGAAAAGAGAAACCTACTATATTAAGCTTACAGATTATATTACGGATTTTCATCCATAATCTTTGAAAATTTAGATGGTTACCAGTTTTAATGTAATCTTTGAAAGATCATAGATTTTTTGAAACATGGTATAATGGTTTTCATTGATATACTAAAGGTAAAAGTATTTTTAAATTTTTTGAAAAAAAATTCAACATTAAAATTGTTCAACAATAATATTCATATGACAATTGATTTTTAAAATAATTCATAATTTAAAGATCATAGATTTTTTGAAGACATTTTACAATGCATCTAAGTATTACCCTTGTTAAACTAAGGGCTAAAAGTTTTGATCTATAATGGTATTTTTGAAAAAATTTGAAGCTTTTAAGGTTATAATTTAGAGTTTGATTGAAAAGTGTTAATTGGGGTAATGATTTTAGAAAAAGAGATTTAGGTGCAATTGATTTTTAAATAGTCAAATTTATGTTTGATATCAAACTCATTTTCATATATCTAGAATTGATTTTCAATCCCGATGTTTGGTTCCAAAAATTAATTAGTGTTATCCAATTAGTAAATATATTTTCAATTTGAGAATTAATTATTAAACTAAATAATTATGGTAAAGATTTATTTTTCTTTATTTTAGAAAAATTGACAAACTATTTACACTTCATATAAAAAACCACCCAAAGATAAAAATTATTACACTTTAGTTTGTAAATATTTTGTCAAATGTTCTAGTTAATTTAATATTATTATTGCTTTTGTTGTGGCTATTGCTTATCCTCCTATGACTACGTGTACCCACCCACCCTTTTCTTCTCATTGCCTAACTATTATTTATTTATTTTATTTCTTTTTATGCCAAATTATTTTAATTTGTTCAAATATTTTTAAATTTTACAAAATGCCATTCTACTCTTGGTGAACTAGTTAAGATGTTGCATCATGGACCAATATGTGGGAGGAGCAAATAGTTGATATCTAACTTTTTAAGTATTTATTTAATTGTTGTCATAACTGGTCAGCTAATTCAAATATTTTATGATCGATCAAGTTTTAACTAAAATAAAGGTTCAAGAAGTCTCACAATTTATGCATCTTCTAATAAGTCTTTAAATTTGAAAGGTGGTATTTAATTGGTCAACTTTGAATAATTTAACAAAATATTTAATTTTAGACTATTTCTTATCAATTTTGGTTTTAAGACATCTTTAAAATATATATCCCATATAATAAGCCTCTAATAAGTAGGATGATAAAAATTTGGTAACCTACCTAATTTGCTCTGTTCACTCAAATTATAAAGATAAGATTAACTTAAATTTATTTTTGAGCTCGATTGGATTGTAATTTTTTAAAAGTTTTGAAAATCGGGTTGGGTCATAGGTTCACCATTTTTCTAATCCAAAATTATTATTATTATTATTGTTGTTGTTATTATTATTATTTTAATTTTGAAGGTTTTGTAGGAATGACCCATTTTAGAGCTTGAAATTTGGCCCATGATTCAAATTTAAACGAAAAATAACCTTTTGCTTACGTCAACTGCATGTGAAAGTACTATTTTATCGTCAAACCGCGTGTGAGGGCCTGCAACTAAGTGCTTCTCGTTCTAACTTTCCTTTCTTGTTTCTCATTCTAGCTTCTATCTTCCTTTTCTAGTATGTCACCAAGCAGTTTTTCTTCTTCTTTTCTTGTTCTAGTTTCTCTTTCTAGCTTCTAAGTTCTTTTTCATACTTTTGGAATTGAAGACGGAATAAATGTCACATGATAAGAAAATAATATTATAATATATTTTTGTCAAACTAATCATATTTAATGGCCACGTCATTTTTTCATTGGTCAACTAACGATCTAAGTAATTTTAGGGACCATTTAAAACTATTTCTTAAACCTTGGAGACTAAAGAGTTCATTTTAAAACTTTAAAACTAAATAGACATCAATCTCAAATCTCAAATATAAAAAGTGCATTTTGCCCTTTATTTTATGTTTTCAAACTCACTAAGTTTTGTTTGAAAGTTCAGTAAAACATGCTTGGCAGACAACACGAATTCAGTTTTCAAAAACTATTTTCGGATTCTCTAATTCAGATGGTGCAAATTAAAAAAGAAAAAGAAAAAAAAAACATTTTTTTTATGTTTTATTTGTATCCAGAATTTAAATTTTAAACTTTAAAAGATAAAAACATTTAGAACTAAAAACTTGGTAGGTATATTATAAACCCAGTTCAATTCTTTAAGAAAAACAATAAATGTATTAAATCAATCCCTATAATTTGGATAAAGTTATTAACTTCATATAAGCCCATGATTTGTTAATTCCTCTTCACTTTTACTAAATCATAGTAAGTTCTAATTATAAACCATAATATCTAAATTAAATTTTAACTTATTCAAAACCAAAAATAATAATCTTACAAAACAATAATTGTACATTTTTTTTAATATAATATCTTCATAAATAAATTATAATTTATTATCAACTCATATTTAGTGAATAATCAACTTGTGAATAATCATCGAAACTAGAATCTAAATTTAAAATTCCACCTCCAAACACATTGAAATTCAATTTCATTCTATTTCATTTAATCATTATTTAAAACTTTTGTTCACAGATTCTCTACCAAACTCCTTAATATATATGATAAATCAATCGCATGCTCTTAATTTTTAAACATATATCTAAACGCAAGATATTAGTTTTCCAAGACATTTAAAATTCAAATGTTTAAATTTCACATTTAATATTCATACTCGTATAACAATATCTAGAATCTTAAAGGCAGATACATATTAACTTCTTGGTTTATAATGTCCTTGCATTAGGCATACATCACCCCCAAATTAAAGACAAAATATACTTACAAAATTAAAGGCAATGTAAGGGGGCGTTTGGTAGGGTTGTAAATGAAGAATCAGTATCTCAACATCCCAAATTTGGCCCATAGCATTCTTCCTGCAAATAATGTCCTCTTTGTGTATGAATCCCAAAATACAGACCAAGAAAAGACTAAACTATTTTGCATTGACATGAGACGATCACAAACGTCTTGAGAGAAAGCATTCTTTGATGAAAACCTAAATATTTGCTTTTAAGAACGAGTAAAAAGCTCTTGAAGAGAACCCGCCATTCCACGTCGCCGTCCCTGAAATTTGATCAAGTTTAAAAATGTATGTCCCAAGCCTAAAGTATGCCTTGTCTATTAACTTATGATGCTAAAGTTAAAAAATACTCACCTTCTCATTATGAAATAAATCTTCGGCTATAGCTTCTGTTTCCTTCCGCCTTCTTTCTTCTTTCAAGGACTCTGCAATTTCCTCCCTCCCATCACCGTTATCCCTACAAAGTCATAAGAAAATGTTAGATGATACCATCAAAGAAAAGGGGACCTCAATCCAAAACAATCAAGCTTGGCCAAAAAAAGCCACAAAAAGGCAATAAATCTAGTGACATCTTAAAACACTTCAAAGGGGGAAAGAAAGAAAGAAAGCAAGAGAAACACTTACTTGTAAGGATACTTATCAAATGGGACAAGATTGTTAAAGCTATTCCCAGAGAGAGTTTGTGTCTGCAAAAAAGTTTAAAGGACATGAGTGATGTGTACCAACTTCCATAATATTTTTCTCCATATGCCAACCGACACAAGAAAGTTTTTATTGCTAAGCATATTTGAGGCAAAAGTATCTGTTTTCACTGATTCCTAAACCCACATACTGACAGTTGAATGCCAACATGATCACGATCATCATTTAAGATGAGCAAAAATATATAATGGTTGATTAGCATGCATCAGTAATGATCTTACGACATAATAAGAGGATATGGCTGAGATCTCATCAACATGAAGCAGTAATTTGCACACCATTTAAAATGGAATGATGCAGGAAAAGACATTCAAAGGCAAAGAGCAATACTTTTCTGAATCGTTTGAAGTTAATCCCATTGTTTTCTGCAGTTACTAAAGTGGAGGGTTTTGTGGCATGCTGCACAACTAAATTTTGGCTGAATATAATGTCTATATTTCTGTTGTCGGATTCATTGATCTTGTCTTTTCTCATCTCGATATCACTGCAACTATTTTTTACTATTTCATGGCCACCCACTGATCCAGTAGTAGCATTGTCAACAGAAATCAGTGGTCTACTTAAATATTCATCTGATTTTCTTACATATTCATCTGGCCCTTGGACATTAGAAACAGCTGGTTTACTTGTTTCTGTTTCAAGATCGGATTCTGCTACCACAGTCTCGTCAGTGGAGCATGTAGAGGAACCACGTTCTGCAAGGAAACTCTACATTAAGTTAGACGAATGAAGTTAAAATCGAGAAATCAACCGTAACTTATCAATTATCACTAGAAAAATATACTACTAGAGAAAGTAGTAGTGAAGAAGACTGCTTACCACAGGGATGTATCAAATTGTCTCTGTCTAGTGTTCCATTCAAAACAGAAGATATCAAAATCAACTCAGTTATTTTATAATAAGAATCAACCTTAAAGGATGAATCCAACATTTCAACTGATCCTCCAGGCATAACGAATACTACACGATCATTTTCTCCATTACCCAAATCCTACAAAAGTTACCATGCAAATCAATGCCCAACAAACTCCAGGTTCACAGAACTGAGATAAACAAAAGAAATGGAATAAAGACTTCAAGCCGTTATATTTTTTCTAATCACAGACGACATAGAGCACCATTTGGAACATATTTCCAAAAAATGTTAACTGAAGCATTACCGTTTGGAACACAATTACTATTTCATGAGTAAAAATGTTATGTATATGTTGACGTTTTATGAAGACAAATTTACAGAGTGAACAAAGGGAGTGTAGTACTTCCGTAGTACTAGAAAAATTCCCACATTGCTATCAGAAATAATGTGACTACGATTTTTTTTACATGAAATTGTCAAATAAAAGTGTTTATCCACGCCTTCAGAAGAAATTAGGAAAAGATGGATACAGTATAGGTGAAAACAGGTAGAGCCTCATACTTGGCTATCTGAAGAGAAGTCCTCAATAGACAACACATTCGCACCACCAACTTGTTGTAATAACATCTTCAACCGATCCCCATACTTGTACTGCTAAATTTTAGAAAAATGAATGTCAAAAACTAGAAATACGAAACAGAAAATTCTGACTTCAGAGATTTTTTTTTGAAACAGAGAAAATCTTCTTTATTAATAAGAACTCTAACTTTAGAGATTTTTTTGAAACGGAGACAAACTACTTTATTAACAATAACTCAAAGTACAAGAGAGTTAACAATGAGCATAATAAAGAAGCCTAGAGAGCAATAAGCGTGGGGAATCAGAAGGTGCACCCAGATATCTCAACTAGGTTGACACCTCTTAGCATCAAAACAATCCCAATTGAAGCTAGATATAAAAAATGCCAAAGTACAATGGAGACATAGTCCAGCCTAATACAGAAGCTGAGACAGAGAAATAAAGAAAAGGAAATGGGGCAAACAAAGCAGTACAAAGGCTGAGCCTGTATACAAAAGCAAAAGCTGCTACTTGGTAAACTAGACCAAAAGAAAATATAAGCGATGCTCCAAAGAAGGCTAGCCAGAGAGGGGAAAACGAAGCTGTCAAAATGCAAAACAAAGTCACCAAAACAGAACAGGGCCTAGGGGGCTGGTTGAGATATAAAGACTGCCTAGTTGAGACTTCAGAGATTATTCACAAACATTCAGGAAAGTTCTATGCAACCCAAATATTAGAGAGGTTTGAACTCTCCCCACACAAAACAAAGCATAAGATAGTTTTCTCATAGGTAGGTAGCTAGCTACTTCACTTAAATCCTAATCTGGAAACCAAACACAAACATACAACTTCTAATAACTGTCCAGACCCAACATGACAAAAAACAACTTTCTTGCATCGCTACTATTGAATTAGTTTTAGTTTGAAGTTGTTGAAATTGTTTAGATTATATGGTTTACTAGCAAACATATATTCTAAGAGAATGTCTGGAAGTTAGGTGGTTAAGATTTAATTACCCTTGTAATCTATATATATGTTGCCTCCTCTATTATACAATAATTGCATCAATCTGGAATGAAAGAAATTACTTTTTTTCTCTCCCACCTATGAGATAAACAAGTAATTTGAGGCACTTCCACCCCACCCCCACCCCCCTCTTGAGACCTCTCCCAACCCTAATTTCCCCCACTCTCTATTTATATCCTAAACTCTACAACACCTCCCTAACTAATAACCACCATACCCTTAGTCCCTTACCAATAACCAACTACCATTTCCACAATATCCTGTATCCCCAACCAGTACCCTCACATTTTATTTCTTAAGTTCCAAAAATAAGCAGACAGAAACCTAAGGAATAGTACTAAACACCACTTGCGTCCAAGTATCTTGAAATAAGACTTAAGTTCCATGTGAGATAAAGGCATTCTGGTTAAGGCAGATATCTTGAATAAGTAGACGCCTTCAAGTGAGCAAAACGCTCAAACACAGTGAGTGACTTACCATAAACGATGGAAGATGAATGAATTATAAATAAAGCTAATTTATTTTATAATTCATTCATTAGAGGATTGTCCAGCAACTCTCAGAAAATGTGAAAATGAAAAGACAGACTGAAATTGAAACATATAGCATTACCAACTGTGCCAACCCTAGTAAAAAAGTGTATCCACTCAAACAGTTTTTACGAGTGTTTGGGTCAACAACTTTGACATGCATCCCTTCCACAGTCATTGTTGGTTGATAGCTGATTCAAAGAAGAAAGACAAAAGCGAGTGAAATGCAGGAGTTCAAAAAATATTTACTATTACTTCATAATAATTTGTTCCCAGCTGAACTTAAAAGGCAGCACTCACGAATCAAAGGATGGAATCTCATTGCAGGTGGTTTTTCCTGCAAATAACTGAAGTGTAACAATCAGAAAGAAAGCAGAATCTCACTTCTCTCGTGCTTTTATTGATAGCATGAGTCTAGAAATAGAAAGTATCAGAAACATCTTCTTCAACAAATTCAGGACAAATAATGAGGATTGATGCAGGTGCAGATACTAATAATGCTTGGCGCAATGGTCAGTGCACAGATAAAAAAGAGTGAAGAACAAGGAGTTTTCTTCAAGGATAGAAACCACTGTTTTCATTAACAAAGAAATAAAAGAATACAAGAACATATAAAAAGAAAGTCCACTAAAGAAGGGACTTCCAACTATGTAATGAGCTAGGTAATAGTAACAAAAGGTCTTCGAAACTAAAGCCCAAAGAGAAACATGAAAACTCACCCACAAACCAAACCTCGCTAGGGTCCCTTTCCACCCCTCAAAACACTATTGTTCCTCTCCTCTCAAACCAAAGAAAGTGGTCTCTCCTTGAAGGACGGATGGAGGCGAAACTACCCGATCATCAACCAAACATCCCTAACGAGCTAGCTAGAAATTACAATCCTGAAAGAAACCATTCCAAAAAGAATTTGCAAACTGACACTCTCATAGAAGATGATCCAGGTTCTTCTCCGCCTTTCAACAGCGGATACAACAAAAAAGACCCATTAACGAAGGCATCTTTCTCAAAAGCCTATCCATTGTGTTCACACAACCAAGCAAAACTTGCTAAGAAAGGACTATACTTTCTTTGGAATCTTGATCCTCTATAAAACATCAAAGACACACTCAACAATAGAAGAAGGATCCAATAAAATCCTAAAGAACGACTTACAAGAAAAGCCCTCCAAAGGGTTAGGACTCCAAACATAATATATCTCCCAAGCCTAAAGTCAAAACCCTCAATCAAGGAAAGAAGGGAGATCACCTCCATCATTTTACTATTGGACAATAGCGAACAGAACCAAAGGAGAAAGCCACATACTTCCCCAACCAAACCAGTCCAACACAAAACAGTATCTCAACGAGGATAAATGATATGATCTAGGAAACACAGAAGAGAGGGGTCAATCCCCCACCAAATGATCTTCCCAACAATTCCTTTACCATCTCCCACAACACAAAAAAGTCATTCTTGGTTCGCGATGGCAGCCAACATAAACATGAGGGTGGCCCACGTTTGAATTCAAAGGCTTATACTTTGTGTATTAATGCAGTTAAAGCAATCCTTTCAGAGCTACGGATGGAAAGAAATCATTGAATTTTGCAGGGAAGCACGTGCTTTCACACATTTGAAGTCCTCTTGGTGCTCTCTTTCCAAAAGTTTCAAAAGGTTTTCCATTCAAGATATTAATCGTAGTTGGGAGAGCCTCATTGTTCTTTTCTAATAGTTTCTCCCTTAGCATTTGTTTACTTTACTTTGTGTTTACTTTTCTCATGAGGACGTTCTTCGAACTGTTTTTTTTTTCTTTTTTGGTCCTAGAAAAACCTATTTGCTTATTTGGATCAAGCATAACTTCCTCATTTTTTTGATCCTCGTCTTTCTTTTAATATCTTATTGATACTTCTTGGTCTTCACGTAAATTATCTCCGTACTTTTCGGATTGTAGCCTTAGTTGCATCTCTTATAGTTCATTGGTAGACGTTATGTGATTCTCATGGCTATCTTATGCCTTTTGTTTTTCGAGCGTAGTTTCTCTCAATCTGCTTGGGGTTTTTTGTTCTCAATTTTTCAGAATCAGAGAACTTAAAGCTGCAACTTGGTGTTCCCTTCAAAAGGAGTTCGTTAATTACTCCATACAAGACATTTACGTTAACTGGGCTGCTTTTCTTTCTCAACCTGCCTAATCCTATGCTGCCTCACTTTCAATGTTTGCAGATTATACAGACCGAAGCCCTCTACTGCTTTTGAAGCCTTGAAGGATTGCCCCCTGTTTTAGTTTTGTTTTTTGCACCCCCCACCCCCACCCCCGATATTCTTGTTGTTTTCTTCCGGTCCCATACTGTTTTCTGGACATTTGTACTAAGATGAATGCTTTTATTATTTCCTCTTTATTGTTTTGTTTTGCTTGTGCTCAGAATATGATGTTTGACGCTAAGGGGGTGTCAACCTAGTTGAGATGTCCGGGTGCGCCTCCTGATCCCTCTAGGACTCCCTTGATTACTACTTTTTTATGGCTCTCTTTGTATAATTCTCTTGTACTTTAAGTTCTTATTAATAAAGAACTTCTTGTCTCCGTTTTAAAAAAAAAAGAATCAGTGGGTCTTTGATAATTGTTTTCAAAACAACATACTCCAAGATTTTATGGTCCAAATGCAGTTAAAGCTCTGGTTGGAAATTTGGTTTGAGCGCAATTAGAGAACTTTTCACGACAAATCACTTCCTTGGTTGGCTCGTTTGGATTCTACTTGCTTTCTTGCTTCCACTTGGTGTTCTCTTTCCAAGGCTTTTTCAAATTAATATATTTCAGAACATTAGTTTGAATTAGGACACTTTTATTTTTCGGTTTTATTTTATTTTATCTTTTAGTTGCAAGACTTTTTTTCATATTATGTTTCTTGTATTTGAGAAATAGACTCTTTCTATCATATCAATGAAAGACTGTGTCTCATAAAAAAAGAAAGGGAAAAAAAAATATAGTCCCTTTTGTAATTTCGTACCATCAATGAAATGAAGGTTCAATGCTAAGAGTTGTAAGGATGCTCCTCCAAGGATCTTCAAGAAAAATTCTATTAGTTCCTGGTTTCTTCAGTGTTCCATTTTCTGTGTGTGCATACGAGATACGTGGTAGTTGTTAGGGTGGGGTAGTTAGAATGAGAGGGAGTCATTCAAAATTCTGGAGTGTAATCTTCTTCAGAGAGCCCACGCCTATATAGAATGCTTGGGGTTGATATTGTACTCTTACCATAACACATTTTGAAAATAAAGATACAAAGTTGACATCACAGTAGAGACAAAATTAATATATGAAGCACGTTCTTACCTCAACCCAACTAGTAAGAACAAAAGGTTTCTCAGCCACGATGGCATCAACCAAAGCTTCATTAAAAGACATTAGTTCCTCTACAAGAACATGCGTACACTCCTGAATATCATGAGAAGTACAAGCACCTACATTTTAATACATACACTCTTCAAATTCAACCAAAACTACAAACTCCTTCACTTTCTTGAATGGAGATTAACTGGTAGAATAAGTAGATGATGTCCAGGATAAACCATGCAATAAATAATGATAATAAACTTGATCCCTTTCATCATCCAAAAAAAAACCTAACAGAGACATCTGTCAGAACATCTTCCGCAGCAAAAATGCAGACCTAGTCTATAAAATTTCCCAGTAAACATTTATTATGTAATAGATGGAAAGGTATTATATCAGGATCAAGCTAGATGATCGGAAAAATGCACCGGCCGCAAATTGTCAATGTTTTAAAACATCTAGATGGTTGATTTTATTTATACATATATAAAAGAAAGTCTAAGGACGTATAAATGTAATTGGTTATTCGTTGTTCTTTTGCACTACTTAGAAAATATTTACTTTATTTTATTTTATCCTTTTGAAGTTCATGGATAATTTAAACAAACATCCTTTAGTTAATTGTCGTTCTTCAGTATAATTTGACATGCTATTAAGTTAAGAATTCTACGTACAAATAAGGTTAAAGATTGTCTCTTTTTTCTTCATATTCTATAACATACTCAATGCCATTATCTTTAAGGTTGTATTGAGAATTTTTAAGCGTTTTTTCTAAAAAATGCTAATATAAAGCAACTGAGCAGATACATAAGAAACCTTAGGAAGTTGAAACTTCTAAATAATCAGATAAAAATTTCTTTTGTAACAAGTAAAAGACGGTCAGCAACTTCTTCTTGACTAACCGATGGATGAAACCTTGTCCCTAAGCAATTGGGATTGGAAGGATTCTGACCGGTTAACGTAAAACAAGAGTTGTACAAAGGAGAACCTGCAAGATTTGTTTATAGGCTAATAAGGACTTCAAGCACAATGGGTGTTAGGAAATTTGGTTGAATTAAAAGTTTCTTAGACCATAAAATAGTTATTTTTCCCCCAAGAGACTTAAAAAAAACAATAAAATAGAAACCAAGTACAGAGACACACACAAACATATCTATATATATATATTCACAAAAGAAACAAGGTAAAGGAGATCTTCCAACTTCCAAGATGGAATTGTAGTACAAATAACAAATAAACTCTCAATCTATATTCATGGAAGCTAAAAGTAAAACACAAAATCTGCAAAAACTAGGTTAGACAAAAACATAGAATTTTTTATCCAAGAAAAGGAGACAAGATATCACAAAACAAATTTGCTCTAGTTTTTAAGAATCAAGAATAAAGGGATGTCAGAAGGGGGAAAATGTAGGAAAATTAGAAAGAATTTAGACGCAGAATCCAGAAGGAAGCATTAAAATATTCAAGAATTTACAGAATTTTTCGCAGAAAAGAGAAAACAATCACTGATTCACTGAATAAATAGCAAGAAACAGTACCTGTTTAACTGAGAGCCCTGGATTTAACAATGAGTTAAATAAACCATAACCAAAAAGCATATCCTACTTCTAATAAATAGCTTGTTTCAGGATTGCGATAAGAAGACTTGTTCTCCTATTCCTTCATCCAAGCTGGCCAAATTTGCTGCTCTGCTAGAAGCTTTTGGTTTTGAGTTTCCTGAAATTTCTCCTTTAGCCCAAGAAGAAAGCTTCGTCATGGTTTAGATTTGCAAAGTTTTATTTTGTCTTCTCTGGAATAATTGGATTGACTTCCATGAGGAGATTTTCTATTTCTTTGCTGGTGATGGTTCTTCCAAACCTTCAAAGTTCTTTTGATGGGTTAATAATTCTTGTAAAGTTAAGGAGTTTTTCAAGGTGCCTTTGTGCAGGATGAATTGAAGTTGAGAGTTTGATATCAATATATTTGGTATCAAGAAGCTTTTTGTTTGTGTTTTAAAAGGTTTTTTTGTTGGTTGCTAGTCAGTTCTTGGTTTTCTTTTCAACTAACTATGATTATAAGTGTTTGATGGAGACCTTTCATAGTTTCATCATTCAGTTGCAACCTCTCCAAGTCCTTCAGACAAGGATTCAGCAGAAGTTTATGGGTCTGTAAATGTTTATTTATTTTAGTGACTAATCTCTAATTAGTTGTATTTGATATTTGGAGTTTCTTTTCCACTCCCCTTGGGAGTTCGTATGCCTTCGAACTTCTATTCCTTTTCATTATATCAACGAGAAGTTGTTATATTGACAAATGTAAAACTATAGGTGATGAAAAAACATTTGCTCTCTCCTCTCTCCTCCCCTCTCTTTCCTCCTCTCCGATCAACCTTCTTCATCCCTTTGCCTCCTTCCCTGGTCTTCTTCCCTTCCTGACTACCAGAATTTAGCAACCTTCAGCTGTCCGGCCGTCAGAACCAAGTTTATTTTTGTCCTCTCAGAATTTTAAGTTTATTATGAAAGTTCAGAGTTGCAAGTTAATGGCTCTTACTTCTGCATTTGGTTTGAAGATGGTAATTATTTTGTGGAGGACATTGAAAATAAAAATCATTGCCACTAGTCAATCCTCGTTTAGATTGGTTTGTGGTTCAAATGTTGGAACTTTTGCAAGAAGAAGTTACTTCTTTTTTCGCTCGGAGAGCTAAGAATGATGCAGGGGTCGCCAAAATATCCAAATTTGCTGCTAATTATGGACTGTGGCCTCAAACTGGGGGACATTTCTACTTACATGTCCCAATGAAACTGAATCAACGGGCGTGGATTTCATTTGTCAGCCTGATCAAAGATTTCCATTCAGATCAACTAGCAAGGAAGACATGAAGATGAAGGGATTTGATATGTTAGAAGTGTCGGCTTTTCCTCATAAAGATGCTTTAAAAAATGGCAGCAAAGAATTAAACCATCAATGCTCTGCCTCATAGCAAAGTACATTTCAAAAGCAGGGCAAGTCATCCTTTTGGGTCCATAAGAATAGTGAGGTGCTCAAAGAAGATTTTAAAAGCCTGTGGGTCATTACTTGTTTGTTTGACTTTAATGATTGGAAAGACATTACAAAAGTGTTGAAGGATCAATTTCATTCTAAAATAACTATCAATCCTTTATCTGCGGATAAAGCTTTAATTAAATCTTTTTTAGGCAATCTCGAAGACAAAGTTGAGTTTCCGGGCAAGTGGCAGATATATGGTCTCTTCCATACCTTATTTGAAAAATGGAACAGCATAAAGCACAGTAGACCAGTGTTTGTGAAAGGTTATGGTGGCTGGATCTCTATTAGAAACTTACCAATTACTGGAGTGTTGTCGTTTTCAAAGCTATTGGAGGGTACTTTGGAGGTCTTGAAAGCATCTCCTCAGAAACTATGAATCTGATTAACTGCTCAGGAGACCAAAATAAAGGTCAGTCGAAATCTCTGCAGGTTTTTTGCCAGCTACGGTTGAAATAAGAGATGCAATTAGAGGGCAATATTTTCCTTAATTTTGGGGACATAAAAGCATTAGAAGCTCCAAAGGCCATCAAAGAAACTTTGTTCATTAGCAACTTCATCAATCAAATTGATTTACTAGGGCTCAACCAAGTTCTGTTAAACGAAGGAGAAGATCCAAATATGTTGAAACCAGAATGGGCCTTTCTTTCCTATACACTCAAAACCAGATTTTTCAAGGAACCCATTTGACGTTTAGATGGAAAAGGAGGTTAGCAGGGAGTTGCCTCCTTGCCATGTTCACCGGAAATCTCATCCCCAAGTCTTAAAGTTGCCGAAGAAGCACATAACAGCCATTAGTGAAGTTGAAGAAGTCGAAAACTCAAATTTAATGAAGACAGAATGTTTTGGTCAGGCCAAAACCATTGCCCAATAAGAAATCAAAGGAAGTTGAGACGACGTCTTTAGGGAGGACAGAGAAAGAAGTGGACACTTTAATTAGTTCGACCTATCAGTTCTCAAGCTTTAATAAGATTCCAGAAGGAAAATCAAAAGTTAAAACAGGTGGAAATCTAAAAATGGAAGTTCAAAAGTCTTGTGGGCCCAGTTCAACCATTCCAAATTCGTTTAACAGCAAGCTGATATCACCAGTTTCTTCCACTCATTTAGCTCCATTATTAGTCCACAGCTTTGATCATCTTAATAGAGGTCCCAGCTGCCAAGAGCTCCGATAGTTCTTCTACTCAATGGCCCTCTTCTTCAGCCATCTGTTCTTTGGGTTGATTAAAGATCGAAACAGGGGCTAAATGAAATCCCAAAGCACAGAAGGCTTCTCTTCCCTTCAAAGTTTTTTCAAAGCACTTTGCTAGAAGAAAGAGAACGGTCATAGCCAAGAAGACTTCATCAAAGGCCAAGCTGATTCTAGACGTCAATCCAGACATTTTAGAAGAGAAATGCACGCAGGTTCAAGTTCCTAGACAGAGTACTCATCAGAGCCTCAAAAATCATCTTCACCAAAGTTCAAATACTCTGTTTTCTCCCTGCCTAATGCTAAGGTGAACTTCCTTAGAGGCACACCTATTCACACCCCAATCTTTCCTTCTAAGAAGAAAGGTAAGGCCGATTTTGTCTCCCTCTTCCGTGACAAGTAGCGAGGAAATTGATCGATTAGAGAAGTCTTCAGAGGTTGCAAACCAGAGTTTGATCGATCCAATAGTGGCAGACTTGGAGGTTCTTTTTCAGTGTGTCGAAGAGTCGACAGATGATAAGAAGATAGTGGAAATCTCTTTACAATCCCAGTGCAGTGAAGTACCCGCTAACTTAAAATCTGTGGTAGAAGACTGCAATCTTATTTTAGCTTAGCTTTTAGCTTTACTCTTTGTCCGAAGCAGGGGAAGTTAGTATGAAAGTGCTACGTGGAATACAAAAGGATTAAAAAATCCAAAGAAGAGTCTAGGCCTCGAGAGATTTTTGAAATCACATATTCCAAAGTTAGTTTTAATTCTAGAATTAAAAAAGATGAATTTTATATGAGCTTTATCAAATCAATCTGGAGCTCCAAGGATGTAGGCTGGGACTTTGTGGAATAAGACGGATTCTCGAGTGGTTTGCTCACCTAAATTCTCTTAGCTGTAAAATGCCTCACTTTGTATGAAATGTTTGTTGGATCACAAACGTGTATGGCCCCAATGACTTTAGGGAGAGAATTTTTAGGGCCAGAGCTACTCTTTTGTTCCGGATATTGCTTACAAACTTGGTGTGTTGGTGGGAATTTCACCATCACAAGATGGGCTTATGAGAGGTTCCCAATTGGAAGGGCTTCCTGAGTTTCAACAATAAGAATGGGAAGAGTTTGGAGAAACTATTTGGAAGGAAGACAATTGTTTTGAATTTTTTCAGTTGCTGTTCTGATTTTGTTTCTGCCTTGTTTGGAGTATGTTAAGCTCTTGGGCCTCATTTTGTTTGTCCGTATTTTTGGATTCCAGATCTTTAGAGATTCTAGCTATTTGTATAATTCTCTTGTACTTTGAACATTAGTCCCATACCACTATATTAATGAAGAGGCTCGTTTCCTTTTAAAAGAAAAATCAACGAGAAGTTGTTTCTTGTTCAAAATAATAATAAAAGAGCTACATAGTAAGAGCATTTTGAAAGATAAATCGTATTACTATTCTAAATGTTTCTCACATCACCTGTAGGTTGCACTGCCAGATCCAAATGAAACCACATCTCCATCATACAAGCTTGCTTCTTTTCTCGGCAGCTCGTGAAGTTTCTCCTTCAACCCAGAATTCCTTCTAACAAATGTCCCATATTTGGAGCAATCGCTAATCCTCACTTTAGAGGAAATATTAGATAAGTGACTACTGTGGGAATTTAAAGAGATCATAGCATCTACAAGTATTTCTGCATGGATGCGGGAAACCCCTTTATCTTTTGTTATAGTCAGATCGCAGCCTGCAGAAGAAACAAGATCACATAATGAGCAAACAACTGAAAGCATGATTTGAGAAAAAAAGAAGGTGACTATTAGAAGCATTCTAAGTTTAAATATGTTTCTAATGAGAAAGAAAGTACTAAAAATAAATAGAGTTCCCTAACCAAACTATTCGGCTACCTTTTCCAAACTTAAAGTAAGTTGAATTGGTTACGTTTGGGAGACAAATGTAATCTAGAATTCAGATAAGTATATTTCTTATTATGTTGAGTCAAAGGAATGTTACATATTTATATAGAGAATAAACTAAACCCTAGAGATTATGTACAATTACAATAAAGGACATATGATATAAATATAATTATATATATATATCACAACACTCCCCCTCAAGCTGGAGCAAATATGTCGATCATGGCCAGCTTGTTGCACAGATAGCTTATCCTTGCTCCATTTAAAGCTTTAGTTAGAATATCTCCCAATTGTTCTTCGGTCTTCACATATCCTGTGGACACCAACCCATCTTGGATTTTCTCACGAATGAAGTGACAATCCACCTCAATATGTTTAGTTCGTTCATGAAATACTGGATTAGATGCAATATGAAGTGCAGCTTGATTATCACACCATAATTTAGCTGGCACGGTAATACTGAAGCCTATCTCAGATAATAGTTGGTGAATCCATACTATTTCACACACAGATTGTGTCATAGCTCTATATTCTGACTCAGCACTCGAACGAGAAACAACATTTTGTTTCTTACTCTTCCATGATACTAAGTTTCCACCTACAAAGACACAATATCCAGAAGTTGATCTCCTATCCTCACGAGACCCCGCCCAATCAGCATCAGAAAAACATTCAACTCTCGTATGTCCATGATCTTTGTATAAGATCCCACGTCCAGGAGCAGCTTTTAGATAACACAAAATATGCTCTACTGCAGCCCAATGATCCACTGTAGGGGAAGACATGAATTGACTTACAACACTTACAGAATAAGCAGTGTTTGGTCGAGTCACTGTTAAGTAGTTCAACTTCCCAACTAATCTCCTATATCTCTCAGGATCTGTACATAATTCTCCTTCTTTAACAAGTTGCTGATTTGGCATCATCGGAGTGCCACTTGGTTTGGCTCCTAATTTTCCAGTCTCAGACAACAAATCAAGTACATATTTTCGTTGAGACAAATAAATATCTTTCTTGCTTCTCATCACTTCAATGCCCAAAAAATATTTCAATTGGCCCAAATCTTTCGTATAAAACTAACCCTGAAGAAAAGTTTTGAGAGACGAAATACCCAATGCATCATTTCCAGTAATAACAATATCATCAACATATACAACTAGTAGAACTATACCCTTATCAGATCGACGATAGAAAACCGAATGATCAGATGTACTCTTCTTCATACCAAAGCATACAAGAGCTTGACTAAACTTACCAAACCACGCACGAGGACTCTGTTTTAAACCATACAAAGATTTTCGAAGGTGACATACTTTATCACTCTCCCCCTGAGCAACAAACCCAGGTGGTTGTTCCATATAAACTTCCTCTTGAAGATCACCGTGAAGAAAAGCATTCTTAATGTCAAGTTGATGCAAAGGCCATTTATGGGTAGCAGCCATGGAAAGAAATAGGCGAATGGAAGTTAATTTGGCAACTGGAGAGAATGTATCCGAATAATCAGTTCCATAGATTTGAGCATAACCTTTGGCAACAAGGCGAGCCTTCAATCGAGCCACTGTTGCATCAGGATTCATCTTGACAGCAAACACCCATTTACAACCAATGGCCTTCTTTCCTGCAGGACGAGATACCAAATCCCAAGTACCATTATCATCTAAAGCAGTCATCTCCTCAATCATTGCATTTTGCCAGCCAGGATGAGATAAAGCTTCATGAACAGAGTTAGGAATAGATGTGGACTCAAGAGACGTAATAAAATCATATGTGGAGGAAGATAACTGGTGATAGGAAATAAAGGAAGAAACGGGGTAAGTACACTTGCGTTTACCTTTGCGAAGAGCAATGGGAAGATCATCACTTGGCCCCGGATCACATGATGAAGGAAGCATTGATGGAGGACATGAGTCTGAAGGTTGTGGTGGAGGTCGTCGGGAGTAGGCTTGAGAAATCAACGAGCGGGAAGGAGGCACATCAATAGACAAGGATGGTGTGGGAGAGGTAACCTAATATATAAAAAAATTGTCACCTTCCCCCTGACACGAACTCGATGGTGATGAAGTAAAGGGTGTATCCTCAAAAAATGCAACATCAGGCAAAACCATATACCTTTTAAGGGTAGGACAATAACAACGATAACCATTTTGAACAAGTGAATAACCCAAGAAGATACACTTCAAGGATTTGGGATCTAACTTAGTATGATGAGGACGAACGTCGCGAACAAAACAGACAACCAAATATCTTAGGAGCAATAGGAACAAATTCTTGGTAGGAAAAAGAACACGGTAGGGAATCTCACCGGAAGGCATTCTATTAATCAAAAAACAAGCTGTAGAGACAACATCCGCCCAAAAGGTTTTTGGAACATGCATTTGAAACGATAAAGCACGGGCAGTTTCAAGTAAATGCCTATTTTTTCGTTCTGCAACACCATTTTGAGATGGAGTGTCAGCACAGGAAGACTGATGAATAATGCCATGTTCACACAAGTAAGAGCCAAGAGAATGAGAAAAGTATTCACCCGCATTATCAGTACGGAAAGTTTTGATAGAGACATTAAACTGGTTTTTTATTTCAGTATGAAAGGCACAAAATTGAGATAATAACTCAGAACGATTTTTCATTAAATATAACCAAGTTAGACGAGAATGATCGTCAACAAAAGTAACAAAATAACGAAATCCTGTTTGAGATACAATTGGACACGGACCCCAAATATCAGAATGAACTAACTCAAATGGAGCAATTGCTCGTTTATCGACTCGAGGACTCGAACTAAGACGATGAAATTTAGCAAATTGACACGAATCACAATTTAAAGAGAACAATGACCTAAATTAGATAAAGTTTCTTCAACACGAACAAAGATGGATGACCTAAACGACAATGGACTTCAAAAGGAGAGGGAACGACAGGACACGCCACAGCTTGCGATACTTGATGATCAAAGAGATAAGGGCCTCCCGACTCATATCCTCTACCAATAATCTTCTTCGTCACACGATCCTGAAACAAGCAATAATCAGAAAAGAACATGACAACACAATTTAGGTCATGAGTAAGTTGACTAGTAGAAATTAAATTAAAGGATAAGTTAGGCAAATGTAACACAGAAGAGAGAGAAAATGATGGGGTAAGGTGAATAGTGCCAGAGCCAAGAACAGAAGATGTGGAGTCATCGGCCAATGTAACAGATGGAAAAGGGGCAGGGGACAACGATCTAGAAAATAGGTGAGAATTACCTGTCATATGAGCTGTGGCACCAGAGTCTATGACCCATTTGGTAGATGATGTAAAAAGACACTTTGTATTACCTGGGGCAACAGTGGATGCAACCGGAGTAGAGGAAGATGACGCTTGTAATGAATCTTGGTAATTTTGAAACTTAGCAAACTCATCTGCAGAAATAGTAACGGACGCCTCTGGTATATCACATGTGGAGGCTATCTGAGCATGTTGAGATCGTTGACTATTCTTATATAACAATTTCCGACAATCACGTTTCATATGGTCTGGCTTACGATAGTAGTTACAAACAATCTCTACAGAATCTGGTTTTCGATGATCAGTACTATTCCTCTTAAGTGCCCGAGGGTTATTGTTCTTGCTAAAGAGAGCACTACTGGGTTGAGGAATAGACACACCCGTCGGAGAGCTTTCAATGCGAAGGACGCGAGTGAAGGCATCATCTAATGATGGAATCTTAGAGTCAGAGAGAATCTGTGTCTTTGCCATTCCAAATTCAGGTAAGAGTCCATTCAAAAAAATCATGACAACTATCTTTTCTCGTTGAGCTTGTTAAACTTTAACATCAGGACTAAAAGGTAACAACAAGCCAAGCTCGGCAGTGATCTTCTTAAGCCGCATAAAGTAGCTGGTGACAGACTCAGCTTTCTGTTCCGCACGAAAAAATTGCATACAAACTTCAAACATTCTATGCACTTGCTCTTTACCTAATATAGAAATTCTAAAAATTCCAGAAGTTCTTTAACCGACTCACAGTGATCAACCAATCCAATTATCTCACTCTCAATTGAGTTTTTGATCTGAAGATATAAACGGGCATCATCACGAAGCCAATCCTTCTTTTGCTTTGCATCTTCTGGGGGATCTTCGGTCACATGATCATCCATATCAGTACTTCTCAAATAAAATAAAATTGTCTGACGCCAATCGTAATAATTAGATCCATTTAACTTATGTTCTGTGATCTTAGAGGCTAAGGGAATAACGTTGGAAACTACCAAATTTTTTATGTCGGCCATATTGAAATCACACTGATTGTAGTCCACACAAACAAAGAGAGAATCAATCCAAACAGCTGCAAAATTGGAAAAGGACCCAAAACTAATAGCGTAACCTTCAGTTTTCGTCGAACCCGAATGCTATTTGATAGACCCAATGGTACAGACTGACCGAAAACAATGGTTCAAGACAAGCCCAGAAGACGGAGGACAAATCAGACGTCTCACGCGCTCTCACGCGCCGGCGCGTGGGTGAAGACCAAGGAGATTCCGGCGGCACGTGAAGGTCACGCGCGGTGTTTTCCGGCGATTGGCGAAGACAGACTTGGGCGGACGGAGGTGGGGCTTCTTATGGTATGGGCGGTGTCGACAAACGGTCAGCGGAAGGTAACCTAAACTTAAACCTAATGGAGGAGGAAGCTAATGGCCATTCGAAACCCTAATGGCTCTGATACCATGTAATCTAGAATTCAAAGAAGTATATTTCTTATTATGTTGAGTCAAAGGAATGTTACATATTTATATAGAGAATAAATTAAACCCTAGAGATTATGTACAATTACAATAAAGGACATAGGATATAAATATAATTATATATATATATCACAACAACAAAAACACAAGCTTTTTTCACATTTCCTGGCACCCAAAAGAAGAAAGAACCTGATTACAGAGTTAGTTAATGACTCCAGGGTGCCCAACAAATCTTTTAGAGAAATTGAAAGCCTAATTCTGGATTTTTATTCACAACTTTTTTCTAAGAGTGTGGGCCCAAGGTACATCCCCATCAATTTTGACTGCCTTGCGTAACTCCCACTCAGAACCTAATGTTGATAGCAAAGTTCTCAGAAATCGAAATAAAAGCTGCCGTCAAGTCCCTTAAAAAATGCAAAGCACCTGGACCAGATGGCTTCACCGCTGAATTCCTTATCAAATATTGGAATTTAGTTAAGCCCATCTTAATCTCTATTTTTTTAAGATTTCCATCGAAATGGCAGACTAAATGCTCATATGTTTGATCCAGAAAAAAGTAAATGTGGTGGCCGTAAAAGACTTCAAACGGTTGGAATTCTTACCTCTTTTCTAGAT
The DNA here is from genome assembly GCA_025688845.1 of Cucumis hystrix. Taxonomy (NCBI): domain Eukaryota; kingdom Viridiplantae; phylum Streptophyta; class Magnoliopsida; order Cucurbitales; family Cucurbitaceae; genus Cucumis; species Cucumis hystrix. The sequence continues at coordinate 12,808,381 of CM046888.1, read as the reverse complement.
ATTTTTCTTGTTAGAATCCTAGAATAATTATGGAAAGATTATGGGAAACGTTTTCCTTATTTTCCTAAATCTTTTCCTTTTTTATTCCATTGTATACTTTATTTATTCTCCCTTGTACCTATTGTTTTATTCATTTAGAAAATAATAACAACAAACAATCGTGGTTTTTCTCCCGGTACTCGGGTTTCCACGTAAATTGGTGTGTGTTCTTTGTCTCTCCTTTCAATATGGTATCAGAGCGGGACAATGAAAACACCTTAGAAACCCTAGAAAACCAAACCACTGATGAAAATCAAACAGAAGAGACAGCCACCAATTTTAGTGCTGCCGTCGATGCTCGGGTGAGTGCTGCCATGGACGAATGGTTAAGCCGGCTACAGAAAACGTCCGAAAATAATTTTCCGTTATTTCCACGCGCCGTCCAACCCTTTTCTTCATCCGCGGCCTATATTGCTCCCCACGCCCCGATTTATGTTCTGCCACCTAATTCCGATCGACCACCACTGCTTCTGCCGTCAAATCTGTATGTCCAGCCACCAACTGATCCTAGCTACCATCCCGATGTTAAGAATTCTCAAATTCACTCAACATTTGAGGTTGGTAAATCTTCGGCACATTCCATCCGTAACGTGCAAGCTTCCTCGAGAATAGTTCAACAGCAACTGGAAGGGCTTCGACAACAGATAGCAGCACTTGACCACCTTAGGGACGACATCCAATATTTCTCTATCGATGTATTCTGAGAATCCGGTAAACTCGTTCCCTAATTTATCCTCTCCTTATGTGACTAATACAGTGGCTCAGTCTTCAGTGTATCAACTTTCAAGAGAAAAGTTGAATGACAATAATTATTTCTCATGGTCTCAGTCAGTAAAGATGGTCCTCGAAGGACGACATAAATTTAGCTTTCTGACAGGGGAAATACCTCGCCCCCTACCGGGCGACCCAAATGAATGATATTGGAAGGCAGAGGACTCTATTCTTCGGTCCATATTGAACAACAGTATGGAACCTCAAATTGGCAAGCCGTTATTGTTTGCTGCAACAGCCAAAGATATTTGGGACACGGCCCAAACACTTTACTCCAAACATCAGAATGCCTCTCGCCTATACACGCTGAGAAAGCAAGTTCATGAATGCAAGCAAGGAACCATGGATGTCACATCCTTTTTTAATAAGCTCTCTCTTATATGGCAAGAAATGGACCTATGTAGAGAACTAGTCTGGCGTGATCCCACTGATGGTGTGCAGTACTTGAGAATTGAAGAGAATGACAGGATTTATGACTTTCTTGCTGATCTTAATACTAAGTTTGATGTAGTTCGAGGGCGTATACTAGGCCAAAGACCGATTCCCTCCCTGATGGAAGTTTGTTCTGAAGTCCTCCTCGAGGAAGATCGCACAAGTGCTATGTATTTCTACAACTCCTACTATTGACTTCGTTGCTTTTAGTGCAAGGTCTTCAAACAGTGGCAGTGACAAGCATAATGGAAAACCAATTCCTGTCTGCGAGCATTGAAAAAAACAATGGCATACCAAAGAACAATAATGGAAGCTACATGGTCATCCCCCAGGAGGTAAGAAAGGCCCTTCCAAAGACAAACAGAACACAGGGCGAGCGTATGTGAGTGAGTCTGCTGAACCTCCTCAACAATCTGATCCACACATGAACCAAACCGATCCCAGTCCTGCTACTTTAGGTACCATTGTCCAATCAGGTATACCTCACTCCTTCGGTCTTGTTAGTGTTGATGGGAAGAACCCCTGGATTCTGGATTTTGGTGCCACAGATCATTTGACTGGGTCCTCTGAACATTTTGTGTCTTACATTCCTTGTGCTGGGAACGAGACAATTAGAATTGCAGATGGCTCCTTGGCCACCATTGCTGGAAAGGGGAAGATTTCTCCCTGTGCAGGGCTTTACTTACATAATGTTTTACATGTGTCCAAACTGTCTTATAATTTGCTTTCGATAAGCAACATGACTCATGAGTTAAACTGCAAAGCAATATTCTTACCTGATTCTGTCTCTTTTCAGGACTTGAGCTCGGGGAGGATGATTGGCACTGCCAGGCATAGTAGGGGACTCTACCTCCTTGATGACGATTCCTCTTCTAGTAGCATTTCTAGGACTAGTCTCTTATCTTCCTATTTCACTACTTCTGAACAAGATTGTATTTTGTGGCATTTTCGTTTAGGTCACCCTAATTTTCAATATATGAAACATTTATTTCCACATCTCTTCTCTAAAATTGATGTGTCTACCTTATCTTGTGATGTATGTATTCAGGCCAAACAACATCGAGTTCTTTTCCTTCACAACTATACAAACCAACCCAACCCTTCACTCTTGTTCATAGTGATGTCTGGGAACCATCCAAGATAACAGCCTCATCTGGAAAACGGTGGTTCGTAACCTTCATTGATGATCATACCCGTCTTACTTGGGTCTACCTTATCACTGATAAATCTGAGATTTCCTCTATTTTTCAAAATTTCTATCACACCATTGAAACACAATTCCATCAAAAAATTGCTATTCTTCGGAGTGATAATGGTCGGGAATTCCAAAACCATAACCTTAGTGAATTCCTTGCTTCCAAGGGGATTGTTCATCAAAACTCGTGCGCCTACACTCCTCAACAAAATGGAGTGGCCGAGCAAAAAAACTTTCACCTTCTGGAAGTAGCCCGTTCCCTTATGCTTTCCACTTCCCTTCCTTCATACTTGTGGGGAGATGCTATTCTTACAGCAACTCATTTAATCAATAGAATGCCTTATCGTATTCTCCATCTTCAAACTCCCTTGGATTGTCTTAAGGAGTCTTACCCATCTACTCGTCTTGTTTCTGAGGTTCCTCTTCGTGTGTTTAGGTGTACCGCTTATGTCCATAATTTTGGACCTAATCAGACCAAATTTACCCCTCAGGCTCAGGCATGTGTGTTTGTTGGGTATCCCCTTCACAAGCGTGGTTATAAATGTTTTCACCCACCGTCCAGGAAATACTGTCACTATAGATGCTACTTTATGTGAGGACCGACCCTACTTTCCCGTTAGCCATCTTCAGTGGGAAAGTTTGAGTGAAGAGTCTAACAACACCTTTGAATTTATCGAACCTACTCCTAGTGTCGTGTCTGACATCGATCCTCATCCCATGGTCCTACCCACAAACCAAGTTCCCTGAAAAACATATTACAGGAGGAATCACAAAAAGGAAGTTGGTTCCCCTGCTAGTCAGCCGCCGGCTCCAGTCTAAAACTCTGAACCTCCTCGAGATCAAGGTATGAAAAACCTTACTGAACCCTGTACTAATAATACGATAAGTGAGAATGACAGGTCTAATGTTGTTGTTCTTGAAAATGTGGAAGAAATGAACAATGGTGATGAGACTAAGGTCAGAATAGAAACCAGTAATAATGAAGCGGAACGGGGTCATACAGGAAAACCTGATGAGTATGATTCCTCTATTGACATTCCCATTGCTCTGAGAAAAGGTACCAGGTCTTGTACTAAACATCCTATTTGCAACTATGTTTCCTACGATAATCTCTCTCCTCAGTTCAAAGCTTTTACAGCAAGCCTTGACTCTACCATAATACCAAAAAATATATACACTGCTTTAGAGTGTCCTGAATGGAAGAATGCTGTCGTGGAAGAGATGAAAGCTCTTGAAAAGAATAGTACTTGGGACATTTGTACTCTACCCAAGTGACACAAAACTGTGGGATGCAAATGGGTGTTCTCTCTTAAATACAAAGCAGATGGTACTCTTAACAGACACAAGGCAAGGTTAGTTGCAAAGGGATTTACTCAAACCTATGGTATTGACTATTCAGAAACTTTTTCTCCAGTTGCTAAGTTGAATACTATTAAAGTTCTGCTATATGTTGCTGTGAACAAAAATTGGCCTCCATACCAGCTGGATGTTAAGAATGTCTTTTTGAATGGAGACCTTGTAGAGGAAGTCTACATGAACCCCCCGCCTGGATTTGAAGCCCATTTTGGTTAGCAGGTGTGTAAACTCCAGAAATCCCTATATGGTCTGAAACAGTCTCCCAGAGCATGGTTTGACAGATTTACTACCTTTGTTAAGTCCCAAGGATACAGTCAGGGGCACTCTGATCATACTTTATTTACAAAGGTTTCGAAGACAGGGAAGATTGCTGTTCTAATAGTTTATGTGGATGACAATTTTTTGACTGGAGATGATCAGGCAGTAATCAGTCAACTAAAGCAGAGAATTGGTGATGAATTTGAGATCAAGGATTTGGGAAATCTGAAATATTTCCTTGGAATGGAGGTGGCCAGATCTAAAGAAGGTATCTCCGTGTCTCAGAGAAAATACACCCTTGATTTGCTAACCGAGATAGGTATGATGGGATGTCGTCCTGTTGATACTCCTATTGAATTCAATTGTAAACTTGGAAACTCTGATGATTAAGTTCCAGTTGATAAAGAACAATATCAGCGCCTTGTGGGTAAATTGATTTACTTATCCCATACCCGTCCTAATATTTCCTTTGTTGTGAGTCTTGTCAGCCAGTTTATGCAAGCTCCTTATGAGAAACACATGGAAGCTGTCAACAAAATTCTGAGATACTTGAAAACAACACTTAGTAAAGGGCTGATGTTTAGAAAAACAGACAAAAAGACCATTGAAGCATATACTGACTCCGATTAGGCAGGATCTATTGTTGACCGAAAGTCTACTTCCGGTTATTGTACCTTTGGTTGTGGAAATCTTGTAACTTGGAAGAGTAAGAAGCAAAGTGTTGTGGCCAGAAGCAGCGCTGAGGCCGAATACAGAGCTATGAGTTTGGGAATATGTGAGGAAATTTGGCTTCAGAAAGTTGTCAGATCTTCATCAGGAATGTGAGACACCATTGAAGCTTTTCTGTGATAATAAAGCCGCTATTAGTATTGCTAATAACCTTGTTCAACATGATAGAACTAAACATGTTGAGATTGATCGGCATTTCATCAAAGAAAGACTTGACAGTGGGAGCATATGCATTCCGTACATCCCTTCGAGTCAACAGGTTCCTGATGTTCATACCCAGGGGCTTCTCAGACCAAACTTTGACTTTTGTGTTAGCAAGTTGGGCCTCATTGATATTTACGTCTCAACTTGAGGGGGAGTGTTGGAATTCTTTCCTTTTTTCTAGATATTTTCCTTGTTAGAATCCTAGAATAATTATGGAAAGATTATGGGAATGTTTTCCTTATTTTCCTAAATCTTTTCCCTTTTTATTCCATTGTATACTCTATTTATTCTCCCTTATACCTATTGTTTTATTCATTTAGAAAATAATAACAACAAACAATCGTGGTTTTTCTCTCGGTACTCGGATTTCCACGTAAATTGGTGTGTGTTCTTTGTCTCTCCTTTCAATACAAACCAATTAGTCTCATAACCTTGACTTACAAGGTTGTTGCCAAGGTGCAGGCCAAAAGACTCAAAAAGGTAATTCCTTGCATCATTGCCCCCTCGCAAAGCACATTTAAGAAATTAGACAAATTTTAGATGCTATTGTTGTTGCTAACGAAGCTGTCGAGGATTATCGAGCTAAGAAGAAAAAAGGTTGGATCCTTAAACTCGATATAGAAAAAGCCTTCGACGGGGTCGAATGGGACTTCATGGAGAAAATCTTGAAAAGCAAAAGGTTTGACCACAAGTAGATAGAGTGGATGATAGGCTGTGTTAAAAACCCGAGATACTTGGTTTTTATTAATGGCAGACCGAGAGGAAGAGTGCTTGCTTCAAGGGGAATCAAGCAAGGCAACAACCTATCACCTTTCCTCTTCCTATTGGTAAGGGAAGTACTCGGTGCTAGTTGAAACTCTACATCATAATGGTCTATATGAAGGTTCCGTGGTGGGCAAGGATAAGATTCATGTGCCTATCCTTCAGTTTGTGGATGATACTCTTCTTTTCTGCAATATGATGGACAACCTGAGGCAGACATTTGTCTTTTCACGACCTTAGTATTGTTCCTGTACTTTGGTCTTTTCTTTGTATTTTGGATATGATGAGGGTGCTATGGGAGTGTCAACCTAGTTGAGATGTCCGGGTGCACCTACGGAACCTTTCTCTCTATCTCTCCCTCATTTCTTGGCTTTTCTATTTTTCTCATTGTAAAGGTCTCTTGTACATTGAGATTATTAATAATAAAGAAGCTTGTCTCCTTTTCAAAAGAAAAACCTGAGGCAGACATTGGAGTTAATGGTGTTCCGGTCAAAAAGTCAACCAGGTCTACCATTGGGAGGATACCCTAAGCAAATCTCTTTTTGGCAACCAGTGATCGATAAAGTCCATGCAAAGCTAGATAAATAGATAAAGTCCATGCAAAGCTAGATAAATAGAAAAGATTCAACCGATCAAGAGAGGGAAGAGCTACCTTATGTAAGTCAATTCTCTCCAACCTCCCCACCTACTATATGTCTACTTTTCTAATGCTTGAAGGAGTCATCTCAAAACTGGAAAGAATTCTTAGGAATTTCTTTTGGGAAGGGCAGAAAGGTAGTAAAATTAATCACCTTGATAGATGGAAAACAGTCACAAGAGATTTGGTGGATGGAGATCTCGGCTTAGGAGGCTTTAAAGCAAGAAATATGGAGATCTCGGCTTAGGAGGCTTTAAAGCAAGAAATATGGCCCTTTTAGCGAAATGGGACTTGAGATACTTGGAGGAAGAAGATTCTCTATGGTGCAAAATGGTAGGAAGCATACATGGCAAAGATATTTTTAATAGGCACACTTGCTGGCAAAGAAGGAAAATGTTTGAGAAGCCCATGGGTCAGCATTTTCAGATCATGGCTGAAAATAGATGCTCTAGCAACTTTTAGATTGGGAAATAGTAGAGGGAAAGCCTTTGGGCTAGATCCATGGGGGAGTAAGATTCCTTTTAATTCTGCCTTCCCTCGATTTTTTTAAATTGTCATACTTCTCAATGGCTCGGTTGTTGATCACTGGGACTTCGACTTTTTAAAATTGCCATACTCCTCAATGGCTCGATTGCTGATCACTGGGACTTTTCATTGGCATCATGGTCAATTATTTTCCGTCATTTACTAAAAGATGAGGAAATCACAGAATTCCAATCACCTTTTCTTTTTTATAAGAAACCGATAAATTCATAGAACGAGGGCCCTCCCCAAGAAAAACTAAAGAATAAGGGCCTTCCAATTGTTGAAAATCATAGTAAGACTATAATTACAAAAGTGTTTGGTGTAATTTGTACTCCACCAAGAAGCTGTGTGTTGCAACACAGTCCAAAAAGAACCAAAAGAATTACAATTGTCTTCAAAAATTCTACCATTCCTCTCTTTCCAAATACACCACAAAAGGAAACGAGTAGCACAGCTCCACAAAATGTTTCCTTTCGGACTATAAACTCTAATATTGAGACCTTCCAGCATCCAACTATCAATCTGACTAGGAAAATCGTCAGATCAAAGATTCTAAACAAAGTGTTCCAAGCTTTCCTAGTAAAGATACAATGCAGAAATAAATGGTCCAGGGTCTCCTCTTCTTTGAAAAAAAGGCAGCACATCGAATGACTGAGCGTGGTGTGCTGGAATTTTTTTTGAAGTCTATCGTGAGTGTTAAGACTTCTATAGTCAAGCGACCATAAGAAGAATTTCACCTTTTTTGGGATTTTAGTTTATGGGAACAGCCGTGGAAGGGGATCTTTTGGTTAATTTCAGAAAAGTAGATTTCGTAGTAAAGCTGCCAAGCATTAAGATTCCATTTAAAACTATCACGATCATCTGATGGGGCCCAAAAACGAAGAGTTTCCAGAATAGTGGCCACGTTGTCAAGTTCATTATCCAGCATATTTCTTCTAAAACCCAAATTCCAAGAATGGCAAACATTACACCAGCAGTCAGCCACAAAAGAGAAGAGTATCATCTACGTATGGAAGGTGGTCCTTTTCTCATTACAGTAGTGAATAAGGCAACTAAGGGCATCTCCCACAATCGTAAAAAGGAAAGGGGCAAGCGGATCTCCCTGACGAATGCCCCTTTTAACAAAAATCTTTCCCCTAAGCTTACCATTGACAATGATCGAGAAGTTAGTCGTCAACAAGCATCAACAATTTGCCTCCCCACCACAAAAGCCATTTGGGTATCATTAGTTATATAGGGAAGGACTTTTTTAAGTCTTGTCTCAAGCACCTTAGAAATAATTTTATACAAGGAGGTAATGAGGCTTAAAGATCTGAAATCAATGACACAGACCACCTCTCTCTTTTTGGGATGAGGCAAACATAAGTTTTATTGCACCTTATGTTAATGATTCCGTTTTTTAAAAAAATTTGGAACACCCTTACTAAATCAGATTTCAGAATGTTCCATGATTTTTTATAAAACTCTCCAGTCATACCATCTGGGTCGAGGGACTTAAGACAACCCATCTCAAAAACAGCTTTCCTAATCTCTTTTTCACTAAAGGGGGCCTCAAGAGAGCTAGAAACCTGTAAGCTAAGGGCTTTCCAATTGAGACCATCACAAATGAACAGATAAGAGGTCTTTGTGCCATACAAATTTGAAAAGAAGCTAAGGATCTCATCCACAATCTCATCCACAAAATTCATTCACTTCTCAGCAAAATTGCAGATAAAAGCCCTTCGGAATCTTAGGACAGTCGGGTATGGTCTTTAAATGGCAGTGGGAAGTTCACGGTAAAGTCCCTTACTCATCACTTATCCCCCTCCTCCCCTTTGGATAAACCTCTTATTAAAGCCATTTGGAAATTCGGCAGCCCGAGAAGGGTAAATATTCTGTTTTGGATTATGATGGTGGGAAATTTGAATGTATCCTCATTTATGCAACATAAACTGCCTAACAGCTGCCTCTCCCCCTCCATTTGCCCATTGGGTCCACAGGACAAAGAAGACCCACTGTACCTATTCATTTTCTGCAAATATTTGGCTTCATGTTAGCAAAATTTGCTTAAAGAGTTCAATCTATCTTGGGTTTTTGGAGCAGATTTTAAAGACAACGTGAAGGCCTTAATAAAAGAATCCAACTTGCATAAAGAAACCACACTACTTTGGGAAAATGTTGTGAAAGCTATCTTGGCAGAAATATGGTTTGAAAGGAATCAAGGAGTCTTCCATAAATCGATGAACTGTTTTGATCGATTTGATATAGCACACAGAAATGCTTCTTCCTGGTGCACCCTCTCAAAACTTTCAGAAGCTACTCCATCCAAGATCTCAACTTAAATTGGAGAACTTTTATATTTCCACCTTAATTCTGTTGCTTTTATTTCTTTCGTTTGGTTTCTTCTCTATTATGGTACTTCTTTTTGTACCAAACTCCTCACTAGCCATGAACTAGTAAAGACTCATTATCATGACTTAGTTTTGAGTTTATTTCCCCATCTTTGTTTTTTTTCTTCTGGATATGATGAGGTAGCCAAGGGGTGTTCCAGGTGCTACTATGATCCCTATTTCTTGCTTAGCTCTTGTATATCCCTCTGTTACTAAGAGCTACTGTCTTTTTTTATCTATTAGTAAAGAAGACCCTTTTCCTTTTTAAGAAAAAAAAAATGACAAATCATACAATCTAGGAAACACAAAGGAAAGGGGTTTATGTGCCACCCAATGATCCTCCCAAAAGTACGATAGTGATCGGAATATTGTTAGGAAATAACTAGAGTGCTAAGGGCATATTAGAAATTTGCTACAGAAGTTGTTTTGGTAACATGTTATAAAGAGAGGGAGGGGGAAGGGAAAAGGCAGGCATCATTTCAATAAGTGATTTAGGGCTTAATGAAATTGTTAAGAGAGGAAAGGTCCAAGACCTCAAATACAAAGTTTATCTTGTAATTGCACTACCATTATCTCCCAGCATATTCCCCAATTGTGATATAATCGAATTGGATAGTTGAGGGGGATGAGAATTCTGGTTTTTTCCATCATTTTATAAATGCAAAAAAAAAGGAGGAATCTAATTACAGAGTTGATTGATGATCAAGGGGCAGCAACTAAGTCCTTTCGGGACATTGAAAGGCTTATTTTGGGTTTCTTTGATGTTCTTTACAAAAGAATTCCAGGAGAACGATTCATTCCATTTATCACTGATTGGCCTAGTGCTTTATTTCTTTGGCATACGAAACACTCTTCACAGTATTTTTTTATCATCTACTTCATTCCTACCCAGTATAGTTCTCCTGCTATTCTCTTATAGGTGCGTAGGAACACTGAATGTCCTCTGAACACAGAGTCATGATAGGTATGGAGGATTGTAGGAATCAGTGTAGAGTTCTTTGAGATTACTAGTCGGTCTTCATATCTCAGCACTCCTTGTTTGATGGAGTACTTCTGCTCCCTTGTTTCTTTCCCCTTTTCTAACATGGCTATAATTTTCTTCAAGTCCTCATCCTCTTCCACTTCTTTTTTGATGACTTGCAAGTCTATCGGAGCTTGGGTTGTCAATGTGTTTAAGTGAATGGTGGTTGGCATTCGAGATAAAGCATCTGCTGCTTTATTTTCCAAGCCAGGTTTATATATCACTTCGAATGAATAGCCTAGGAGTTTAGCTATCCATTTTTGATATTCCGGTTGAATCATCCTTTGTTCTAATAGAAACTTTAGGGACTGTTGATCTGTCTTCACTAGGAATTTTTTGCCCAATAAGTATGGTCTCCATCTTTGTACTGCTAATACTACTGCCATTAGCACTCTTTCGTATACTGGTTTAGCTCGGTCTCTAGTTGATAGTGTATGGCTGAAATAAGCGATGGGTCGTTTGGATTGGGTTAGTACAGTCCCTATTCCAAACCCTGATGCATCTGTTTCTATCTCTAAAGGAGCATTAAAGTCGGGTAATGCTAGCACAGGGAGTGTCATCATTGCTTTCTGTAGTTCTAGAAAGGCTTCTTATGCTTCTTCTCCCCATTTAAATCCTCCTTTCTTCGGTAGTTAGGTTAGGGGTGCTGCTATGGATCCATAATTTTGTACAAACTTTCTGTAGTAGCCGGTCAAACCCAAAAATCCTCTTACTTGCCGAATGTTGATGGGAATTGGCCATTCTTTTATAGCTCGTATTTTTTCTGGATCCACCTCCACTCCTTGGCTTGAAATGATATGGCCTAAATAATCAACTCTTTCTTGGGCAAAACTGCATTTCTTTCGATTAGCATACAGCTCATTCTTTCGAAGTACTTGTAGAGCTAAGCAAATGTGTTGAAGAGGAGTCTTGAAATCCTTGCTGTAGATTAGGATATCGTCGAAGAATACTAACACAAATTTCCTTAGATATGGTTTGAATCTGGAATTCATTAATGATTGGAAAGTTGATGGCGCGTTGGTTAATCCGAAAGGCATCACCATAAATTCATAATGGCCTTCATGAGTGCGAAAGGCTGTTTTCTTGATATCTTCTTCGTGCATACGAATCTGATGGTATCCTGCCTTGAGATCTATTTTTGAGAACCATGATGCTCCGTTCAGTTCGTCAAACAATTTCTCAATGACTGGAATTGGGAATTTTTCGGGTATGGTAACGTTGTTTAGCGCTCTATAGTCTACACAAAAGCGCCAGCTCCCGTCCTTTTTCCTTACTAAGAGCACTGGGCTGGAGTACGGGCTGTTGCTAGGTCGTATTATCCCAGACGTTAGCATTTCATCCACTAGTTTTTCTATCTCTGCCTTCTGTTGGTAAGCATAGCGGTAGGGTCTGACATTGACTGGTTCAGTGCCTTCTTTTTGGTGTATATGATGTTCAATGTTTCTTCTTGGGGGTAACTTCTCGGGCCACAGGAATACATCTTCGTAATCTTTTAGAACTTTAGTTATTGCTTCTTCCTCAACCATTGTTTCTTTCAGGTCATCTTCCTCTTCACTTAATATTTTCCCTTCCATTGCGCGGCATTCAATCAAGAATCCTTGATCGGAATCATCCCACGTCTTCATCATTTTCTTTAGGCTAACTCTTGCCTTTGTTAAGCTGGGGTCCCCCTTGATGGTTATTTTTTTGCCTTGATGCACGAACGTCATGGTTAAGCTTTTCCAATCTACTTCAGTGATGCCGAGAGAGTATAGTCATTGCATCCCCAAGACGACCTCTACTCCACCTAACTCCAATGGTAAGAAGTTAGCCACCAGTTGCCATCTACCTATCTTCACCTCGACTGCTTCGCAGATGCCTTTGCCTTTAACGGCTGTGCCCGACCCCAAGATGATCCCATAGTGGGAGGTGTCCTTGGTTGCTAATTGTAATTCTTCAACCACTCGGGTAGATATGAAATTATGGGTAGCTCCACAATCGATTAGGATTACCACCTCCATCTCTTTGATGCTTCCTTTGATCTTCATAGTGCCTGGGTTAGATAATCCTACGACCGAGTTGATGGACAACTCTATAACGGCTTGTTCTGTTTCGATCACTTCCACCATGTTCAGTTCTTTATTAACGTCTTCCATTTCTTCCATGATCTCCCATTCCTCGTTATCAGCTTGGACCACAAACATCCTGAGTTCTCTTTGTTCCTTTGTTTTGCATTTGTGACGGTAAAAAAATTCTTCATTGCACCGGAAGCATAGACCTTTCTCTTTTCTAGCCTGGAATTCTGCATCGTTGAGTCTCTTGGATGCCCTTCTTTCTTTGGTTCCCCTGTCGTCGTTTCTTTCAATGTAATGGTCCTCATAGGCCAAGTGGTGTGCTTGTTCTCATTAGTGCTTACTCCTCCTCCAGCTTTGGACTTAAGAAGCTTGACATAGTGGGAGTTACTCCCTGTATTTCCTTGGAGATTGGCTTCTGCACGAATGATTTCTCTGTTTTCCACCAGTTGTGCAAGTTGCATCATTTGGGCTAGATCAGTTGGCCGGCCAATTTCGACTTCTGTTTTATCCATGGTAGTAATCCATTCAAGAAAGTCTGCTCTACTACTTGATCTGAAAGGTTAGATAAGGGTGCCATGAGTTTGTCGAATAAATTTCTGTATTCTTCGACAAAAGTTTCTTGCCTGATTCTTAAGAACTGACCACATATAGATCCTTCTCGAGCTGATCGAAATTGTACCAGTAATCTTTCTTTCAGATTCGTCCATCCTGTGAATTTGTCTCGTTCTTCTTGGGCCCTGTACCAATTAAGTGCTGGTCTGTCGAAGCTGATTGTCGCTACTGTCATTTTTTCAAAATCGGTTAGTTTGTGAATTTGGAAGCACCTATCGGCACGGAACAACCAAGAATCTGGGTCTTCTCCATTAAACACGGACATTTCTACCTTCTTGAATTTACTTCGATTGTTGCTCTTCTCACTTTCTTCTTCATTGGAACTTGGTTCTCCATGGTTTTCGATCATCTTCGCTTTCATCTTGCTAACGGTCCTCTCTGTTTCTGGTGTTGCCGACGAGGGATCCTTCATCATGCTCTCAATATATTTCAAAATCTTCTGCGTCTGTTGTGTGTTTAATTCGTTCTGTACATCGATTCTTTCCATGTGTTTTGTCATCTTGACTTCGAGTTCTGGCAACCGTTGTAATCCCATCTTAATATTGGCGATTTCTTGCTCCAAGGTTTCGAATCTGTCTTCAATTTGTTTCATCATCGTTTACTTGCTTGCCCAGGATGGTCACTGCTCTGATACCAATATGATGGAAACCGTATGTATTAAAGAGTAGCCTTTATTGATAGAATCTAGTCATCATCTTACACATATGAATTCTATTCTTTTGAACCTTATCTCTCAAAGATGTCAGAAGTCTGCCTCTCTGTATTTACTACAAAACTCTCATGACTTCTTCTTTCTTAGCTTCTTCCCTTTTATTACCGTAGCATTAATGGTTTTAACTAACTTTCAAACTTCCTGTTTAAATGTAAACAGTTTAACAGTCTAACTATTTTATTTAGCAATTCTAACTATCTATTTTAGTTAGCATTTAAACTACTAACTAACTTTCTTTCTTCTACTATATTGGTATATTATGGGAGGTCTATCAAAGGGACAGAAAATGAAGAAGTGTATTAAGAGATCACTGTTTTCCAAGCAAAGGGGGCACACTGAAGGCAGTAAACATGTATTGGGAAGCTTCCTTTGCTTAGTTTCGAAACAGTGAAGAGAACCCACTGCCATAATCCAAACCAAGACATTTATTCTCCTTGGACTGCTGGTTTTCCAAAGTGCTTTAAAGTAATCTTTTTCCAAAGGTGAAGAGGGAGAAAGGTGCTTTGAAAGGGACTTAACTGAAAAATGGCCTAAGGATTCTAATGACCAAACTCTTCTAGCATTCAGACCATCACTTTCCGCAAGCCCATCACTGATTTCTAACTCTCTCAAAAGCCTTTCCTCTTTCTGCTTTACATCAATCAAGAGTAGCATGCCAATTTTTACAGCAAGTTTCACTTTATGAAGCTGCTCATGAAGAATGAAACCAGCCCACCCAATGCGTGGGGGGCGCTTTTCAAGACTTCCTCAATGACCTTGTTGCACTCTTTTATCAACAACCAACTATTGCAAAATCTGAATGGGGATGACCCATAATATTGCACCTGCCTCTAATAATAAAGGAAAGTGATCGGAGAAGATTTTTGCTTTACGGGTCACTCTTGAGTTTTCAAATTCATCATCTCATATACTGTTAAAAGAAAATTTGTCCAACAAAGATCTTGCAGCAGTGCCACCCTCTCTTGACCAAGTAAATTTTCCATTTTGAAGGGGAATTTCCATTAGATTGGCAGAATCTATAAAGGCATTAAACTGTCTCAACCCTCTTGTGCTTCTGCCAACTGGAAACCTCTCATAAACCCATCTAGTGATGTCAAAATCTCCTCCCAAACACCAAGCCTCTTCTCCGCTTTCTGTAATAGTTAATAATTCTGGCCAAACAAGTTTCCTCTCTCTATAACCACACGGACCATAAACATTGGTAACCCAACAACACTTATTGCACAAAGTTACTTTTATTGAGAGGGAATAACGTCCTCTTATGGTTTCCACCACTGTGATTTGAATAACGTCCTCTTATGGTTTCCACCACTGTGATTTTACTTTTATCCCATAAAGTAAGAATGCCTCCGGTTGCGCCATAAGATTCCACTGATTCCCATCCTATATCCATAGAACTCCAAATTGTTTTAATGAAATTTACTTCCAGAATTTCCATTTTTGATTCTTGGATTAGAACCACGTCCGGGTGATGATTTTTTATAAACTTCTTAAGAGAAGAACGTACAGGTGATGATTTTCTATAAACTTCTTAAGAGCGGAACGTTTATTTGGATTTTTTAGGCCTCTTGTGTTCCAAGAGATGATCTTCATGGGTGAAAATTTTATGCATATGAATTACAGACTTACTCAAACCAACATCACTTCACAGTCTTTAATAATTGGCAACAATTCCTTTGAAATTTCTGCTGATTTGATTGGGGAGGAGCAAGGGAAATTACTAAAAACATCACCTTCCACTTCGAAAAGGGAAATTAGATCCACTGCTTCAATTTCAACATTTGCATTATCATCTTGAATGTGAGTTAAACCCGGAGAGTCTTCACTGCTTACACTATAAGAGGAGATAATTTCAATATTTGATAGCTTTTGCACCGACTCGACAGAATGGCATGGAGATCCTCGTAATAAAGTGACTTTAGTGTTAGGATCAGTGAAGCTTGAGTAATTAAACGAGCAGCAGCGGGGCGGGGAGAGACAGACCTGATATTATCTGAAACTGATTGTATTTTGGGGGTACAAATTTCCAAAAAATCTGGATTTTCTTCTGATAAGGAGGTCTTACTTGGCAGATTCTTTTTAAAATCTTTTTCCAGATCTTGGAAGGAGCATGCTGCAATAGCTTCAGACTTTAGTAAAGCTGTTCAAGCATTATCAAATGAAGTGTGCTTTCTAATAAATTGTTTCAACGGTACTTTTGGGGCAGTTTTAATCTTCTTTCCTTTGCTTGAACTGAAATTATTTGGGGTTCCTTCAGTAGTGGAAGAAAAGGCAGCTCCAACTGTATCATTAATTTTGTTGGAGGGATATTTGGGAATCTGATATGAGCTGGCAATATGGGCCAAATTATTAGAGGCAGAAGAGATCTTTTCTTTTCCTGACTCCATATTTCTGTTTTTTGAAAACAGTGGGGCCCGCCAACTTAAAACAACAGTTGTCTGTATTGGACTTGGTGAGATTAATTAGGTGTGGCTGTTCCAATAACAGCTCCATTAATGCTGCATCTGCACACCTAAACGTCTCCCTCTCCTTTTCCGGCGCCGGCAACTGATCGGATAAAATCTGCAAGGCTTCAAATGGGTTTCTTGCTAAAGATAGTGCTTCGAAGGTGGATTTAGGAACCTTTTGGACTGGTGGGAATCCTGTGAGATCTTCCTCTTCATCAAATAACACTGTTCTAATGCGAAAAAGATCGATTGAATTTTTAAAATCCTCAACCTCTAATTTTTTTCTTTTTATGAACTTTGGCGGATCCATCTGTTGAATATCCCCAAAATGCAGAAAAATATTACCTCTTCTTGGGTCTTTTATTTCTATTGTTGAGGGTATGAAGCCACATAAATTCTTTTTTACTTTAATTTTTGCTGCTCTACAATTAAGGAGATTGATAGTCTCTGAAGCAATGGATTCAAGCCCCCCAAAGTGATCTCCTATGACCTCAAAAGTTCTTCTACTCCAATAATCTAGAGGAAGATTATAAATTTTTAGCCAACCTCCAAATCCTTTTGTGACTATTGGTCTGCTGTGTTTAATTTTATTCCATTTTTCAAACTTGAGGTGGAAAGATCCCAACGACTGCCACACCCCTTCTCCCCTTATGTGATCCTTGATTGAACCTTGATCTAGACTAATTAGAGCATTTTCTTCAAACAAAGGGTTTAATATAACCTTAACTTGTAGTTCTGTCTCCAACGTTTTGCGAATGCTTCTCCAATCATCGAAAACAAAAAGCTTAGTCACGATCCACAGTTGTTCGAAATTAGTAGAAACTACCTCCGAACTTTTTATGACCTAATGCTTCTGTATTTCTACCTTTGGTTTGCTGGAGGAGTAGGGAAGCCCAGTCTCTTGCGAACTTTCCTGTTGTCTTTGAACTTGCTTAACTTTCAAAAGCTCCAACTTTTCATTTAAATCATTGGAATGGCTGAGCTTGACCTTTGCTGCATAACTTTGCTTTTCAAGCTTCCTCAGAAATGAGCTCTTGTATGAATTACTCGCAAACCATTTGATGTAGTCCATTTTTTCAATGAACTTACCTATCATATTCCGAAATGATAACCAGCCTTGTTTCCTTTCTCCTGAGCATACCCGTAAATAGAAATGCCCTCCGACAAGCGGCCAGTGATCACAACTAAGAATCCATCCTGATTTTATTTGGAACTTCCGAATCTTCAACCTTCCTCTGTCTGTGGCACCAAATTTGTTAAAGTAGCTATCCATTGGTGATCTTAATAGTTCCGAAAAAGCAGACAGAATCCAACGAAGTTGGGATAAGATTCTTTTGGCTTCCACATCTTCAATGTGACAACTACCTTCTTCTTTCCAAATGCAATAGTGTGACTGATTTATCTTGCAGCTGACAACTTCCATCCTTAATCTAGCTTCTGGTCGGAAAATTCAAGAGAATGGCCGGCAGACAAGAAATGGGGAGGAGAGAGGAGAGAGGAGAGAGGAGAGAAGGGAGAGAGAGAACTTACCTTTTTTTAATTAGTGTCCCATTAGTATTTTAGGTTTATTTAGTTATCAATAAGCTGTATGTTAATGGGCATTATGAAGGTTTTGTGGCTGGAAAGGAGAAGATCCACATCCCCATCCTCCAATACGTTGATGATACACTCCTATTTTGCAAGTATGATGAGGATCTGCTTCTCAAGTTGGAGGAGGCCATTAGATTGTTTGAATGGAGTTCAGGGCAGAAAATTAATCGGAATAAATCAGCTCTCAGTGGAGTTAATGTGGATGATGAAGATCTGTCTCAAATGGCCAGAAAATTAGGGTGTAAGGCGGGAAAGCTTCCATTTTTGTACTTAGGACTTCCCTTGGTAGGTTATCCGAGGCAAAAGTTATTCTGGCAACCAGTGATTGACCGGGTTCATAAAAAACTGGATAGATTGAAAAGGTTTAATATCTCAAGAGGAAGGCAAACTGTATGTAAGTCAGTTTTGGCCAACCTTCCCACTTATTATTTGTCTCTCTTTGCCATCCCTGACAATGTGACTTCTTCCTTGAATGAGAAACTTCTTCTGGGAAGGGCAATCCAGAAGTAAAATAAATCATCTGGTGAATTGGAAAAAGGTTACACTTTCTCAGCTTGATGGGGGCCTTGGCTTAGGAGGCATAAAAGTTCAAAACACAGCTCTACTTGCTAAAGAGCCTTTGATTGGCACACGGTGGGTAAATCCAGTAATAGTTTGAAGAGTCATTGGGTTAGTATTTCAAGAGCTTGGAGGAAGGTGGAAGCTTTGGCTTTGTTAAGCTTGGTAATGGAAGAAGAATTGCTTTTTGGAAAGACTTATGGATCGGTGACATCCCCCTCAATCTTCAATTCCCTTAGTTCTTAAAAATTGCATTGCTGCCTAGTGATTTAGTTGCTGCTCATTGGGACAATTCCTCTATGTCTTGGTCAATTGTGTTTCGAAGACTGTTAAAAGAAGACGAAATCCCAGATTTTCAATCTCTATTATTATTTATACCTACTCTCTTCTAAGAGGGTGCTAAATTCAGATGATAGAAAATATTGGTCAATTGATACATCAGGCAGATTTTGAGTTAAGTCTCTTTCAGTTCATCTTTCTCCATCATCCACGTTGGACAAAGGTACATTCAAAGCTCTCTCAAAATACAGCAACCCACAGAGAGTTAATATCTTGATCTGGATTATGGCTTTTGGCCTTCTACATTGCTCCTCAATTATGCAAAGAAAGATCCCCAGCAGTTGTCTTTTGCCCTCAGTGTGCCCGTTTTGTATGAAGGACAGTGAGGACCTGCTGCATCTCTTTTTTATCTGTCCTTATTCAGCCAATTGCTGCGGGAATATGCTCTTTCTTTTCAATGTGGCATGCGCTTTTGATGGATCATTAAGCTCGAAAGTTTTTCAACTGCTTAGGCGCCCGTTACTGTCAAAGGGACCGCAAATAAATTGGGAAAATATGTCGAAAGCAATGCTTGTGGAACTCTGGTTTGAACGTAATCAACGAATCTTTCATAACAAGGCAAGGGGCTGGTTTGAAACTTCGGACACTGCAAAAAGAAATGCAGTAGCTTGGTGTTCTTTGAACAAGGAATATAATGAGTATTCCATTCAAGATTTATGGTTAAACCGGGCCGCTTTCATCTCTCAACCCATTTAATGTGTGCTGATCTCTCTGCCTTCTATCAGAAGTTCAAGATACGCAAGCTTGTTGAATTTTGAGTAGAAGACCTCCTATTTCTACTTCTTTTGTTCTTTTTAGGAGATATTATTTTTTGTCTTGTTTTGGAACTGTTTATCACTTGTCGCTCTTTACTTTTTGTTTTTGTTCTTTGCCCTTTTTTGTTCTGGTTCAGAAGGAGTTTATATGTTTTTGGATGTATTATTGGATATGATGATGGTGCTAAGGAGGTGTCAACCTAATTGAGATGTACGAGTGCGCCTCTTGATCCTCCTTTAAAAGTTTCTTTATTTTTTTCATTGTATAATTCTTTTGTACTTTGAGTTTTAATTTAATAAAGAAGATTGTCTCCAACAAAAAAAAAAAAAACTCTCTTTTCTTTGCACCTTGCATTTAAGCCCCATAAGACTATTACCGCTTTAATGAGTATCGTGCTTTAAAGAACACTACCCAAGTTTAGCTTATTTGGGGTGTAGTGTCCTTCCCAAAAACTCCATCTGTACCCTTGGACTTGAATGTTTGAAGCTTGGAACTCTTGCCTTCTAGAACACACCTTCAGAGGACACTGACTACTAGAGATCATTCACTCAAGAAGGTCACTAGGACATTCACCACTCAAAGGGTTCGTAAGGCACAAAGTAGATCTGATAGGATCTAATGAGAACACATTTTTCTAATAAACCAATTTCATTAAAAAAAAATGAAAGAATACACATAAGAAAAGGGTCAACCCAAGCAAAATAGCACTTATAGAACAATTGAAAAAAGGGCAAATATCAATTTATACACATGAACTTTAAGGTTGTATCAATTTAAACCATAAGCTAATAATAATTGTATCAATTTAAACCCTGAACTTTGTGGGTTGTATCAATTTAAACCCTAAACAAATAGTTTTGCCAATTTAAACTTTAAACTTTCATAAAAGCATCAATTTAAACCCTCAATTTTCAGAAGTGTGTCCAATTAAAACATAATGGAGGGTTTAAATTGATATATTTATATAAGTTCAGGGTCTAAATTGATACACTTGTAAAGGTTTATGGTTTAAATTGATACAACTACCAAAGTTCAGGGTTTAGATTGATTCAATTATTAATTTAAGGTTTAAATTGATACAAATGCCAAAGTTAATAGGTATAAACTGAAATTTTTCCTTAAAGGAATATTCAAGTCGAACCCCAAATGCCAAAGGAAACATAAAATCCAAGAAAGGTCAAACATCACTAGCTCCTTATCACACCCTCTAAACACATTTTGAGAACATTGAGATATGGCTGAGTGATTAAGTAATTAAGATTCTTGCCTAATCATATATATATATGTTTCTCAAATAATAATTATATGGAATAACAAAGACGGATGTAGCGTTTAGAAGAAAAAGTAGAGGGTAAAATGCAAGTAGAAGCATAATCGAAGTACCTTTACGACCCACTTTATACTTTCCAGGTGCAAAAATGTAGAATTTTTCCTCGCCTGCAACGTGCACTTGATTATATAAATAAACCAACCAAACAAAAACTGAAGATACTTCAAAAACTTGTTTCATTACACTATAAAGAAGGGGAAAAATCAATTTTTCAGCAGCAGAAGTAATCAGAAAATCACGAAGAAGAAATGGACCTGAAAGAGGATCGACGGGGAAGAAACCCCAAACCATATTTTATAAAAACGGGCTTCTAATGTTTAACAATTGATGAGCAACAATTCAATGGAAGCAAGGGTAGAGGCTTAAGAGGAGAGCAGAAAAGCAGAGAGGAAGAAATACAAAATGATCAGTTAAAAACCTGGTCGGTCTTTTCTGCGGTTGTGAACCGGTTTTTATAGAGAGTGAAATGGAAGGGGCCGAGGGGTTGTGAATTTGGTTGTCCTCACTATTGTGATGTATTTGAGACACAAATCCAATCAAGTTCGGGTAATCTGAAAACATGATTGTGAGAATGGCAAAAGAATAGAGTACATTTTGAAAAATAGCAAATATAAAAAGTAATTTAAATTTTAGTAAAATCGCATAAGATAGATATTTTTTTATAATTTTTCAACCGGTTTTACCCTATGATAGACTGAATGTCATTTTTGTTAGTTACAATGTATTTGTAAACCGTAAAACAATAGAATATAATGTAGAATTACTATTATAGTGTATTTGCATATTATTCAATTTTATAGTAATATTAAATAAATATTTATTTTATCTATTGACCTCATTTTACGAAATTATGCTAGACTCATGACTTAAATTGATAACAAATTATCGTTTAAAATAATAGCTTTTACCTAAAATTATGCATTTTATATAATAACAATTTCATATAAATAGTGTATATTTCCTATAATTATGCATATAGCAATTATTCAATAAGCAGATTGACCATATTATTATATATAATAAGACATATTTAATTCACACTAATTAATTCACACCATTAAATCATTAATAATGTTATTGTTTTAGGTTTCGTTGGAAGATTCCAAAATTTGAATTTAAAATAATATCTTTTACCTAAAATTATGCATTTTATATAACAACAAATTCATATAATTAGTGTATCTTCCCTATCTTAAGCATTATTTTATGAAATAAATGTTAACATAACGGCAATGCAATCCTTTTATGGGAATAAGATGATAAAATTTTCATTAAACTAGTGAAACACATCTTAAATCCATCGAGAATATGGGAATAAAATCATTTTATGTAATTATCATTAAATGAGGTATATTTTCTATAGATATTATTTACTATCCTTTAAAAATTGATTTTAAATTTTGATTTAAAACCACAAAAACACTAAAAAATATTATTCACATGACAATATCCCAAAAAGCCGTGAGAATGATATGTTTTTTATTTGAAATTATTTAATTGTATCAATTTCCCTACATAATTTTTTAATCCGACTTTTATTTTGGGGTACAAAAGTATTCGAATGAATTTGTTTTCAGTTTTGGAATTCTTTCACGACAGCTGTCCACTTTATTATTCACATTTATCGTACGCGTGTTTTGGAATTTCTTTACCTTTATCGTATACAGTTTCTTATAATGGCAATGCAACGTGTGAAGACTTTTTGTTATGGTAGATGGATCCAAATTTCATTGCATGGTGATATTGGAAGAAACAATTGCGTAAAAAAGAAGAACAAATCTGATTAAAGTTGAGAAGAAGAAGAGCAACTAACCTACTTTAATGGCGATATTCGAAGAGGAAGAACGAATAATGCAAAAGTACCACAGGAGAAGAAAAAGAACAAGGGAGATAAGTAACTACTGTTGCTCGGATAAACGAGAGAATGTGAGAAGAAGCGGCGGAGAGTTCTTCGTAAGGTTGAGGCTATGACATAGAAGATGGGAGTGCCACAATCGGGAGGAGAGTTACTGGCAATGAAATTGGTGTTTAGAAGAAAGTAGAAACCTGCTGAGATGAGTGCTTATACTGACGAGACGAATTCCAAGGGAGTAACCTTAGAGTTTTGAATTAAGAAGGAAGCAACCTGCCAAATTCCAAGGAAGAAAATGATTACCTGCAGAAGTTTAAATTCTGAAGGTATGAGGTGGAGCTTCACAATAATTGTATGTTTTATGATTTTAGTTATTTGGAGGGAATTTTTTTTTTTTGTAGCATTTGTTTTTCAATTACAGTGTAACAGGAGTTTATGTTAGTGGGGCAAACAATTTCTATTTTTTAGTTTGGATAGAGGCAATTGAGGGATTTATTTATTTATTTATTTTTATATTTTCTATCTTTTGCTATTCTAACAATTTAAAATTATTTTTGCTATTTTCCCAAAGTAAAACATATAATTTGTCATTCTTCTTGAGAGCCCTTTTTTAATTAATCTAAATATTTTAATGTTATATAAAAGTATAAAACAAGTGATTAGGAGTGTAAATATGCAAAATGAACTAAAAAATTTACAAAAATGAAGTAAAATATTACATATAGAATATTAAATATTTTTAAAAGTTTTTGTCATTTAAAGCTAATTTAAATACAGAAAAATTGTTTTAAATATATAAGTGTGAAGAATATTTACAAATATATAGTGATAATCCATGATTTCCAACGATAATGTGTTTTTAGTTAAAGGTTCATTGTCATATTAAATTAATATAATCCCCAAAACTTCTTCCTATCAAGGTCTACAACACCGATATGAATAATCACTATAAAAGACCATCTCCTCCAGACCTAGGATGGGATGATTTGCGACCAGATTTCTGATCCTTTGACGGAAATAACATTGAAACTTGGAACATAGACGGATGTTCTGAGGGACAGATGATGATCATCTTCCAAGAAATGTTTGTCGCAGCGACAAGCTACCTTAGGAGAATGAATCAGAAGGAGATTGTTGACGCACTAACCGCAGGGTTCACAGGAAACCTCCGAAGTTGGTGGCACAATCATCAAACCAACGAAAACAGAGAAGCCATTAAAGAAGCTGTTATTGAAAAAACAGAACAAGGGCCTAATGACGACATTGTTACAATCCAGCCAAATTCAGTCAACACCTTGGTGTATACGGCTATCAAACACTTTATAGGACGAACTACCCTATACAGTGACCAATCAACAGAAGCTCTATTAGGAATGAAATGCCCTAGGATGAGCGACTTCAAATGGTATAAAGACACATTCATGTCACGTCTTTATAACCTAACGACATGCAAAGACGTAATCTGGAAGCATAAATACGTTGAAGGATTACCAAGGTATGTCCGTGAAAAATTCTACTCCACCATGGTTATAAACAATGGAGGATCAGAAATTGATTGGGAAAACATCTCTTATGGGGATATTAATTCCACGATACAAAGGCATGCCTTGAAATCTGTCAACAGCAAAAGCATGCTACAAAAGTTGCCAAAGATTCTGATTACCGCAAAGAATTGGGATCTTTCTGTAAGCAGTGCGGATTAGATAGTACTCCTCCATCCATGAAGAAATCTCGTTCGAAGAAATTCTTACGAAAGAGATACCCGAATGATTCACTCAAACATGGTAGTAGAAAAAGAAAATACCATGGCAAAGGAAGAAACAAACGAAAGTTTTCCAAAGAAAGCACCACTTGTTTCAGATGCATAAGAAGGGTCACTACGCAAATCGATGCCCTATCTTCAAAAAGATCAATAAAATGAAGATTGATGAAAATGAGAAGCAATCTCTGTTAAGTATTATCAAAGCTGAACAGCTCTCTTCAGACGAAGAATATTCAAGTTCAGATCAAGAAGAAGATTTACTCAATGCTATCATTGAAGAATCTTCTGAGAAATCTTCCATGTCCAACAACGAGTCAGACAACGAAGAACCAATACCTTGTTCGGGTTGCATTAATGTTCTCACCAGCACCCAGAAAGGTCTTTTAGATATCATCGAAGAAATACACGACGATGATATTAGAAGAAAATTACTTCTGAAATTACGGGAAGATCTTGAAGCTCCTGCTCAAAAGTTCAAAGATCAGATGAATTTCAGTTTTCAATCGGTATTAAATCAATTAGCAAGCGATCAAGCTGTTCCTGTCAAGATTCCTGACCTCCAATATGAGATCAAAATCCTAAAAAGGGAAGTACAGGAAAATAGGCAACAAATATCTTATATTGAAAATGCTGTCGGAGCAATTCAAGAGCAGATAAGTTCAAGAGATAGTGCTGATCATGCCAAAACTTCCAACAGCGGCATCAACGTTATCAGCAAAATCTTTAATCAAAAGTGGCTGACGAAAGTCATCCTAAATTTTGCTATTCTCACAGTTATCTAAAAAATATTTGAATCAAGTCCAATGGTCTTGTGGTATCCCAACCAAAGATCAAGTTGTTTCAAACGAGGATTAGGTTTCTTGGCTATGACATTAATCAAGGAATCATCAAACCAATTCAACGATCTCTGGATTTCATAAACAAATTTCCAGATGTGCTACAAGACAAAACGCAGCTACAACGTTTTTTTCTGAATCGAATCAAAGGCGAAACGAAGAAGCCTATTCAAATTGAAGACCTTAACCATGAAGTAAAGGTTATGAAAATGGAAGTTGTAGACAACAGGCAACGCCTCACCCTCCTCGAAGAAGCCTTCCAAGAATTCCGAGAAGCCTCAAACCTAAAGGAAGTTCCGGGAACCTCCTCTTCCAATCCTGAAAGGCAAATGGCAGGAAAAGCGCTGATGATTGAAGAACCAAACGAAGCCGGAGTTAAAACAAAAATTATTAGATAATTCATAGTACGTATGATTAATAAAAAAAATGGTTATGAGAATTTCAACCATTCCCAAATCATTATATTTCATAATATTTTGATTTCAAATATTACATCATATCCTTAATGGCAAGCATAAATTAAGCATTTCGTATTATTTATATTTCAAGTCATTTAAAGAAAATTATCAAATAATACATAGTACATATGGTTAATAATAATTTAAAAATAAAGTTTTATCATCACTAAAATCGTGCTAATTATGATTATACACTTATTTTGCTTGATTTTTACTAAAAACATAATTTATTGTGCCTCTTGTATCGAATAACTATTTTTCACATTGTGTTTTTTAATTACGTTAATATTCATATTTATTTTAATTAGACGTTTTATTTTGTATGTGACGTTTTATTTCCAATCATCCTTGTTATGCATGTCTAATCAAGAAGTATAATATGTGTGTTATATCTCTTTATGTAGGATAATACGTGTTTTACTGTGTATTTGCATGATACAAATAATGAGACCAAATATCATACCATACAGTGTATTTGCAAACTTTTGAAAAATATTAACTAATTTAAAATATTTTCGAGATTGACAAGATTTTCTCAATATCTCTTAAATATATGCCTATAATTCATAACAAATTTTTGGGTTTTGATTGATTTTTGTTTAAAAATAATAATTTATTGTGTCTCTTTTATTAAAACACTGTATTTTGCAAACAACATTCAAATTTGGTAAATCTTAACTAAATTTGCTATTTTGTTGCTAGATTTATGCTAATGGCAAAATATATACAATATTTTCAATTTTGTTATATTTTAAACAATTTATTAAATAATACATCATATATAAATTTTAATAAAAATTTGAATTTAAATTTGAATATATATTTTTAATAACAATTTGAATTTAAATTTTAGGATTTAATTATGTCTCAATGACATTTTTGCAATTATTTGAATCTTCTTCTTTTAGGTTTTATTAGAGAAAAGAAAAGAAAGAGATTGAGAGAGGGGCAACCGACAAGAAACAAACACAATGTGAGAGAAATTTTTTTTTATTGCAAACAAGAGAGGAGCTCAAATGAATCTCGAATGTATAAAGAACTCATCGATTTGAGTGGACGAACTCACCGATGCGTATCTTGCTAAGATGTATATAAGTTTTGAATTCTATGGTATAATTTCATGATTTCATCTTTATTATAATATCAACAATGTTCCCCTTTTCAACTTGAAGCTTTCGGCTATGGCTGTTCCACTGGTGTAGAGCCAAACTCTTGGATTGAATGTGTCTCAATTTTGCAATTACCAATTTCAAATGAATTGCATCTTTTGGACGTTGAAATAGATTTTAAATTTTGCAGGCATGAGGTGGAGCTCCCATTAATTGCAACTTTTCTAATCTTTATGTTTTTGCGGGAAATTTTTTTATGTAGCATATTTTATTTCAATTACAATGTATTTGGGGTTTAGGTGAATAATTGTACTTTTTATATTGGATATAGGCATTTGAGATATTGTTTTATTTATTTATTTTTTTAATTTTTATGTTTTGCTATTATAACAATTTAAAATTATTTTTGCTATTTTCCCAAAGTAAAACTCATAATTTATTATTCTTCTTGACAACCCTAAACTTTTATAAGTATTTATGAATATTTTTTTTTACAATTAAAAACACCTATTTAAATACTTCCAAAGTCAATTTAAAAATAATTTCACACGTACTTGTTTGTCAATTAATTGAGCTAAGCACATTTTCAATATGATATTCAAAACTTTATTTGGTTGGATGGTTTATTATGTTAGATGGTAACTTTTGAGTAAATGTTTATAAACAACCATTTTTATGTCTTTTATTTATATATAATAAAATAGGAAAATTATTATAAATGGTAAATTTCTTTAAAATATTTTTAAAATATAGCAAAATTTAGAATATGTGATAATAGATACATATAGACATTGATTGATTTGTATCCATGTCTATCAAATATTTTGGTTCATTTTCAAAATGTATACAAATAAATATAAAAAACAAATATAGTAGTTCAGTTGATAATAAACTCAAGTCACTTTTTATTAAGATATATATTATGAATTATAAGCTTGTAATCACACGATTGAGCTTTTCTTGTGAATTTATTTTGGGTTAAGACCGTCTCTTTTCACTTTTCATAATTACTCTATGATAATTTGTATTCCTACAAGTTATCATAAGCCTATACTATCATGAATAAACTTCTTGTGTTATGCCATCATGCTGATTCCTCAATCACCGTCAAAATTATCATTCGCATCTTCATCTAAAAATCATTTTGAAAAATAAATATGAGTACAAAAATACTCCATAAGCAACTTCCACGTCAAGTTTGTAATACAATTTTTTGAAAAATAAAAACATATTGAGATATAAAAGTTCAATTAGCAAAACAACTGTTCAATTTCATAGTTTTTTTTCCCAATTAAAATGTATTAGTACTTTTAAAAAACCTTCATATCAGTTAATGCTTTCAATCAAAGAGAATAAGAAAGATGTAAAATGGTCACCTGTCGGTAACAATAACAAAAATTTGGATAAGACCGACAATAACAGCAAAAATTATCAATTAACAACGGACCAAAAGCAGTAAAATTTTTTATTACGACCAACCATAAAAAAAATACTTAAATGTGAGGTCATGTCAGGACAACAAATACATGAATCTTCGTTTCGAAGAATGTCAAACCAAAAACTATGACTTCTCACAAATAGTTTTTAATCAAAACAAAAATTGTTGATTCCAAATTGGCTAAAAAAATATACAATGCAATCCCTAAAATAAAAAATAAATAAAAATGAGCATAGTTAGATAGCCCCTGAATAATCACTAAAGAAACATTTGAAACAAAACATATTATTTGAAATAGCCATTTTAGCAGCAAAACTGTAAATCTATTTTGAATATTTGTGTATTTCATTGATGTATTTCCACTAATACAAACTGTACATATACCCAAAATAATGCAACCTATAAGGAAAGAATAAATACAGTAATATACTTGGTCAAATTACTCTAATTTCGGTAATACCCTCCCTCAAACTCAAGGTGGCAAACTCAAGTTGGTAGAGTAGAAGCCACCTTGAGTTTGTGAAGTAATAGAGTGAAACGGGGAGAAGGAAGAGCTTTGGTGAAGATATCGGCAAGTTGGTCAATGGTGGAGATGGAGAGTGTTGCTCTGAAGATGATGTCGAACAAAGTGACAATCGTTCTCAATGTGCTTCGTTCGTTCATGAAATACATCATTGTGTGCAATCTGAATGGCACTGTGGTTATCACAATGAAGAATAGTGGGTGATGTCTGTGGGGCTCCATATCAGTAAGTAGCCAACGAAGCCATAGTAATTCTAAAGTGGCATCAGCCAGAGCACGATATTCGAACTCAGTGCTAAAACGGGAAACAATAGATTGTTTCTTGCTGTGCCAGGAGATAAGAGCATCACCTAAATAGAAACAATAACCAGTGGTGGATCTTCTATCAGTGGGATCTCCTACCCAATCAACATTAGAGAATCCAGACAGAACCAGAGAGGACTGTGAGGAGAAGTGTAAACCATGACCCAAAGTTCCTTTAATATAGCGAAGAACACGAAGGACAACAGTGAAGTGAATAGTTCGAGGGGCAGCCATGAATTGATTGATAATGTGAACTGCAAATGCAATATCTGGATGAGTCATAGTTAAATAAATCAAGCTACCAATAAGTTGTCGATACAAAGTAGGATCGTCAAGTGGAACACCATCAAAAGGAGTGAGTCACACATTTGTTCCAGAGGTGTTAAGGATGTGGTAGAATCAGTAATATAAGATTGACTAAGGAGGTCAGAGACATATTTAGCTTGAGATAAGTAATAGCCATCAGACAAGGAGGAGATCTCAAGGCCAAGAAAATAGCTGAGAGTTCCTAAATCCTTCATCTCAAAGTGCTTACCCAGGTAACATTGCAAGTCAAATATTGCTTGAGGGTTATCACCTGTAATAATCATGTCATCAACATATAACAGAAGGAGCACAACACCACTAGATGTCTAAGGAGTGAATAAGGCCGAATCATGAGAGTTAGAGGTGAACCCAAGTTGAGTAATAGTGGAACTAAAAGTTGCAAACCAGGCTCGAGGAGCATGTTTGAGATCGTAGAGAGCACGACGAAGACGACATACTTTATGAGGTGGCAGAGTAGTACTAGATGGTGGTTTCATATATACTTCTTCAGAATGAATTAGGTTAAGTAGGCAAGACTTTCTGCGACGTAGGAGGTAGGTGACGTCGCCGTTTAGTTTCACTTATCGCGACGTCTGCTCAGCCACGTCACCGAAAGTCCAAAAACGAATTAATTACGTTTGACCTTCGGCGACGTCAGACGACACTACGTCGCGGAAGGTCGAGCAACGAAATTAATAGGTTCGACTATCCGCCACTGCGTCACCGTTGCGTGGCAGAAAGTCGAATCATTTCGTTGACGTTTTGACTTTCAGCGACGTCAGAGGACACTGCATCGCGGAAGGTCGAGTAATGAAATTAATACGTTGGCCTATCCGCGACGTACGTCACCATTGCGTCGTGAAAAGTCGAATCGTTCGTTGACGTTTCAACTTTTGGCGACATACGAGGACATGACGTCACGAAAAGGTTTATAATTTCAAATGATCATTTCACTTTTCGCTACGTCTTGCAGAGGCGCGTCGCGGAAAGATTATCATACGAAATTAGGGTTTGACTTACCACGACGTCGGAGGGTGCCACGTCGCAGAATGTGTAAAAACAAATTAAATATTCAGCTTTTCGCGACGTGGAGGCGACTTGCTTGTGGAAAACCTTGACCAAAATGACTCGTTTGCCTTTCCGCGACGTCCATCATCGACGTGTCCGAGAGGGACGTCGCAGAAAAGTGAAACAATAAATTAATGAGTACACTTTCTGTGACGTTCGTTTTCCAGACGTAGCGGAAAGTGGTATTTAGCGACGTGTTAACACAGACATCGCGGAAAGTCCAGCAACGCCAACGTTTCTTTTAGCTACGTCGTTTCTTGCGTCACGAAATCTCCATTTTCTTATAGTGAGAGTTCCATTGAGGAACGCATTTTTAACATCCATTTGAAGGAGGGGCCATTGTTTTGCAGCTGCAATGGCTAAAAGACTGCGAATAGATGTCATTCGAGCTACTAGAGCAAATGTTTCTTTATAATCAATGTCATATTTCTAAGAATAACCTTTGGCTACAAGTTGAGCTTTATATCGTTCAATAGATCCATCAGAGTGCGTTTTGATTTTAAAAATCCACTTACAGCCAATAGGTTTCTTTCCAGGTGGTAAGTCAACATAGTCCCAAGTGTGAGTCTTTTCTAAGGTTTGAAGTTCTTCATTCATTGCTTGCTGCCACAATGGGTTAGTATTGACTTCCTTATATGAGGAAGGTTCAACTAGAGACATGATAATGGAAAAACAATGGTAATCTTTAAGATGAGAAGGAGTTTCTCTTACCTGAATAGTCCGTCGGACTGGTGCAATTCAGGTTCCTCAATTGGAGCAGATGGAATATCTGGGAGCGCAGGAATAGGATCAGATTGAGTGAGCTCAGATATGGGTAGTAGACAATGTGTAGTGTCAGGTGATGAGGTAAGTGTGGGAAATAGATAAGTAAAAGGATCGGTGAAGAATGGATGAGGACTAGAGAGAGATGCATGAAATGAAGAAAGACTAGAAAACATAGGATGTTCCCAAAAGGTGACATGACGTGATATGCGTAATCGTTGAGAGATGGGAATCCAACAACAAAATCCTTTATGTTCAGTACCATAGCCCAAGAAACAACATAGACGTGCACGTGGTTCAAGTTTGGTATGTTCATGAGGATGTAATAATATA
Organism: Cucumis hystrix; assembly: GCA_025688845.1. Lineage (NCBI taxonomy): Eukaryota > Viridiplantae > Streptophyta > Magnoliopsida > Cucurbitales > Cucurbitaceae > Cucumis > Cucumis hystrix. Next base: position 12,776,936 of record CM046888.1, on the reverse strand, counting down.
AAACATGCACAACCAAAAACCTTGAGATTAGAGTAAGAGGGAAAAGTACCGTATAGTCGTTCAAAGGGGGAAACATTGTGAATGACTTGAGAAGGAAGGCGGTTGATGACACAAACAGAGATGAGGGCAGCCTCTCCCCATAATTTTTTAGGACAAGTAGCATACAAAAGTTGAGCACGAACAGAGTCAAGAATGTGACGATGTTTGCGTTCTGCTCTTCCATTTGGCTGGGAGGTATGTGGACATGAGCGTTGAATCAAAGTGCCTTGATGGGCAAGAAAGGAAAGAAAATGAGATTCCTTATATTCCATCGCATTGTGGGTTCGAAGGATTTTAATTGTGAGAGAATTGTGTGTGAACCATTTTTGCAAAGTCAACATAGATTTGATATAAGGAAGAACGATGTTTAAGAAAGTAAATCTACGTAAAACGAGAATAGTCATCAATAAATAAGACAAAAAATCAATAACCATTAACAGTAGTACAAGAAGCAGGACCCCAAATGTCAGAATGAATAAGGCCAAAAGGTGTATCACATAATGAAGCAGAATTAGAAAATGATAAAGCAAGTTGTTTGCAAGCTTTCAATTTAAACAATCAAAAGGACTAAATTTTGAGACATTATTCAAAGTACCAATAGAAACTAAATTACGAAGTTTATCAGAGGATGCATGACCTAGACGAAGATGCCACTGATATATGTGGTATTAGTGACTGATGTAGAGACGGGTGGAAACACAGGAGAGTGCTGGAGAGATGCAAGCTGAAATAATCTTCCCACCTTCCGTCCCGTACCAATCACTTGTCCCGTTTGAGGATCCTGAACCTGACACCCATGAGAAGAAAAGATAATGGTTAGTCCGAGATCACATAATTGGCCAATGGAGGCTAGGTTGAATGTGAGATTAGGAACATGATTGGTGTTTGACAGATTTATGGTGGGTATTTTAGTAGTACCAATGTGAGAGATAGACATATGATTGCCATCAACAGAGTGAATTGGGGGAAGAGAATGAACAGGAATAGGGAAGGATAACAGTGAAATATCAGAAGTCATATGATTACAACAAGTTGAATCAAGGAGCCAAAAACTACCTAGAGTGACAGCAAGAGCAGAAGAATTGGAAGAGAGCACCTGTTTCAGTAAGTCATGGAGATCATTTAACTGAAAGTTTTGAGGTGTCGTGATATCAGATGGAGTGGCAGCAACAACAATAGATTGAGAACCAGTTTTAGGAGAAGACTTGAATTTATATGAGTGACCAGGAGGGCGGGGTGGGGAGTGGGACAATTGTCCAAGATGCGACCTCGCTTGAGACAATACCTGCACTCAATAGTAGGATAATTAGTAAACTTATGACCATGAAGTTTACAATTTTTGCAGAAAGTGAACTCATTAGTAGGTCAAGAATGAGTGGTTGCAAGAGAGACATCAGAAGGTAGAGAGGAGACAATGCCAAGCCGTTTTTCCTCAAATAAAATTTTTTGAACTGCGGCGTTGAGAGTTGGTAGAGGATTGCGATGTAACAGTGTAGCACAAACTGATTTATACTCCAGGTGAAGACCCATAAGAACTTTGATGAGGCGAATATGGTCAGGACTGATTTTTGCTTGGTCTAACTGAGTCCAAATTGGTTGAAGGGTGTCAAGATACTCATTCACAGATTGTCCTCCCTCCTGGTTTAGACTAACAAGGCGAGAGTGTAATTGGTAACAGTGAGCAAGTCCAATAGACTGAAATCGTGTGGACAAAAAATCCCAGAGTTCTTTTGCAGTATCAAATGCATCAAATTAAGTATGAATTGCTGGAATAGAAGTGTTACCCAACCAAGTGATGATTTGATGATTTTTGCTATCCTAGTTCTTAAGTTTTTCAATGTACTTGTCATCTTCTGCAATGGTCTCTTGAATAGTGACATCAGATGGGTCTTTATCAATATTCTCAATGGTGTCCTTAATGTTTTTTATTGGTGGAGTAGGTTTGACCGATTTGGTGACATCTCCAATAACGATACACCATAACTTTCGACTGATAAAAAAACTCCTCATTTTGTGAGCCCAAGTAATGTAGTTTGTCCCATCAAGAATGGTGTTAATGGGACGAGCAACATCATTTTTCTCCATCTGGACAGCGTTATTGAAAAATACAGCCAACAAACTAAAAAAAAAAACCAGAAATAGAGACCACACGACACAGTAATTGAGGAAGTGCAAATCACACAAGAAAACTCAGCATGAACAGGGACAAATCTGAATGGAAGACCCAGGACTGAAAACGACGGACTGGTCGAAGATGGGATCAGAGACGAAATAGATATTGAACTCGATAGCCGAAGATGAGATCGGAAACAGACTTGCCAAAGATGAGATTGGAGATTGAACGTGACGAACAAAATTTGGAGATGTTCGTGCTAACGGTGGGAGATGCGCGAGGAAAAACCTATCTCAAACGAAGTTGAACGGAGGAAGACAGATCTCGTCTTTGTCGGCGAGAAGCGGCGGCAAGCACAGGGATATGACAGATCTAAGGGAAGCTGAACGGAGAGAGGTAGATCTCGTCTTTGATGGCAATTTTCAGAGAGAAAAGACAGCAAACACAGGGGTATGACAGAGTTGAGACCGGAATAGAGCCTCATCGGCGAGAAGGAGAATAGAATCTCATCGTCGGCTGGTACAGAATCGATGAAGATTGGGGGCGGTGGCGGCGATGGCTAGGTTAAATTTAACCTAGCTCTGATACCATATAAATCTATTTTGAATAATTGTGTATTTCATTGATGTATTTCCAGTAATACAGAGTGTACATATACCCAAAATAATGCAACCTATAAGGAAAGAATAAATACAGTAATATACTCTACGATTATAGTCAAATTACTCTAATTTCGGTAATAAAAACTTATCAAATTAAACCATTCAAATATTTCAAAAGTTTTCAACATTAGGAAGAAATAAAGCACAAACACTTTCAATTCATAAACCAATGAAAACATTTCAAACATTCAAACAATTATAAGCTTTTTATTTGAACAAATCAACTAAAAATAAACAAAATACTTCCGATAAATTATAAAATCCCATAAACATGCTTTCAAAAAAAAAAAAAACTCATTAAAGCATACAAAATTACGGGAGAAAACATATGTGATAATCAAATATGTAAATCAATAAAGTAAAAAAGCTTAACATCCAATACTCATTTAAATATACTTGCATGATTTCTTGTTTGGTTTACCTTGTACTTTTAGTAGTTCTGATGGAATCTGAGTAATTATTAATAGACTCACAAAGATAGCACGATTTATGCTGATTAAAATGACGTTTATGCTAGATTAGCTAGCTAAATTTTATGTTGATAAGCTCGTGAGTCTACGAAGTTCTAGTGTTGGTAGTGTTAGACAAAGATTCAAGGTTTATTTCTAAGTTCTAGCGTAGTTTCACTACAAGAAAAGGGGATCTTCCGATGCTTCATCATCTTGAGAGATATATGCAAGTGCATCAGGAAAAGATCCCCCGACGCATAAATGCTCTTCGAGATAGATGTTGGGAGAGGATTTTCCGACGCTACATGTTGTGTGTTGGGAAATCCTCCAATTTTTTTTTAAAAAATACCTTCCATTATTAAATGAAAGGTGTATATATCCACTTTAAGTTCCTAATATCACCCTAATACATTTCTGTTATGTAGCCTTAAAAAAAGTTAATTCCAATTAAATCCTAATTACTAATTAAAAATTTAATTAACTAAAAATTAAGGGTGCAACTAAATTCAAAGCAAGACTCATTCCCTATTCATCACTATCACCCAAGAACATTGCAATAAGATAAGCAGGTAACGACATCAAATTAGAAGACTTCTAAATGCAATAACATTTTAATCTAAAGAAAACTATGGAAAAATGGAATCTCAGTCATAAAAGTAGAAGGTATAAATTGAACAGTAACCATTTATCTTAATTTATTTATGTGTTCCACGAAAATGAATCATATTGCATGATACCTAGAGCTTCCTTAGGTATTTGGAGCATGATATTTATTCCTATCTCTACATTTAAAGATTAGAAGAAAATTTAAATTTTCACAAAATAACAAAATTAGACAAAATCAGGGCATGATCGGGATGAGATTTTGGATGAAGTAGTGATTAGTATTTATTGAAAATGGGAGAAAAGTAGAATGCCAAACCAATCCAAGAACATACCTCACAAATCTTCGGAGAGACAATTGTGGTCGAAGCAGCCGTTCGAGTGGATTTCGTGGAGATGAAGAGGGTTTGAAGAAAGAAGAGACAGTGGTGAGATAGAGAGAGAAAAAAAAAAAGGATTGGAGATCTTTTCCTTCCTTTCGTTTTAAGTTATGTGTCTATGAACACATAACTGAAATAGATAGGGGATCTTCTGACGCACCTTAAAGACATCGGGAGATCCCACTATTCCCGACATCGTAAAGAAAAATATTGTCAATTTCGACGATTCACTAATCGTATCGAAAATGGTTTGAACCATCCCCGAAAATCCTACATGGCGTCAGGGAAAATTAAACAATTAAACAATTATTTTATTTTTCCCGACGAGATCGACGTAGATGTCAAAAAAAGTGCATACATTTTCGACGACTCTTTACATGGCGTTGGAAGAACTTTTAAAATAAAAAAAATCAAAATGGTGGATCATTTTCGATGTCTAAACGTATACATCGGGATTGTTCCATGACGCCAATGCTTGCCAAGTGGCATCGGGAATGGTGGGACACTCCGATGTTTTCTTTTTTGACGTTATTTTTAGCATCGAAAATGCTCTGATTTCTTGTAGTGTTTGCAGAAGGCATTGGAAACTAAGATACAGTTCAGTACAACTTTTCACCCTCAGACAGATGGTAAGTTAGAGAGGACCATCCAAACTTTAGAAGACATGTTAAGAGCCTATGTTTTACAATTTAAGGGGAGTTGGGACCCTCACTTGTCACTTGTCGAGTTTGCTTACAACAAGTTGCCATTTTAGTATCGGAATGGCGCGCCATATGAAGCATTGTATGGTAAGTATTGTAGAACTCCAGTGTGTGGGAATTAAGTGGGTGAGTGAAAGTTAGTAGGTCTTGAGTTAGTTCAAGCTACGACAGACAATGTTAAATTGATCAAATAAAATCTTAAGATAGCTTAAGATTGCCAAAAGAGCTACGCATATAAGAGACGAAGAAACTTATAGTTCGAGATTGGAGATCAAGTTGTCCTAAAACTATCACTATGAAAAAGGTGTTCTTCATTTCAGACTAAAAGGTAAGTTGAGTACTAGATGCATTGGACCTTACTAGACAGGGGAGTGAATCGGACTAGAAACTTACAGACTAGAGTTGCTGGTAGAGCTTGCTAAGATACATGATGTTTTTCATGTATCCATGTTGAGGGAACATATTCTTAATCCTTCACATGTGTTGCAAGCGTAACCGGTAAAATTGAAAGAATATCTATCTTATGAAGAAGAACCAGTGAAGATCCTTGATAGGAGAGAGCAAGTGTTGAAAAACAAGATGATACCACTCGTGAAGGTTCTTTGGAGACATCACAGAGTGGAAGAAGCATTTTAAAAGATCGAGAAATAGACTGAAAGGATAAAAGCCCATGGCAGCGAAAGATTTTGCAGAACCATTCCTCAATTTAATTTGGGAATCCCAAAATACCAGTACATTGACAAAATAATATAGAAACAAATTTTCTTATTAAGACTTAAAGGCTAAGCATGCTTTCTAATTATAGATTAGAGAAAGAAAAACTTACTTGTTTGACGCCTCTGAATCTACAAAATAAATCTTCAAATTGGGACACCACTCGTCGGAGACCTTTTTATCCTCTAGGATGAGATTAGTTATGGGAACCAATTGGGATGAAAAAAAGTTTAGAGGTTTTTTAAAGAATCTCTTTTGCAGAAAAGCAAAATTATTAGTTGAAATTTTTTATTGATTGAATTGTTCAAAAAAACAGTTTTCTTCTAGATATTTATAATTCTCTTCCTTCTTGAAGTAGGAAATGGAGTAGGAGAGAATCATGAGATTCTATTAATTAAAAAAAACATTAAATTAATATAAATTTCAAATCTACTGATTAATTAACCAGCAATCAATTAGTTAATAATTAATTAAATTATATTTAATTAATATTTTATTTAAATCTTATTTAATGAATATCTCTCCAATATCTTATAGTTTTATATTAATTTAATTAAATCAAATTTAATTGGATAAAATTAAACTAAACTATTAATTAATTCTCCAATAAATTAATAGTTAAATTAAACATCGTATATTTAACTTAAATTAAATTTGAATCATATTCAAATATAAGTTTCTCTCATGACCAATAATTTTAATATGAATCCAATTCACATCAAATTAATATTTGAACTCATTCAAATATTTTATCTCTCATAATTTAATTTTGAATCATATCCAAAATTATATCAAATACAAAGTGAGTTGTATCCACAGTGTTACTAGGATAAAGTACCCAACATTATCCCTATACTATAAACCCTTTAAGTTGATCTCGAACATTGATCTCTGTATGTCTCTACATACTGTTCAAGACTCATCAAACAACTTAGGATATTAGTTTATTGGATTTGGATTATTAAGACAAAATTAATAATATAATTAATAACATTTATTAAAATTATAAAAATAACACTTTATTAATAACGGTCAATGGATTATATTTACAATCTATGAGTTTTAGAACATAAATCCCAACATAGACGAGGAGCATGTTTCGCTAAGACTTTTAAAATTTTGAAGATGAATTTTTTTAAGGGAGAGGTAAATTGTAAACCCTAGATTTTCTATTCCTTTGCTTTCTTAGAATAGTGAAGCTTGCTTGGTTGTGTTGTTGTTGTTCTGTTTAACTTAGTTAGGAAACATGTCGGGTTTTAAGGAAAGGAAAATGAAGTAAAGATGCTTGAAAGATATAGAGAAATTTACCTAAGTGTTGAGAAGTTGTAAGGCTAAGTAGGCAACTGAGCAAGGAGTGGCAATGTGTCTTGGTGAGTTATGGTCACGCGGCCAAAGAGGAAAATAGGTTGAAATTTTGACTAAGTGTTGGCTAGGTAAACAAGGGAATTCTATGCCACCAACCATGTCAAAAGAACCTCAATGTGGCCAAGTGAGCTATTGGTTAGGCAGTCGTATAAGTGCCCTAGGCGGTTAAGTGTAGGAAAAGCTAGGCGACATTAATGGAGAGAGTTGTGAGTGTGCCAAGTGCCTATGTGGCTATGTGGGTGACTATGCATTCAGGACAACCAAGTTAACCTCTATGTGGCATGGTGAAGACAAGTCTAGGCGTTGAGACAAATCTTACGGCTAGGCAAGCCATGTGTTAAAGGCAATGCGACAAATGTCAAAGCAAAAAGGCTATGTAAGCTTAAGTGTGAAGAGCCATGCGTTCAAAGTGTGTTGTTGGGTTCAAGGCATTGAAAGAGTGCTTGTTGAGTGGAATTACAGATGACCTTACATGCATCAACTTAAATTTTTGCAAGCAAGAGTGTAAAAACCCAACTTTACTAGAAGGTTGAGGTCATACTATTTAAATAAGTATAGTTTTTTTTAAGTAGATTTTTAAGTTGAGGAAAAATTTTAAATAATAAAAATAAATAAGTAATTAAAGTGATAAAACAAAATACTAGTTCGGGCCCATAAAATAAAAGAAATACACTAAAATAATTGAACCGAAGTTTTGAAATAAATCAAAAATATAGTTACTGAAATATAAATGCGGAAAATTGAACTAATCCCTATGGCGATTCACGGTCACTTCTTATCATTCGCCAGCTTGCCCTTGCCTTTCCCGTTACCTGAAAGTTTAACATTAAAAAGAGTGAGTATAAATTTATACTCAGTAAGAGTTTCATATTTAGTCTCACTATGTGTTGTTAGTCTCTTTGTTAGAGTCCTGTAATAAAGTACCACGCGCTATGGTGCTCCTGAACGCACACTATCCAGTAGTCCTAACGGGACTGAACTGGGCTCTCGGTGGATCCGAAGGAATCACCCTAAAGGAGAGTCGGGCTGTAAGTGATCCCGTCGAATCACGTCTCAATAACTACACAGACATATATAGGGGAGGACCCTGATGGACCCCTTGTGGTACGACTCTAACCGGCAGACCAACAGAACACTATAGGCTATACATGCTCAACATAATACAACATCTTAGCTCAAACACACATAACTCAAAAATAACATATAATCATATCATACACCAATGGTGCTGCATCTCAATCAAAAGGGGGAAAGATCTCTTACCTGGAGATCTGCTAAAATAATTCACTGGTTGACAATCAATTCCTCCCAATACTCAGTCCTAAACATAAACAAAGTTAACATTAACAATTTTGTCAACTATCACCCTACTGTTTAATTAAGCAACCAAACTTATCCAAGCTTACCCGAAGATTAGGGTTGAATCCAACACAACCCTAAATGGAACAATTCACGTCTCAGTTCCTCCAATTATACTCGTTCCTTCAAGAAAACATAGATCCACTTAAATCCATAACTTTATTCATTTGGGACAAAATAGGTAATTAATGGGAGTACCAACACAATCAATAATAGTCAAACTCACCAAAGTGACTCCAAAACAAGGAATGGCTCGGCAGGGCAGTCGGCTCAGATCGATGAAGACTCACGACTCGCGTATGGCTCACACAGAACGGCTTCGATCAAACGAATACAGCTCACGTGGCTCGATGAAGGGACGCGGCTCGGACTGACGAACACGACTCGTTGAAGAAACTTGACTCGGACTGACGAACACGGCTCGTTGAAGGAACTTGGCTCGGATCTTGAGGCTCACGGCTCGCATACGGACGAAGACGGCCCACGCGGCTCGGTGATAGAGACGTCGACTCACGTCTCAACTGGAACGAAAAGCTCGACCGAGGGACGCGGCTCGGTGGAGAGGTAACGCGGCATGGACGAAACAGTGGAGGCGCTCGGCTTGCTTCCTTAATTGTCAAGTGTGACGATGATGGCTACTGTGCCGTGCGAATGGAGGCTACAGCCGGCGACGATTTCAACGAAGGAGCGGCCGACTACGAGTCGCGTCTCCGACGATGTCTGCACGACGATGGTGGCCTGATGCACAATGGGGCTGCGGCTAGGGCTAGGGTTCTTGGATGAAGGAGATCTTGGTGGCGGCTAGGGTTCTTTGTGAGGAAGAAGGTGATGAATAGTAACTATGGCACGCATCCCGAGTGGGTATTTAAATATATAAGATTCTAATAATAATAATAATAATAATAATAATAATAATAATAATATTATTATTATTATTATTATTATTATTTAATTTCCCCCAAATAACTCATCTTTTCCTTCACCTCTCCTATTCCTTTTTAATTTTCCCTCTCTCTTCATTAATAACCCTACTATCACCTCTTTTATATTTTTCCTTAATAATTATATCATTCCATAATATAATTATTCATACTCCTCCACAACCTTCTACATACACATGTCAATATTTACTCATAATACTTCCAACTTTACAAATTTAATTCACCAACCATAAATTCAAAACCAAATTTTAACAATAAAATTCCAATTTTTCAAAAAATTTACCACACATCTTTCTAAAACACTTAATCTCCACAAATAAAACAATTTCACAAGTAACACCCAAAATTAAACAAAATAAAATGATAACAAAAATAACCTAATAGTTTTGGGGTGTTACAAAGAGTTTTCACACTAATAACATGTAAAACACTTTTTATAAGTTCTACTTCATATCATAATAAATGCTCCCTTTTGGCTCTTGCAAATCAAGTGGTTTTAGTCTTAGAAGAACCCTTGCAGAGTGCAGTTTTTTGGTGAGGGCTGCTAAAGAGAAATGAAATTGGGAAGGGCTTCATCTATTGAAGAAAAACCCGAAACGTCAAATTTTGAAGGAATCTGGAACAACCTTCAAGGATTGGAGTCCAGCTGAATCAATACTTAAAGTTTTGGTCTGAAATTTTAAGGTAAAGTAGTTAAGAGGATCTTAAGAAAGTTTGTAGAAGGATTTTTTTTTTTAATTTGATGCATGCATTTTAGTTATGAATTTTAGAAGTTAAAGATGAATTCTATAACTGAACAGAAGATTTGGTCATCTGAGTAGTCACAAGGGGTGTTGGTCGAAGGTCAAGAGGTTGTGCGTGTGAAGGATCAACGGTTGGGTCTTATGTCCTAAAACTCATAGATAGTAAATGTAATATGTTGACTGTTATTAATAAAATGTTATTATTATTTCAATAAGTGTTATTAATTATATTATTAGTTTTGTCTTGATAACCTAAATCCAATAAATTATCATCCTAAGTTGTTTGACGATTAGTCTTGAACAATATGTAAAGACATACATGGATCAATGTTCGAGATCGGTTTAAAGGGTTTATAGTATAAAGATAAGGTTGGGTCCCTTATCTTGATAACACTATGGATACGACTCACTTTGTATTTGATACAAATGCAATGATTCAACGCGTTCGTGTAGGTGAAATGTGAGTGAGGGTGTCCTGCAATGAGTTTGTATAAGACCAGACCACGAAATAGTAACCACTAGATGTAACTTCGTTAACTAGTTATGTTTCTATTTCATTAGGATGACCTAGGTAAATTAGCCTTAATCTTGAGTGTATTATGAACTCATGTTCGCAAGAGATTGTCATTTGATTTGTACGGGTGAGAGTGGCCAAATTGTCGACCCAATATGCATATCCTTTTAGGGACAAGACCAAGTGGAAAGCTGGAAACATAATCACACAAGATGGAATTCACTCATTCCCGACTTTAGGGTAAGTAGATGAGTATTCCCTTAAATGGTATCTTTGGGACTTGAACAAAGGACTCTACCCGCTCTATGGCACGAGAGAAGTTTCTGTTTAGTGGTTAGACCATAAACATGTTGTTCATTAGAGGAGCACTGGTATTTAAGGACTAGAAGTAATCGGGGTAAAACGTTAATTTGACCAAGCTGGTGTTATGAGCACTTGTGAATGACTAACTTACTATTATTGGTATATATCCATGGACACAAAAATGTATCTACAATGAGAAGAGTTCATATGTGAGTCTTTAGTGAAGTGTACACACAGTTAACGAATATTGATTAATGTGGTTAATGAGTTTAGCCAATTAATCTCATATCGTTGTAGCTTCTGATCTGTAGATCTATTAAATCCATTTCCTAGCTCGTAAAAGATAATGGGGTTTATATATTTGTTGTAATTTGAAATGTTCAAATTTACTTTGGAAATTAATATAATGTATGGTGATACATTTTATATAAAATTTATATTTTAATTAAACTTTATTTATGTATTTAATTTTGGATATGATTCAAAATTAATTCATGAGAGAATAAAATATTTGAATAAGTTCAAATATTAATTTAATGTGATTTAGATTCATATTAAAATTATAGGTTAAAATTTAATGTGTATATGATACACATTAAAACTATAAGTTATGAGAGAAATTTATTTATGATTCAAATTTGGATTAAATTTAATTCAAATTTGTATTAAATTAAATATAAGATATTTAATTTAGTAATTTATTAATTGAAGAATTAATTAATAGTTTAGTTTAATTTTATTTAATTAAATTAAAACTATAGGTTATGTGAGAGATATTCATTTAAATATGATTTAAAGGAAATATTAATTAAATATGATTTACTTAGTTATTAATTTAATTAATTGTTTAATTTAATTTAATTTAATTCAATTCAAATTGATAGAGAATGTGGTGGTTCTCCTACGTATCTCAATATTCTCTCCAACTCCTTCTTCAGTCTGAAGAAAAGAGAGGTAAGTGTACGGTAAAAAGTAAGGGCTTCTGGTACTCTGCAATTCTCTCTACGAAAAAATTACTCTATGTAAAATTAATTTATTTTTTCCATTTTTGGTTCCCATACACAAAAATTTCATTCTTAGAGAATAAGGAGGTTTCCAAGTGGTGGTACGATAAATTTGGTGTTTTAGCAGAAACAAAGTCAACGTGAGTAAGTTTTTATTTTCTCATCTCTGTATTTTTTTTTTTTTGAAAGCATGCTTATCTTACTCTTCTAGTTTAATCAGCAGGTACATGGCTAACCCAGGCAAAAGGCATTGGGAAGCAGCCAAATGGGTCCTTAGGTACCTTAAGGGATCTATGAATGCCCAACTAATCTATAAAATACGTCCTAAAGACCTATTTGAACTTTATGGTTTTGTAGATTCTGACTATGCAGGGAATTTGGACAAGAGAAGGTCACTAATTGGAAGCAACCTACTAAGCTGGAAAGCTTCACTACAACCTGTGGTAGCCCTATCATCTACTGAAGCTAAATATATAGCTCTCTCGAGAGCTATTAAGGAAGCTATTTGGCTAAAGGGACTGCTGAAGGACTTTGGCTTATCAAAAAAATCTGTAAAGTTCTACTGTGATAACCAAAGCACTATTCATTTGTCCAAGAACCAATAATATCACAGTAGAACAAAGCACATAGATATTAAATTTCACTTCATCAGAGAACAAATTGAAAAACAAGAAGTAGAGGTGCTCAAGGTTCATACCAGTGAAGACACATCTGATATGTTGACGAAGGTAGTCAATCGAATGAAGTTCCTCAAGTGTCTTCAAACAATCGGGTTCTTGGAACCTGAGAAGGAGTGACTGCATCAAGTGCTTTGGTAGTCAAGACATACACAAATTTTTCACTCTATATCTTTTAAGGTGGAGATTTGTGGAAAACTCTTACTAAAACAGTTATCTCTTATTGTAAAAGACATATAGCTAAATATGTTAGTTTTAACTTCTTGCTAACTAGAGTTTAACTAAGGGACATAGGGAAGTCTATAAATACCCTGTATCACTTTGACATTTCATACACACTCAACAAACTGAAAAGAAATAATACCTTGCTCTCAAAGCATAGTGAACGTAGGCATTTGCCGAAACACTTTAAAACGTTGTGTGTTCATCTTCTCTTTCTTCCTCTCTTCATCTCACCATCCTCTTCAAGAAACAGTAAAGAAGAAAACGAGAAATATAGAAAGAAAGAAAAAAGAAGAAAGACTTAAGCGAGCTTCTTCAATCTTTTGTAATAAAAAATGTACACGCAAAGTGAAAGGAAGGGAAAGTAAAATACAAGTAAGGAAAAAGAGAGTACTATTACATGCAATTAGGTGGCTTCCTTGTGTCCATAGAAGTGGCAACCCCTTCAGTATCACCGTTCGGCTTTTGTGAACAAAAAACTCTAATATTACTCAAAATGAGACCACCCAGTAGTTGGACGTGAACTTTCGAGACTTTTGACACTGCTCTAAGTTGGGTCGTTCCTTTCTAGGCCACAACATTGGCCCCTTTTTTTGACGTTTCGGTACGGAACCAAAAAACTGAGTCTAAGGCGTCACCGTTCGGATTTTATGGGCAAAAAAGACCTTTGATATTGTTCTAAATTGGGTTGTTCCTTTCTAGGCGACAACATTGGCGCCTTTTTTGACGTTTCGGGAAGGAACCAAAAAACTGAGTCTGGGGCACCACCGTTCGGCTTTTCTGGACAAAAAACTCTAATATCACTCAAAATGAGACCACCTAGTAGTTGGACGCGAACTTTTGAGACTTTTGACACCGTTCTAAGTTGGGTCGTTCCTTTCTAAGACACAGCATTGACCATTTTTTCGACGTTTCGGGACGAAACCAAAAAACCGAGTCTAGGCCATCACCGTTTGACTTTTCTGGGAAAAAAACTCTAATATTACTCAAAATGAGACCACCCAGTAGTTGAACGCGAGCTTTCGAGACCTTTGACATCGTTCTAAGTTACGTCGTTCCTTTCTAGTCCACATCATTGGCCCCTTTTTCGACGTTTTAGGACGGAACCAAAAAACTGAGTCTGTGGCATCACCGTTCAGCTTTTGTGGGCAAAAAACTTTAATATTACTCAAAATGAGACCACCCAATAGTTGGACGCGAACTTTCGAGACCTTTAACACCGTTCTAAGTTGGGTCGTCCCTTTTTAGGCGACAACATTGGCCCTTTTTTTGACGTTTCGGGACAGAACCAAAAAACTGAGTCTGGGGCATCACCGTTTGACTTTTGTGGGCAAAAAATTTTAATACTACTCAAAATGAGACCATTTAATAGTTTGACGCGAACTTTTGAGATCTTTGACACAGTTCTATGTTGGGTCGTCCCTTTCTAGGCAATAGCATTGGCCCTTTTTTTGACGTTTCGAAATGGAACCAAAAAATTGAGTCTAGAGCATCATCGTTCGACTTTTGTGGGTAAAAAAACTTTAATATGATTCAAAATTAGACCACCCAGTAGTTGGACGCGAACTTTCGAGACCTTTGACACCGTTCTATGTTGGGTCGTCCCTTTCTAGGCCACAACATTGGCCCTTTTTTCAACGTTTCGGGACGGAACCAAAAAACTGAGTCTGGGGCATCACCGTTCAGCTTTTCTGGGCAAAAAACTTTAATACTACTCAAAATGAGACCACCCAGTAGTTGGACGCGAACTTTCGAGACCTTTGACACCATTCTAAGTTGGATCGTTCCTTTCTAGGCCACAACATTGGGCCTTGTTTCGATGTTTAGGGACGGAACCAACAAATTGATGCTGGGGCATCACCGTTCGGCTTTTGTGTGCAAAAAACTTTAATATTACTCAAAATGAGACCACCCAATATTGAGACGCGATCTTTCGAGACCTTTGACACCGTTCTAAGTTGGGTCGTTCCTTTCTAGGCTACAACATTGTCCCTTTTTTTGACGTTTCGGGACGAAATCAAAAAACTGAGTCTGGGGCATCACCGTTCGGCTTTTGTGGGCAAAAAACTTTAATATTACTCAAAATGAGACCACCTAGTAGTTCGACGCGAACTTTCGGAACCTTCGACACCGTTCTAAGTTGCGTTGTTCCTTTCTAGGCCACAACATTGTCCCTTTTTTCGGTGTTTCGGGACTGAATCAAAAAACTGAGTTTAGGGCATCACCGTTAGGCTTTTGTGGACAAAAAATTTTAATATTACTCAAAATGAGATCACCCAGTAGTTGGACGCGATCTTTCGAGACCTTTCACACCGTTCTAAGTTGGGTTGTCCCTTTCTAGGTCACAGCATTGGCACTTTTTTTGACGTTTCGGGACGGAACCAAAAACCTGATTATGGGGCATCAACGTTTGGCTTTTGTGGGCAAGAAACTTCGATATCGCTCAAAATCGGATCCACCCAGTAGTTAAATGTGAACTTTCGAGGCCTCCGACACCGTTCTAAGTTGGGTTGTTCCTTTCTAGGCATTTGACCCTTTTTTCGGCGTTTTGGGACGGAACAAAAAAACTGAGTCTGGGGCATCACCGTTCGACTTTTGTGGGCAAGAAACTTGGATATTGCTCAAAATCGGACCCACCCAGTAGTTAGATGTGAACTTTTGAGGCCTCCGACCCCGTTCTAAGTTGGGTCGTTCCTTTATAAGCCATTGGCCCTTTCTTTGGGGTTTTGGGACGAAACCAAAAAACTGAGTCTAGGGCATCACCGTTCGGCTTTTGTGGACAAGAAACTTCGATATCACTCAAAATCGGACCCACCCAGTAGTTAGATGTGAACTTTCGAGGCCTCTGACACCGTTCTAAGTTGGGTCGTTCCTTTCTAGGCCACAACCTTGGCCCTCTTTTCAACGTTTCGGGACAGAACCAAAAACCTGAGTTTGGGACATTAGCGTTTGGCTTTTGTGGGCAAAAAACTTTAATATTAGTTAGAATGAGACCACCTAGCAGTTGGACGCGAACTTTCGAGATCTTTTACACCGTTCTATGTTGGGTCGTTCCTTTCTAGGCCACAACATTGACCCTCTTTTCGACGTTTCGGGACGAAACCAAAAAATTGAGTCAAGGGTATCATCGTTCGACTTTTGTGGGCAAAAAACTTTAATAATACTCAAAATGAGACAACCCAATAGTTGGACGGGAACTTTCGAGTCCTTTGACACCGTTCCAAGTTGGGTCGTACCATTCTAGGCCACAGCATTGGTCCTGTTTTCGACATTTCGGGACGGAACCGAAAAACTGAGACTGAGCATCACCGATCAGTTTTTGTGGGCAAAAAACTTTAATATTACTCAAAATAAAACCACCCAGTAGTTGGACGCGAAATTTCGAGACCTTTGACACCGTTCTAAGTTGGGTCATTCCTTTCTAGGTCACAGCCTTGGCCCTCTTTTCGACGTTTCAGGACGGAAACAAAAAACTGAGTTTGGGGCATCACCGTTCGGCTTTTGTGGGCAAAAAACTTTAATATTACTCAAAATGAGACCACCAAGTAGTTGGACGCGAACTTTCGAGACCTTTCACACCGTTCTAAGTTGGGTCGTTCCTTTCTAGGCCACAGCATTGGCCCCCTTTTCGACGTTTCTGGAAGGAACCAAAAAACTGTGTCTAGGGCATCACCGTTTGGCTTTTGTGGGTAAAAAACTTTAATATTACTCAAAATGAGACCACCCAGTAGTTGGACGCGAACTTTCGAGACATTTGACACCGTTCTAAGTTGGGTCGTTCCTTTTTAGGCCACAGCCTTGGCCCCCTTTTCGACGTTTCGGGACGGAACCAAAAAACTGTGTCTGGGGCATCACCGTTCGGCTTTTGTGGGCAAATTTTTTTAATATTACTCAAAATGAGACCACCCAGTAGTTGGACGCGAACTTTCGAGTCCTTTGACACCGTTCTAAGTTGGGTCATTCATTTCTAAGCCACAGCATAGGGCATTGTTTCAACGTTTCGGGACGGAATCAAAAAACTGTGTTCGGGGCATCATCGTTAGGCTATTGTGGGCAAAAAACTTTAATATTACTCAAAATGAGACCACCCAGTAATTGGATGTGAACTTTCGAGACCTTTGACTCTGTTTTTAGTTGGGTCGTTCCTTTTAGGCCATAGCGTTTGCCTTTTTTTCGACATTCTGGGATGAAACCAAAAAACTGAGTATGGGGCATCACTGTTCGACTTTTGTAGGCAAAAAACTTGAATACTACTCAAAATGAGACGACCCAGTAGTTGGATGTGAACTTTCGAAACCTTTGACACTGTTCTACGTCGGGTCGTTTCTTTTAGGCCATAGCGTTGGCCCTTCTTTCGATGTTTTGGGACGAAACCAAAAAACTGAGTCTAGGGCATCACTGTTCGCTTTTTTGGGCAAAAAATTTTAATATTGCTCAAAATGAGACCCCCCAGTAGTTAGATGTGAACTTTCAAGACCTTTGACACTGTTCTTCGTTGGGTCGTTTCTTTCTAGGCCATAGCGTTGGCCTTTTTTTCGACGTTCTGGGACGGAACCAAAAAACTGAGTCTGAATCCAAATCTCCTCTGTTACATATTATCAATTTAAAACAAGATATCAGAGGTCTAAATCTCCTCTGTTACATCTTGTTTGAACTAAGAAAAAAAATTAGTTTGATATTTAATATCCAAACTAATTTTGGTCTCCTTTTGAGTCTGATTTGCGCTTGAAGTCTTTAATATGAATACCCTTCGATCATTCTTTGATCCTATTGACTTCTTTATCAAGCTTAATATGTTGATAAAAGAGGTCCTCCATAGTTATTAAGGAGGTCCTCCATAATTTTTGTTTCTTGGATTTACTTATCTTTCTCGTTTATTTTTAGGCTATTTGTATCGAGCTACCCTATCTTTTAAAGAGATGAGGCTACTGCACAGCCACAACTAAAGCTTCTCTAGCAACGACTTCTGCTACAGCTGAAACAAGGGGACCTCCAAGTAATCTGTCTGGTTGAGTCTTTCGATACTGCTTTAGAAGAAGTAGCTTTCTCGCCCGTCTTACCTCTCTTCGCAATATTCTTTGCGCCTCTTCTTTTCTTTTTGTCGGTTTTGGTCGCGATGAGAGTTTCTTTGACTGTCTCTCACAATATTCTTTGCACCTCGTTCACTCGAAAAAGCTGCTGAGCTTATGTTCTTATTTGACTCTCAAACAGCTTAGTCAAGCTAACTGGGAAAGGGATACACTTTTTGATAATTACTCTTGGATGGGGAGGCTGACTACTTCTGCAACAAGAACTTCTGTAACAGCTGAAAGAGGACTAGGGAAAGAACTTGGATCAGTCTATTATAAGTCCAGAGAATGAAGACAATTCCATCTTTTCCCAAGGCTCAAAGAATATTGAAAGGTCTCCCGTAATAAAAAAAAGGCAAAAGGATTACCACTAGTAAGGAGCAAAGAAAATTGCTCAGGAATCTTCTTCTCAATTTTTTTTAGCCTCACTCTCTCTAAGGTCAGTCTCTGGCTTCTTCCTGATGGGATAATAATGAGAGTTCGCGTCTCATACTGAAGAGAGATCTGAGAATGAAGATAGAATGAAAGAAAGTAGAGAGAAGATCACCCTGTGGGAGCTTCACTTTTTCTCTTGTCCTTATTATCTCGAGATTCTGATTTCGGTCCTTCTAAGCAATATTCTTTGCACCTCCTATGCTTTGTATGTGTTGTCGAGCTACTTTTTGTAGAGACCCCATTACTAAAGATATAATTGAGTGATTTTCCCAGGGTAAATGAGATCTTTCATGTCCATTTTACCGGTATCTTTTTGTCTCCCCGACTAAGTATGATTGAGGATGTGCCATTTTCGTCAACTCGAGTTCTTCCTAATAGTACTTCTTAGAAAGATTAACCTCTGGAAATCTCATTCTTCTCTAGCCTCAATGAAGTATAAAGAAAGCACTACGTGGGAAGAATGGATATTGTACGAGATTGAAAGCTTATGGCTTTTTAGTGGATATAAATCAGTCCCACTATTTAAAGACTCCTAACGATCCATAAGACAGGTTGGAAGGACTATCCATCAAAGAGAATCGAAGAATATTAACAAAGGGATAAAGACGTCCTTCCCCATTAGTTTGAGGACTCCTAACTACGCGCTCAAAGAATTATCTTTGCAAAGGTTCAACTTCATTCCTAAGACATGTCCTTCGGACAATTCGCTATGATAAAAGAGAAACTGAAAAGGATCGGAATGATCAATGAATGAGTCAATGCCTACTTAATCAGAATGAAAAGAAAGAGGCGCACTCACAGAAGTTTCATTCTCAGTTTCCTCAAATTCCCTAATGGATAGTCCTTCAGACCGAACGAAAAGTTAAAAAAAATCCCTAAGTCAGCGAGAGGTAGCGCACTACGCGGTGGGGTAGGTTGGGGAATCGGGCTACTAGGCCAGATTGACCTTATGAAGTTGATTCGCTTTTTGAAGTTTTGAAGCTGAGGCTTTAGTTGCAGCAGCTCTTTCATCTTTTTCATTCTTCAAGGTAATTAAGTAATAGAAAGAAGAGTACTTACCGTATCAAGATGGATCGACTGTAGAAATCTCTAAGGAGATACTCCTTCTTGTCCTGCACTTTCTAAATGGGGCAGCATGAAAAGCTGATGACAAAGTCTTCTCAGTCTAAGAATCGGATTAGGAAGCAAGGCTCAATGTAATATGAGTGATCGAAGTCGTATTTAGAGAATCAAGCGAAGGGAACATCGTTTACGCTCGAGAGGAGGTCTTTTTCCTAATGGAGAAAATCCTTGTTCATTGATTTTTCACTTGGCTATTTGCTGAGAAAAGTACCATTTTCTCTCAATATGCTACTTGAGTTTTGAATGATAAAACTAGAAAGTCCAAGAAAAGCAGTAAAGATCAATGAACAAAGGCTCAAAGAATTCTTGAAGGATGAAATCAAATCAATGAAGAATTTAATGCCCACGGAGTGGGGAAGACAAGACTACATAGCTACTTGAATCCGTCCGAAGTCCTCCGAACTATCCATTAGGTCCATTGAATTTAGCGGTCACAGCTCCCAATAGCATCTGATGACAAAGTGGAAACTCAGGCCTTAGGGGCCAAACTAGGTTCTATGGGGATCCGCTGTCTTAAAGCTGAAATCGACGAAAGGTGCGAAGCCTTAGAGGAAAGAGAAGATCATCAGAGCTTTATAAATGAGGATTCATATCTTTCCTTACTTGAGCACTTTCGTAGTTTCAAGCTGATGAACCCCTTTAATAGACTGATATTCAAATGAAAAGTGGTTCGTTGCTTTGACGTTTTCTTTCTCTAACTACTGTGACGACGAAAGAAAGCAAAGAAAGTCAGATTCTTGCAGGTCCCAATAAGCGGCCACAGAGCGGTTTACTAGTCTTGGAAAGGCTCATCAGTTCAAGAAAGATTCAATCATGTGAATCCCACCAGGAAGGAATATTAAGGATAACTGTAGGTCGGTGCCTACCTCATCCCGATCACAAGGAGAGGTTCACCATGATGGGGGTACTTCTTTTTCCCTTATGGAAAGAATGAAATGCATAGGGGACCATCCTTTTGTTGCGACATGCTACTGAGATTTACGGATTCGCAGGGGGCCTCAGGCCCTACTTAGTTGACGAACAATGAAAAAGGCTTACGAAACTAAGTAGGACCTTTTGAATTTTTTTCTTAAGTAGTGCGAAGTTGCTTTGCTCCTCTCAAGAAAGAAGAGGATATGAAGAACTCAAGAAAGAAGACAAAGATCGAATGAAGATCTCATGAAACTCTCTTACTTATGATCTCTAGCATAGTGGGATGCCTCTTGAAAGTAAAGAGAGTCAAGTTGCTTTCCTCCATTTCAGTAGGGGAGTGAAAGGTTAGACCTTAGAAAGTCAACGAACAACGGTTCTTCTATGTAGGTATGGCCTTCCCCCTTGACTTGACTCTCCTAACGTCGAGCTAATTCGTAACCTTTGCGTAGCGTAGTAGAATGAAGGCGTAGCATTGACGCTCTCTTATCTATTAGCCTAAGCATCTTCACTAACTTGCTCGCCTATTATACAATACATTTAGAGGGTAGGCTAGGTTAACTCAGTAGCTTACTTTTCAAAATCTAGGGCTAAGTAGCGCCTTTTCCTTTAAGTCCAAGGTAGCGTTGACAAAGAAGAAGAGATAGTTAAAAGACAGTGATCTAGCAATAGAAATATATATAGGCCAGCAAGTGATCCCACGTAGCGGTACGAATCGAAAGATCTCTTTTTGATGACTTCCACTTCAATAATTCTTTGACCCCTGAACTTTTCATTGAGGCGAAGGTTCAAAGAATATTGACAAGACTGGTTCGAAGGCTAGACAGGTTAATATGGATTGTCCTTCGAACGAGGTGGAAAGGAAAGATTATTGCGTTAAGGATCAATGAAATTTGGAGAAGAAATCCATTATTTTTCTCTCTCAAATTCTTTGAGCCTCAGTCCTATCCATATTAACCTGTGACACCTTCGGACCTGTCTTATGGCACTTAGACTAGAGCAAAGTGATTAGAAAAGTAGGCTTGAATTGAATATAGACCATTGTTTTTGGCATCATCGTCTTGACCCGTCTGGAGGCGCAAAGAATATTGCGTGAATGATCCCTTATAAAGCAGTTTCAGACGTTAGGAGTATTACACTAAGGGTTTTTTGAAATTTTCTTTGAGCCTCAGTCGTCTGAAATCTACCATATTAACACATACATCAAAGAATGTCATCTTGAGCCCATAGTTAGGCGCAAAATTCTAATGGATAGTCTGGAGGACCGGTCCAAAGGCACAATTCAATATGCGTTGAGTGAGATTTTCCGCTTTCTTTTTTCCTGATGGATAGTCCTTCGGACCTGTCTTATGGAGCCCTGATTTTGTGGAATGAATGAGTTCTACAAGATCTAGTCAATTAATATGGAGTGGGCTTGCTTTGGGCCTCAGTAGCTTAATATGGGACTTGTTTATGAAATCCATATGAAATTCAGAGCGGACTAGAAATCCTTTATTTTGAACTAAATAAAGTATCCAGATGACTATTCATCCTATTTAAATAGTGCGACTGATTTTGATCCATATTAACTTTTAGTAGGTTCCTTGCCAGGGCCCTATTGATGAATGAAAGAAAGGGTTTCTGAGCCTTAGCCCTGTAAGCCCACACCTGTGTAGAGTAGATCGTTCAACACCTGCGGCACAAACCCATTCTTTGATACGGATAAGAATAACATTAGGGAATTCCCAAAGAATGGGCTTTTTCACATTTTACCGCCCCATGGGAGCGGATGGGTGGGTGGTTCATATTCTCATTCAAAGGAGAAAGGGAATAAGTCTATCTCAGGATCCTAATGAATTAGGTTATCCTAACTGAACAAGTTCACGGTGAAAGACCAGTCTCGACAAGGGAAATAGTCTGATTCTGATCAAGGGTAGTCGGCTAACTCTAAGAAACAGCTAGAACAAAGCGAACCATAGGCGCTCGGTCAAAAGGGGGAAGCATGGCCCAGTTGAAAAGGAAAAGGATCGAACCGCAGACAGGCTTCTAAGTTCTATATTGAAAATACTTTAGAAACAAGGGGAAAGTAACCGAGCTGCCTTGCCAGAAAAAGAAAACAAGACTGCTAAGAGAAATATGAAGATAAGCCTAACCAGACAAAAATGTCATACAATCTAATCCTTCTTCTTCTCTTGAAGTGGCCCCAATGGGATTTTGCTCACAACCTTGGCATCAAATACAGCATACTGCTTCTTGAGTTCTATCAAAGCCTTCTCAGCAAATGGGTCAACCTGGTCTTCATACGTCTCATAAAGGACTGGCACAGTGTGTAGCAATATAAAGCCTGATTTTCAAGCACATCAAAATATCAATATGTAAGCACATATTTTCAGTTATAAATACAAAAGGCTCGGTGATTTCTCATAAAAAACTTAAAGATCAGTTCTTACATATGTATAACAAGGTCAGAAAATTGCACCAGCTGCCAGCTATTGATAGAACCCATAAGCCAAAAAAAGCCTGTTGATGGTATCAGACAATCTCAGTAGCATTACCAAAGTAATCAATAAACAAAATGATGAAAAGATAATGTTTAAGAAACTACTAAAATTGTCATTTCTAATAGTTGATCGAGTCTAGAAATATTTACTTTTTTTCTGCTCGCTCTAAAACACATTTACTCATAAGTAGATAATAGCAGGGAACGTACACTCAGAAATTTCCTCAAATCTCTACCAAAAGCGACATCGCGTAAAGTGAAGATTATACGGTTGATTTCGATTCACAGTGAAGTGACAACCTGTAGCAGGCAATCTTCAGGAAGTCTAACATCTGGGATTTGAGGTGGGGTCCTATACAAACATGAAACAACATAGAAAACATATATATAAAACAAAATCAACAGATTGTTTATTGCATCAGATTATCTAAGTCGATGTCCTTACTTGTTGATAAATGTATTGGCATAAGACCACAAGAAAGCTATAGCCAATAAAATAATTAATATACGGCACACGAGAGTGATTAATTGGTATTCAAGCAGTTAAAAAAGAATCCATAAGGCAGTGGCACCCCAAGGACGCCTGCAGAGTTCTTTTTGTTCTTCCAAAGAAAAAAAAACATCAGCAGCTGCAACCGGAAGTAATTATAATTTATAAGAACAAGAAAAGTTCCTCAAAGATAAAGACAGGAAAGTGGTGAGGGGTAGAGCTACAGAAGGGCATAACTCCAGTATCACGTTCTACAGAAATTTGTATGTGGAGAAAAGAAAGGTATATCTAATCAGTTCTCAATTCATGTTTAATGCAGTTATTATATTCTACATTGAAAATGGTATACATTAAATATTTGATGTAATAGGATTAGGGTATTGTGGTCAAATCCTTAATTTAATTAAGATTAGGATTGGGATTAGCATAACACCCTATCCTACTACATCATTGTGATAGACTGCTATATCTGTCTATTGTGGTCTGCGTAGATAGACTATGATATTTTACTATATTTGTAACTATTTTCCACAGTTTTGTCATTTAAAATAATCTTTCTAATAATGACGAGGTAGTATTATTAGAGTAGTTGTTTGGTAAACAGACTAGAAAAGAACTGGACCTATACCTTTCAGCCGTTTATCTCATGAACTACAATATTCCTACTAAATACGAACTAAAATGTAGACAGAATAAAATATCGTTTTAAATGCCTAAAATCTGCGGCAGAAAGTAAAACAAAATAGCGGTTACCCTATTATTCATAAATAAGGCAGCAAAACTCAACTTTGCCAAATGCAGTAACTGAGTAATTTTCTAACGTAAGTTACAATGGTTAATCTTATGATGTTGGAGTCTATGAAGCTTTTAGGGTTATGGCTAAATTCAACCCAAAAATGGTAAACATGTTGAGGATCCCACAATCAGTATAATGAAGAGACCTCAAAATATATAGTAACTCTTTTCGTTGCCAGATGAAAATTGGTTTTGAGATAACATATTTAACATAACTGAAACCACAATGTATGAAGCCATAACGCTAACTAAGGTTTTCATGCATAACTCAATGGAAATTAAAAGAGAATATACTCTATGTTGTAACATATGAACAGTCGTCCGATCTCTCATTTAAAACCGTTTCATCTTTCAGCATTTACAACTCAAATTTTATTTTATCCAAACGGAGAAATTAATTTTTTTGTAATCCGGTTTGTCTCCCTTTTGTGACATTTCATTCAATCAATGAAATTCTTTCCTTCCCAAAAAGAAGGAAAACATCGGGAAGTAATGAAACGAAAATTGCAAGAACTTTCGAAAACACGTATCCACAATAACAATGTACAAAGATAGAAAGACATTTGATAAGTAAGAATGACAAAGCATAATCCAAATCTGAGAGAGAGAGAGAGAGAGGGATTAGAGAGTACGTTTTCCACCGCCTAAGACCGTGTGGACGGGCTTGTCTCTGCCGAAGAGTCTATAAACGTGGCATTTTACAGCATCGGGTTTGGAAGGGTGGTCGTCATCAGAGTCGGAGGAAGAGGATGAAATGTGGTAGTCGATCTTGGCGGAGAAGTTGTCAATGACGGAATCCGGCTCGGCTTGTTGGTCAGCCATGGATCTTTGGAGCAAGATTGAAGAACAGAAAAATGAAAATGAAAGGACAAAAAAGGCGTCTCCGAAATAGAGGCGAGAGGATCGAGCAGGAGTAGAGAATGGGAGCTATTTAAACGGGGGCGCGAAAACCCGAGAAGTAACGCAACTAAAAAAAAAAAAAACATCAACGAACTTTTCAATTATAATTTAAAGGTTAAATTTTAAAAATTATCCCACAATTTTGGACGAATTTTAATTCTTCAAACTAATGACAAAAATAGGGTAACTACGAAAAAATAAATAAAAAATGGTTTAAGTTGAAAGTCGTGAATTCCTTTTATCCATCACAACCCACGTGGCTTAAGACTAGTCAAAGTTATGACTAGAGTCGTGTACCGAGTGTATGACTTTCCTTCACAATATTTATTATTATTATTTTAAAAATGGAAGGTAGATGCACTAATTTAACCAAAAAAACCCAAAAGTTTGTTCACTTCAAGAAAGGGGGGCTCTCCCGACGTATAAAATCATCGGAAGATATATGAAAAGACACAAGTCAGGAAAAATGTGTCGGGAGTTCCTAGACATCTTCCGACGTTGTATGAACGTCAAAGATGCTGTCAATATAGCGTCAGAAGATGTCTAGAAACTCCCGACGCACATGTGCGTTGGGAGTTCCTTTACTTTTTTTTAAAAAAAAAAAATACCTTCCATTAATTCCTAAATTTAAATTGAAAATTTTAAATTCAAACTCAACTTCAACACTTCAAATTCAACACTTCAACACTTCAACACTTCAACCTCAACTTCAACACTTAAATCTCAACATTCAACACTTAAATCTCAACATTCAACACTTAAATCTCAACTTCAACACTTCAAATTCAAATTCCTAAAACCTACAATTAATTCAAAATCCTAACAACACTTCAAAATCAATTTCAATACTAAAACCTACAACTAATTCAAAATCTAAATACTAAAACTAATTTGAAATTTAAAATCTAAAACCTAAAACTAATTTGAAATCTAAATACTAAAACGTATTAACTAAAACAAAACAATAACTAAACTAAACCACTTACCGACGGCGACGGCGACGGCAACGGGGACGACAATGCCCTCTTCTTCTCGATCTCCCTCTCTCTGTTTTCTTTCTCTTTTCTGTTTCCATTCTGTAAAGAATGGAGTTAAAAAAAGACAGAGAACTCCCGACGCATAATGAAAACGTCAGGAATAGCAACCTATTCCCAACGCGATTAGTGAAACGTTGGAAATCCCTAAACCTATTCCCAACGTGATTTCCGACATTGACACCACGTCGGAGGAAGGCGTAACTTACAATTAATGATCTGCCCTTCCTCTGAGGCAATACTGTAGACGTCGGGAATAGGTACCCATTTTCCGACGCACCTGACACCACGTCAGAGGAAGGCCAAACTTCTTCTAACGCTACACTTTCCACGTCGTGAATAGTGGTCTATTTTCCGACGTACCTGGCACCACGTCGGAGGAATCCTAAACCATTCCAGCTAATTCCAACGCTCATGTGTTTGCGTCGGGGGGAATGCCTTCCCCCGATGTGTACCAAGATGCGTCGAAAAACACCAACTTCTACCGACGTCATGTTTCCCAAAGTTTTTTCCTGCGTCGGAAAACTCCCAATTTCTTGTAGTGGTTATTTGTTTTAAAAAAATATATAATATAACGACCCAGACTTTTAAACTGAACTAAGGTCATTACTCAAAGACGAATAACCCTTTACACTTTCTTGAAAAGAATAAAACTAAAATTTTATAAAATTAATTATCAATAAATCTTCAAAAGACATAAAATTGACAAAACCAATAAAAATAATTTTAAACGTGACCTGTGGGTTCTAACAATTTAAAAGCAAACAAAAATAAATAAATAAGACAAAACCTTAAATAAAATGTCTAACATTAAAATACTAATAAAACTGATAAAAAGACGTGAAAGCAAAACTGGGTCCCCATATGGCACGCCACGGGTTCTTCCTGTCGCTTGCCAACTTTTCAAATCCTTTACCTTTGCCTAAAATATTAAACATAGAAAAGAGTGAGTACATAAGATATACCCAGTAAGGAACCCACCACTGATCTCGCTAGGTGATATTTTAACTTCCCGTTAGAAACATAATCATAATATAGTGTGTCTAATGGAAAATACCCTAGGTGAGTAAGGCCGTATGAACACCCCTAAATCGTGAGTGAGACCGTACGAACACCCTTAAATCGTGCGAGTGATCCTGTGCGAACACGCCTAGTCGTGTGAGTGATCACAAATACACACTCCATAAACATATTTGTGATATGTAGATACATCCCCTAATCGTGAGAGTGGTCTTGTCAGAACACCCCTAGTCGTGCAGGTGACTCATATACAAAGTATAACTGTCCCATAACCGTGCATGTGATCCATAGATACACCCTTAAATCATGTGAGTGGTCCCGTAGGAACACCCCTAATCGTGTGAGGACCCCATAGATAGGATCACAATACAGGTGGGGTAAAAAGCTGAACAGACAAAATTAATCAACATCTCATTATGCATTTTCAGCTACTATCAATGCATAATCACAAAATATATGTAACTCTTAAATTTAATTCGAAAGTCGAGTAGTACAATCTCTTACATCGAGATTAGTAGTAGAATCTCTTACATCGAGATTAGCTTTGGTCCTAAACAGTAAGGAAAAATCCATAACTTAATTACTAAAATTAATTGGTTGAAGATCCAAAATTTCTTTCAAATCAACTTACCCAAAGTTGAGGTTGAATAACCTTGAGTGGGAAATTTTTCACAAATTAACTCTTAAAAAACTTAGCCAATTGAACCTTTAAGGGAAAAAAAATTC
Source organism: Cucumis hystrix (assembly GCA_025688845.1). Lineage (NCBI taxonomy): Eukaryota > Viridiplantae > Streptophyta > Magnoliopsida > Cucurbitales > Cucurbitaceae > Cucumis > Cucumis hystrix. The sequence goes on along the minus strand of CM046888.1, from coordinate 12,749,168 downwards.
CAAATTAGATCCAAAATTAAATTATTTCGAACCAAAGGTATATCCAAAACCCAATAAAAAACTCATAAAAAACGGCTCAAAAGATACTAAAAGCTTGGCTTGGGGAAGGGATGCGGCTCGGCTAGGCAAAGGAAGACAACAAAGACGGAAGTAAGACAATTACAAGGCTCGAACAAATCACATTCAGCTTGAGCGTGGCTTCTTCTGAATGTTAACGGAGGAAGGTCAATGGTGACATGGTGCAGAGGAGAGGCGAGGACAAAGAAAAACGTTTCAGCTTGCTGGATAGTGCACGGAGATGTGATGGCAATAGGAGCGAGCCACAAGGCGTCATCTGGGCACGAAATAGAGAAGAAAATCGATGAACTACGAGCGACGAAACAGAGGAGTGGAGTGGTCATAGGATTAGGGTTGAACCAAGGAAGAAGAAGGTGAGTAGTTACTTGCACGTGGAACAAGGTTTTTTTTATATATATAATTAATAATAATAAGAATATAATATTATTATTACTATTAGTACAATTATCTCTCCTTTACTTTTTCCCTTTTTACTTTTATTTCTTTTTCAAATTAAATCAAACCTTCTCTCTCTTCGTTTAAATCTTCCTAATAAAAAATTTTCTCTTTTTCATAAGATAATTATATTTTTCAAAAATATAATTATGTTCCCCAACAATTAATTTATCATTATCCTCTTTCCAAAATACAATATTTTTTCCTTAAATAATTATATATATACGTGTGTGTGTATGTATGTATGTATACCCCTTTAGGCGGGTGTTTCCTTCCCCTTCAGTTCGTATAACCTTTAGGCGGGTTTCGTGAAACCCTTTTTCCGACAGGCTACCTTTAATTATCAAATCTCTTAAATTTTCACTACTCAAATTTAATTAAATAAACACACAAAATTATTTAATTACATTCTAATTTTCACAAAACTAAATAATTTCTATTAGATGAAAAAAATGAAAATTAAATAACACCTAATAAATTAAGGTTAATTTTCACAAATATAACAAAACACCAAAATATTACGATCCATGTAACAAAATTAAAAAATGATATTTCACAAATTCTAGGTTTGCCCTTGAACAATGGAGACAACTTTTCACTTCGTGGAACTGGTGCCTGACTCCATTGTCGATCTATTAGTGGTATAGTTTTGAGTTTCCTTAAGTATGTATTGTTTTGAGTTAATTAGTCTTTTGGATTGTTTGTAAGCTTCGAGTTTTGATCATGAGGTGTTCGAGTATGCTTAATTTAACTCTATGTTGGTTGCCTGTATATATGTCTATATCAGACTCGTGATGTTTAGTATTATGTAATGTTGGGTTTCACTTTAGTAATGTTATGTTCTTTATTGGTTGATGTCATTTATGTTTCCGCAGTGTTATCCATTTCAAGTAGCAGTAAATTTAGGGTCGATAGTTGTCGCTGAGGTAAGTTGTGATATCTATTGGCCAGTTGCACCATCTCTTGGGCTAAGAGTAGGTGGCTTGGGAGGGGATGTGACAAACGTAGGCCAATTAATTATTTTTTTTTACTGACTGAACTTAAAGTTTCCCTTAAGATGCATATGTACTAGTCATCACTTAGTTCAACTAATTTTTTTTTACTGGACTAAACTTAAAGTTTCCCTTAAGCTGCTATGCACCCTTTATAATATAGGGATCAAGTCATCACGTAGTTCATCTGATTTTTTTTTTTTTTATTACCATTCACCATTTAAGCTCTTATGGGTTAAGAGCATCCTGCAGTTTAGGCTATTGTAATAAGAAGCTTTACTTATTTAGCAGCTCATATTCTCATCAAGGATTTGTTCTTTTTTTTTTTTTTGAAAATGTAATATTATTGTACAACAACAAGGAGGACCTCACAGCCTGAGGCCAAGGCACAAAAGTGGGCAACACTCATAAACACAGGAAGAACGCAAAGTACCAAAAGAAAGAACAACAACAGAAGCAATAAAAATAAAATAAAAAACAAAGAGATAAAAAGGCAAAACAACCCCATAAAACAATGTAGGGAAACAAACACAAAGAATAACAACCCCACAACTTGGGTAACAACCCCACAACTTGGGGACAAGTAGACAAAACAAAAACGGAAAGAAAACAAGCTAATAATATCATGAGCATTCTCATGCCAAGAAACAGCACGAGCACAGATACAAGATCGAATAAGCTGAAATAGAACAATGGACTCATGAGCCTGACCACCATGGAGACGATGATTACTCTCTTCTAGATAAAGTAAATCGTAGCACAGCAGAGTACACGCCACAACTTCCTCTTCACTCCCTTTCCAATACCGTGAAGACAAATCTAAGACAACTCAACCCCCCAATACCTAATTCTGTGAGAGGAAGCCATAACCTGAAGGACCCAAGACCAAATATCACATCCAAAAGGACACAAAAAAAATGATAGTAATACGAACCTTATCCATAGATTCATAGACTCTTTAGTAATACGAACCTCCTCACTAAGGTGCCAAATGTGCTTACCAAAATGTCTACGGAGGGTAGGCTTAAGGTTATGTAAATTTCTCACGAAACTCACAATCGAAGAAACCGTGCATGGTGACCCCAAACCAAAGAGACAACATCAATAAATGAAGAATCCTCAACTCAATGGATGAAGAAAGGAAAAGAAACCACCCTCCGTCTCTGCTGAAAGCTGGGATAAAATAAGAGAGTGATAAGAAATACCCCAAGGCCATACATTAACTCTCGTACTACGCCATGCAGTAAGCCAATCATCATTAACCAAAATTCAATCAAGCCGTCTCATCAAACAAGACCTATGAACCTTACTAGTCCAGGTGAACCAGTTGCCCTGTACCATAGGTTCAACTAAATCAGCCTCACAAATAGCCATATCAAACTCCTCCATATCTCTAGGAACAAGAGACCCACAGGAAACAACGCTTAATATTATTATTAGAGGTATAAACACAGAACACAGAACACCTCCATACTATCACCAGAGGACAGATCAGTTAACGAACCAGAAACAAACTGCTCTTCCACCACACAAGGAGAAAAAATGAAGCGACTCACTTCCACATCACCCAAATACGGCCATACATTATCGATTTGCAAAAGAGAACACATAATCACCCTTGCGAAAGAGAAAAGAAAATAAAAAGAGAAGGAAAGGGAAGAAGAAGTCGTCCGTTGCCCACCGCTCTGTGATCCTCCCTCGTCCTTCGTCGTCAATTTGCTTGGTATAAGATTTTGTCCATTTTTTTTTTTGTTTTGAAACTATGAAAATGCAGATATATATTATTTTATGTATGTATTACACAAATGTAAGTGTAATATGTGTATTGATATTATGTGTAGTTTGAAATTCATTGTATGTATGTGTAATGTATTATGTAATTTTGTATGTGTAATCCATGCAGGAGATGTACGTATGTGTAATATATTATGTATGTTTTTATGTGAAAATGTATAAGTTTTTATATGTAAGTTTGAGATTGTATTTGTAAATTTGAGATCGTATGTTGATATTATATAATGTATGTGCAATGTATGTTTTTTAGATTTGAATATGAATTAGATAATTGAATTTGATAGTTAATTTAAAATTGAGTTTGAATATGAATTTCTGTTTAATATCAATTCTAATACGAATTTGAATTTAAAGTTGAATACGAATTTGAATTTTATGGCTATCCTGCAGTTATGGTAAGCTGTTTATTTATGTCAAAAATTAGTTTCTAATCTGTTAATTACTAGCTTTGGGATTCTTAAGTAGCTTTTAATTATGTATGAATTATTAGGTATGTTGAAAGTGTTAGTTAGATTTAAACTTAAGTTTAAATTTGAACTTAATTTTAGTGCAAGATTAGAGATTGGAGAATATAACTTATTGATGGAGTAAGTTTGAGTACGTTCGAGTAAGTTGGAGTAAGTTGAGAGAAGAGATATAAAACTATCAAACGTATTTATGTTTTAGGGATTTTAACAAGATGGACAAGAGTTGGATGAAACTTAGGGATAGATTTTTTATTGAGTACAACGAAGGAGTTTTTCGATTTTTAAAGGTTGCAAAATATCACATCAATAATTACGGACAAATAAGGTGTTCATGCAATAGATGTATGAATTCGAATTGGGACTCATTAGAGGTGTGAAGCAACATCTATTAACCACTGGAATAGCCTCTTCATACATAGACTGGGTGTATCATGGAGAGTTCGCAAACTTGTACAGAGGTATGCAAAGACTTGTTGAAGGAATGGGTAGTAGTAATATTCCTTTTGATGAAGGAACTAGCAGTAACCCATTTTATGAAGAAAATGAAATGTTGGGCATGCTGTATGATTTACAAGATGATATTGAACACGTAGAAGGGATGATGGAAGGTTCAAAGAAGAAATGTTGTTTATCGGTGGGATATATTTAGAAGAAGATAGAACAAACGTGGTCTTTAAGGAGTTATTAAACCAAGCAAGTCGTGAGCTATACCTCAGCTGTTCAGAATTTTCATCCCTTAACTTTTTTGTTACGATGGTACATGTGAAGGTTCTAAATGGTATAAGCAACAAGTGTTTCCACATGATTTTACAGATAATAAAGCGTGCATTTCCAATGTGTGGTACCAATATCCCTGGTTCATTCTGTGAAGCCAAACGTAAATTGCGTGAGTTGGGCCTTGGATACAAGACTATTCATGTTTGTAAGTATGACTGTGTATTATTCTGGAAGGAGTTCGGGGATTTACAACAGTGTCTGACTTGTGGTGAGTCTCGATACATGGTTAGTTCCAACGACAGATCATCAGGAAAAAAATCTGCATAAAGTATTGCGCTACTTTCCGTTGGTGCCAAAATTACAACACTTGTTTGTATCGCAAGAAAGCTCGGTGAACATGAAATGACATAAGGATAAACGAGTGGAAACAAAAGATGTACTAAGACATCCAGCTAATGCAGAGGGATGGAAGCACTTTGATTTTGAATTTCTTGATTTTGCTTTAGAGCCACGTAACGTTCGTTTGGGGTTAACTTCAGATGGATTTAATTCGTTCGATCATATGAGTACCTAGTACAGTATGTGGCCTGTAGTATTAATTTCTTACAATTTTCCGCCATGGAAATGCATGAAAGAGTAAAACTTATTCATGTATTTGCTCATTCCCAACCCAAAATCTCCTAGTAGGAAAATTAATGTGTACCTACAGCCATTAATTGAGGAATTAAAAAATCTATGGAGTTGGTGTGCGTACATATGGTTGTCCTACGGATCAGTGTTTCAGTTGTATGCAGCCTTGTTGTGGATAATTAGTGACTTCTCAACATATGGTGATCTATCTGGGTGGAGTATGAAGGAGTATCAAGCATGTCCCATTTGCATAGGAGATAGATCGTCGTTCAGGATAAGAGGAAAAATAGCTTTCATTGGACAAAGTTGAGAATTCTGAATTTCATGATATATATATATATGCAATGTTTAGAAGGAAAAAATGTGCATGATTATATTGTCTTTGATGAAATGCTTTTTAGAAAAGGAAAATTGTGTATTCCTAAATGTTCTATTAGAGAATTACTTGTGAAAGAGGCTCATAGGGGAGGACTTATGGGGCATTTTGGAGAATTTAAAACATATGGCATGTTGTGTGAACACTTTTATTGGTTGAAAATGAGAAAAGATGTGAATAAAGTGTTCAAGCAATGTTTCAAATGTAAGGAAGCTAAATCTAAGACACAACCACATGGCCTCTACACACATTTGGATGTTTCTAGTGGACCTTGGATTGACATTAGCATGGATTTTATTCTTGGATTGCCAAAAACTAAGAGGCATCATGTCAGCATTTTTGTGGTAGTGAATAGGTTTAAGATGGCACATTTCATTCCATGTAGCAAAACGGATGATGCTACTAACATAGCTAATCTCTTCTTTAGAGAAGTTAAATTGCATGGCATTCCAAAAACCATTGTTAGTGATAGAGATACTAAATTTTTAAGTTATTTCTGGAAAGTTTTGTGGGAAAAATTAGAAACCAAGCTTTTGTTTTTCAATAAGTGGACACCCACAAACTGATGGACAAACTAAGGTGGTTAATAGAACATTGGGGTCTTTGCTTAGGACACTAATTTCTAAAAATCTCAAGTCATGGGAGGGTACTTTACCTTTTGTAGAGTTGCTTACAATAGAGCGATACATAGCACTACTAATTGTTCACCTTTTGAGGTTGTGTATGGCTTTAATCCTTTAACTCCTTTAGATTTGTCGCCTTTGCCGCCTAATATGTTTACTAGTGATGCAACTGTTTCAAGGGCAAAATACATAAAAACCTAGCATAAGAAAATCAAAGAAAAAATTGAAAAGAAGAATCAAAAGCTTGTCTAAAGAAAGAATCGAGGGAGAAAACAATTGATTTTTAAACCCGGTGATTGGTTTTGGGTTCATTTAAGAAAAGCAAGATTTTCGGATCAACGAAAGTCTAAGCTTCACCTAAGAGAAGATGGACTATTTCAAGTAATAGAGCCAAAAATTATTTACAATCTTAGTTCAATGAGTCAAGATGAGAAATGATCAAAGATGACATGAAAAAAGTTCTAGAAGAGTTATTTAAGGCATTGTGAAGACTTTCTACATTTTTAGTTTTCTTTAATTTGGCCTTTAATTAATTAGTATGCAATCTAGTTTTAAGTTTCTAGGTTTTGCTTTCTTCAAAATACATTTAAGTGTATTTGGATGACTACTAGGCTTTCACCACATACATGTATTTTCTTTAAATAGCACCTAAGTGTGACTATTAAGCTTTCACCCAATGCATAACCATTTAGCCTATAAAATGGCTTGTAATGCTCTTGGAAAAGGAGAATATCAATATTAAAAAAAAATCTCGTGCTTATTCAACCACTTTTGGTGTTATTTTTTCAAATCTTGCTTTTAGATTTGATGTTAAAAATCAATTCATTGGATTCGTCTTGATCAAACTATTCCTGGAGTGAGTTATTTTAGGATCTAAGAATGACCATAATAGGTTTTAGGTTTGATCTAAGTAGCTTTCTTTGTGAGTGTTTGCAAGGATCCTAGAAGGACCACTTATTTTTTATCACATCAAAAGTTTTATTTTTTCAAATGAAAGGATAAAAGCATTATATAGCTTTGTAGAGGTTCTATGAAAATACCAAAAGTCTTTAAAACATTCACTACAACAAAAATGGTTTACGACAACAATTATTTTCTATCGCGAACAAAATCCGTGACAGTTATTTACAGTCATAGTATCGCCTGTTGTGGAAAGTCCTTCCATGACCGTTTTCAAAAACTGTCACAATAAGTTTTTTCATGACAGAAAATAAATGTCATTAATTACTATTTTATGACAACAAATAACTGTCATATTTTATTTTATGACAACAAATAACTGTCATCGTTTGCATATTAACGACAGTTACAAAAATGTCACAAATTCGTTTATTATGACATTTTTTTATCTGTCAAGGATATGCAAATCGTGACATTTTTTTATAAAAGCATATGTCATTATTTCACTATTGACGACAGTTACAAAATGTCACGAATTCGTATATTATAACATTTTTTCCTGTCATATATTCCTCAATTACTACATTTTTCCATGTTCTTCTTGTCACACTGCCATTACACTAACCATTTCAATGACAATAATGTTCTAATACATCACACCCATATGGAAACAATGAGTCGACACTTTAATATATATACGCTATAATACACTTTGTAATATTCGTACACCTATTGATTAATAATCATTTTTTGTTAAAAGGTAGTTTACATACAAAAAGAATAAACACTAATATCTTTAGGTATCAACAAGTCTAAAATCAGTACATTAGAACCAGGATTTTTCTACCAACCATACAAAAAGTCATATATTAATCCATTGCTCCATGTTGGCTTCACTGCTCCAATGGATTCTGCCAAACCTAGTAAGAAAGCAAAATCTCATTTTAGAGTATGACTAAAGAATATTATCTAAGCAAATCAATTCACAAGTAAACAAAAACAGTTAAAAGAGATAAGGTAAAGAAATGATATACCACTACAAGAAAAATGGCCTACTATTACTTACTTGGTAACTTGGAATTTGATGGAAGTTTGATAGTAAAAGCGGCCATAATATCATATACAATTGTTTACCAGCATTTTAGATTCATGCTATTAACGTACATATTCCAATTTCAAAGCCAAAATAAATAAATAAGACGTAATTGAAGAAATTGATTTAAAGTTTTCATCAATATGAATACAAATAGAACATAGAAAATTTAAATGTGTAGGAAAAACCAAAATACAACAAGCATCAACATAGTTTGTTTTAAGTCTTCATGCCCAATTGAAAATAGAGCGAGGACTAGCAATCTCTATTGAGAGAACCAACATTCAAATTTTCACATTTCAGGCCAATGTCAATAGAGAGAACCAACATTCTAAGATTTTTTAACACAGATACAAATAAATACATCTCTCCAAATCATAAAAGGAAAATGGTGGCATACCTCTTGCAATCATAACCATCAATTTTAGAATAAAAAAACACAGCATAACGTCTAAGACATGTTACGCAAATGTTATAGCCAAAGCACCAAATTGAAAAGAAAAAGGTAAGCATACAATTCATTGCAACTGAACTTAATTTATTTAGCTTCACCATTATTGGAAAAGAACAGCCTAAACTTATCTTTAATTTATGATTTAATGTAATACAAACTGCAAAACATTCCATCCCATTTTCATCAAGAAACATATTGTGAAGCATGAGCAAAACCCCAGAGTTGCATAAACTCAAATAACACAAACATAAGCAGAAGGAATGCAGGCATAGGTATATTATCACTTAAAACTGACGGACGTAACGGGTTTTCATCATAAGTTCAATGACATTTCTTTTCAGTGTTGGAATTTACCTCAACATATATTCTTCAACTTAAACTCCTAGAGTATGTGCCAAGCATGAGTTACCAAATGTTTCACATGGTCCACTGGTTCCATTCAATCTTTTTAAAGATGAAAGAAGATTTGATTATTGATAAAAGTAGCACATGGCAGTTTACAATGGAGTTGTAGATGAGAAAGAAAATACTAACATATCTTCTTCGAGCCGTAATACAAATTATTAAATCCACAAATTATAACTTCATACTAAGAATAAAAAACAAGCTGTTTTTGAAACAGTAGACTCAATGACAAGAAAAAAATGCTCTCCCATTAAGACAATGATGCTGAAATTAAACTAATTATAGAAGAATCCTATGGTAAGTTATTTTAAAAAAGAAACTAAATATAATAAGTCATACTCATATTTATTATTAACACCTTATTCTAATAGTACTACGCACTATTAGAAATTTGGGTTTTAACGACGCAAAATTTAGGTTTTTTTGGAAGGTCATCGAAGAAATAAAGTAAAGACATTTCAACAAACAATTTAAATTCAATCTCTTATCTTTCATCTTTGTATTGCAATTACAATTACAAAACAAAACACAACAAACACACACCCTATAAGTCATACTCATCATATTGAATTCTTTCTATGGCTAAACAATAATACCTAAACAAAACAAAAACACATACACATACATATATATAATGGGCAAAAAGAAAGGTTTTTTTAACTCTTGAGACATATCATCAAGTTCCATATGGAGGGCAAGCTTAAAATCACCTGAACAAAATGTGCAACAATCACGTCCTAGAGTTCAAATTCAAGACCCATATGATTCACGAGAGCCTTATCGCCATCGAAGGAATGATGTCATTGATGATGACAATAGAAGAAATCAACCAAACGACATCCTACTTATGCCTCTACCCCATCAAACCAATCCATTAATGTGGTTTGGAGCAGTCTTTTGCACAATCTTTTGGGTGCTGTAATCGTTGGAGGATTAGTAATTCTCATTGTATACCTCATTTTCTGCCCCAAAGCTCCATGGTTTGATGTATCAACAGGCAATTTAAACACAACGTATCTCGACATTGGGTATCTACTAAATGTAGATGTGAATTTACTAACAAACTTCACAAATCCAAACAATAAAGTGAGTGTGGATTTCAGCTCAATGATACTATCTTTACTATAGAAACACACTCATTGCTACCCAATTCATAGCACCATTCTCAGCATACAAAGAAGAATCAATGTTGATTAATATTCATATGGTATCAAGTCAAGTGAGACTACCAATTCTGGAAAGACAAAGATTGCATAAACAATTGGAGACAAATGGGATTAAGCTTGAGCTAAAAGGGAATTTCAGAGCAAGGTCTAATTTTGGTAGTTTGCTGAGATACTCTTATTGGATGCATAGATATTGCCATTTGTTTGTTGGTGGACCTACTGGTGTTCTAATCAAAAGTAATTGTAAAACAAAACATGGAGACCTCGTCCAAACCAAGTGTCATGCTTTTGCTTCTTCTAATTATTTGGTTGAATTTGGTTGTCTATTTCTTTTTTCATTTGCTTAAGCTTTCTACCTTCTCGGGGGACAGATAAGATATCATTAAAATAGATGAATTCTGACTCAATTTGTTTTTGTATTTGGTCTCCAGGGAGTTAAAATGTAACAAAGACTTTACATTCTGAATTTTTTTTTTACAATATCTTCAATAAAAATAAGGCATATCAACATTGTACTTCATTTCAATCAAGTAAAAATAAATAAATGTTTGTGAGTGTTCGAGAAAATTTACATGCATCTCTACTTATATTTTAGGACAACTTGTATGACCTTACAACATCTAGACATCATGGAAACTCGAAAGATATTAAATCCTTGGTATACCTGAAATTTAACAAACACTAATACATTAAAAATACAGTTGCCAATAATTATGTTATATTATAGTAATCCCAAACGAAGCATAAATTTGTAATATATATTACTTCAATTTTTACAACAACAAAAGTTTAATCATGAGTAAAGCTAACGACAATAGGTCATTGGAATGAGTTTTAGAGGTAATTTATTAACAACAGTTAGACCAACAATCCTTTTCCATACCCATATCTTCTTCTTTCATCCCATCAGACAATTTCCAAATAAATTGTAGCAGTAGATTAGCCAATACCAACTCCATTAAAACAATCCCCATGTTCACACCAGGACAAATTCTTCTACCACCTCCAAATGGTAATAACTCAAAATTTTGCCCTTTGTAATCAACATTGCTTCCCATAGATCTCTCTTGTATGAAATTCTTCTGGATGAGTCCAGCAATTTTGATCTCGCTCGATCATCTATACATTGACGTGAAGATGAGTTTTGGGATCAATATCGGAACCATTGAGCTTAAAATGAGGTAGGGTTTCTCTTGAGAGTAGAAGTGTAGCAGGTGGATGCAACCTTAGAACCTCTTTCACCCACCATTTTTAGATATTGAAGTTTTTCAAGTTCATTCTCCTTTACTAGATCTTGTTTTATGTAGCTTCTTCATTACTTGTGGATTCTTAACTAGCTCTGCCAGCCCAAATAATGGTGCCTACTCCTGGGGTCACTCCAGCTATAAATATCTCCTCATTAAAGCACAAACACTCAAAGAGTAAAAATAGAAATTTAGCTTCACAAGAGGTTGGAGAATTGAAAGAAGTGGTGTCTAATAACCCTTTCATTTCTTAGTATTTAAGCTATGGTAAGTTGTTGGTTTCTGAAAATTAAGTCTATTTTCTTTCAATTTATTACAATGTTTTTCATTTTCAAGTAAAAAGAAAACACATACTCAAAAGTATATTTATGTTTTTCAAAAGCTTTTCCATCTCAACATCATCTCTCTCTTTTCAGTTCATATTATCTTGCCAACTCTTTTTTGAACTTACCTTTCTCTCTACAACATTCCTCTTTCTTTTAACTTCTAAAACTCATATCTCCAATATCTCTTCTATAACTACGCTTTTTCACAATAGAAAATTTATCAGTCTCTTCAACTTTTCTTTGCTACACCAACATTACCAACATCCAACTTATCTTTTTCCCCCAACTTTTATTTATTTAAAATTGATACATATTTTCTTTTACCTTTGATCTACAAAAATCCTTCTCTTTCCTCAACTCATCTTCCTCTCTCTCTATTCTCTACATATATTCCTCCAACATGTCACTCTAGAAACTTTCTTATTCTCTTTAAATTTTGTCTCTAACTTACCTTGTCTAACATATTTCGTCTAGTCAAAATGAACTTAACTCAACAGTAATTGACATGATGCTCCATCTTATAGGTGAGAGATTTGATTTTTCGTCCCAAAATCTGTGTACTAAAAATTATCTCGTCTAATGAGCTCAGATTTCTTTTTGCTCCTTTTAACAAAACTTCCTGTGTAATTAATATCTTCTTTATCTAAAGCTATCTCTTTTTGTAACTTATTCTTGTCTGTACTTTCTCTCTTTCTCTTTTCTATCTCTAACTTATTTCTTCTCAACATATATTTCTTACTGTTTAATTTTTCTTTCTCTGGAATTTACATCTCACTCTTTGTCTCTAACATATCACCATTGCTATCCCTTCATAACCTTTATTACCCTTGGGCCTTTCTAATGTATCGTCTCTCTAAATTTCTCTTGCTTCACTATTTTTCAAAATAGAAAATAAAAATAGTTACAAATATGTATGTTAATTTTTTTAAAAAAAACAAAACAATTATCAATTTGTATGGCGTAAAACAAAACCAAAAACAGAAAAATAGAAATAGACAGTTGAGCTTACCGTGACAATTGCCTTTATGCAATCTCTAGTTAATTGTAAGACATCAAGTTCAGAGTGACCTCTCTCCATTTCTAAAAAAACATCAACAATATTTTCTTCATTCTGAGAAGTCCCTTCGATTACTTGTTCGAAAAAAGCATCAAGCTCAGCAAAGCTCTTCTCCACCCCCTGTTAACGCCAACCCACACTAGGAAAGAAGTCAGTCATGGAGAAACTTCGCATTGCTGAAACTTTCCATTATCTAGTTCACCCCCCCCTCTAAACCTTTTCCCAAAAGCTATTGGTGTTATTATATTTGGAGCGAGAGTACATGATTCCTCACTCAAGATCAACAGGAATTCCAAGAGATGAAGACTGGGAGATTGAATTTAACAGCAGAGCAACTTCTTATTCTCTGATCAAGTAAAACGATTGCACTCGCCGAGCGCTAAGGACCTCAAGAACACAAATCTTACGAACTTCCCTCCAATGATCACTATATGGAGATAAACCTATGTCTAAGAAGTAGTATGGGAATCTTGCACTAGCTGTTAAGAGAGGTTGACCGCAACATGCGAGATCATGCACTTGTAACACCTGTGTCAGTAGCTGAAGAGGAGATCACGAGGGTTGGATGAGAACCAAGTTTATGAGCATGATGGGGCCGTATTTTCTTGAAAGTTTCCACAATGAGCAATGGGGGAGGGGGCCAAGAAGGTGCAAGTGACCCAACAGTGGAAGTTTTTGAGGGGTTGGAGAAAGTAGTAGGAAAGACAGAACCAACAGCAAGAGCACAAAAACCACCCAGATTCTTCTTTGTTACCCACTACCGACAACCTCTTCTTCCAAATTAACTATTGAGCCCAACTTTTTCATAATTTGCTAGTTCTTACACACTTTCTCCATACAAACGCACTTCACTCTCAAGACTTAACCGCAACAATTTTTCAAAAAAAAAAATCACCATGCTACCCGATTCTTCTTTCTACCATATTGCAATATGTTAAATTATGCACACATATATTTATTTTGTAAACTGACATCTTGCATGTCAGTGTCTATACTTCTTAAAGTAGGCAATATTTTAAACAGGGTCCTCAAGCTCTGATACTGCCTCTTGTAGTTGCAAAGCGTGTTCTAAGTTGCAAAGCATATTCTAACTACATCAATAAGCTTAAACAATTGCAAATTAATAGCTTTACTTCTACATATAATATTCTAAATTAAGGTTCTGAAATCATTAGCTCTACTCTCTCTTTCCTATATAAAGCCAGAATGAAACTGAGCTCCCAATAACCTTAAACCCTTTGTAAATGAAGAAGCATTCAAAGCAGACAACAATGATAAAAATATTTAAAAGTCTGATCGAAGTTAAGATTTCACAAACTCTACACTAAAGAAAACAATACCCAACTCATAAATTTCAATCATCCGTAGTGGGCTAGTAGCAAAAGTTTGAAAAATTATGGGGATTGTGAGGGAGGTGTTTCCCTCAATTTCATCCATTCAGAAAAGAAGCAGACAATCGAAAAAAAACCCTAACCTGAGGAATAGTCGGCAACGAGCGAGGAGTGCCAGTGACGAGCCGTGGTGGAGGATAGCCGGTGACAGACGACGCGGAGTTTGGAGACGGGACGTGATGGAGGATTGAGGGTGGAGATGGTGTTTGGAATCGCTAGCGTGCTGGTTTAAGAATTGGGAAAAATTGTAATTTATTAGGTTTAATTTTAATAAATTATTTGCGATAGCTTTTATGACAACAAATATCTGTCACGGAAAAGTGAAATCTGAAAACAGTGTTTTTTCCCGTCAAAAATGCAAATTTTGACATTTTGTGACCGTTTTTTCTTTTCTCCTTCAATTTGGGATGTATACAACTGTAATGATAGGTACTTTTTGTTGTAGTGATTAACTAATCTTTTTATCTTTCAACAACTAATTTCCATCCACCATCTTTAATACTAAGCTATTAATGGTAGTTGCCCTAACTTGTTAAATTAAAAAAAATGGAAATACAATAAAAATGTGATATTAAGTAAGTCATGAGGTCTTCAAATTGTTGGCTTCATGGAAGCTTAATGTCTACCCCAGAATCCATTTCAATCAAGAAAACATTGACCTTTAAAACTCTAAATGGTCCTTCGTCTCTTGTATTAGTATGTGGCACATGAAATTCACGGTGAATCGACCCTATCCATTCTTGTACATGAAGAATGAATGATTGTTGAATCTTTGATGCTTTAGATCTTGTAATTGGTCCTTCTGAAACGAGTGGAACACTATGATTCTCATCATTTTCCCCCTCTTCAAAAGGATTCGTCCTCCAATCAAGAAATTCATCACCTACATCAAAAGGACTCAAGTCAGCAATATTGAAAGTAGAACTTACTGAATATTCTCCTAGAAGGTCAATTTTGTATGCATTGTTGTTAACTTTTTCAAGAACTTTGTTTTTCTTTGAGATGGAAATTGATCCTTGCGAAAATGCGCCCAAACCCAATCACCCGATTTAAAGATTAGGTCTCTTCTTCCTTTATTGACTCTTGAAGCTACTTTAGAGTTATTTTTTTTCAATCCTTTCTTTCACTTCCTTGTGCAATGTCTTGATCAACTCTATCTTGTTTGTAGCTGCATCACTTACAAACACATTAGAAGGAATAGGCAGCAAATCAATAGGTGTAAGTGGGTTAAATCCATAAACAACTTCAAAAGGAGACCAATGAGTTGTACTATAAATTGCTCTATTATATGCAAATTTAACATATGTTAAAGAATCCTCCCAAGACTTAATGTTCTTTGAAATAATTGCCTTAAGTAAAGAACCCAAAGTTCTATTAACCACTTCGGTTTGCCCATCAGTTTGAGGATGACACGTAGTTGAAAACAACAACTTTGTCCCCAACGTACCCCACAACAATTTCCAAAAATGGCTTAAAAACTTTACATCCCTATCACTAACAATACTTTTAGCAATTTCGTGCAACCTTACAACCTCTCTAAAGAACAAGTCAGCCACATGCTTAGCATCATCGATTTTGTTTCATGCTATAAAATGTGCCATGTTACTAAATCTGTCCACAACAACAAAAATACTATCCTTACCCTTTTTAGTTCGTGGCAAACCAAGCACAAAATTCATAGCTATGTTAGTCCAATGTTCATTAGGCACATTCAAGGGAGAATATAATCCATTGGGTTGTGATCTAGATTTAGCCTCTTTGCAGTTAAAACATTGACTACAAACATTATGAACATCATGTTTCATTTTAGGCCAAAAGAAATGTTCATGTAACATGTCATAGGTTTTATGAATTCCTAAATGCCCCCTTAATCCACCCCAATGAGCTTCTTTAACAAGCAATTCTCTTACAGAACACTTAGGAACACAAAGCTTTTTTTTTTTAACAAAAAATCATGAAACACATAATAATCATCAGCAACTTTTCCATCAAGACAAGATGAATAAATCATTCCAAAATCAGTGTCATCTCCATATAACTCCTTAACATGCTCAAATCCAAGAATTTTTGCACTAAGAGAAGTAAAGAGATTGTACCTTTGTGACAAAGCATCGGCTACTACATTGTCTTTACCTTGCTTATATTTGATTACATAGGGAAATGTTTCAATGAACTCAATCCACTTTGTGTGCCTACGATTCAGATTTCTTTTTCCCTTAAGGTGCTTCAAGCTTTAACATGAAATCTCTCAAATCACAATAGTTTTTTTTTACAGGTTTTCAAGATGACGACATTTAACATTGAAGGAAATTGAATTAGAAGACCTTGAAGAAAACAATTTTGTAGATCATACCTATATCTAAAACATTGAAGAAGATGAAATTGTAAAATTAGGACTGGAAATGACATTTTTTTTTTTTAGATTTTGTATACTGGACAGAAATGTGACGAGATAACAAAAAAATAGAAATCAAGAAATTAAGAGAACACAATGCAATAATGGAAATATATACCCGATCTAGAGCCAAAAGCTCTGATACCAAATGATAAGAAACCCCTAGGCATTGGATCCAAGAACCATGCTAAACAACAAGACTTAAAGAACACAACCCCAACAGCGCCAAAACCAATTTGGTTTCAACCCCTAAGATAGGCTAGATACAGATGCTTAGATGATCTGAGAAACCAAGGATCAGACAATGTTTTGAAACTCCCATCAATCCTCGATTTTCAAAGCACTCCACAAGCAAGACAGATTAATCCTCAGTTGAATGCTCCAAATATTCGTGCATTCTATCACAAGAACGCACAAGAACAAAATTCTACATTCTAGAATTTTCAGATTTCATTCATTCAAATTCTTCTTTTTTTAAATGTGGAAATTACAACCCTATTTATACTAATTAAAATATGAAATGAAAGGTCACAACATTTAATTTTATGCCCTTTCAACTATCATAATAAATGAAAACACATAAATACATAATTCCTTAAACATTTAATTTTATGACTTTTGAGTTGCCCAAATAACTCTCCAACTTACAAGCATTGCATCTCTTCAACTTCTTCATTTGATTCAATTCTGATTTCTTGATTTATATCACCTGTATCGTCACAAGCTCCTCATTTCAGTTTGAAGAAGAAGACATTAGGCAATACTCTCTATCTCTATGGAAAAGAACTTTGACTTAGCTATTTAATAATAGGTCTTTCTCAATGAATTCAACCTTTCTTTCTCTCTGAATTGAATGCGCCTCAAACCTTGTTCATTGACTCCTTCTTAGTCGAGTTGCTTGGCACCTTTCAGTCATCCAGAGGCTCAAAGAAGATTTCGAGAAAGATTAGACTTAAAATTCAGATCCTAAAATAGTGGAACTTCTTTATAGGACAGGTTTTTAGTAGGTTTGAAAAGAGGAAGCCTAGGGAGAAGGAGAAAAGTGATCTTTTGTGTCTTATTTGAGAGATATGATCTTGCTTAGGATTGCAATATATTTAATCTCTAAGAGAGATGTTATAGAATTAGTTAGACTTCACAGTTGATACTAGTTGTTGTTTACAAAAATTCCTTATAGAGCTTCAATCTCTCCCATGGGGCTTGATCTAAGCCTGTCAATCCAGTAGGCCAGAAAGGTTCCTCAAGAAGTCTTCCTCTTTATCAACCGCATTTACAATGCTTGCCTTTTTATCCACCCACTTCCCCTATTGTTGAGAGTGCTTACCCTATTTGTCTCTTTCTTCTTCTAAAATATTGTAATCTTTAGTAGGACCTTCTTTCTTTAGAGAAAGGAGCCCTTCCAGAAAACCAAGAAAAAGAGTATAGGTACCATTCTTTGACGACCCATTCTCGATGACCACTCCCTTGCTTAGGGCTCGATATGCAATAAAAAAAGGCTTTCTAACCGTGAAGGAGAGCTTATCTCATTCCTCCAGGGCCAGTGTAAGAAAAAGAAAGCTGAAAATGCTAGCTTCATTTGGTTAAAAGAGCAGGACATCTTGTGTAGGCTTGCAAACATGGGCTGGGTTCCTTCCTCAAAATAGGCAAGACTAGGGAAGGGCTTGCTTGTCTTATTTAATTCTTCTTTAGAGTAGAAAAAGTAATTAACCAACTTCTCTGGTAAGATCTCAGTCGATGCCAAGCATGAGACCTCGCATCATCGTTGATCCACTCTTTCTTACTCAACTGTAAGAAGACAATATAATCAAAACCGTGAACTGGTGAATAGCTTTCTTGAAGAGCCATGGGTTTCGACCGATTTTACCTACTATTGGATTTGAATCAATGACTCTCGTCGTATGAAAGCAATACTCTAACCGTTGAGTTAAGTAGGTCAAGTCTCATTTGATCAGTACCCTAAGGACCTCTCTATTTTTTAGTGGATAAACAAGGCACAAAGAATATTGCAAAGGTCCAAATTCAAAATAGCATTATTTCTCTTTCTAGCTTAGCAATCAATGTTCTTGGTAGGCTTAAACGCATCTCTCTTTCAATAGGTTTCGTTTCGTCGCCAACAACAAGCGTGTACCCTCCAGGGTGAGATATGAGATTGTAGACAAATCAAAAAATTTATGTAATTCGTCGATGAACCCACATAGAGTCAATATTCTTTGAACCGCGGAGTGGGTGTCCCCTACAGCTTCGCTACTAAAGTATGGAAAAGCCTCTATCTATGTCGCCCTCTTGCATGTGATTGGTCATCACGGGAAGCGGTCCAAGCAGTTTGTGTTTTCGTCATCTTAGGTCCAAAAAATTCTTTGAAACTGGAGTTCAGTTGCGTGGATAGAGGAGTTCACCCTCAATACAAGCGAGAAAGGGAGAAGGAATGGCTCAGGAATCGACTGGTTCCGAGCAGACTTGTGGAGCTGCTCCTTGGATTTTCTCTGAATAATCTCTGCCGTCTTAGGAAATGATTGAACTTCAAAGTCAAAGACGGATGCCGCCACTACGAGGCGAAGAAGATGCATTTCTGGTCTTGCGGTGCACTCATTCCCCTTACTCGAAGACAGATCCGAAGGACTATCCATTAGGTGGGACAAAGAATATTACGAAAATGTAGAAGGTCCAAAGAATATTGCGTGGAACTGAAAGAATATTGAATGATCGAGGCGCAAAGAATATTGCAGAGGAATCAAAGAATATTGAGAAGCGCATGCCCTTAGTGGTCCGAAGGACAAAAGTTGCAATATTCTTTGTGCCTCGCCTGAAAGGATAGTCATCTGGACCTTTGTTTTTATATTCTTTGTGCCTTCGCACGTTCCAGTCTTGTCAATATTCTTTGAACATCTGGTCCGAAGGACTGACCGGTTAGAATACTTTTTCTCAATAAGAAAAGAGCCTACCGTTTGCTTTAAAGGGATAATGACTTCCTTTTTCTTCTTTATGGGAGTCCTCCGGACCTTTCCATAGATCTTTGTGCCTAACTATGGGGTCAACACGTAAGAGGAATAAATATGCTTAACATCCATAAATTAATAAGGAGCGCAATCAATGAGCAAGGGTAGGGGGTTCCAGATCGCGACTTTCCGCAACTGGTAAAGCAAGTGATTCTTCGATTTCAAATCTCAGTGTCGTTATTCACACTGATCCAATTATTCCAACTGGGCTTCTTACCTCTGAAAGGGATTGATCATGGTTAGTCCCACCTCCAAGTATAGTAGCCATTCATTAATTAGAAAAGCAACCCTCCATATTCAGCATACTAGAAGAAAGGATAGAAAAAGGTTAGAAATACTACAAATTATGTTACTTGTAGCCACACATGGGGCATTTCCCTATTTTCTTCCTTGCTTACTTAATCTGTTACTTAAACAAAAGATTCCTTGGGGTTGCTGCCCTATCTCCTCTTATGGTACGCGGTTCTAGCTTTAGATATGTAAGATGAGAAATCGACTTGTATTTAGCGCTCATTCGTCAGGCAATACGCTTAGCAGACGGGGAATTCTCATTTCTTCTATTGTAACCTTCTATTCTGAGTCATCTTTCATAGAATGCAAGAAGAAGAGCGAGACCAACTTCTGCAACCACAACTGAAAGGGATGCCTATCCTACTACAACCTCTCTTTCTTAACCTCTCTTTCTTATAAGGGGAGGAAACCTCCTCTTTTCTGGTATCTTTTTGTTCTTGAATTCCCTACGTAAATAAAAGAAAGATCAAGCAAGCCTAGCGTCTTTCTCTGCTTTTATTGTATGAAAGTCAAGATTCGTCGACTAAGAACATAGCGTAGTGAGGCGTGGATGGGAAGTTGAGTTAGCAAAGGCGTTAGGAAAGAGATCTATCTCATTCCCGATCTCTCATGACGCATACTCAACAGCAAAAGCAAGAAGAACTTATTCAAGAACTAAATCAACTTTAACAGCTACTTATGAAAGAACATCGACAACCGCCGAAAGAACTCAATTTGGGTTCGCCTTGTTCATTGACTTTCTTCCATAACGGACGTAGCTGGGACTTCTGGTCGAGCGAGTTAGGAGAATTATTAGAACTCATCGACCGCCTTACAATATCCCTATCTTATGGAGCCTAGGCAAAATCCTCTCTTTCATTCAGGGCATATTTCATTGCGCCTCTAGAATATTGACTCGGCTCCTACGACATCAAAATGCAATTCTTCCGCTCTGTCTTCCTTAAGTCGGACTCGTTGATTCCACTAACTTCTTATATCCTCTTATTCCTTTTTGAAACAGCCTCAATGAACAAGGTTCAAAGAATATTTCACTCTTCTTGGATAGGCGAACCTTCCAAACCTAAAAAAAGGACAATTAGCCTACCGTCGCCTATGTTCATTGATTGCGCTCCTTACTTAAGAGTCACTTCACTTCACGCCTTTTCGTAGGTTTTGGAGAAGGAAACTTCAGAAAAGAAGCTCCGCGACATCTCAAATTCTTTTAGCCTTGTTCCTCTCCTTTTAGTTGAGCCCTTGAACTTCAAAATGAATACTATTGTAGGTTTAGAAGGCGCAAAGAATATTGTGAGGAGCAAAGAATATTGCGATAATCGCTCCCTCCTATTAAGCGACTTTTTTTCCACGCAATATTCTTTGCGACTAAGGCTCAATTCAATTTGAGTTGAGAGGAGCTTTTCATTTTGAAGTGGACCCCTCCGTAGGCTTCTTATTTGACGTTAGAAGTATTAAGACCTCAGTCCTATCCATATTAACCTGTGACGCCTTTAGACCTGTCCGGAGGACTATCCATATTAACCTAGCCTTCTACGCGGTTAAGAAATATTCTTTGCGCCTAACAAAGGCTCAAAGTATTTGAGAAGAGACATTCTTTCTTTTTGAAATTCTTCCTCGCCTCTACTTTCAGTCGAGCCTCACAATATTCTTTGCACCTTCTAAACCTAAAAATAAGACGAAATCACTTAAAAGTCTAATGGAACTGAATGGCATCAAAATAGATCAATGAATGAGTAAATTTCTTTTCTTATGTCTCATTCCACTTTCACTTTCTGGTTGGTACTTGTCGATTGTCTGAAACTCTTAGAGGAGCCAAGTTTGAAAAATCTGAATCCTTCAAGGAACTTCACTGTACGAAGAGCAAGCATGCATAATCAAAATTCAGGGATGATGGCATGAAGCCCGATTGTTGACCATAAAAAACCCCTTGCCTCACAGTCCCCTAGCGTGTCCATATTTATGGCATCAACCGTATTTGTGAGATATGTCCACCTATTATCAAAAGCAGACTCAAAAGCATATATGTCCTTGCCTGAAATGAAAGGAGGAAAGAGCCAATTCCAATTGCATGTGTTAACCATAGTGAGATCCAGGATTAGGTTGTTACGGAAGTTGTTGTTGGAAGAGAAGTGGCTAAATCCGACCTATCAAAATAGACAAAAAGAAGGCGTAATGAAATATGCCTTGAATGAATGAAAGTAGCACAAAGCAGGATATCTTATAGAAAGTAGAAGGCAAATAGCATTTAGGCCATCAATGAACAAGGCTCAAAGAATTTGAGTTGAAACATACCATTTTTCGCCCAATGAATCAATAGTGAGATTCTCTATGGGAAAAGAGATAGAGCAGCGGCAAGTCAGAACAAAAAAACCTTTGTAGAGAGAATTGCATTTTGATGCCTCTGCAACCCTAGCTTTAGTAGCTAAGCGGGATAGCTAGATTCATTCCTTGATAAAAGAGAAAGGACAGCAGTTCCAATCTAGATTCACTAAACCAAAAACTATTTCATATTCAAACCCTCCTTCTTCTTCCTTGATAGCTGAATTCCTTATAGTTTCACAGGACTTTTCGAACTTCAAAAAGAAAAACAAGAAAGCCAACGGCCTCAATAAACAAGGGGGGATGAGGAAGTGGTTTTAGATATTCCACCGGCACACAAACCATATCTCACAAAGCCACAAAAGTGACCCTTGCCTAGCTTTATCTAAGTAGTTAGCCTTAATTGAATCAGTCATTGATAAGGAATAGAACTTGCTAAAAGAGATGGGGCTACAACTTCTACAGATAGAGATGGTAGAACTTCAACCTCTCATGAAGCTAGTCAATCTGAAACCTTTCCTTCCCAATCGCTTAGTGGGCGCGACGCATGAACTTCTCTATACTTCAATCCCTCAAAGCATTCCCTAATTCCTCAGAGTAGTCACTTGATAAATAGCTTGCAGCATAGGCTTTCTTCTTCCTTGTGCTATATGGAGTTTTGAACATTGAGATGGACGTTGCCGAGGGAAGGTGATGCCCAAAAAGACGTTGGCAACTTCTCTGATTTCTCTGTCTGTCAATGAGTTCAAATTCAGTGAGAACCAAAGGGGTTTTGGTTAAGCAAGAATGCTCTTTGCACTGATCCTAGCTTTTGACATTTTAGTATATAGAATAGGGTAGGGCTACGAGTGAGAAAAAAGAAAGAGTCTCGACGACATAGCTCTATATCATGCAACCGATAATGAAGCCTTAGTGGATATAGCAAGTGTGCTGGGGAAGAGAGAAATTCCCTTGTCCTTGAGAAAGTTCCTCTTATTCCAATCTCCCATTTTGTGGAGAACGAATTAAGTAAGAAAGAAGCTGAATACCGATATCTCAGATCGAAGACTCCCTACTACCAAGAGTCGGGGGGAACCAAGGTGGAATGTATATGGCTTTCTATGACTGATCAGGACATTGGTGAACTTGCTTGGGAGATCGAAAGCTAGAAAAAAAGATTGGATCGAGAAAAACAAAGGGGAGAAAGTCTAAATGCATATGGCACGAAAAGGAAATAAGATTCCGATAAGACTTGATCAGAATCGTAGTTCAAATTCAAGTCGGTTTAGTGAGGGCCACCGCGAAAGTCGCTGAATGGTCCTTGGACTAGAAAGAAAAGCAAAAAAGCGTGGGACTCAAATTCTTTCAACCTTGATCATGAATGAAATTCCTTTTCATGAATACTATATTCACTCCGTGGGCATTGACTTCTTCATTGATTTTCTGACTTTCATCTCTGGCTATGTTAAAAAGGTAGATTCATTCATTCATTCAACGCATATGTCATTGTGCCTCCTTCGGTCTATATTAAGCTGCTCCTAAGATAAACACTCATCCAGAGCTTGATTTTAGCTGAAGCTGCGCTTCTCACATTCCCTAATGGATAGTCCTTTGGACCAGTCCTCAGGACTATTCATTAGAAGGACTGACTATGTACTGGGTAGTGGGTCGTCTTCAACAAGATTTCCATTTGTCACCTGGACCCTTGTTTTTGCACTTTGCTCCCTCCTCCATGGTACGGTGCAAAGAACAAAATAAAAGGGACCAGATGCGCAAAGAATATTGTGACTATTCCTTATATATTGATTAGCTTTACCAAAAAATACTTCTTAGTTCTTCTGACTGAATATGATCAAAGAATTATCGAAAGAGAAGCGAAGGTTCAGCTTCATTCCTAGGGCATGTCCTTCAGACTATTCGCTATGATAAAAAAAGAGCGTTATTTCATAACCTTCGCTACTTTCAGAGGATAGGTCGGACTCAAATAATAATGTATCAAAGATTCCACTCAAGGCCTCCGTAGTCCGCTCCCTCCTTTACCTTCTACGTCTTACTTTTATTTCATCTTTAGGCTTTCTGGACGGACACGACTTCTTCTAAGGCTAGAAGACCACTAGACGACACTCGGGACCAGAGCATGTCATGAAAAAAGCACACTAGGGGTGCTTCGACCCTGTCTTCAGGGCACAGTTGAATGTAGATATCATGAACGCGAGGGCAGGATATCAGGCCGAGAAACCCAGGTAAGCACCCCCTATGTGCTGATTGCTAGCGCATCCAGGGCCCTTAAGCCTGAGAAGGAGAGGCCTAGCCTGATCTGAGAAGTGCTAATTCAGTTCGTTTCAACTGAATGAAAGAAGGCCTAGCCCAGTGCTAAGTTTTGGAAAAGAAGTGCTAAGTTTCAGATTAGTGAATAAACCGAAACGAAAGAAGAGACCTTTCTCGCTTGGTGCCTAAAGCGCACTATTCTCCCCTTCAACAAATGAGAGTTTTTGGTGGAACCGGTGAACCACGCAAGCGGGTTAGATGCGTGGGACAGAGGGCTCGTAGTACCTGCTAGCGCTCCAATGCAGTGAAGGGGAAGCAGCCTACCTAAATCGACCCCCAAATTGCATTTCATCCATTTTCTTCATATTTCAATGAATCAAAATTGATAAGGAGGTGGTCAGCGATATGGATTGATTTAGAAGTGCCTATTTCTTTTCTATCAGTAGATATGGATTGATCACGAGCTGAAATATGGTTAGGGCCCTTATGTGTCTTCAGCTTATACTCAATTTCATATAAATGAATAATATTTGAGCTCATTCCTTTGAACTGAGAATGAAAGAGACAAGAATCAAATTCTGATCGCCATTATGTTCTTTGTTTTCATGCTCAAAATGAAGCAAGGGAATTCATCATGGGGTTTTCATAAAAAATACAGGGGGGAAGGATTTGTCAATATTCTTTGAACCTTGGTTTGGACAGTCAAAACGAGACTGATATTATGTATCATATTTAGAATAAAGATAAATCGTACATTTTCATGAAAAAAAAACCTATCTTGAGAATAAACCTAAAAAATACTAAATGGAATAAGACTCAAATAAGACGAAAAATCAATGAACATCCATAAAGAAATAGGAAGAGAAAGTTCAGTCAGGAAAGGAAGCATCAAAATTCAATTCTCTAGAGGCTCAAAGAATTTGAGAGAAAGATAGGCTTTCTTTTACTAAACATACTATGCCTCCAGAACCTACTAGTAAGAGGCCATTGTTCATTGAGGCGATGAAAGGAAAAGGTTCGCTTATCCTCCTTCTTTTCGAGCAATCTAAACTCCATAAAATCAATGAACAAGGTTCATAATAGTATTCATGTTTTCATTGTTGATAAGGAAAAGTGAATAAGGATTAGAAAGCTTCTAACCTCTAATTTATGGGGCTCCTACGGACATAAGTGAAGAAGAACACTCTTTCTCATAAATATTCCTTCTCTCTCGAAAATTGAATTAATCCTTCGGTTTTCAAAGTCAAAGCAATCCAAAATCATGAAGTAGAAAGTGCCACAAAACAGGGATATTGTTGAGAGTGGCGTTAGGAGCAAAGAATATTGACTGGAACTTAAACAAGTCCTTTGCCTCGCAATATTCTTTGACCCTCAGGACCTCTATTGAAAAAGAAAAAATGTCTCAATATCCTTTGAGCCTCCATTAGGCGCTGAATATGGATTTCTCAATCTTGTTTGTGCCTTTCTTTCTCTCCGAATTTCATGCACTTCTCACGTTCCCTAATGGATAGTCCTTCGGACCTGTCTTATGGCTTCGCGTAGTGGGCCATCGATCTTTGCACCTCTCAATCAATATCACTGTCTTATGGGGCCTCCGTAGCTTAATATGGGGAATATTTCCTTCAATTTAAAAATTAGACATCTGTGCAATAAGACTAACATAGGTCCAGATGCGCGAAGCGAAGCGCATTTATCTAAGAAAAGAAGAAAGGCTCTTTTCATATTGAGAATATTGCCCTATTTAACCTTCGAATCATGACTCTCTCAAATTTCATTGATCCTCCAAAAAGAAAAGCCCAACGAACCTCTGAGGTCAGTCCTTCGGACAAGATGAGTTGAATGAATGAATCTACCCTTTACCACTAGTTAGGAGCAGCTTAATATGTGACCACTGAATGACTTCTTCGAAGTCCCACTATTTAAGTCTTATTCCACTAAAGTAGAAAAAGAATAAAGTAAAATGAACCTACTATTTGTTAGAAAGAGAAAGTCGTTGAAGAAGAGTCATTCATTCATTCAATGCATATTTCCTTGTGCCTTGTTCATTGAGGCTAGGCTTGAACTTGATGACTTGATAGAACCGGAGGCAAATCAAAGGCGCAAAGAATATTGGTTGAGAGAGAAGGTGATAAAGGAGAGGTTTTGTCAATGAAAACAAGACGCGTCAATTTCCTTTGCTACTAACCTTTGATTTATGGTAGGCTTTCCTCTTGAGATATTATGTCTTTAACCTCTTTCTTCTTGGCATCAAAATTCAATTCTTCCTTAATGCTTAAGACATGTCTTTCGTATCTCTTTCCTTCCTTTTAGCTGCTTTTCTTATCGTATTTGTTCTTTAGGTCTGAAGGCTCACTTCTTTTTGTTTTTTGGTGTGCTGGTTTGGAACCCAGGCTTTTCCTTTCAAATTAGAACAACCTCTTCCTGCTTCGAGGCCTTACACGATTGCAAAGCGCTCCCTCTTAGCCCGATCAAGTACCTGCTTTGCTGGTAGTCCCACCCACTTCGCGGTTAGGGGGCATTGTCCCTCAGTTCATACCAACCTTCGGTGTGTAATCGACATGTTGCTAGCTTCAACTTTGTGGAATAAGAATTAAGAAATTTCTGACCTCCACTGTCTATTTCTTATTCATTCAGAGCCTTCGGTCGGTGCGTGCTCCTTTCTCAAAGCAGAACAAGTTTAAACCTTAAAAAGACTTCAGACCACCTGAGTGAGTGAACTCACTTTCTCAAGACAAGAAGAAGTTAATAAAGTCTAATATTTCTCTTGGTTAATATGGATAGTCTTCCAAAGTCAAATTCTCTAATGGATAGTCATCTGCACCCGCGCCTTCTATTTCTTCTTTGAACCTTCCTGAATATTTGCAAAGATGCGGCAATATTCTTTACAATATTCCTGTCTTATGGATCCTCGCAGTATTCTTTATGCCTCGACAATATTCTTTGCTTTTTGCAATATTCTTTGCGCCTTCTTTTTGTTCTTCGCACATGTGGACCCCTTATAGTTCCAGTCCATAAGACAGGGATATTGTCGAGCACGAGTAGCCTTGCTCCTTGGATCAATAGGGAGGAGGATCTCAAAGTATGGGGCAAAGGATCAAGCGCTTTGAATTTGTCTCCAGGGATTGTCCACGGGTTGGGTTTGAGAGATGTGTGATGGGTAACTATCCATCACGGTTTTGAGAGCACTTTTAGTTTGCGTTGGTGAATAGAAGCCCCTCTATCAAGCAAGAAAGAAGCGGCTCTTCCCACGCCATTGTGAAGTCACCATTGACTCTATTTATTATTATGGTAAATCACTATATCAAGATGTCAATCTGAGATCTTATTTCGGTTCGATACGTCCACCAAAGAGACTGACTTTTGGCTTTCGTCTCGGTAGGTGTATTATTTTACATTTTCCCAAAAGAACATTCATTCATTTCTTTCTTCCTCGTCGACCACGAGGACTGAAAGAAGGCAAAAAATTGAAACCCGAAAAGGAGGAGAAGGGCCGGTGGTGGGCATTTGGGAAAGTCGGGCCAATCGAGTGTCTTCATTCAAGTGAGGATAGAGAAGAAGAACAAAAGGAAGAGGAATTTCATGTCGCTCCGCTTAAGACTCCTTGCTCCTTCAGAGGGGTTCGGACTCCTCATCTAAAGCTTGATTTACTCCTCCAAGATAAGGATGCCTTGGAGACAAAGAAAAGAGTCGAGTCGATCAGGCTCTCAAACCGGGAAAAGCAAAAGGCAATTCAGATTTGGCCAAAAAAGAAGGAAGGCTATGGATACCATGACCGATCACCATCTCGAAAGATTCTTCTTTCTAAATTACTTCTCGTCAGCGGTAAAACCTTCAAGCATATGAAATATGTCGGAGTTGTAATGACATAGCCTTCCTGATAGAAAATGACGCTCCTTCAGAAAAATCAAGTTATTCAAGTTCTTTTTCCAAAATCAGTCCCGCTCCGATGGCCAGACGAGTCATCTACTGAAAATCACCATCCCCCCAGTACTCTCCTCCTTTCATTATTTGGTCATGCAATACTTATTGAATACAAAGAACAAAATGCATTTCGACCCCGTCTACATTCTCAATCATTTAGTGGCACCCGGCTTGGCTAAACCATCTACTCAGGGGGGAGCGAATACACAGAGAAAAAGCTTAGATAATAGAATACGTTCTCGCATCGCTTTTTTTTCTAGAAAGCTTGACTAGCGAGAAAAAGTCATTGGTCGAAGCCAAAAAGAGGTTGATCCACTTCATTCGACAAGGGAATGATCTTCGTTTTGTGGAAACAAGAAAAAGAAGCATCTCACTTTCTTTTCTTCGATGCTACCATAACATTGAGTTCCATTAAGAAAAAGCAGGAACGTGAATTAGATGGAACTGTGGAGTGGGACCGGGAACATAAAGGTTTCAATTCCATAAACAAGTCCTTCGCCTCTAAAAGGGTAGAAAAATCCTCAAGAGGAGCCGTTCGGAGGGCTTGCTTAAACTTAGGAGCATCTATATGTGAGCGGGAGGGGATGGATAAAAACCATTTTTTTTAGAATACCCAGGAAGAACTCCTAGGTCAATTAAGGATCAAATCTTGGAACCTCATGGGTAAGGATAAGGTAATCAAATTGATAGAGAAATTCATAGCCCTAGGTTGGATAGGAGAATTGATAAAAGGAATAGAGATGATGATAGAGATCATATTGAGAAACAAAAGAATTTCCGTAGGGTACAACTCTTATTTGAACGAAGTGCAAAAAATGGGATCTTTCTTGTCTAATAGAACAAAGACTTATACCTTAATTCTGTCAGTCAAGATCAAATCTGTTTATCAAAGTGCTTCTCCGATTTCTCAAGACATCTCTTTTCAACTGAGAAAGAAAACAAGATCATTCCGTTCCATTTTGAGTCAAATAGTTCAGAATATTCCATTTATAATGAATAAAGGAGTTGAGGGGATCCGTATATGTTGTTCAGGTCGATCAGAAGGCACGGAAATAGCTAGAACTGAATGTGGAAAGTATGAAAAAACATATCGTAATGTATTTCACCAGAAAATCGATTATGCTCATGCGGAAGTATTTTCTTTATGGAATCTCAGGTGTCAAAGTGTGGATTTCATATATCAAAAAGAAAAAGGAAGGTGTTATATCCGAAACGTATGAAATACAGTAAATATCGTGAAGGCAGATGTAGTAGGGGTTGCAAACCGGACGGTACACAACTTGGTTTTGGAAGATGTGGCACTCGAAGTTGTAGTGCTGGTCGTGTTTCATATCGAACCATTGAAGTAGTGCGTCGGACTATGAGCGGACAATTCCATCGTGCTATGAGTGGACAATTCTGAAGAAATGGTTAAATATGGGTAAGAGATTCAGGAGATCCTACTCGACTTTTCCGATACGGATGTCCCAAATCTCCATTCGATTTACCACACCTCTCCTACTTTCTGAGTTCAGTTACATCGTAAACACATCCTTAAACCCTAGTCAATTGTCTCCCTATTTTTTGAGCAGCTAAGCTCTGAAACCTCTCAAACTCGCTTCCAAAACAGCACTCAGCTTGGAAAGTCTTTGCATCTAAAATTTCTTCATTTTCATGGGAGTCAAAAAAAGTTATCTCATTCTATATGATATGTTCCGACGCATATTGAGTGAAAATCTACGATTTCCTTCATCTCGGGAAAGAGCAAAGTTTGAAAGTCTCGCAGATCTCCCTATTATCGAGAAACCTGTGAAAGTTAGAATGGGAAGAGGAAAAGGAAATCCTACGGGTTGGATTGCTCGTGTGTCCATGGGACAAATCCCATTTGAAATGGATGGTGTGACTTTGTCAAATGCTCGACAAGCCACTACATTAGCGGCGCATAAACCATGTTCGTCAACCAAGTTTGTTCAGTGGTCGTAACATCATTTTTTTCTTTCTAGGGAGGACGAGATGAAAAAGAATTGGGCGAATGTTCCTGAACAAGAGAAGTGGAACTTATGGAGCGGGAGAGGTTAGAATATCTTCTCAAATTCAATGGATCTAATGGACACTCATCTGGAGCTTGATTTTTCGTGGAACTTTGCTCCTTCTATATAATATAGCTCCGGACGACTGTGAAGAATATTTGAAAAAGAGGTCCCATCAAAATAGATCAATAAATGAGTGTAGGTTTGGAAGCCATAAAGAAGAGATTAGGAGGAGCAAAGATCATTGATAAGGAAAGATATTAACTTCTAGGCTTTCTTCCAACATAAATAGCATTTACTCCCACTCCACGGTAAATTGTCAAGTCCAAGGCTCTAAGAATTTGAGAAGAGAGAGATTTTGAGTCATCCACTTTTTAAACTAATAGCTATTCATAGTCAGATGGACCCCTTATATCTGTAGGAGGCTCCATAAGACAGGGATATTGTAGGTCACCTGGACCTTTCTTTCAAGATTAAGCTTGTTAAAGAAGTCCTTTAAAGTAATAGCTATTCATAGTCAGAAGGTGCCATAAGATAGGTTCGAAGGTTCCATAAGAGGGATATTGAGAGTTTGGTCCCTCTTTTCAAAGTCAGAGCTATCCAAAAATCATGAAACAGAAGGAGCAAAGATCGTGGCCCACGTAGCGGTGCAAAGAATATTGTGGATTTGAGAAGCTGAATTCATTCTAATGGATAGTCCGGAGGACCACTATTTAAGCTACTTTATTAATAGGTTGATGAGCAAAGAATTTGCGACGGAGGCGCAAAGAATTTGTGAAAGAAGGCTAGGTTAATACGGATAGTCCAAAGGACGGGAAGGATTAAAGAATATTGACAAAGAATATTGCGGAGAAGAATGATCTTAAATTCTTTGAGCCTCCTATAAATTCAATGGATCTATTCGCAATATTCTTTGCGCCTGAGGACATCTAAAGGCGCAATTCAATATGCGAAGGACCACTATTTAATCAATGAAATTCCATAAATCGGTCCTCCTATAAAGAACTTTGCTCCGTCGGAGCGCGAAGGAGGAGTTCTAATCATCAAGTCGCTTAGCTTTTCTTTAATGAGAGGTGTGAAGCTTCGATAGCTAATAAAGCGAGAGGTGCGAAGCTGCGATAGGGAGAGGGGATATACTCCTTGATTTTAGTAATCACCAAAATTGTACGACGTGTTCCAGGCGTTCGACCCTGATACGAGAAGGTTTTTCTCAGTAGGCTCGGTTTATCATTCGTCAAGAGTAGTCTTAAGAAATAATAAAGAGATCAATGAACTTTGCTCTTAGTGGAAGGCAATATTATTTGCTCCTGCAACTTCATATATTGATGGTTGTCAGAAACATTGACTATGGAGGGAGGTGAAAAGAATATTGACTAGACTGTTAAGGCTCAATGCAATATGAGTGATTCATATTTTCAGGTTAAATCAAAGCTCTAGATGAGTTGACGAGAATTCCAGAATAGAAGGCGCCATAAGACAGGTCCGAAGGCGTCACAGGTTAATATGGATAGGACTGAGGTCTTAATACTCCTAACTACTAATGGATAAAGAAGTCCTTCGGATGGAGGATAGGAGTGAGGCTCAAAGAATTTGAGTTCTGATAAAAGAAGAAAGTCAAGATAAAGCCTACCATCCGTTGATGAGAAGGCTTTGATAGGGGAATAGGACACACCAAGACCAAGAATATGAGGTATTCTCAATCAATATGGGGTGTGGAAAGGCCACTATAAGGTTCTTTTCCTTCCCAAGGGAAAGGAAGACAGGGAACTGAAAAACTATCTTTCGTGGTTGGCTCCCTATAACATGATAAGAAGAAGGCTCTATAGGATTTGAACCTACTCAGACCGAGGTAAGAGCGCTGAAAGTAGATATGACTAGAAAGGAAGGATAACAACCTTTGATTGACGAACGAAAAAAATAATGGATTTCTAGGACTGCAAGCCCACTTCGCGGTGCCATAAGACAGGCACAAAGAATATTGCTCGAAGATTGAGAAAGAATGTTGAACTTTCTTTCCAAACCTAAAAAAAGGACTATTAGCCTATCCAATCCCCTATTTGAGAACTGATGAGAATGGAACTGAAACTTCCAATCAAAGTCCTCCCCTTCTTATGCTCCGCAGTTTGAATTGAAAGGAATGAAATTCCTCTTCTGAAGGACAGACAAGCGCAAAGAATATTGTGAGGACTTCGGACCTTTGACACCTTCCTTCATAAATTCTTTGCACTCCTTCTACGTCGGCTAATATATAGGATGAAAGTAGAAAGAAGATGAATTCAATGCCCCTACCCGAGAATAATCACAGATTTTCTAGCCTGCTCCTCTTTCCTCTCCTTGAGAGTTGAGCGACTTCACACCTAGCCTTTTTGTTCTTTAAAGAGATATGAGAACTCTCTCTTCTTTCTTCTTCAATTCAAGAATAACTAATTAGATATTATGTCACTGAAAATGAGTTCTCACTTTCCTCAATCGAAGCGGAAAGAAGCTTTCTTTGCTCTGCGCCCTACTTAATAGTGATAGCGCTAGTCCACAAGATCCAGTCATTTAATGTAGTGGGCTTGCTTTGGGCCTTGTTAATTGATTTTCTGACTCAAGACTAGGTCGAGGAGATCCATATCGATAGCTTCACTCCTATGCTTATTGCTCGGGTTAGCCTATTCACACCGATGATGGGGATAGCTTAGCTGCAAGACCTCTCATTCGTTTACTTACTTCTGCTAAAAAAGGGAAGAACTTATCATGCTACTGCTTAATTTCATATGGATTTCACAAACAAGTCCCTCACGGAGCGGTAGCGACAATATTCTCAATCTTCAAATAGTCTTTCTTCTTTTCTTAGATAAATGCACTTCGCTTCGAGGATTTAGACCCCGTAGTTAGGAGCTATTCCAAAAACGAGCTTTTAAATTCCCTTATAAAGCAGTTTTATCTAAATAGTGAGGAGCAAAGAATATTGCTCAAAGCTTTTCATATTTCCCATATTGCGTTTCGTCTTATTCCACTTAAGAAAAGCAAAGAATATTGCTCAAAGCTTTTCGTATTGCCCTTATCAATGAGCACAAAGAATATTGCAACTATTCTTTATATATTGATTTAGATCCATTTCATTTCTTAGAAAAGTGGCTTAAAAGGAAATGGTACATCGAAAGATGATTAGGCAAGAAGTCCTTCGAGCTTCTGATCGAAACTGCTCAAGAAATAAGAAGAGAAGTAAGCCCACTCTGCGGGAAGAACTGGAATTTACGTGAGAAGGTTATTCTAAAGATTTCTTTTGACTTATGCTCTCTGATCTTTCTCTCATATAAGTTTTGAAAGCTCTTATCTTTCCCTCTCCTTCGCCCCTTGCACCAGACTCCCTTCTCATTCTTCCACCCTTTCATACTTTGTAAACTCTCTTCTCAATTTCATCGACCACCTTGATTCTTTTCTTAGATAAATGGGCTTCGAAAAGCGGATTCTATTTTCCTTAAAAAGTAGGTAGGGATTTTCGCTTTGGGTGCATTCTAATCTAAACTGGGGTTGGACCAGGAGATTCCCTTTAGTTATCGATCCATTATGAGTTAACTCACCAGGAGAATAGGCCTTTCTTTCTCTTATGTGTACCGACTTTCTCAAATGAAAAAAGAACTCAAAGCATGGAATTCGATAGCCAAGAGCAGACGATCTCTCCGGCGGAGTGGGCTGGCCCTTTATCCGTCTTTCCCTCCTCTCGGTACGTCCCAAAAATCTTCAATGATGGGCGTGCTTACTTATGATAAGAACTTCTCCATAAATTGAAAGCACTTCAAGGTTGGTCTTGCTCCCATTCCCGTAAGTATGAGTTTGTGAGATGGTATCCTCGCTGTAGAATCTGCCTCATAAAAGGTGGATGGGGCTTCCTCCTCCTACATTGGTTGTTCTAAACATTGATGAGAACTTAATAAAGAGAATCAATGGCATGGGCGGGCCGAGTGGCTTACCGAGCCTTTGTCAACTTATAAGAAGATATGAAGAAGAAGAAATCAGATAAGATTCTTCCCACCTCTTTTCAAATAAGAAGAATTAGCTTTTCTCTCTTTCTAACTTTTGTCTTATGCTTCTGCACTAGGGGCCTCCCATTTGCGCCACCTTGAATGCCTCATCAAAATGTAGGAAGAAATTAATCCAAAAGAGGAATTTCATCAAATCAATATCCCGCATATTTCATTGCGCCTTCGTTCAGAAAACGAAAATCGCAAATCAAATTCTCTAATGGATAGGCCTGAATTCATTCATATTGAATTGAACCTCCGTTAGGCTCCATAAGACAGGGATATTGTGTCATGATTCATTAAAGCAAATAAAGCACTCTGTGGTGCAAAGAATATTGCAAAGGCGCAAAGAATATTGCGAGAAGCAAAGAATATTGCGAAGGCTCAAAGAATATTGCGAAGGTCTTGCCAACCCCATCTTAAGCGTAGGAGGACCAAAGTCAGCCAACTACATGGGAAGAAATAATATCCTTAGTTTCCTTCGACCTATCCACTGAAAGAAGCGGAGTAGTCTTGACCTCTTTTTTTTCCTTTACTATATATTCTGAAGAGTAGGGCTTTCTCTAGTGGGTTTAGATAGGCTTTCCTTGTGTCCTTCTAATAGGTGAAGGACTCTCATTTGTGCTCCCCTCTGTAGGTTTATTGGGAGCTCTTCCTTTAAGTAGGTTAAATAGGTCTTCCTTTCGTCTTTCTATCTTTCCCACGTAGCGACTTTCTTTAGTAGGTTCAGAAAGAATAAGTTAAGAAAGTCATAACCCTTTGTTCATTGATTGTCATAAGTTCCTTTAAGTAGGTTCTTTATTCCCTTTTCGTTTTGTAGTTCTTTGCCTCGGAGTAGGAGCCAAATAAGAGGTTTTGGATTTCTTAGTTGGATCAGTCTTCAAGGGTGCAGCTATCCCAATAGGGGAAGGGTATTGAACGAAGTATTTTGAACTCAACTACTGAGTTTTGAGGCAGGTTATCAGCTGTTTTTCTGTATGAGTAGGATTATTCGTTCTTACTAATCTAAGTCAAAGCGAGATGATTTGCCGATCTTAAAAAAGAAGTCCATCCCTTTCCCCATCCTCACCTTCTTCTTCTTTAAGAATAGAACCCCACTCCTTCTTTAGCATAATCTATGAAACACATTTATCTAAGAAAAGAAGAAAGGAGTGCAAGGCACAAAGAATTTGCGGCACCACTCCATGGGGCACAATGAAATATGCGTTGAGAGCTTGATTTTTCTTTAAGAACAGTCTTAGCAAAGGTAGTCTGCGTAAAAGTTGCTTGGATGCAATCTCGTGATCTTTCATTTTGACTTCTGAGAGTTTCTCTTAGAAAGAATTGTCAGAACCGAACCTAGCCAGGAAGGGAAGAAGAGAGCTAATAGTGCTGTTGGGAGTCATTGTGCTTTTCTCTGGCAATGATAATAGCCACGCACCACTCAGTGGGCACATAGAGAAATTTTCGTTGGCGAAACCTCTTTCCTTTCGTCTTTATGGATTTCTGCGTGAGAGAGATAGTAGAAACCTACGTCAATTCTTGTTCATTTCCTTGTGACTTGAACTACTCAAATTCTTTGAGCCTAGACTATTAGAAAAAGGTTCCTTCCTTATAAGAGAAAGGAGAAAGACCTACGAAAAGTCCTAGTGGTAGGAAAGGCTAGGTCCTTAGGTGATCCGAGGTTTCAGCTTTAACTGTTCTTTCTGGAAATGTCTTTCTCTAAGATTCACTCTTTTAGTATGACTATGATCTAACTACTGTATGAGGAGGGATTCTAACTACTGTAAAAGAGCTCTCTCGTTAACTCATCTGGAGCTTGATTTTTCATTGAGGCCTCGGACTTAGATTTTGGACCGCTCTGGCTCCATAGGAGCAGTCTTATCTTCTTCTTTTTTTTTTTCTTGTCTTCGTCTTCTTTTTATAAAAGGATAGAAAACCACTGAAACTTTGATAGGCTTTCGTCTTATAGCCTTTCTTTTGTTGGATAGGCTTGGAATTTCTTCCACTTGATCTCTTGATTTTTCTTCCTCCTTAACAGAGGTAGAGATTCAAGAAAGTGTGAATCAAGGTGCTCAACAAGGAAATTGTAGAAGATCAGAAGCGAGACC
Source organism: Cucumis hystrix (assembly GCA_025688845.1). Taxonomy (NCBI): domain Eukaryota; kingdom Viridiplantae; phylum Streptophyta; class Magnoliopsida; order Cucurbitales; family Cucurbitaceae; genus Cucumis; species Cucumis hystrix. The sequence goes on along the minus strand of CM046888.1, from coordinate 12,712,748 downwards.
TGAATGAACAAGGTAAGAGGTTTCCCATAGAGATTGACGACTTCAAACTTCTGCTAACTCACCAGGCATTCTTGATGACCCTACCTAGGGCTTCGCCGATTTTCATAAAAGTAGATGTTCAAGAAGAAGACAAGGAAACAATTTCATGATCATTCCAAAAATTAGAAGGATTCCAAAGACTTACTAAAAGTCAAAAAGAGGTCGAGACCCAGACAGAGATGTCATGTTCACGAATTAACTCTTCTGAGGACAGGACCCAAAGTCACCCGTCCTCGTTTACTTTGATACTAGTTTTCTTATAGAACTGGGTTTATAGTCTTTTGTCCTGAATTCACCCGAAGGGAATAAGATGGAAAAGGAGGAGTAGGTTGAAGTCAACTTTCTTTCTATCTTTTCTTTCTCTTTATATTTGAGAGAGAGATTTCATTCTCTTCTTTGTGGTCACTAAACCCATATTCTTCTTAATTTCCCCTAGAAGAATTCCCTACCTCACCAACTAGACGACCAATTAAGGATCGATCGCACAAGGTCTGGTCAGACAAGTGCAAAGGAGATTCATTCGTCGAAAGACTCCGCTCATTAAGTAAGTCCAAGCGGACAAAATGACTTTACCCTTGTTCCTTCTACCCGCGATCGGGACTTCTTATCCATTTCCAAAGTATGAATATGCTCTCATATAAATAAGAATTGAAGAACATTTCAGATTCAGAAGTTCAAACCCATCGAGTCGGTTGGGAAGCTGGTCTTCCAGGGGAATTTGTAAGAGGTGAAAATAATATTGACGATCGCCCACCGGACTCTTTCATAGAAGTTATGGACGAAATCGAGACGAATGGGGTTCGCGGGTGAATTAGAGGTTTCAGAACTGGCAGTCCTCTCAGTTTCAGCTGTAGCTCTTTTCCCGAACCGAGATGAAATGATAGATGAGGAAGAAATGAAAAAAGGTGCGAAGGTGGGAAGGCATCGAGTGGGAAAGGGAGTGCAGAGTGCTTTCGTCTTATCTTTTTGTGATAGGAAGGAGAGAGAATAGGAAGTAATATAATAGGTTGGTGACAAGGCTTATATTTGAATCTCTTTAATTTACTCTATTCTATAAAGAAGAAAGCAAAGATTCCCCCAATACAACTGAAGTAGGGAACCCCACTAGAAAGATTGAAGTTTCCAGAATATTTGATCGAAGCGGTCATGTACCAGACGTAAAGGTTCGAAGAATATTGGTGCTAGCTCTCCTTAGTGAAGATTGCGGAAACTCAGTCTCTTTCATACCCCCCCGGTTCAGGTCACACCCAAGACGAATTGGGTGGGGGGCGCGATTTTTGTAAGTAGGGGATAAGGAAATGGGATGAAATAATACTAGTTACTGGAACATACAGGTTTTTGGAATGAATTCGATATCAAAGGTGCGCGATAGCGAAAGGACTTAATCGTCGAGGGCACTAGCGACACGTCCTTCATTCCTATCCCCTCTTCTTCTCAAATTCTCTAATGGATAGGACTAAGGATCAAAGAATTTGAGAAGGAGCAGTAGATTGAAAAGGAAGCCCAGGCGAGAGAGAGAGGCAGGGGTCGAAGCTCTAGATTTTTAGGGAGAGAGAGTATAGGGCATTCTCTTTAAAAGAAAGAGGAAGAAGCAGGTGCAAAGAATATTGCTCGAAATCCCTTGTTGAATGGACGAATCATGATGAGAGTTAAACCTCCTCTCATACGCCCACTTGACCTTCAGTCCTCCACCCTGAAAGGGTGTAGGTAAGCGAGACCGTTGATTTCTACAGAGAAAGAGAGTTTACGAGGGATAGGAGTTCTTCTTTGATTGAAGAAGTCTTCTTTCAGTATGAGTATGCTAACCTGAGTTTACTCGGTGCGAATAGGACCGGAGTGATAAGAATATGCCCTTCGCAATATTCTTTGCACCTCATTTCATAAGTTTGAATAGGAATAAGTACTTGAACTTTCAGTGAGTTGGATAAGTATGATCATCTCTTCGTATGATCTGACTCTGAAGAATGATCCACCAAGATAATTGGATAGGTTAGAGCTAACCCGAGAGAGGAGGTGCGAAGGAGAGAAAGGTGAGAAGGCTAATATAAGGATAGGAGTTCAGGATAAAAAGAAAGGAATGAACTCGTTAAGGAAAGAGAGAAAGAAGTCTCAATTCATTAACTCTTCATGAAAGAAAAGATTCCCCAATATCAATATCTAGATTGAAGAAAGATGAAGAAATATCCTCAAACATTCACCAATGATTAGAAATCTATTTTAATATGATTTGATGCTCAAAATTGATTCTTTCATCAGAACCTAGTCAAATTATTTTCACCTTGAATCATAAGAAAAGAGAAAAGGAATAAGACTCCTTATATCTGATGAGATCTAAACCGGAGGCAAGGAAGAAAAGGCAGAGGAGTGGCGCAAGGAATATTGCATTGATGATCGCCTAAATTTTGAGTGGAATAAGACAGAGCGAAAGCAGCTCGCTCGCAAGATTCGATAATGAAAGCTGAGGATCAATGAAATTTTAGTTGAAGGAGAGGGGCTCGCCTTAGATAGAGGGAGAGGACTTGAACTCACTCTGGGAGATCCATTGGTCTCGCCTTCGAACCAAGTAATAAGAAGATATGAAGAAGGAATCAATGAACAAGGGCTCTTTTTCTACTTGAACATACTCTTTCTTCTAAACTCTCGCTGCTAAGGCTCCTTGCTAAGGCACCCTTTCTTTTCTTTTCCCGCATAGTAATTTGATACTCTTTGGATCAGTTGGCTTCCTTTTCTCGTAATGAAATGGGAATGAAGAGAGTATCCTTAATGAATTGAAGGCGAAGGACTGATCAGTTGTCCCATTTAAGTTAGAGTCAGAAATGGATGAATAGGACTGGCTCGTACCGTTGGTGCATCAGATCTCGAACTCTTGAATAGGAATCAGTGAAGAAATAGTAAGCAAAAGGCAGAGTCGAGCGGGGAAGGAGCGAAACTTCCCCCGTTTCTAAAGAGTGCTGAGTTAGGAGGTTTTTTACCATCTTTCACATCAACTGATAAGCTTAAGCATAGAGAGGGCCTACCCTTCTTCTCCACCACAAGGTTAAGCACCACCGATGGCAAGGGTAGGCAAAAGACCGAGCGTTGGAGTGTCAATGAAATATGAGAAAGGGATGTGCATAAAAAAAGAGTTTTTTTAAGGTCCAAATACGTATTTTATCGTGAAAACTTGCAAATGAGTAGATTAGAGACTGAGCGGGTTCTTTAGCATGATAAAGAAGTAGGTGGCCAGGGTAGCCCTATTTCTCAAGAAAAAGAGGAGGTGGAGGGATGGATTCTGGCATTAGACTAAATTAGATAGAGAGGGCTTTGAAAAATGCAATACAGTCCCCAGTTATGTGTCGTAGCCCTATTTCAATTCGATCATGCATTCGGGCTCATACTGCTTCTTGGTCAGAAAATGTTCATGGTCTTATTTAGTGTGCTTTCCTTCGTGTTTTTATTTTCTGCTTGTCCCCGGGCTGTGGGGTTTTATTTTTATTTTCATTGTTATTTTCTTTGGTTTGGCTTATTTTTCTTCTTTTTCTTTTATTTGATCTGGATGGTGTCGTTCTCTAGACTTTTTATTTTTATTTTGTTCGTGTGCGTTTCACGTTTTTTTGATATTCTTAGTTGTTTTTTTGTTTTTGTTCTTGTCCCCGGGCTGTGGGTTTTTTTGCTATCTTTAGGTTGTGTTGTTTTTTGGTTTTTTCTTATCTTCTTAATGTGAGCGTTTTCTGCTCTTGTGCCTTGACCTCAAGTTGTGGTCCTCCTTGTTGTTGTATAATATTATCATTATCTTTAAAAAAAAATGCAATGTAGTCTCAGGTCTGCATGGGAGATTCACTATCAAGTCAGAGAAAAAAGGCAATCCATCACATTTACGAGAAGAAATGGCTTAGCTGACTCTGTGACCTGGACACTACTCCTTCTTTCTATCGAGTTCAAACTTAGACTTTCGCCATGAAATTCTTTCATCTTTCAATTAGAACTTTCAGTATTCAAGGTTCCATCTCTTCCTGAATACCGTCTTTCGGCTTCCCCTTCATTGGTGAATGTCTGAGTGGAAGAGATTATTTCTTGAAAGCTTTATTCCTTTTTACCGTGGGTAGATTCAATATTATTTGAAGCGCTTCGTGGGTTGTCCAATTTCTAATTCATCAAGCCTACTACACGGGAAGAACGGATATTTCATCTTCGTTTACCAGGTGTGGGATTCTCAATTCATCCTTGACCTCTTGCCAATTTCTTCTGTATTGAGTTAGTGATGTGAACAAAGGCTTTTCTAATTCGAGGCAAGCAATTCCAATTTTCTTATAGTTGGATAAGAAGAAAGAAGTGCAATATCTTAACTAATAGAATCGCTCGAGGAGACTGCTTCCGGGCTCAGAAGAATACTTTTTGATTGACTCTATCCATAAGGAAAAGGGGGTAGGGAGACGCCATAAGATAGGTCTGAAGGACTATCCATCAGGGAGGAGCATCTTTTCTTTGAGTTGGAAAGTGAGACGGGTGAAGGAACTCTCTTCAGTTTCCATAAAGAAGAGAGACGAACTTAGTTCTGTGTGAAATCCTTCGCATTTCGGTGTATTGTTTCATGGATTTGAGCATCACAAAAATACCCTAATTACAGGTTCCAGCATTGAAGAGATATATAATTCTATTTGTCCGTAATGGAAATCGTCTTTGTAGGAATCTGAAAGATCTCCTGATTGGGTCTCGTAGGACAAGACTTTGATATTCCAAGTCCAAATGATAAGGAAAAGGCCTTCATAGCGTGATTAGACGAAGGCCAGGATCACATCTGCAGCCATGCGACGAGCTATTTCTAAGCAGTTTGCAGCCTGGTAGAAAGCGACTTTATTAGGTACCAGACTCCAGGATCTAATATAGGTGATACGCTTCCAACAAAGGTTTCGCAAATTCCACTGCATGCCGACACCTAGTCTTCACCTTTTCATGAAAGAAGAATAAGATCCCAATAAATTAGATTATGAAAATGAAAGAATGAATAAAGAATTTCAATTTTCTCTCACTCGATTCTCTCTTTCTACAAGCTAGATTACAAGGGGAAGGGACTAATCCACTATCCTGGAGCTGAAGTAGAAAGATCGATCGGTTCTTCGTGAAAAAGAAAGGATGAATCCTCGATCATTCTTTGACCCTTCTGCCTGAAATTCATGGATAAGGCTTGATTCCTAGGCTTTCATCCGCCAAATTTCTCATTGATCTGGCTTTAGTTTGGACTTCTTTAGTCTAGCCTCTTCGTTTTGAGACCCTAACGAACCTATCATGACAAAAGGGTAGGGGACCTCCTTCAAGACTGGATCCAAGAACTGGGCCTGAAATGGAGGATTAAGAGGGGTTTGCATTTTCTCTGGGAAACTGGAAGGAAGAAAGAAGTTCTCTCTCCGACTGAAAGTAGTTTAAGAAGAAGAGAGATGAAATAGTAGGAGTTGATGATTGTACCGCGTAGTGGGTCACTTTATTCAGTAGAAATCGAATAGTCATTTTTCGCTTTTGGCTAATATAATAATGCAGCAAGAAAAGACAAAAATCAGACATTTTGCAGTCTTTTTTGAAACTATTATCATTAGAAAATCCAAAGAAAATCTCAGACTCCCTGATGGATAGTCCTTCAGAGCTGTCTTATGGAACATATGCAACCTTGTTTTTGTTTTTTGCGCCTCATCTTCAGCCTTTGTTTTTGGAGGAGTATGAAATCCATATTAAGTGCCTCTCAATGAATTCAGCCTAAGGAAATATTCCCTGATAGTCCTTCGGTCTCACAATATTCTTTGCTCCTAACGTTCCCTAATGGATAGTCCTTCGAACCGGTTTTAATACTCCTAACGGAGGGGGATCATGACTCATCAAATTTCATTGATCCTAATGTCTGAAACTTTAGCGGATTTAACAGGTCCTTTTTGGAATAACTCCTAACTCCTGCACAAAGAATATATTGAAGGTTCAAAGTTCTAATGGATAGTCCTTCGGACTAGAAGGCACAAAGAATTAAAAACAAAGGTTCAGATGCACAATTAAATATGTGTGGAGTGAAGGCGCAAAGAATATTGCAGCATCTTTTCAAATGAAGAGCATACTAGAAATCCATTATTTTGATAACTTTTTTATCAAGCTTAACCTTTGTAATAGATTGAATAGTCTTTCATCTCTTTGTATTTGTCGTCATTTTTCTTTATCAAGCTTAAGAGCCTCCGCTCTGCTTCTTTGCTCCTATGGAGGCAGAGTGAGACTGAGACTGAATAGGGGAAAGTTCAGTCCTTGAATATGAAGGAATAAAAAGGAGCAATCCGGACGCATTCTTTTCTATTCAAGTTATTCATAAAGATACTTCCTTTATCTTTTTTATTCCCCCTAGTAGGATAGTTCGATCTCTCTTTCTTCCTTTTTTTTTTAATCTCTTACCTTGAAGCCTGTTATGACTTTCAAACCTTTCATCTGCTTTCTTTATTGAAACTAAAAGAGGAGAAAGCCTACACTTTCACTCTTTATTTTGAGCCTTCCCCAAGCTTTGAATGTGTCCCATCTGCGCGCACCCTTCTTTTCATAGAAATAATGGACTTCCGCTTGCCCAAATGAAGAGAAAGAAGCCTTATCATTCCCGATCACACAATAAAAAGAAGAGGTCTAGCGCCCCACTCTGCGGTCACCAGTGATGTTTTGAGTTCTTTCACGGATTTACCCACAGGTAAAAAAAGAATCAAAAGTCCCTACTTTACGAGTGAAAATGCACAATGGACTAGGCCCTGGGCGAGAAGGAAGTTTGGTGAAAGGCTGGAGACTCTACTCTCTTTACGTCTTTTATGTTTCATCACATTGCTTCGTACTTTGGGTTGAAGGATCGAAGTCTTCTCACTTTACACACCCAAAAATACCATCCCCCCACTATGCGGAAAGACTCCTCTTCCGTCATGGAGGATCTTTCTCATAGTACGAATGCTAAGAGTTATTCATAAAGATACTTCCTTAATCCTTTTATTTGAGACCAAGGGATTTCTTCTCATTCCCCGCTCCGTGGGCTTAGTACTCACCGAAGGAAGAGCAGTTCTGAAGCCTCTTCTGCAAGAGATGAAACTGTTATGGATGACTCTCGTTTCTTCTCTCTTGCACTCAGACTCCTTGGAAGTCCCGCAGAGATAGTAATCTTTGTTCTAGTTTTTCTTAACGAGGATCAAAGAATGATCGAGGCTTTCTCAAATTCTTTAAGCCTCAACTTCTCTCTATTTATTTATGAATGTTCATTGGAAAATTAAGCTCATCTTCAACCTTGTTTTTTATGAGCCTCAGATGCAAAGAACTAAAAGCAAAGGTCCAGATGCGCAATAAGACAGGTCTGAAGGACTATCCATCAGGGAGGACGGAATATGAAAGGATAGGTTGCCATTGGTCGAGTATAAAGATAGGAAAGGTCTTCTCATCACCCCATTCAAATAAATCGAAAATCTTCTCTTCTTCAAATTCTTTGATGCTTGTTCATCGCTCAGATACGGTCGTCAAGGTTGATTTCAGAAAGAAGGAGTCCTCCTACGGAGCCATCCCAATCTCTCTAATGGTGCGAGAAGGATTCCACCCTTCCCAGAACCCGGCAAGTTGGTCGATCGATAGGTAGAGGAGCTCTCAATTGGTTATTAGCGGACTCCCAGTGGGCACCTCATGCTATATGCTAGGGCGTCTACCTATATCAAATCAATATTCTTTGACCCTCACCTTCTTGGCTCCGACTCTGTCAACTGCCCCAGCGAGAGAAAATGGTCCCCTCTCAATCATAAAAAGGAATCAAACTGATTCGGCTCATTTTCGAAGATGGAAATAATGAGATATTCAATATAAGTAGTAATTCAGAAGTGCTCAAGATTATTGAATAATAAGATATGAAGAAATGAAAGTGCCTCATAAGATCTTTCGACTTTTATATAGTCTTTACAAACATCAAAATGGAGTGGGCAGTCGCTTCTCAATTTCATCGGATTTGAAGATCACTAAAAAATTGTTGGAAACCAGGTTCAAAGAATTTGAGAAAAGGTGAAAGTCTAGGAAATAATCAAAGCCCATGGAGCTCTTATTCTCTCGAAAGATTTTTGTCCCTGAATCTTATTGATCTATATGGATAAAGAAGTCACCTGGTCTTTGAAAATATGATGAATCTCGGGATCTCCGTCTTGTAGGCATTCATGGGTTCCAAATCTGATCTTTCATCTTCTCTTTCATTCCCCCTTTCAGAAGCAAGGGAAATAGTATGCTCGGCAAAAAGTTGAAGTTCCATAAATCAGTCCAACCCACGGGGCGGTCTAGGGAAGGAATTGAATTTTGATGCCAAGAATGAAATTCCATAAACAAGTCACAGGAATCTATTCCATTAACAAGTCGGGTTATATAGGCTGAAGAAGGATAGAAGCTCTTACAAGGATAGCCCCCTGAAAATATTATGAGAGATGAGGCTTAAAGAAGAAAGAAGAATGGCGAAGGCTGAATGAAATTTGAGATTTTTTGCTTTCTTTTAAGAAATTCATTAATTCAGTACAGAAAGAAGAAGATGTTCAGTTAGCATCTTTTCTTTTTAACAACTCACGCAAAATAAGGATGCCTTGGTTGAAAAGCTTATTAGTTGGATCCGAGGAAACTCGAAAGAGTCAGCATGCAAACTCTCTTTTCACTATCATCAAAGACGAATGCAAAATGAACTCAATCAGTACTCCACCCAGGGGCTCAGTTCTTCCATTGCATGAGTAGTACGCTCGACCTTCTTTTACTGCGGATGAAGGTGTAGAGGTGTGAACACTTTCTTTTCATCTAAGAAGCTAAAGGAGAAGAACAAGTAAACCCTCGGGCCCAAGGGCAACAGACTTTGTTTACGACAAGACGAATCTCTCCAGAAAAACCGACCAAGAAAAGGTCAGTCAAGCCTATACGATTTCAGACTGATCGATATTGGCTTTGAACGAGAAAGCCTCTGATTAAAGGACTGATTAATGGCACTCCAATCATTCTTTGAGCCTTGTTCATTGACTTTTTTCCTTATTATTGAAGTAGGTTCTTCCTTTGGAGCTATTTATTACCTTCTGATTTCAGGAGTAAGGTCATACTTTGAAAGATAGAACTTGAAAATACAAGCCAAATCCAGGGTTTTGACGATGTCCATTTCACCATGGGCTTCATTCATTGCATGCTTTCCCCCTAGGCTTTCTCTTTGGAATCAAGTCCAAGATTCAATCAAAGGCACTCGACTAAAATGAGAGGGACGCTCGACCCAAAGGCATAATGACTAGTGCCACACCCCAAGCACCAAGACTGCTTATTTCGTAGAAGAAGGAGTTTCACAAATCCATCATGAACTAGAGAGTACAGACCTTTACCCAACATTGAGTTTAGACGAAGCTCAACTGCCTTTACTATGCTAGGCTATAGGCTGAAGCATGCTTCTTTGACAAAAAAGTCCTTTCCATGACAATAGTCACGACTATAAAGGTCGGGGCATTAAGCTCTCTATCAACAAGAGGAGGGCTCTTCCCCTTTGTCAATGACACTAAGGACTGGGGCGAGAGGACCAAAAAATAGGCGAAGATAAGCGCAAATAATATTGTGAAGGGCAGCGGGCAAAGCTGCAAGGAGATAGTGTGGCTTTCTTTGTTCTCATGGCAGAGTGAGCTTTCTTTGTTCCGTCAATAGAGCCGGATTACGTGAAGATCCACTTATATGCTGCACCAGGGGTGGCGAGGCTTTGCCCTTTCGTTAGTGACCAAGCGGAAAGGACCTGCCAGCTTCTCTTTTCTTTCTGAAGCAGACTAAATCTTCGCCTATTTTTTTGGATGAAAAAGGGATGAAGATGGATGAAAGAAAAATGAGAAAGAAAGTGAATTCCTTAGGTGGTTCTGCGTCAAGTGCGATCGATTGTCCTTCCTTTAAGGATTTTTCTATAATAAATAACTCCACTCAAGGAAGAAAGTGAATTCCATACTATGAGATCTTTCTCTTTCAAACACAATTTCTATAAAAATAAAGGGGGAAGAGTTTCGGCTGAAGCCGAAGGGTATCCTAAAGAAATGGTAGCACCACAATCCACCTAGACACAACCATAAGAAATGGTTCGTGCGACGGCTGGGGAGGAAAGTTTGAGATAATTCATTCAATCTTCTTTTTCATCTCTTTTTCTTCTCAATATTCTTGAGAAATCTTCCAGTCCGGAGGACTATCCATTATAAGCGCCTTAGGCGATAAAATAGGGATATTCTTGGATGAGAAGGTGAAAAGAAGATTGACAAGACTGGAAGGTGTGAAGAGGCTCGGCTTTCTATGGAGTAAAGATCGTGGCCCATGGAGCGGTGCCATAAGACAGGAATATTGTTTTCAATTCTTCCAAATAGTAGGCCCACGGAGCGATAGAGGCTTTCCCTCTTTCTTATATTTATTATCCCAAAAATTTCCCTTCTACTCGACTCGAGATGGAGAATCTGTTGCCAACCGCTTACTAAAGGGAAAGGTCTTTTTGGTAAGACAATTCGACGCACCCCAGTTCGTGTTTTACACCAAAAAGTAAAGAAGTGATTCCTTAAGCTATTTTCAAAGTCGCAATATTCTTTCTCTGGGTTAGTATGGATAGTCCTTCAGACCTGTCTTATGGTACATCAAATTCTCTAATGGATAGTCCTTCGAACCTGTCTTATGGGGCCTTCTGACTATTCATCATATTTTCAAAGTCCAGGTGAGCAAAGATCATTGCTAAGGAAGATTAGAACGAACTTCAAATAGAGGTCTGAAGGTGCAAAGAATATTGTGAGGAGGAGCAGCTTAATTTCCGAAGGAGTCGCAATGAAATATGCGTTGAATGAATGAATCTTCCTTATTAACTTCACTATGACTTCTCTTTTCTTGGACTGCTAACCTCTACTGTCAATCCTTCGGACCAGATGGGCGAAGAACAAAAACAAGGTGCAAAGAATATTGCCCTATTTAAAGGAATGGTTTATGGAACTAAATCCTTAAGTATCTCCTACTCAGTCTAGGCTTTCTCTTTATTCAGAAGAAATCTAATAGTCATTTTTCACTGTTGGCTATAGTTGGCAGCAAGAAATAGGGGTTGATTTTTCAGTCAAAAAATCTCTTTTATCATTGGATAAGTATCCCGCCTCTGTATTACGTTCGGAAGAATGTAACTCAAAGGAATTGACAAGAGGCCTGCACTTAGAACTATTAGCTCAGTGGTAGAGAGCGCCCATCTCCTTACAGTCGAGCGACTTTTGCCCCTGATAATTGCGTCGTTGTGTCTAGGTTGAGAGCCCTCACAACCTCATGGGATAGAATATTTGCCTTCATTGGTCCTTCTAATCTTTGTATTAGTAGGGTGTTATGAATATATGAGATAATGGGGAGGATTCTTTTTACCCAATGCGACTTATGCCCTAGCGACGTCCCCAAGCTTCCCTGTCGAACTCCAACTCAACTGCAGTTTGCACGAAAAAGGATTTCTTCTTGTAAGACTTTCACATATGAGTTGTTTTTTTGGAGATGAGGTGTCTCAATTTTGAGGGTGCCCTACCCCAACCCCGACACCTTTCTGTCCCTCTTGCTCCCCCGATAAAAGTAGTTCGTATGACCTACAATTCTTTTTGTCTTGCTTCCGGGCTAGGGAAAGTCGTTCGTAGGACCTACCATTCATCGTGTTAGAAAGCCTGGCCTAAGCCGTTATTTGTTGTAGGGAGAACTTTCCCCAAACATATGGTTGCTTGTCCTCTTTGGTTACATAGTAACAAAGGGATCCCCATCGCTTGTGAAAAGCGACCCAACACTGGCTTCCTTCCCTTTCAAGGAAAATGTGCCTAATGCGATTTGTGGCATTATACCGAGTCGCGTTCTCATTCAATAGGTCCACATTCAAATGTGTAGAGTCGTCCTTGTGCTTTTCCTTGGTGTGAAAGGACACTCAAATTCTTTGACCCTGTAGTCTTTCTTAAATCATCCCACTACGCGGTATGACTTTAGCTCTCTCTCCCTTGTCGGCTTGAGAAAGAGTAACTAAAATGAACCTTCTAAAATTCCTTCCATAACCAAGTAAACACATGTCTTTCATTACTTTTGCAGAAAGGAGAAATTCAAATGATCCGACAGGAAGCAATAGTACGTACCTCCGACAGGACCTAGAAAAGTGCCCCTCGGTGAGCTATGTGTAACCTAGAAAGACTCGGATCGAAAGAAAATAAGCCGCTAGTCTGCTTCCTAGGAAACCTGTAACCTAACTAATACCATTCCTTTAGACAACCTATAAAGAACCCACTAGAAATAACCCAAAGGTGAGCTATACGCTCTTCGGTTTGGAAGCTTTCGTATAGGAGTGGAGCCATATACAACATCCTCATATCCTCATGACGTGGCCAAGAGGGGAAGTTCAGTACAGAAAGAAGAATAGTGAAAAAGTAAGCTAAGAGCTAACCTTTCCTTGTTGCTCCGTCTCTCCTTAGTTTTAGTTATCGGTAGCATCTACCGGCTTTTGGGTTTGTGGTATATGGCTTCGCTCCACGAAGGGAGCGTAGGTGCGTGGTTTCCTTCCTACCAAGCCAATGTGCCAAGAATTCCTTTCTTCCTTGCCCCGATAAACGAGAAAGTTGTCCGTAGGACCTACCATCCTAAGTCTTCAAGCCTTAGGCCCAAGCCAAAGGCATCTCTCCCTCGGGGGGGTTAGGGGGAAGGCGTTAGTGGTTCCGAAGGAACTCCTTATCAATAGGGATAGGGGCTCAGGGGAAAGGGAAAAATGGCCATCCCCGAAAGGGTAATCTTCTTGTCCAAGAAAAGAGGGAAAGTCGATACCTCGCTCCCTCGGTAGAGAAGGCAAAAAGCGGTTATCAAGAAATTTTACATCCCTGGGTCAAAGGAAGGGCAATTTCCTGGATAATCAATATCCAAGGTGTCTCTACGGCTCTCTCCTGAGCGTCAGAAGGTGGCCGACAAAGGAACCTATTCTAAGCGAAAGAGTCTTATCTTTATTTATTTTATAATGCTAAATGCTCCGAATCTAGTAATATGGATAAATAAGGGTCAGGACGTGTTGATGATTTTAAAGACTATTACAACCTAAAAAATACTGAAGAGTCAATTGGACCGTTCGGCTAATTTTTGTCTTCTCACGCAAGTCAAATTCTATAATGGATAGGCCTCATCCTTACCCGTATTTTTCTTTACAGTATGAAACTCATTTGGAGATTTATTTTGAGAGTCTCGCCTCTCCTTTCAGTCGAACCTCTCATCAACGCAATATTCTTTGCGCCTAAAAAAGAAAGAATGTCCATCTTAGTCAGAAACCGCATCTTTGCAACCTTTGGGATCATGACGGATATTATTGGAAACAGACTTAAGAGGATCGATCTCGAAATATTCTTTGCTCCTAATGTTTGAAACTTTAGCGGAATCATGACGGATATTAGTGGAATAACTTCTAACTACTAATGGAAAGTTCTTCGGACTCTAGACGGGGTCCAGACGTGAAATTCCCACTCCAAAAACAAAGGTCCAGATGAGTCAAAAACATTGAGAAAATTCAGAATGATCGATAGCTATCACTTTGGAAAGAATAGGAGAGGGAAGGTTCAAGGGAAAACAACTACGATTCCTTTCCTCCTGTCCATTTTTCTGACTTTCATGAACCGTCGCTTGATTTGACCTCATAGAAGGCACGGGTTAATATGGATAGTCCTTCGGACGATTCAAATGGGTCTTCAAACTTCCTAATTCCGATGGGAAAGGGGATCTTTCATCCGTCCCCTTGGACTCTTTTAGTGGGAGGGGAATTCCCCCATCTGTCCTCGCTCTTCTTCTTTAATAAGTGGTGACCCACTGGTATAAAAGGAGAGAATATCAGTCCTTCGCCTCGACTGCTTCTGTAGAAACTCATAAGTCATATGTGAGACGTTGTTCTCTTTTATTAAAGAATGTTTCGAGTTCATGCTGGAATGTAGATCTTCCAGAGGAATGGACGTGGAATGGAAGAAATCACGTAAAAAACCTTGATTTGGACTAGTCCGAAGGTTCAAAGTCGCATATTGAATTGCGCCGGAGGACAGGTGAAGGAGACTTGTTTTTATCCACTAGAATGAACGACAGGACCCTTATTTCCATATTAAGCTAAGGAGGCCCTATAAGACAGGGATGTTGTTGGAACTTATCATATTTTATGTCCCTCTTCCGATCCATCCCGTGCCCAATAAAAGTCAATGAACAAGGCTAGGAAATCAATGAACAAGGGGAATGAACTAGTCTGATGCCAAAAGATAGGAGTATAAGTTGAAAGTCGTCTTCTTTGCACTCCTCTTAAGTTTAGGCTTGAACCTTGTTCATTGATTGCGCTTGCACGAGTATTTGCTTCACTTCTTTCTCTCGCACTCCATCCAGATCCCCATATTCATTAAATAGTGGTCCTTCGCATATTTCATTGCACCTTCTCAACACATATTTCATTGCGCCTCAGTCCTATCCATTAGAGAATTTGAGATCAGGTCCATATTAACATGTAATCTTTGACACATCAGAGTTCTCATAAGAAAAGAAATTGAAACTCATGTGGAGCCTTTGTTTTTGGAGTGGGATTGAATCAGATCCAATTAGAATTAGGGGAAGGACTAGTCTAAAATTTAAATGCTATTTTTCATCTGGACCTTTGAATTATAAGGGGTCCAGGTGCGTGAAGCGAAGCAACTCTTAAGGCTCAATGCAATATGAGTGAGTCATATTTTCGAGGCGGAGCCGCAATGAAATATGCGAAGGTGCCAAGAATATTCCAAATAAAGGCTCGACTTTCTATTAAGGAGTGCAAGTCATTCAGTCTATTAAAGACTTCTGCAGACGGTAGGAGCAAAGAATATTGCATGGAAATAAAGGTCAAGATAACATTCTTTCTTTTTTCTTCCTTTTGCATCAAAATAGATCAATGAATGAGTCTTTCTCTTATTGGACTTCTTCTCATTCCACTTGAACTTTTCTCCTTCCTTCCAGTAAGGTAGAATCGGAAACCCTACTCCACAAAAGAAGAACCTTCTATGTCCAACTTCAAACCTACTAAAAAGCTGTGCTAGTTGCTGAGTTTAGAATCGAAGGAGTCAGAAGAATACGAGAACTTGGAGTTCGTATTCTAGTCGTAGGACTATGTTGAATGATCCATGAGTCACATCTTTTTCTATTAGTGAGTAGGATTAGTATTCGCTGGAGCAAGAAATGGGAAGAATCAATCCTAGGGCGTGAATGCGGTGTATTCCCGAGTTGGATCGCAATCACTTTCGGGCAAAACCCACTACACGGTGAGGACCTGCTGAGTCTACTCGCTTAGACCTAGCGCTATCACTCTCTATTTGAATATCTTATCTTAGGAGTCTTGCTGGTATTTCAAGAATCACAGTTTCAGTTGTGGAAGCTAGAGGTTCAAAGAAGATTTCATTAACTTCTTCCATTAGAGTGAGAAAAGGAAAAAGGAAGCCTCACTCCGGGTAGAGGAGGAAGACAGGTACCATCAATAGAATAGGAATTTGAATGTCTGGGATAGGATAGGGGCAGGTATTCTATTCATATCATAACCTCTTTCACTGAGAGAAGAGGATCAGAGAAAAAGAAAAGGCTTTCAGTCCGAAGGTGCAATGAATTTGTGAGCGAGAGATGAGTTTCACTCTATAATTAAGGAAGAAGACTCCCAGAAAGCCATATCCATTGAGGCGGCGGAATAAAGTGAATATGGAATAAGAAAGCCTAGGGCTTTGAATCTAAAGTCAGAAATGGGGAGTCCAGTTTAAAGCCTTAGCTTATCGAATGAAATGCCTCAGCCAACCTAGGAGTGGTATGAGGCAACTTCCAACTTATGCAAGAGCCTTTATTATCAAGAGGTATCCTGTCGCTGGGACATTCAAGTAAAGCCTAGGAGATCCTTCCTTATCAGCAGTCTCCTTAATTAGGCCTAGCCTTTTCTTTCGCCCAAAGAACCTTTCTTTTTCCCATGTAGTGGGGCCTCGCCCTTGTAATAGGTTCCCTTCCCCATTGGTCAAAGGCTGAAGTCTTGTCCCTGCCTTTTTACGCTTCCTTATCCCCTCAAAGAGTGAAACTAGGAATTCCTATTCTCCTTATTCAAGTGATCGTACAGACTTTTGGATCAAGCACAGGTTTGTGTTATTGGAATCTCTCTCGATCTCTAACCTACACCAATGAGTTGAGCTCCGCCCTTTCTTCACCGCCAACCCGATCCTCTCTTTTCCTTCTTCCTCTTGACCCCCCTTTAGTTCACCGATCTTCTTCCCTTTTCAATCTGAGTCGAGTCGTACTACATCTTTCTTTTTCTATCTATCCCGATAGCCTTTCTCCTTTTCGTCATACTTCTGACTGAATGCGCCATAAAGAGTGGCCCTTACTGCAGACGAATCCATTTTCTTTGATCATGATCAATAATGAGAAATTAAACTTCTACTTTCAAGGGGAGAAGATTTCGACTCAATCTCTTGAACAAGTGGGGCATCTCCCTAGTCCCATCAAGCAATCCGATGCTCGGGTACAACACCGATGGTAGGAATTCTCATTTCAAAGTGAGACAACAGACTTATCATATCAAGATCAGACTTTTCCTCAGCCCCGATCGCAACTTCATCGGCAATTGTCTGAAAATACTCCTTCTACTTATGATAGTCGGACCTCTCTATTCCATTTCATTTGTTGTTGGACTGATTTATAGAATTTCATTAAAGATATCCGAGATCATTCTTTCTCTCAATTCATTCAGCCTTGTTCATTGAGCGGAGGACTGATTTATATCCAAATTAGCTTTCTTCCAAATACTAGGCTCTTCTCTTTCAGACTCTTTTCTCATTTTCTCTATGGGAGAATGCAGATCGAATCTTGATCTCAGTCTGATTCTTGTGATATTTTCTTATACGGAACCAAAAAACTGAGTCTAGGGCATCACTGTTCGGCTTTTGTGGGCAAAAACTTTAATATTACTCAAAATGAGACAACCCAGTAGTTAGATGTGAACTTTCGAGACCTTTGACACGGTTCTATGTTGGGTCGTTTCATTCTAGGCCATAACATTGGTCCTTTTTTATGACATTCTGGGACAGAACCAAAAAACTGAGTCTGGACATCACTAATCGGCTTTTGTGGGAAAAAAACTTTAATATTACTCAAAATGAGACCACCCAGTAGTTAGATGTGAACTTTCAAGACCTTTGACACTGTTCTAAGTTGGGTCATTTCTTTCTAGGCTATAGCATTGACCCTTTTTTCAACGTTCTGAGACGAAACCAAAAAACTAAGTCTGGGACATCATTGTTCGGCTTTTTTGGGCAAAAAACTTTAATATTACTCAAAATTAGACCACCCAGTAGTTAGCTGTGAACTTTCAAGACCTTTGACACTGTTATAAGTTGGGTCATTTCTTTCTATGCCACAGCATTCATCCTTTTTTCGATGTTCTGGGACGGAACCAAAAAACTAAGTCTGGGGCATCACTGTTCGTTTTTTGTGGGCAAAAAATATTAATATTACTCAAAATGAGACCACCTAGTAGTTAGATGTGAACTTTCGAGACCTTTGACACTGTTATAAGTTGGGTGGTTTCTTCGTAGGCCATAGCATTGGCAATTTTTTTGACGTTCTGGGACGGAACCAAAAAACTGAGTCTGGGGCATCACCGTTCATCATTTGTGGGCAAAAAACTTTAATATTACTCAAAATAAGACCACCCAGTAGTTACATGTGAACTTTCAAGACCTTTGACATTGTTCTAAGTTGGGTCGTTTCTTTCTAGGCCATAGCATTGGCCCTTTTTTCGACGTTCTGGGACGGAACCAAAAAACTGAGTCTACTACATCACTGTTCGACTTTTGTGGGCAAAAAACTTTAATACTGCTCAAAATGAGACCACCCAGTAGTTAGATGTGAACTTTCGAAACCTTTGACACTGTTCTAAGTTGGGTCGTTTCTTTCTAAGCCATAGCATTTTCCCTTTTTTCGACGTTCTAGGACGGAACAAAAAAACTGAGTCTGGGCATCACTGTTCGGCTTTTGTGAGCAAAAAACTTTAATATTACTCAAAATGAGACTACCCAGTAGTTAGATGTCAACTTTGGAGACCTTTGAGGCTGTTTTAAGTTGGGTTATTTCTTTCTAGGCCATAGCATACGCCCTTTTTCTCGACGTTCTAGGACGGAACCAAAAAACTGAGTATGGGACATCACTGTTCAGCTTTTGTGGGCAAAAACTTTAACATTACTCAAAATAAGACCACCGAGTAGTTAGATGTGACTTTCGAGACCTTTGACACTGTTCTAAGTTTGGTCATTTCTTTCGAGGCCATAGCATTGGCCCTTTTTTCGACGTTCTGGGACGGAACCAAAAAACTGAGTCTGGGGCATCATTGTTCCGCTTTTGTGTGCAAAAAACTTTAATACTACTCAAAATGAGACCACCCAGTAGTTAGATGTGAACTTTCTAGACGTTTGACATTGTTTTAAGTTGGGTCGTTTCTTTCTAGGTAGTAGCATTTGCCCTTTTTTTGACATTTTGGGATGGAACCGAAAAACTGAGTTTAGGGCATCACTGTTCGACTTTTGCAGGCAAAAAACACTAAAATTATTGAAAATGAAACCACTCAGTAGTTATTTGTGTACTTTCGAGACCTTTGACACTGTTTTAAGTTGGGTAGTTTCTTTCGAGACCTTTGACCTTTGACATGGAAAAAATGAAAGAAGAAGAAAGATTCAAGAGAGCTCCTTTAGTCTTTTGTAATCAAAGATCTACACCCAAAAGTGAAAGGAAGGGAAAGTAAAACACAAGTAAGAACAAAAAGAGTACTATTACATGCAATTAGGTGGCTTCCCTGTGTCCATACAAGTGGCAACCCCTTCAAATTGGTATCAGGGCCTGCAGAAAGATTCAAGAAAGCTCCAAGAATCACATTCTTGATTTCAAGAAACTCAAAGATGGCAGTTGCAATGTATGATATTGAGAAGTTTGATGGTAAGGATGATTTTTCTTGATGGAAAGCCAAGATCAAAGCCATAGTCGGCAAGCAAAAGGCATTGAAAGCCCTCACGGATTCAGAAAAGCTACCTAAAACAATGACTCAAGAAGACAAAGAAACTATGGATAATGCAGCCTATGGTGCCATAGTTTTAAACCTAAGTGATAATGTTCTTAGGGAGGTCATTGATGAAGAAACAACTTATGGAATGTGGAAGTTGGATGAAATCTACAAGTCCAAAGATCTACCTAGCCGTGCATAAGTAAGGGAGAGGTTCTTTACCTTCAAGATGGATGGCAACAAATCTTTGACAGAAAATCTTGGAGAATTCAAGAAGCTGTCTTCAGATTTCAAAGAATTGGGAGACAAGATTGGTGATGAAAATGAATAGTTGAATACTCAACGCACTTTCAGAAGCATACAAAGAAGTAAAGATGGCTCTCAAATATGGAAGACAAAAAATCACCACTATTTCAGCAATAAAAACCAGAGAATTGGAACTTAATTCACAGAAAGGAGATCAGGCTAATAGTGAAGGTTTGTTCTCAAAAGGGAAGAGCAAAAGCAACTAAAAAGAACACAATAATCAGAAAAATAAATCAAAGCTTGAATGCACATTTTGCCACAAGAAGGGACATCTTAGACAAGATTGTTTCTTCCTAAAGAAAAAGCAAGATCAAAAGAAACAAAAAGAAAAACAGCAAGAAGAACCTACAGCAGAAGCATCAGTAGTAGAACAAGCCCCGTTTCAATTCAAACAGAAGGTAATAAAGATACTCATGATTGGGTACTTGATTCAGGGTGTTCATTCCATATGACACCATTAAAGGGATGGTTTACAACATACAAAGTGTGGAATGGAGGCCTAGTATACATGGGAAATGACAATGTTTGCAAGATAGTAGGCATTGGGTCTGTTACACTTAAGTTCAAATATGGGACAACAACACTTCTTAGGAATGTGAGGCATGTTGCATCCTTGAAAAGAAACCTAATTTCCCTTGGCATGCTAGACTCCATAGGCTGTGAATACAAGGGCTCTGCTGGAAGCTTTGAAATATTAAAAGACTCCAAGGTTGTTCTTGTCGGTTTAAGAATCAATGGACTCTTTCTCATCAAAGAAGTGTTCATGAACCATGTTGCCCTAATTGTTTGTAATGATATGCTAATAGAAGGGGATTTGTGGCATAGAAGACTTTTCTATATAAGTGGAAATGGATTAAAAAATGTTGTCAGAACAGGGAGTTCTTCCTAAAGGAGTGGCTGAAAAGCTATCTTTCTGTGAGCATTGTGTAGTTGGCAAGTCTACAAGACAAAGTTTTCAAAAGGCTGATCACAACACCAAAGCTATCCTAGACTACATTCATTCCAACCTATGAGGACCCTCACAAATACCATCTTTAAATAATTCCAGGTATTTTCTAACCTTTACCTATGATTACTCTAGAAAGAGTTGGGTTTATTTCTTAAAGTCTAAAGACCAAACTCTAGGAAAATTTAAAGAATGGAAAACCATGGTAGAAAAACAAACTTCTAAACAAGTTAAAAGCTTAAGAACTGATAATGGTTTAGAATTTTGTACTGAGGAATTCAATAACTTTTGTAAAGAACATGGAATAAGGAGGCATAGGACTGTTAGATATACCCCTCAACAAAATGGTGTTGCTGAAAGGTTAAATAGAACCATAATGGATAGGGTTAGATGTCAAATATCTAATGGTTTAATTCCATAAAAATTTTGGGCAGAACCTGTTTCATATACTATTTACACCCTTAATAGGTGCCCTCATCACCTTACAAACTTCCTAACACTTGAAGAAAATTGGTCTAAACATCCTCCTAATTTACAAAACCTTAGATTCTTTGGTTGTATAAGATTTGTCCATCAAAGTAGGGGAAATTAAAACCTAGAGCTATAAAATGTATGTTCCTAGGTTTTACAGAGGGAGTTAAAGGGTTTAAAATGTGGCATCCTATAGAAAAAAGGTGTATAACTAGTAGAGATGTGGTTTTTAAGGAAGATACTATGTTTATGTTTGATAAACCTAATGAAACACTTGATTCAAATTATAAACCAAATGAGATTGAGGTGGAGCACCCACCAAACCATGAATCAAATAAACTTCCTAGTACCATTGAGGAAGAAGCATAATCTAGTATCAATCTACCACCTACTCTAGAAGAAGCTACTCAAGAAGAAGAAGATTTAACCAACTATTCTTTGGCTAAATATAGACGAAGAAGAACCATTCTTCCTCCTTCTAGATACAGTGAAGCTGATCTTGTAAACTTTTCCCAAAATGTTGTGAATCATCTAAATGATGATAAACCAAAAACATTTGATGAGGCAGTGAGCTGCCCTAATGCTAGACACTGGATAAATGCCATGAATGATGAAATGGAATCACTCACTATCAATAATACATGGACCTTGGTAACACTACCTAGAAATTGTAAGACCATATCTTGCAAATGGATCTATAAACTTAAAGAAGGAGTTCCCGATCTTCAACCTCCTAGATATAAAGCTAGGCTTGTAGCCAAAGGCTTTACACAAAGGGAAGGAATTGACTATAATGAAATATTCTCACCGGTAGTAAAACAAACCTCCATAAGAATGCTCTTTTCATTAGTTGTTCAAGAAGATCTAGAACTTGAACAACTTGATGTTAAAACAGCATTCTTACAAGGTGACTTGATCGAAGACATATACATGAATCAACCACAAGAATACATTGAAAAAGGTAAAGAAGATCAAGTATGTTATCACAAAAAATCCATCTATGGTCTAAAACAATCACCAAGATGTTGGTACAAAAGGTTTGATGATTTCATCTCTAAACTTGGTTTTAATAAAAGTTCCTATGACAACTGTGCATTTATAAATTCAAACTCCTATTCTTCTAAGGTTTACTTACTCTTGTATGTAGATGACATGCTGCTTGCAGAAAAATCAAAGTTTGATATTAAAAGAGTAAGGACAACCTTGAAGGACGAATTTGATATGAAGGAACTTGGAGAATCTAAGAGAATTCTAGACATTGATATCAAAAGAGAAAGAACAAAGAGGCTTCTAACAATTGACCAAAGTAACTACTGTTATAAGGTACTTAAAAGATTTAATACGTTAGATGCTAATCAAACTATCAGCTGCTAATTGTCCAAACCTAGAAGATCCCAACCATGTTAAATACATGGCAAACATCCCTTACTCACAAGTGATAGGGAGCATAATGTACCTAATGATTTATACTAGGCCTGATTTAGCCTTACAGTAATTTAGTTTCTGTATTCTTTTGCCGATATACTGGTATTTTTAAGATCCCAATTAAATTTGAGTTATGGTTTTGTTTAAATTTATTCTGCTGCATATGACTTTTATCCCTTCACAAACGAGGATAAGTAATGCAGCATTGAGTAAGCGCAAAGCAAGACCAACACATAGCCAGGCGACAAGGCTTGCGTTAGTACTATGTGACAAGGTCGCGTGTGTAACATGTGTCATGCGAAGTTAATGCGTGACCTGGCACCTTGATGTGATCAGCATGAGTGTGCGTGAAGCCTGACACCGCCCACCATGAGGTAAAGAAGTTATGAGAATTTCATGAAAGTTTGTAAAATGAAGTTTCTTAATTTGATGCATAGATTTTAGTTATGAATTTTAGAAGTTAAAGTTGAATTTTAAAACTGCGTAGAAGGTTTGAGCATATGGGCAGCTGTAGGGGTGTTGGTTGTCACGGACATGCTTGTTTAGGGTGTTGTTTGCCTATGATCATATGTCCAAATACTCCCAAATCATCTTGTCTTTATGTCTTGTACTTAGTTTAGTCTATTGCTTTCCTTTTTATGTTATCGAGCTAGGGTGTGATGTTTTCGACATTTTCATATGCAAGCCTGTCAAAGCAAAAAATGTTCAAAATGTACTATAGAGGAGACATAGTAGTTGAATCCCTGACTAAGCCTTGTCGCACTCTTTGCAATCAAAGCTTTTCTTTGCAATTAACATGCTTCAATGCTTTCTTTAACGATGTTTTCAATGAATTTCTTTCTCTCTCACATTTTATATAACATTTTCTCAAAAACGTGAAGGGAGGCTACATCGTACCACGAGTTTATTTGTGATTTTTGGATTTTGATCAACTGACTTGTTGACTAAGTAGAACAAGTGATGCACAATCGCTCGCCCCATGTTTGAAAGCTTGTGATTGTTACAATTGGTATCAGAGCCAAGTTTGGCTTATTGACAAGTTAAGACAGAAACATGTCTACGACGAAACAATCGGGCAAGGCCCACACATACCAACTAGTAGAGCTTGAAGAGCAGATTCTCTACCTAGTGGAAGTTCTTGGCTCCATCCGTTTCTTGGAGTCTTGGCTTGAATAAATTTTTTAGAAATTCGATGCTATTGATGCAATGTCTGATCATCTTGACGAATTATCCATATAAGAGTTGACACTCTAGAGACAAGAGTTGAAAGAACTGGAAACTACGAGCGTGAGAAAAGTTGAAGGGCTCTATTGCCCATATCGAAGAACGTGTGATTGAGCAAGATAGCTCTCAAAAGAATATATTGGAAATGATAAACGACATATCAGAGGATTTTCGAGTTGCCTTCAATATTGTTAGAAATAAAATCGCAGACGTGAGCACGAGGGTGATTCTCACTATGCGAGCAATGACAAACTAAGCTCTAGGTGGAGGAGCAATCCCTGTTAGCAGAATAAAGATTCCAGAGCCCAAGCCCTTTTGTGGAGCAAGGGATGCAAAGGCATTATAGGACTTCATCGTTGATTTCGAGCAATATTTCAAGGCCATAAACATGGTCACAAAAGAAGCTAAAGTTGAAGGGATAAAAGCCATATGGCAGCGGAATAATTTAAAGAACCATTACTCAAATTAATTTGGGAATCTTAAAATATCAATACATTGGCAAAAATTTAGAATCAAAATTCTAAACAAACACTAAGCATGCTTTTAAATTAAAAGATACAGAGAACTTACTTTCGATGACGTCTCTGAATCTAGAAATCACCGAATTGGAGACATCACCCGTCGGAGACCTTCGTATCCTCTGGGATGAGATTGGTTTGTGGGAACCAATTGGGATGGAAAAAAGGTTTAGAGAAACTCTTTTCTTTTTGATAAATTTGGTTCAAGAAAACTGTTTCTTTCTAGATATTTATAACTCTATTTTCTTCTTGGAATAAGAAAAGGAGTAGGA
Source organism: Cucumis hystrix (assembly GCA_025688845.1). Classification (NCBI taxonomy): domain Eukaryota; kingdom Viridiplantae; phylum Streptophyta; class Magnoliopsida; order Cucurbitales; family Cucurbitaceae; genus Cucumis; species Cucumis hystrix. The sequence continues at coordinate 12,688,511 of CM046888.1, read as the reverse complement.
GAGAACCATGAGATTCTATTATCAAATCTACTAATTAGTTAACAATTAATCAATTAGTTAATAATTAATTAAATCATATTTCACTAATATTTCATTCAAATCTTATTTGAATAAATATATCTCCAATATCTTATAGATTTATATTAATATAATTAATTAAATCACATTTAATTAATATTTCATTCAAATCTTATTTGAATGAAAATGTTTCCAAAATCTTATATATTTAAATTAATACAATCAATTAAATCACATTTAATTAATATTTCATTCAAATCTTATTTGAATAAATCTCTGCAATATTTTATAGATTTAATTAAATAAAACTAAACTATTAATTAATTTTCCAATTAATTAATAGCTAAGTTAAATATCTTATATTTAACTTAAATTAAATTTGAATCATATTCAAATATAAGTTTCTCTTATAATCAATAATTTTAATATGAATCCAATTCGCATTAAATTAATATTTGAACTCATTCAAATATTTTATCTCTCATAAATTAATTTTGAATCATATCCAAAATTAAATTTATATAATAAAGTTTCACAAACTTTATATTATAATGTATCACTATACATTAAACTAATTTCCAAAGTAAATCTGAACATTTTAAATTACAACCAATATAAATAAATCTCATTACCCTTTACGAGCTAGGAAGGGGACCTAATGGACCTACAGATCAGAAGCTACAACGATCTGAGATTAGTTGGCGAAACTCATTAAGCACATTAATCAATATTCGTTAGCTGTGTGTACACTCCACTAAAGACTCACAGCTGAAATTTTCTTACTGTAGATATATTTCTATGTCCACAGATATAGACAAATAACAGTTGGGTCAATTTATCGTTTTACCCCTAGGTTACCTCTAATCCTTAAATATCGGTGCTCCTCCAATGAACAACCTGTTTATGGTCCTACCAATAAACAGAAACCCCTCTCGTGCCATGAAGAGGGTAGGGCTCTTTGTTCAAGACCTAGAGACACCATTTAAGGGAACACTCATCTACTTACCCTAAAGTAGGAAATGAGTGAACTCCATCTTGTGTAATTATGTTCCCAGCTCCCCACTCGGTCTTGTCCCCAAAATGATAAGCTTATTGTGTCGGCGATCTGGCCACTCTCACCTATACAAATCAAAAGACAATCTCTCGCGAACAAGAGTTCATAACACACTCAGGATTAAGACTAAGTTACCTAGGTCATCCTAGTGAAATAGAAACTTAACTAGTTAACGGAGTTACATCTAGTGGTTACTATTTCGCGGTCCGATCTTATGCAAACTCATTGCATAGGATACCCTCACTCCCTGTCAACTACATGAACGCGTTGGATCATTTCGTTTGTATCAAATACAAAGTGAGTCGTATCAATAGTGTTACCAGGATACTGTACCCAACTTTATCCCTATACTATAGACCCTTTAAGCTGATTTTGAACATTGATCCCTATATGTCTCTACATACTGTTCAAGACTCATTAAACAGCTTAGAATGTTAGTTTATTGGATTTGGGTTATTAAGACAAAACTAATAATTTAATCAATAACAATTATTATAATAATAACACTTTATTAATAACGGTCAATGGATTATATTTACAATCTACGAGTTTTAGGACATAAATCCCAACAAAAGTGACACTGACGACTATGCAGCTATCTGAAGATGCCAAATTATGGTGGAGGTCCCAATATGTTGAGATATAGACACTTGGAACACTGTAAAGAAAGAATTTCGCTCGTAGTTCTTCTCCGAGAGTGTCAAAATCCTAGCTCAGTGAAAGTTACGCGAACTAAAACATACCGACAACATTTGGGAGTATGTGAAGCAGTTTGCGAAGTTGGTGTTAGACATCCGCGATATGCCAGAGAAAGAAAAAAATTTCTTTTTTGTCGAAGGACTAAAACTGTGGGCGAAGACCAAGTTATACGACTCAGAGAGTCAAAGACCTCACGTTAGCATACGTAGCGGTTGAACGGTTGTTTGATCTGTCCAATGACTCTCAAGATGTGAGAGGTCATCAAAATCCCTCATCTGGAGGAAACAAGAACAACCGCTCGAGTTCTCCCAAAAACTGTCGGGGGAGACGAACATTCTAATGGAGACCACAAACAAACCCTTCCAATCAAATATAGGGAATTCCTGGCGGAGACCTAATAATCAGAACCCATCCAATTGTCTTGTCAGTTGTTTCATATGTAAAAGACCACATTTGGCTAGAGAATGTCCAAATCGAACCGCCTTCAATGCCTTTCAACCACTTTAGCCTTAGATTTAGATGACAAATCAAGCCAAGCAGAAGGTGAAGTTGGCCAAATAGAAGATGGTGATAATCCTAGAATGGGAGCCTTGAAATTCTTGTTGCCTCTCCAGAAGAAGGTAGGGGAGACAAATGTGTCAGTGGAAAGGGTCTAATGTGTGTTGACACTTGGATCAACCAAAAACCGATCAAGAGCACTATGGTTGATTCCAGTGCCACTCCAACTTTCTTAACAGAGGCAGAGGCTAGACGACTGAGTCTCCATTGGGAGAAAGATGCTGGAAAAATGAAACTTGTGAATTCTGTCGCCCTACCTATCGTCGGACTAGTGAAACGAACAATGATAAAGTTAGGAGGGTGGAATGCCCCTGTAGACTTTGTGGTTGTAAAGATGGATGACTTCGATGTGGTACTGGGAATGGAATTTCTATTGGAACATCAGGTTATACCAATCCCTTTAGTAAAATGTTTAGTGATCACTAGATCTGGCCCCACCGTTGTACAAACAGACATTTGCCAACCCAACAAATTAAAAATGATTTTGGTCATGCAACTAGAGAATGGCCTTGCTTGAGATGAACCAACGTTTATCGCCATCTCGCTTGAGTCATTGGAAAACTCGGGGGAGATAGTCCTCAAAGATATTATGTGTGTCTTAGACAAGTATAGTGAAGTGATGCCTGACAATTTGCCTACATCTCTACCACCTCGAAGGAAGAATGATTAATCATGAGATAGAATTACTGCCAGGGGCAAAATCTTCTGTGAAGAATTCCTATCGTATGTGCCACCAAAGTTAGTTGAACTTCAAAAACAGTTTGAACGAGTTACTGAGTGCAGGATTTATTAGACCTGCTACAAGCTCCGTATGGAGCCCCGATGCTTTTCCAGAAGAAGAAGGATGAAAGTTTATGGTTGTGTATCGATTATCGTGCTTTGAACAAGCTTACGATTCGCAACAAATGTCCACTTCCCATAATCATTGACATGTTTGATCACCTACATGGGAAAAAATATTTTCTGAAACTAGACTTGTAGTCAAGATATTATCAAGTGAGAATTGTAGAAGGAGATGAGCCGATGACGACCTGTGTCACAAGATATGGAGCGTTTGAATTCCTTGTGATGCCATTTGGTCTTACAAACGCCTCCGCAACCTTTTGTACATTGATGAACTAGGTCTTCCATGAATACCTTGACAAGTTTGTCGTGGTCTATCTAGATGACATAGTGGTCTATAGCTCCACAATAGAAGAACACAAGGACCACTTTCAAAGGGTTTTTTCAGAAATTGAAGGAAAACCAACTGTATGTAAAGAGAGAAAAATGCTAATTTGCGCAACAATGGATAAACTTTATGGGTCATATGATAGAGTGTGGCCGAATTGTTATGGAGGAGGGGAAGATTGTTGTGATACGTGACTGAGGAATACCAAAATCAGTCATTGAGTTACGTGTCTTTCTTGAATTAGCTAATTACTATAGGAGATTCGTGAAAGGATTCTCCAAAAGATCAAGTCCGCTGACAGAGTTGTTGAAGGACATCCAATAGGGTTGGCCCCCCTAGTGTCAGGCCGTCTTCGATGGTCTGAAACAAGTCATGATTGAAGGGCCAGTTCTGAAGATTGCTAATGTGACAAAACCTTTTGAAGTTGAGACTGATGAGTCTGATTATGCATTAGGCGATGTTCTCCTATAGAATGGACACCCCATCGCATACGCAAGCCAAAAATTGAATGCAACGGGAAAGAGATATATAGTGTTTGGAAAAGAAATGCTTGTCATGATATATTGCCTGAGGGCCTAGAGAAAGTATTGCTAGGTTCCACATTTGTTGTGGAGACGGACAATAGTGCTATCTGCCACTTCTTTACTCAGTCAAAAATGACTTCGAAGCAAACAAGGTGGTAGGAATTCCTAGCCGAGTTTGAACATAAGAAGGGATTGAGCAACAGGGCAGCTGTGCTCTAAGTCAAAAAAATAAACATATGACCCTGTACATGTTAGCTCACCTACAGTTGAGTAACATCGATGGGTCAATTTGTGATGTCTTGAGAGAATTCCTACAGAAAGGTTCTGTCGCTCAGACCGTCATGAATTTAGCTAAAGTTGGTAAGGCAAGACAATTTTGGGTTGAAGATGGCTTACTAGTAACCACAAGAAATCAATTGTATGTTCCTAGAGCAGGAGACCTAAAGAGAAAGTTACTACATGGTGAAATGACACTTTGTGGGCTAGCCACCTGAGATAGCAAAGGACGTATGCCTTGTGAGCGATAGAAATTATAGATTCATTGGTACTTTCTGGACATAATTATTTACCTTCTTGGAGATAAGTCTAAATATATCCTAAAGCTACCATCCTCAGACTGATGGTCAGACCAAGCGATTCAATTATATGCTTGAAGAATATCTACGGCATTTTGTAGACTCAAGACAAAAGAATTGGGTTCAGATGATGGATGTGGACCAATTCTGTTTCAATGCTTCGACGAGTTCGTCAACTGGGAGAAGGGCATTTGAGATTGTTTGTGGTAGGAAACTCGTATTGCCGCACCTTGTTGATCATCCCTATGTAGGGAAGAATCCTCAAGATCACAACTTTAATAGAGAATGGAAACAAACGATAGACATCGCTTGGGCCTATCTAGAGAAAGCCTCAAAGCAGATGAAGAAGTGAATAGATAAGAAACGCTGCCCCCTTGAGTTTTGAATGGGAGATCAGGTCCTTATCAAGCTACGACCAGAACATATTCGTTTCCAAGGACTTAAAGACCAGCACCCCGTCAGAAAATACCCCGCTCTTTGCAACAAAAGCTTTTCTTTGCAATTGACAATCTTTAATGCTTTCTTTAACGATGTTTTCAATGAATTTCTTTCTCTCTCACATTTTATAAAACATTTTCTCAAGAACGTGAAGCGAGGCTACATCGTACCACGAGTTTGTTCACGATTTTTGGATTTTGATCGACTGATTGTTGATTGAGTAGAACAAGTGTCACACAATCGCCTGTCCCGTGTTTGAAAGCTTGTGATTGTGAGATTGGTCAAGCGTTAGGAGGCTATGTGTGTGAAGGGTGAACGAGGGTAAGCAATGCAGCATCGAGCAAGCACAAGGCAAGTCCAACACACAGTTAGGCGACAAGGCTTGCACAAGGGCTATGTGGCAAGGCCATGTGCGCAAAGGGCAAGCATGCGACAAGGCTAGATGTCTATGTTGGTCGCATAACATGTGTCATGTGAAGTTAGCGTGTGACCTGACACCTTGATATGACCAGCGCATGCGCGTGAAGCTTGTCACTGCCCAGCCATGCGCCAGCCCAGACCTTAGTGCCATTTTGAATAATTTTTTTAATGTTTTATGATTTTTTTAGCAAAGTTTGAATTTTTTAGAATTAAGAGAATTAATTCAAAACTGAATATCTTATTGCAGGTCAAGAGGAGATTGAGCAAATTTATAGACTAGGGACAGTTAGCTAAAACCTGTGAATGACAAAATGAGTTTAAATTTTGATTTAAGCATGAATTTCAAGTTATAACTTTTAAACAAGCTTTGTGCTACTATGCATGATTTATTTAGTAATTTCTCTAAGTTAATCACATAGCTTGAGATTTGATTTGATGCATACGCTTTAGTTAAAACATGAGATATATTTGAGTATCACATATGTTTTCTCAAATTATTTCCTAGGTAAGCTGTCAGTGAATGTCTTTGAGAGAATAAGGCTTCACGCCATCTCTTAGGTTTAGAGAGAGGAGAGTCTGGGAAAGGCTTTGACAACTAAAGACCTTTTTGCTTAAATTGGTCTACCGTTGTTTTGGATTCTAGTGCAACAAAACAAATTTCCTCAGCTTTTGCAACTTGGGTTCTTCTTGAAAATGTACTGAAAAATAGAGGACTTCAATTGATAGAGTTTGGACTTAAATTTATAGAAATGAGAGAAACTTTTAAGAGGGGTTTGAGAAAGATGAGAAATGAACAAAATCGAGAAAGGTATTTGACAATGAAAAGCGTTTGAAGGGACAAAAGGATGGAGAAATTGTAAAATGTGGGGTTTAGAGTTAAATAGAAGAGGAAGGAGGAGGAGGATTAGAAGAAATTTGGTGAAAGATGAATGACAAACCTTGAAAAAATTAAGAAGAGAACTATGGATGAAATTGAATTTATATTGAGAAATTTTAGGAAATTAGGTTGCATGTTTGAGAGAAAACTGAAAGTATTGACTTAGGAAAACGAAGAAAGTGAATCTCCTTTTCTCTATCTTTTCTCTTATTATATCTACACAAAACTTTTTTATTGGCAACTTAACACTTGAAAATTTAAACAAATAGAAAATTGCAAGAGAAGAAAAGAGAAACAAGAGGTAGAAGCTTGGACTTAAAGATGAAACAGAGTTGTGGTTATTATGATTATTGATGGGAAGTCTACTTGTTTTGTCTACTCTAAAGACCATTTTCAAATGACTAACGTGAAAAGATATTGAATTTCTAATCAAAATTGTGATCTTTTTTACTTTATATTAGTTTGTACTTTAACAAAACTACAATACATATTATCTTTTGAAAGATAGAATTACACAATAAAAAACTTAAAACAAAAATAATCATAAAAAAAAATATTTAGAGTAAAAAAAATTGTATTAAATACCTCTCACAAACTCGACACTGTACCCCAAATACATACATATACACTCTATAACTCCAAACACATATATATGAACCTCATAAACATATGAGCTACAAACACCTTGTATCAATTCAAAGTCCACCTCTTAAATTAATTTAAATAGTGTTCATATGTTTTTTTATCAAGTAAAACTAAGAACTATAGCTGACATTTAATATAGCAACCATTTGGAAAACTTTTTGTGCAAAAATCTAAACACATTACCTAACTGCAAGAGATTTAAAGCTGCAATTTTCTAGAAAAGCCACACACTTTTTAAAAACTTTTTTTAAAAGAATAATTAAATAAATAAATGTTAAAAAGTATTTTATTCTATATTTAAATAAATGCACGAGATAGAAGAAATATTTTATAGCAAGATTTTTAAAAATAGAAGAATTAGGTGAACTATTTATTACTCATAGCAAAAATTTTAGCCATTTTGTAGAAGCCCAAAACTGTACGTGAAATACCAAAAAACTGAAGAAAAGTAAATAACCCACGGTTTTATAGTTTCTACTTCTCTAATTGCCGATTTACCCAATGATTCATTTTCCTTCCAACGCGCAAAATTTCGGCTAGCAACTCCATCATTCTTCTTCTTCTTTCTACAACGAAGAGAACAACATTTCAGCAACTCCATCTTTTTTCTTCTGCTTTCTTCAGCAAAGCAACCAGTGTAACACTCTAAACCCTACTTCATCTTCATTCTTCTTCTTTGTTCCTCCAAAACACTATTAGTTATTCTTCATCCTCAATATTCTTCTTCTTTCTTCCTCCAACGAAATATTGGTTCTTTCCCATTCTTCTTCTTTCTTCATCCTCATTCGTTTGAAGATATAATGAATAAACCTATCAATCAGTACATGAAAAGGGGACCACTCGACGCTTGAAAGCGTCGGTAATTATAAAAAAATCATCGGGAGATTGATAGCGTGTATAAATATCCATTATTATAATAATGAGGTTAAAACACACAATAAGATAATCAGAACGCAAAACTTGTGTTGTAAACACATAAGTACTTGGAAATATACTTTACACAATTGTTCTGCACGTTTCACATGAATTTAATGTTTAAACGCATGATATTGAATAAAGAAAGAAACTAGTGAACCACAGGAAACATTTCGCACAAGAACTACAACCAGGACCTCATCTGGCGATTAATGTCTCCAGGCGAGAAACAAAGTTATCACGCAAAGAAGGGTCACTAGAAGATAAGAGCGGTAGTTGGAGGTGATGTGATATGCGACAGACACCTTTTGGCTGATATCGCTGACAAGTTCAAAAGTTAGAAGTTTCCCTCCCAATTGCTGCCTATATAAAGCCATCTCCGTCAACCTATAAGAGGGACGCCTTAATGGACACAAGAGCCTAAATGGGCACAAGAGGCTTGAACTGGCCAAAGATCATAGAGAGAGAGGCAGAAAGAAATAGCCTTTTCGCCGTCTATAATTGTTTTCTTTTTCTTCTTCGATCAATTGTAAAAGTGAAAGCTTAACCGTTGAGAAGAGAAGAATCCGTACTTCCATTGTCCCCTAACTTGTAATAATTCTTCCACTCTCTTCTCCCCTCATTTTTGCACTTTTTTGTAATATAAGTTGTCATATTGTATAATGGCCTAAGACCTACATTCTTTACATATATTACATCTTTATACCTTTTCAATCCATCATTTCTTTACTATTCATTTGTCAAAGTGCTATTAGTAGTTTAAGTCAATGATTAGTTCTTGATAAGGAGTCTAGCTTATCATTCTTATCACATTAGTTAAGCTATATTCATCGCTTGGCCACTGTCAATCGCCAACTACCCGAGAGGGCAAGTAGCAAGGATAAGACTAATGCACGCAAGGAGGAGTTTGGGCAACAAACTTCACCTTGGCGAGATAACTTCCAACATTTGTATTTCAAAAGGAGAACAAATGTGAACATTAGGCACCGAGAGGTTGTTGTTCTTAATTGTAAAGTTCTATAAGCATTATAAGTGAATACTTCTAGATATATCTTACCTAATTAGACTTAGTCATGTAGATCCTGGAAGGAGACTATGTGTAGCATCCAATGACTCTTAGAGGAGCACGCCTTAATCAAGCCCTTGCATTGCTTAATCTCTTAATGGCGCGTAAACCTTCCGTCACTTTTTCTCGCTTACAAGTTAGTTCACATACAATTTCATTTCATATCCATTTTCTCTCCTTTACAGATTCTCTAGGTGTACATAAGTAGTTTTGATCCTAGTTCTGATTATTTTATGCCTTTGTAGTTAATTCTCATAATGTCCAACTAATGAGTAATTCGCTAGAACTAATGTCTAAAAACAATTCCTTGTGTTCGACCCTGAATCACCTAGGTAAACCTACTGTTTCGCTTGCACTTGGGCAAACAGTAGAAAAACTTGTACTCAACGAAGACTTAAGAACCACGGGATGAAGAGGTACATTGTGAGCCTCTCATATGCTATGATCATACCCTATGACCCATTGCCTACAATGGAAGCAAGTGATACAAAAAGTTACAATGAGCATATTACGCGCAATAACCCGACTCGGTTAAGTATTGCAATTGCATTCATTACAACAGAAATTCTCAAGTCCTAGCACTGAATTGAGCAGACCAGATATCCTCTCTCGACTCATAACTTATCATCGGGATCAGATTCAGGAAAAAAAATTCGCGAGAAGCTCTCCCGACACACAACATTCAGCGTCGAGAGATCCTATATACATCTTTCGACGTCGTATATATGACATCAGGAGATCCTATATATATATATATATATATTTATAAAAAAAATACCTTCCAATGGAAGGTTTATAAAGAAAAAAAAAAGAATTCCTAAAAAATAAAAATAAAAAAGAACAATGACTTAACAACGACGAGGGGTAGCATACGAAGGTGAAGACTAGACGGCAGATGAAGGTGGAGATCGGACGGTGGACGACGATGGGATTTCAAAATCTCTAGAGCAAAATAAAGAAAAAAAAGAAAAATAAAAATAAAAAGAAAAAGAAGAACAATGGGTTACTGACAACGAGTGGCTACGGACGAAGGTGAAGACCAAACGACAAGACTAGGTGAAGACCAAACGACAATACTAGGTGAAGACCAAACGACAAGATTAGGTGGTGGATGGCGACGAGATTATGAAATCTCTTCTTTCTCTCGTTTTTTGGTTGGAGTGTCTCCCTCCTCTCTCTCATTTTCGACTGATTTGAAAATAAGTTTACGTATCTAAAAAATGATAAACTTTTCCAGATGTCGTTATGCATGGCGTCGGAAGAAGTTTAATTTATAAAAAAAAAATTAAATTTTTTCTGACACCGTTATGTATGATGTTGAGAGAAGTTATTTTTCTTTTAATAAATTACCTTATACCAGTGTCACCTTATGTCACGTCGGAATTATTGACCTTTCTCGATGAAGCTTCTACTACGTCGGGAGAAGCTTTTTCTCCCAACATCACTTATTCTGAAGTCCGTGTTGTGCGTCGGAAAATAAATATTTTCTTGTAGTAAATGTTTGGTACTTATAAGATTTTGTTTGTCTATACTAATTAAACATATTTTTTTTCAACACATGACAAGCAATAAAAAGAGGAAAACAGAAGAGACAAAAACGTCAACAAGGAAAACAACAAAATTGAAAATGAAAAATGATAATGTAGGGTAAACTTTTTATTGAAAACATGTGTTCTTTTCATTATACATATCTTCTCATCTGAGATACTTTTTCATAGCGAAATTAGAAATAAAAGTGATAATTATAGTTTATATCTCATATAGATATTGATGGAATTCTATCAATGTCTTCCTTTTTCCATACTTGCTCTGATTGACTACTTTTTTTCTTTTTAATGATTTTAAGTAGTAGAGGTGTTTTTGTTATTAAAATTAAAATTTGAATTTATAGTTTGCTATTAATAATAAAATTAAAATTTGAATTTATAGTTTGCTATTAATAAGACTTTAGAATAAAATTCATGCCATGTTGACATTTTGAGTCATTTGCCTTTTTTGACAATGATCTTTTGTTTACCTTTTATTTTAGTGATAACAACTATTAAAGACTACCATTGACATTTTATTTTCTATAATTTAGTTCTTTTAGATGAGGTTCAAGATTGAAATATTTATTGTTATAAGTTGAGTTATACTGCTTTAATTTAAATACTCAAGGATATATGTAACCATGAAGTAATATAATGGTAGACAATGATAGCGTTCTATCACCGCCTTATTGATAGTCAGTGGTAGTCTTCTATCACTTTCAACATATAACAATGCATTCAAAATGTTTTAATATGTCTTTTTAACCGATAGCACATGTGTAACTCATTAAGAATGGAGAAAATAATATAAAGAAAGTCACTACTTACATAAATTTAAAAGTTCTAATTAAATAAAAAATATTTATATGAAGTCATATGAAGTTATTTCAGACATTTTTTTAAAAACTTAAGATGGACAAAATGCCAAACTAAATGTTGAACTACCTGGTACAAAGACAAGTCTATACTAATTAGAAGCTAAATGTATTAACATTCAATTTTAATGAAAAAATGTGGAATTTTGAACTATTTGGTACAAAGATAATTCTATACTAATTACAAAACTTGAAGCACAATCTAATGGTTGTGAGGGTAGAAACAGAACCACTACCCTACAACCATATTTTGTTTAAAATAAAGTATTATTTAATATATATTGTAATTTGACACTCAAAATTAATATTAAAATACAAAAAGAAGAGAGCACGTGCCTCGCTAGACCATACGTTAGATTTACGAGGATTAAGTGGTATCGTTCCAAAACTATCATCTCTAAAGTTGATTTTAGAAGAAAAATTATAATTTATTTTAGTAGTTTGGAAATGAAAAAAAGAAAAAAAGTTATAAAATGGTAAGAGAAAAGAAAAGAAAAGAAAATGTGAATGGTTATGATCCATTGGTGAAAGGGAAGGCCGAAGGGGACGGGGGAGGATAGAGAAAGAAGAAAAGATAGGACTGAATTGAATCGACACACAAACGATCAAAACACTTAACAAAGTCTTCTCTCTTCCATTCTCTCTTCCATTCTCTTCTCTCAAACCCAAAGAAAAAAGTTTTCTCCTTTCTTCAAACCCTTCATCCATGGCGTCGCCTCTCTTTCTCCTCTTTCTCTTCACAATTTCCTTCTCAATTCCATCTCAAGCTCGTCCTTGCAAATCCCTTTTCCTTTCCTTTTCCCTTCACCGTCACCGAACCCTCGATTCCCCCCATCCCTTCTCCCAGATGGCCATTATCGTCGACATCACCGAGTTCAAATCTTCCTCCTTTTCCTCTTCTTCCGATCCCCTTTTCCCCTCCGTCGCCGACCCCACCGACATCCTCCGCTTCGATCTCCCTCGTCCTACCCCTGTTTCAGCATCAACCCAACACTTCCCTTACGATTTCACCTCTCTCCGTGATCGCACCAAGGATATTCTCAGCGTTGTTGTCGCTTTGCTCTTCGGCGTTGGCTGTGGCGCTCTCACTGCTGCCACTATGTATTTGGCTTACTCTTTGTTTGCTGGTCAATTTGGGCATCGCTCCTCTGTGTATGATGACTTTGGGGAGGATGAGGATGATATCAGTGATGATAACAAGGAGAATATTAAGAAGATGGGTTATGTCAACATCCCTGACGACGTTGCCCCCGTTAAATCAGTGGTATAATCATTTATAGATATGTTTCGTAACCTTGGTTTGTTCCATCTTATAATCCAAATTATACTTAATGTTCGATTTCTGTATTGTAATTTGTCTAAGTTTCCAACGTAACTTCTCTGCGATATTATGTGAAAACTATATTGTTAATTGTCATTTTTCTTTGAAAAATGTGTTTGTAAACATTATGATTCCTTGTTGGATTTCAATTGGACGTTTCAATGTCTTTGCATTTTACTTCCCATTGGCTTTGATCGAGTAGGGGAGAGTATATATAATAGGGTCACAGGTTTCAAAGTTGTGTTTTTCGATTAAACTTCATTTGGGATTTTTCTATCTTGTAATGTAATGCTCACCTTTCCATTTCTTACTATTATGTTACTGTTTTTATTACTTTTCTTGTTTAGACCTTGAACCAATTAGATTTTGTTCATCGCTTCTTTTTCTATGGTTGAATGCTCACTATTCGTGCTCTCTATTTCACTAACTCCTTGGTACTCTTTCTATTTCACTAACTCATCGTTACTCTTTCTATTTCACTAATCCTCGTTACTCTTAGGGCTTGTATAAATTGACTTTCTAAGCATTTATGAACACTTTTGTTTTTGCACTTGTTTAAACATTTAGAAAGTCAATCCAAACACACCCTTTTTTTCATTTTTAAAAAATAATAATTTTCTTGTTTTTTTTTTGGGGGGGGGGGGGGGGGCGTACACATTTGAGTAGATGTAGTGATCAATTGGAGCAATGTCTATGCTATGATCTTGAAGTTATGGTTCAAGGGATGGTTGCTACCTATTAATGTTTTTACATATTGTTTCTTTAATGTCAAATATCGTAGCGTTTGATGGTTGTCTCATAGGGTTAGACAACGTGCACGGTGTGCTCAGCAGATATTTTAACTGGAGGATCCCTACTTAACTGTTGACTTGTGTTGGACTTCATCAGCCCTTCCCTTATATATGTTCTCTTTTCAGTTCAACTTTTTAAATTAATTTTTTAAGCTATTTACAGGGACCTGTATTTTTAGACCTCTCTAATGGTTACTTCTTCACAAAATTATTAATTTAAGGTTACGTATTCCTCATGTGATGGCATGATAAAAGTTTCATTTCATTTTTGTTTTGTACTGCCATATTATTGTTATTATAATTTCGTCAGCTCTGGTAGTGGTAAATGTCTTGTTTAATATTGTACTACCAACGAATGCCCTTTTATTTTAATAACATGTGGAGCAGTTGATACTGGTCTAAGAAAAGACCTTACCTATAAATTATAATTCTACACTATCAAGGACTTAATTATTCCTGTAGTTCATAAGTTCGGGCTATGGGAATTCCAGAAAAGATTTATTTCATGATAAACATATTGGCTTATAATCTGCTCGACTTTCTAGAGCCTTCCCTGTTGCTTTCCTTTCCTTTTTTAGCATCTTTCTTCTCCTTTCTTCCATTTGAACTAGTGGTGTTGGCCTATTTCTTTAAAGTTATGGAATAATTATTGAACTTGCCCTTCTTTATCAATCTTTGTAAACCATGTTGTTGTAGGGTTTTGCTCTCTTGTGTAGAATGGAATGATATGGAGAGACAAATCACCTTGTGAAAGTTAAGGTTTTTCTGTTAAGTAGGTTGCAGGAAGGTAATAGTTATCGCACAAGAAAGGACTGAACCTAAGAACAGAAAGGATCGGCGCTTTAGTCATGTGACTTTGCGAGTGGAGTTTGGGATTCTTTTTTTTGGACGTTTGGTGTGATGACTGTTTGTCATAGAGATGTCAGTTCTATGAGTTTCTACTCAATCCACCTTTTTGGGTGAGAGCCCGGTTTCTTATAGGTTCTGTGGGGCAGGTGGAATAGTAGGGTGTTTAGAGGAGTTGAGTGGGATCATAGGGAGTTTTGATCTTTGATTTCATATTTCCCTCTGAAGTTTCATTTCAAATACCTTTTCTAATTATTCTATAGACTGATTTCACATAGTTGGAGCTTCTGTAGTGGAGTATTTCCCTCTTTTTGGGCTTGGTTTTTTTTTTTATATGCATTTGTATTCTTTCTCAATGAAAGTCGTCATTTTTATTTTAAAAAAATAAATTGAAGTTGAGAACTTTGGGTGAGACATCCTTCTGGTGTTGTGCAAAGATAACATTTTCTTAACCTCCCTTTCTTTAAGGTCCCGCCCGAGTTGGTCCCTGTAGACGGCTATATAAGGAAAATAAATTCCAAAAGAACCCAAGTTGGGCAGTTAGTTCCAAACTGTTGAAAGGCTATATCTTCAAGTGGAGGAACTCTAAAATATTTTTCTTCACTGCAATTTTACGCCAGAAGACAACAATTTTGTAGATTTCTTTGAAAATTGATCTGTGGTTTGAAGTGCTTTCAGGTTGGCTGTGGCAGATGAAACACCTTCCAAGTGTGCGGCCTGAGCTCTGTGATTCCAATTTCTTGGATCATATTCAATTGGCCAACAATAGAAATGATTATTGATTGATTGATTGATTTATTTACATTAACATCGTATGATTCTAATGAAAAATGGTTCGTTAGTTCTATTTTAAATGAATTTAGGGGTTCTGCCTGATTTTGGTTTGGTTGATGGTTTACTCTCTTTCGGTTGGTTTGAATCAAATTATTGGAAAGAATTTAAATAAACTCAGTTTTAGCCATACAAATCACTACATAAACTGACTAGGAATGATTATATTTTAATACAAAACATTCTTAACACAACTTTTATAAGTTGGCTTTTGAAATTTACCAACTCTTCTTATGGTGAAAGCGAATTAGTTCCTACCTATTATTTTTCAGAATGCAGCTTAGAGAGATTGAAGCACACAAGGTTTCTGTACGAACATATTTATTTATTTCATATAACAAGAATTTGAGTTTTTTATTTACAATTAATCATTCGTGTTTGTTACAATGATCTTTTACCTCTCCTGGAAAAGTTGATATTGTATTAATTTAATATCATTTAATAATAAAACATCATAACATTTTCTCTTCATGTCTTCAACCAGACAACATTATATTAATGAATATTACAGGAGGGAATTAAAACCTTATCCGTAACTAACCTAATCGTTAATCAATTGGTATATGCATATAACATCAAGCTAAGAGATTAATGGTTTGAATTTTCCAACTCTATATGTTGAATTAAGAAAACTAAAAAACCTTATCAATGAGCCGACAGAATATCACTTGTATATAAAAAGGCATTTTACTATCTTACATTCCCAGAAAAGATTCAACTCAACCAGCAAACCCACATCCAAAACATTGAAGTTAATGGAACCCCCCAAAAATCAATGGCTTCTATATTTAGCCTTTAATATGAATAGATCCATATTCAACATATAAAGGAAAACCCTAGATTTCTCAGTCAACAGATAAAATCATCTTGTGGTAGCAGTAGAATTAAACAGAAATTCAATGACCTGAAAAATCCAATCAAATAAAACCCTAACCAACCAACCAACCAAACTATTTGATGTTTTTGATCTTTACTTCTCGCCTTCAGGGTGATTCTTTTTTTCTCTTCCTCCCATATTATTCTTTCATTTCATCTCAGTATGTAAAGTGGCCAAAAAGGGTAAGAGCGAATCTATTGCAAACTAAGACGATGATAATTTGTGTTTCTGGAACGCACAGTTGAGAACAAAACTTTCTACTATGACAGAGTACTGTCGACAATAACTTTGAAAGTCTCCTCTGAAGTCTTGATTTTTTTTTCTTCCTTCGCATTCAACAACTCCGCAAGCTATTTACAGAGTTTGTATTTTGAAGAGGGCTATATATACAAACAAGCTTTCCGTACAAAACTGATAAATGACGCCAACCCAATCAATTAAAATTAACACAGATTTACAAACCATCCAAAAATCTTTGAAACCACCTGCATGATAAATGAGAACTCATAATGAGATAAACTAAACAGCAGGAAAGGCCGAAGAATGATTAATGATCTAACTTCAAGTTTTCATTTATTTTGGCAGCTTTCAAAATGTTCCCCTTGTACTTGCAACTTTTGTTCAGTCCTTAAACTTTTTAAAATATGACCATCCCTATTTACAAAATTTTAAACAAAATGTTATATACAACAGAAACCTTTTTACACAAATTTTTAGGAATCCTGCAAAATTTGTAATAGAAATGAGATAAAAATGAAAATGACGGGACCAAAATCGCCACTTTCTAAAAGTACAACATAATATATGTTTCGAAAGTACAAGGACTAAAATGAACAAAATTAAAATTAAGAATATACCAAGAGGACAAGAGACTAATGAACAAAAGCAAGAAAAGGAACCAAAATAATATTTTAACCTTTTAGACCCAATTCATCTCTTTTCCTTGTGCTTGTATTCAGCCCCAAGTGTTGGAAAACATTGTTCTCTGTTTTTAGTATTTTGTGGGTGTTTAAAGAGGATTGTAGAGATTCGGTAAGGCAGCTTCTAGGAGGTCCATGTTTCAACAATTTTGATTAATTCTAGGAGGTTCACGATTAATTTGGTTTAATGCGGTAAAAGAAATTTTGGCAGAATTATGGTTTGAAAGAAATCAAAGGGTTTTTCATGACAAATCTCTTTGATGGCTAGAACATTACGATTAACTATGATTGGTCGTTTGGGTTGATGTTTGACCGCCCCTTAACAGAGTCAAGAGTTTTTTTGTTTATCAAGGATTGTCTCTCTGTTTTCCACGTATTAATATCTCATGCTGTAAAGGCTGTTTGTTTGGCCCTTTTACTCATGCTTGTTATCGTTTATTTTGGATATGATAAGGACACTAAGGAGGTATCAACCTAGTTGAGATGTCTAAGTGCGCCTATTGATCCTTGGTTCGTTTGATCATCTTGTACTATGAGCTTTAGTCTCACTTTTATCTAATAAAAGAGACATGTTTTCCTTTTAAAAGAAAAAAGAATATTTTTTTTAGTTCACCAACATGCAGGAGTGAAAGTATTAGAACGTCTTGATTGAGTAGAAATATTTTAATGCTTAATTTATATTCAACTGAATCTAAACTACCAATATTTAGAAGGAACCATTATTGCTTAATGGCACTCTATTCTACAATGATCATTGTCAGAAGATGGATGAAAAACTTACTCTTTTTGTGCAATTGAACAACAGGAGAGGTAAAGAGCTCAACATGGAACTGCCTGAGCATCAATTGGTAGAAAAAGATTAGGGCATCTTCAAAGCTTGTTTAAGTTGAGCAAATGCTGCTGGATGCATGCTACTAATGGCTGCATTAAAGGAATCTCCGTGGAGTGCAGCACAAGTTTGAAGATTTCTACGTACAGAATCTTCTAGTGACAACTGATTGATAGGATCTGAAGCCTTGATCTTAACAGGAGAGCAAAAATGTATAAGAAAAGAGCTACTGCATGTGTTTCAACAAATAATTTGACCACTAAAACTTAGAAGGTTAACCTGTCGTCTACAAAGTTCCTTGCTTGGTATGGTTTCCGCACAATTGGTCGCACTAGTATATTCATCACTAACATTAATTATAATTAAGAAACGAACATTAGAAGTAGGAACTCGCATACAGATATATTATTCAATATGGAAATAATTCAACAACAAAACAAGGCAAGCCAAATCATCAGGTGACCACACCTGGATTCCTCTGTTTGGTCATCAATTCCACCCAAAATGACGGTGGTGCATACACTAGCAGACAAAGTAATCGAAGTATCAAAACCAAATGAAAGGAACCTCAACATCTATTCACGTTTCAACTAGGAATAATGTTCAAAGTCAGATTATGTACCTTAAGATCTGATCAAGCTTATCAAGGACTTGGGGTAGTCTTAAAGTCAAAATTATGGAAAGTGCTAAGCCATACATTTTCTTTTGAATGGATGATACATTGTCCACCTGTGGCCAAATAAAAAACTTGAAGGATAATGCAGAGTCGTTGATGCCAAACCTAAGACATTCAAGAAGTAGGACCTGTCCCAACTCAATCTTTCCTTCAGACCTTAGAATTTAGAACATGAATGTGCAGAATGCTTCAGTTTGAGCCTAATTCCTAACTGTAAATTATTGTCAAAGGAGTTTCAACCGTAAAAACATCTATGGGACTTTTATTCTTATTCAAAAGTAGCCATACAAGAGAAATGTATGGTTGAAACACTACAACCCTCTATAACTAACAATTAAAATGATTACCAAACTAACAGAAAGAAAGATAAGCTACTAACCTTGTCAAGCCACAAGTCAACCAAAGAAAGAAGAATATTTTCTTCAGTTTGGATTCCTTCCTTTTGGAGGAGCACTGTAAGGGATGGTTCAGTCATCAACTGGGCAAGATAGTTTGTATTCATCACCAAAACCCTTGCCAGGATGGCAGCAGAAGATGCTTTGACTGATGTCTTGGAAGGATCGCATTCGTCTTTCCCGCTCAAGCATACAACAACCAATTTCTAGTACCAACGTTGAAAGGGACAAATTAGAAAAAGAACATCAGCTTCTTGGGAAGCCTAAAATTACTACAAATCGAACAAAATGGAAGTTTCACAGAAAAGGTATTCAGCGTACTTGAAGAGTGCCGCCTATCATTGGGGGAACGACAATAGGAAAACACTGCAGAATAACAAGAGTAAAATATTGGAATTGTATAGATCAATAAGGGCTCTAAATCTCACTGTAGAGCACAATTTTTTGAGAAAATTGATGATAATTTATTATCATATGGACTCAAATACATGTTAAATGAATCTAACAGAAAAAATGAATTAACAATGTGCCACAACATGAACATCCCTCGAGCACAACTAAAAATATAATCATCTAACATAACACAGTAAAATATATTCTTGCTCATGGTAGCATACTTCAAAACTATTTTATCACACTTCTCTCTTTCTGCATGAAACGTCCAAGACTCATACGAGTCTGGAAAATTGACAAAGTCCATCGTGTGTTTAACATTTTTAGTCAGATCTATTCCGTGTGACCAGATAGTATTTAACAAAGCTGGAGTCCCATTTTACAAATGGTGTTCCTCCTTATTGTGGGTTGGTTTTTTGTACGTGCTTGCATTCTTTTATTTATTCTCAATGAAAGTAGTTATTCTCATTTTTAAAAAATGTGGTTGCTACATGATAGCATTGTTCAAAAGATTGAGAGGGTAGAAAAAGAGGTCTCGTTAATTTCTTATGTGGGGGGAAAAGAAATCTGATGATATTGGAACTCCAACATTATTTAGGGAGGAGAAAAGTCCTACATCCAGTGAGCCGACTGCCCAAGAAATGAGTAAAGATAATTAATTTGGCAGAAGGTTGACAGTTTTCAAACAAATATCAAAGTCCCCTTGATTTAGTTGCCACCAAGAAACGCTAAGTAAGGTTCAAGTTGGCCAACTTCTACATGATCAAGGCCACTAAAGAATGTGAGAATCTTACAGTAAAATTTATAAATTACGATGAGTGATATATTTGTCGATGGGAATATAAAAGGAGGGCTATGAAGGACAGAGAGTCCATCCTAACCTACAACAATGCTATGGAGACTACAAAAATACTTTCCAATAAACCATAATACAAGAAAAATATATCATAAGATTCTCTATTTAGGGAAGGCCAAAGAAACTAAAAATGTGATTATGGGTTTCCCTAAAAATGTGATTAAGGCATATATCCTTGACCAAGAGGCCAGATTTTCAAATCCTTCAATCCAAATGTTCAACTGAGCAAAAAAATAAAATTAAAAATAAAAGAAATAAACTTCTTCTTTAGTTGTCTGAATAAACCATCGGAAATAAGGGCATAATTCTGCTGGTATTGGTACTCTTTGTAAGCTTAAAAAAATGAATATACAAACTCATACCTGCACCAGAAGGTCAATAATTGGAAGAGTTGAAAGCAGTCCTTTATCATTGACATTGCCAACAATTGAATCAAGAATTCTTGCGATGCTAGTAGCGTGCATACTTTGAAATTCATTACCCCCCAAAAGGATGTAAGTCTCAATTATGTTGATGGCAACCTGATTTAGGACAATTTAAAATGCTTAGGAAGAAAATAGTAGACCGAACTAGCAGTTAGCACAAGGTAACACACGGCAAACTTTCTTCACACTACCAATCAGTAAAAATTACTTCTAGTCTAGCTCTTTAGGAGCCTAATGTCTAACCGCTTAAAGTGATCTCAAGGTGAAAATGAGAATTGCTACCCATTTAGCTTGGAATGCCTTCCACTTGAACAAATTTTAACCATCACTATCAATCTAGCATGGCCCTATGCAAGGATGGCACGTACAAAATGAAAAAAGGACCAAATACGGTCACAAACAATCAGTTAAAAATACTTTTAGTGTAGCTCTTCTCAGGAGCCTATATGGCCATATCGCACCACTCAAAGTTGCCTCAAGGTGAAAATGAGAACATCAACTCATCTTTCCATCCCTCTCATTTGAAAAAATTCTTTACTGGAATGTCACCACTGACCATTCCAACACCAAGATGACCGTGTTAAGAGTGTTTGATGACTTTAGCAAGCGTGTAAAACCAACATTTACTAGCCACATGGGAACATATTACCTTAGAACTAATTTCTTTTTCATTAGGAAGCTATTTAATTGAAAGAAATGAAATGCATCAAAAGCCTGCAAAAACCATATCCTATTGAATTCTATAGAAGAAATAGATTAATTACCATCTTACCATCCAACTTAATCTAAGCCAACAAAGAAGAAGCCTAACCTCCAAATGATCAAAACTCCTCTCCATGATATCCACAAGTCGAGGAAAGTATGCTAGCAGAGAAGGAACCAATGAAGGAGCATGAGACACTGTTGCTTCCCATAACTGTATGTACATTTCATTTTAGCAGTGATAGAAGATCAAAGAAATGTAATAACACATCAAAGAGAATATGTCAATGTCATAGACTAGTACCAGCAGGCTATCTTCGAGAAGATTGAGTTCGTCTGGATGATTTATGTCAATGCTCCTATCCAAAATGGGCATTAACATGTTATAGCAAATGGGTGAATGATAACCAAGTTTGACCACAAGATTCCGCAAAGCAATAAGAAGCTGAATCTGTAGAAGGCTTTCACCAGAAGATTCCTCCCAAACCTAGTTAGATTGACAGTTGGGTGGGTGAGGGGGAGCAATCAGCAAAAGACTAAATTAGACATACCCAACCAATCTGAAACTTTGAAGCTTGAATGTAGAAAGGACATATCAACTAAAGTCAATTTGACGACAACATAAAGTAATACATCACTAATTTATATTTATAGGAAGAAAACCATAACTTTAATGAGATTACAAGACCAAAGATGCATGGCTGTGTGGTAAAAGACAAAAACAAGTGACATGACACAAGTGCAAAAAAAAAGAAACCGATGCTTCAAAATACAGAATGAAAACACGACTAACTTAAAAAGGTTTATTTTATAGATTAATCAACTATCTTGAACATTACTTTTTAGTATACTTATCAATTAAGTTTATATATATCTTAAATTATTGATTAATCTAAAAGCTTAAGCTGATGGGTAAAAAACAAATGTAAAATAATATCATCTAACATTCTCTCTCGTGAGCTTGAAATATGAAGAAAACCCAATAAGTGAAAATCAATATAAATTTGAGAGGAAATAACATTGCATGGCTCAAACACAGAACCTCTTGGACCACATGCTTTGGTACCATCTTAAATCATGGATTGACTCAAACGCTTAAATCGATGAGTGAATGCTAATTTTATACTAGATCATCTAACATAAGACTTATCTAGTTTTCCTAATGTTAGATGGAAATTATTAGTACTTTTAAGTTCAACATGCATGTCGTACTACAAAGTTTTTTGGATGTAGGCAATAACTTATTTTAAAAATAGGCAGAGTAAAAGAAATATTTGTATATACGCACACCTTACCTTCTGAAAAAATGATACCAAAAGATTCGAATATGGAACGACTTCACTGACATGACCAATCAAAACCGATATTAAATTTAGAACTTGAACCTGAGGAGAGAGTTGTTTAACACATGCAAAAACAAAAAGATATGTTAAAAAATTGAAAGAGAGATCTGAATTATACATAATCAGCATAATTTATTTTAATGTTTGCAACCGCTTTTAAAGCAGAACGAAGGACCAAAAGCCGCGGCCTCCAGTAGTAGAATCCAAGAAGGGACTTCCACATACGGAAAAATCAAACAGTGGAAGTCCATCTTCACATTATTTATAAAAAATAAAAATAAAAAAGAAAAAGAGAGAAAAAGTCCATTTTTTAAAGTTTATATATGTCAACAGACTCCTAAAGTAAAGGGAGCAAGGATGTAATATCTTGGGTTCCAACACAATAATTAATGAAACGTCATAAGGCAAATCCTTCGTAATTTTCTAGAGAAACACCCAACACAACAATTATGTAATGTGCATGTCATGCGTTTCCCAAATGTATGAGATGTGTGATTGCGCGCTTGTGCACATCTAGGCTCAAGAAGGCCCATGACATATGAGACATGTGATTGCATGGTTGCAGACATCCATGTGAGACGTGCAACGTCGAGTAGAGTGAAACGTCACAGATGTGGTAGATTGGGACACTGCACATGTATGCAATCCAATAGGCCAACAAAAACATGTGTGGATAGCACATAAGACAAATACACACAAGGTACACTGGCCTTGTTAAACAAGTAAACAATGTGTGCATGAGGCATATGCCGGTCGTAGGGGTGGTACCTAATGGCAGCTAACAATTGCGCCCATAAGCATGAAGGTAGTATGCTGGGGCAGGGGCTCATAAATACCTTTTTTTTCCTTAAACAGAAACAAAACTTTTCGTTGATAAAATGAAAACAGGCTAATGCTTAATGATACAAAAGAGCAAATACAGGAACGTAGAAACTTGGGATCAGCAGGTGCACACAAATATCTCAACTAGCTTGACACATGCATAGCACCATCATCACATTCCTATACAAGAGAATCCCTCTACATTGATTCTGTAACCTGATTACTTGGAGAAAATAATAGCATTCCAATTAAGACAAATATCCTTAATAGAATAATTTTCAAAGAACTTCGACAGGGAGCTCTATGAGAATGCTAGTAAACAAGTAGAACCAAGGCAATCTAACCAATCCAAGGGCTTATCATAAAAAGTCTTTGATTTCTTCCAAACAAAATCTCCGAAATTAAGAGGTCTTAACTGCATTTGACCAAAGAATCTATGCTTTAGAAGACAGAAATGGGCCAACCAACACTTAGGACATGTTTTCTCGAAGTGACTGCCCAAAACCCAAGATAAGTTGAAGTAGGAGAATAACTTCCACCAGCACTTGCTTGTATGGGAGCAATCAAACAATAAATATTGTAAATCTTCTCATTTTCTAGATACAGTGGGCAAATAGAAGGAGATAAGCTTTGATTCCTAAGCTTATGTTGTGAAGTGGCAGAGCAATTTAGCATCCTAAAAAACAGAATCCACATCAGAACATTGACTGTCTTGGGACACTTGAATTTTTAAAGGCCACGGTAAATATCTTTGTCTAAAGGGGAAGAAGATGATAGAACACCAAGTAGTGTGTTCTACTAATTTATTAATCAGCCAAACTTTTACAGAAAACAGTACTATCACAGTCTTGAAAACAAAGTACAACACAAGAACTAATACAAAGATAAACCAAGTTCAACATAAAACATCAAAACAGTAAAGTATTTCACGATAATGGAAATAACTTCCTACAGACTACAGAAACTGAACACTTTCTGCATTCCCTGCTCTCTCCAGGAAATTACAGCCCTCCACTTCCAGAAACTGACTAACCACCCCTCTCTTCCCTTCCTTCTTTCCCTTTTAACTCTCTCCCATGTAACTAACTGCGGTCCCCACCAAGGTTGTTTCCACTTCTTTCTCCATTTCCCTTCTCTTGTTCACATGCAACTGCTCCCTTTTTCCTCGTACTATATTGTAAAATAATTGGTAGTCTATCATTACTCCCCCTCTCCAAAGACACCTTGTCCTCAAGGTGGAAATGAGGAAATTGTTGAGCGAAATCATTACAATTCTTCCATGTGGCTTCATGTGCTGGAAGTCCTTGCCAACGAATAAGCACCTCCCACTCCTTTGTAGATGTATGTTCCCGATAACCAAGTATTTCTACACGAATAGCCACCCACTCCACATTTTCTGTCAAGAAAGGAACTAATGGATGCACATCCCTAAGATCTCCGACAACCTTCTTAAGCTGAGATACATGGAATACTGGATGAATAGCAGCTGTAGGAGGTAATTCTAATTTATAGGCAACTGGTCCTATTCGTGCAATCACCTTGAAGGGGCCAAAAAATTTAGGAGACAACTTTTCATTCCGTTTCTTCCTCACTGAAATCTGTCTATAAGGTTGAAGTTTAAGAAACACCATATCACCTTCTTGAAACTCGATGTGCCGTCGCTTCTTATCAGCATACTTCTTCATTCGATCTTGTGCCAATCGAAGATTCTCCCTCAATATCCCCAAAATAACATCTCTATCTTGCAATTGTTGATCCAACATAGAATTAGGGGTCTCCATATCTCCATAATAGATCAGTGGTGGAGGAAGTCGACCATACACTGCTTGAAAAAGAGTAATACCAATCGACTGCTGGTACGTGGTATTATACCAATATTCTACCCAATGCACAACCAACTCAACCATTCCTTCGGCCTCTCTCCACAAAAACACCGCAAATAAGTTTCCACTCCTCTGTTGACCACCTCTGTCTGTCCATCAGATTGTGGGTGATAAGCTGTACTTCTGCTCAATTTTGTACCTGATAGCCGAAACATCTCTTGCCAGAAATGACTCAAAAATACTGTCACGATCAGAAACTATAGATTTAGGATAGCCATGTAATTTAAATACCTCTTTAACAAAAGCTTCAGCCACGGACTTCGCAATGTAAGATGTTTCAAAGCAATAAAATGACCATACTTACTCAGCCTATCAACAACAACCATTATTACCACATGTCCTTCAGATTTCGGTAAACCATCAATAAAGTCCATAGATATCTCACTCCAAATGGAATCTGGAATTTCCAATGGCATGAGTAATCCTGCGGGAGATAAAGCTAGTGTTTTGTTACGTTGACATGTCATACACTCATCATAATATTTCTGCACATCAGCCTTCATACCTTCCCAGTACAACTCACCTATCAACCTTCTATAAGTCCGTAAATAGCCCGAATGCCCACCAAACACTGAATCATGATAAGTATGAAGAATTGTAGGTAATAAGACTGAATTTCTAGAAATGACCAGTCGCCCTTTATAGCAGCACACGATGCGACATAGTAAACCCAGTAACATCTTCTCCCTTCTCAAGCTTATCCACAATTTCCTTCAACTTCTCATCTCTATCTAGTCCCGGTTTATACACGACATCAAAATTGTAGCCAAGAAGCTTACAATCCATCTCTGATGTTGAGGTTGGATAACCCTTTGTTCCAATAAAAACTTCAATGATCGTTGATCAGTTTTCACTACAAACCTCCTGCCCAAAAGATAAGGTCTCCAACGTTGCACAGCCAAAACTACAGCCATTAATTCCCGTTCATAAACTGGTTCAGCACGATCCCTCATAGCTAATGTCCGGCTAAAATAAGCAATTGGCCGATGATTTTGAATTAAGACAGCACCTACCCCATATCCAGAAGCATCAGTCTCTATTTCAAATGGCAAGGAAAAATCTGGCAGTGCTAAGATTGGGAGAGTCAACATAGCCATCTTTAAATTCTCAAAAGCTTCAGCAGCTGCAACAGTCCATTCATAAGCTCCTTTCTTCAATAATTGAGTCAAAGGAGCAGCCACACTTCCATAATTCCTTACAAATCTTCGATAATATCCTGCAACCCAAGAAATCCCCGAATTTCACGGACATTAGTGGGCACGGGCCATTCTTTGATAGATCTAATTTTCTCGAGGTCAACCTCTACATCCTTGCCCGAAATTATATGGCCAAGATACTCCACTTTCGTTTTGGCAAACCCACACTTATGCATATTAGCATATAATTTATTCTCTCGCAGCACCTCTAACACCCATTCTAAATGTTGAAGGTGTTCATCCAAACTTCTACTGTAAATTAAAATATCATAAAAAAAGACTAAGACAAACCTGCGTAGGTAAGGTTTAAAGATACTATTCATCAAAGCTTGAAACGTTGATGGTGCATTGGTGAGCCCAAAAGGCATGACAAGAAACTCATAATGCCCCTCGTGAGTTCTAAAAGCTGTTTTCTCCATATCCTCTTTACACATTCTAATTTGATGATATCCCGCCTTGAGATCAATCTTTGAAAATATATTAGCCCCATTAAGTTCATCAAACAATTCCTCTATTATTGGAATAGGAAACTTGTCTAGAACGGTCACACTATTCAACGCACGGTAATCTACACAAAACCGTCAACTAATATCTTTTTTTTCACCAACAAGACCGGGTTCGAATATGGACTACTACTAGGTTTAATTATGCCAGATGCCATCATTTCATCAACCAATCTTTCCATCTCCTCCTTTTGCTGGTATGCATATCTATAAGGCCGGACATTGACTGGATTAGTCCCCTTCTTAAGACGTATATGATGTTCAATGGTACGTTGTGGTGGCAACTCTCCAGGCCAATCAAAAACATCTTCATACTTAGCTAACACGGCTGGAATAGACTCATGAATGGTAGGCACTTCATCAATCCCATACAACTCTGCAAATGTCATTCCACCTTCCAAAGATCTACACTCAATCAGAAATCCCTGATTAAGTTCTGTCCATGTCTTCATCATGTGCTTCAAACTCACCCTAGCCTTCGTAAGACTCTGATCTCCCCTTAATACAACCATCTTCCCATTTTGTATGAATGTCAAAGTAAGTTTTCGTCATCCACTTCGGTTACTCCTAATGTATATAGCCATTGCATACCAAGAATGACATCCACTCCCCCCAATTCCAATGGCAGAAAATTATACACAACCTCATTCACCCAATAGCAGTTCCACTTGTTTACAAATTCCCTTCCCTTTTACAACAGATCCAAAACCCAAAATAACCCCATAATGAGAAGTTTCCTCCAATGGCAACAACAATTGAGTCACTAACTTTTCAGATATGAAATTATGGGTCGCGCCGCAATCTATCAATACTACTACTGACCTTTCTCGAATCATACCTTTAATTTTCATAGTTCCAGGGTTTGTTAATCCCACCACCGAATTTATTGATAATTCGATCACGGGTTCTTGTTTAACAACTTCAGTCTCCTGTATCTCAGTTTCCACTTTTGAATCCTCTTCTTCAACTACTTCCAGTTCTTCCCCATTTGCCCCAACAACTAGGACTCTAAGTTCCTTATGATCTTTCACTTTACACTTATGGCCCACAAAAAATCTTTCCTCACAACGAAAACAGAGACCTTTCTCACGTCTAGCCTGAAATTCAGCATCAGAAAGTCGTTTTAGTGGTCCTTCTCGTCGATTAGGTTCACCAGCCACTCCTCGAAGTGTAATCGTCTGCATTGGAACAGTCCCTTCTGACTTATTATCATTACAAATCACAGGAATTTGAGGTTTAAAAGAAGCAGAAACCTGGAATTTTCCATCCGCTGCACGTTTGAAACTTGATTCTCCCCTTATCACTTCTCGGTTCTCAATCTTTTGGGCCAACTTCATCATTTGAGCAAGCCCCATAGGTTCCCAACATTCCATATCTGCCTTAATCCATGGTTTCAAGCCATTCATAAATGTCTCTTCTAAGACTTCCATATCTGCCTTGATCCATGGTTTAAAGTCGTCTTCAAAGAATCAATTTCAAAAGAATTAACTTTGGAAGAAAATCCTTCCAAAATCACATTTTCTTTATTATTCGCTTCAAGTTCTTCGATGGTTTGAAGATTCATTTCCACTGCAACCAATGTGTCGTTGATATTTTGCTTAGTGTTTGATACTTCTTTTTCATCTTCTTTGTTGGATTTTTCTTCACTTGTGACCACTTCCAAGTCAACATTTTCAAATTCTTGTTCTTCAATTTTATCTTCATGATTTTCTATTTGAAAATTTTCCAACCGTGATTTTTTTGTCTTCTCTTCTGTATATGAAACCAATCTGTTCTTGGACTCTTGCAAATAAATTGGAGATTGATCTACATGTTGAATCATTTTCCCCAATGAACGTTGATTTCTTGGAAAATGGGTTTGATTCATCATTGGGTCATTTTTTGATATTGTCGCCTTCTTATTCTATCCCAAACTGTTTTAGAAACATCATCGGAGTCACTAGAATCATTTTTCCAATTTGGATGATGATAGGTTCTTTGAGAAAATCGAGCATGGCCAAAATTTGAATGTTGAAATTCTTCTGCCGAATCACTTGAATCAGAATTCCAGCATTGTTTATGGAAGTACAATTGATTTTCTTGTTTATACCAACGGCTGGTTTTTTTTCTCCTACCATCAGCATGTGACCAAAACCTTCTGTTATGATCATTTACTGTACTTTCTTGCCATTCATCATCATTGGAACTCCAATCTTGAAGTTCTTGGTAGTAATCTTGGTTTCTTGGAAGAGGTTCTTAATAATCTTGGGCTGGTCTCCTTCTTCGATCATTTCCTTGGTTGGGCAGGTTTCTAAAGTTTCTTCGAGCTCGCTGGCCTCCTCTGTTCCCATCGTTTCGATCATTGGCTTCAATCCTCGCCGGTGTCGGTAGCCCATCCATCCTCCGAGTCAGAGATTCCAAGCGGTCCACTACTCTATCGATTTTATCGTGTAAATCTCCCAAGGAGTCTTCGACGGCCAGCAAGCGTACCGTGGATGTCCTTGGAGAGAGGGTGGAGATCTCCTCCACTTCTTCTTGCTCGCAGTTATTCCCCGCGGCAAGAATTCCTCCTCTTCGGCAAGCCATCCGTCCGAGGATCGGGGCTGCTCTGATACCACTTTGATGTAATTCAAAGTTGGAATTAATTTTCCAAATGAATTCTCTGCCAATAATGGTTGAGAGATGGAGTATTTATTGAGGATTTGTAAGCAGTTACAAGTAGTTGAAGTAACTGTTTATGAAACAATTAAGTTTTTAATTGTTTCAACTAATTACAGCTTAACTGTTTTATTAACTAAAGTTGTCTTCTATTTTAACTAACTATAACCTTATTCTTATTACATCAGTAAGTATTGGGAACAAATAAGTATCATTTAATATTTCTTTGTAATTAGATGCTTCATTCTCCACAGGTTCTCGAGACTGTTTTTTGTTCTAACAGAGGAAACTACATGCACGGCCCAAGATATATATTCACAAATTCACGACATTTCCACCGGGGGTACTGGTAAGTGCATTCATATGAACTTTTAATTATGTAACTTTTATTTATGTAACATTCATTGATGTGTTAACGTTAATTCTGTTCACAGCGTCATTTGAACGTCTACACACCCAAGAGCATATTTAGGAACATATACAAGAAGAGTGATGCTGAAGCGCCAATGGTGTGGTTGAAAGAGAACTTAAATAACATCATATTTGGTTTGGAACCAAACCACTAGTCGGGATGGTTCAAGGTGGACTCCTTATACAGTGCGATTCACCACTGGGAGCATTAAATACTAATCGTCATTGATGGCTTGGTAGACTATGCCTATACAATTCGATGTCGTTCTACATTTTTGTGTCTGACATCACACTATATTTGACGCCACTATGTCACACACTACCCTTGTTGGCCAAATTTTATGGACTTTACGATTGTAAACCGGATCTCCTTCCCGACCCTTGGAAAGTTTACCGAGCAGAAAGAGGAAAATCCAAGATTCGAAGACTTTAGATTGTGGCATATTTTGTTTAAAAGTTTTTGAACACTTGGCAGGATCTCCAGTTACGAATAAACTTGTACAAGCTAACTGCTTAGATAAAGATTGCAGTTCAAGGCTGAACTATGGTCTAACATGTTTTTTTTATTAGAGACCCAACGTGTGCAAGTGCAGTTTTGTACAGTTAGTGATTTTATCCATGATTTTATTTCTTCTATATACAATTGAAAATCCATAATAATAGAAAGAGTAAACTATAACGATTCAGACTCGAGAAATAAGAACATAAATAATTAAATAAACCAAAACACAAATAGACGAGAACAAGAACGTTAGTGTGAACAACTGAGTGAGAACAAAAACTATGAATTTACATTCATTGTTGCCAATTACAATAATACTGTAAATGAGAACAAGAACTCGTTTTAACGAGAACGAGAAAGAAGATGCATACAACCAATTCAAATGAGAAGTGATAAGTAATAAGACAAGACAAAAACGATAAATGCAACAAGAATGAGAACGCAAACGAGAACGAGTGTGAACAAGTGTGCTAGATCGAGAACGTGTAAAGGTTATTGAACGAGAAAATCACATAATGCAACTACAAAATTACACTATCATTGTTTTCCATTAACAATAATACACAAATAAGTTTCCGTTTCTCTTATAGTGTTCTGTGATGCGTCGAGAAGCGGCTTGTTCTAGTTGTATTTCATGTCTCGCCACCGCACCAACCACATTTCTTCACCTCCTTGTGTTCACCGACAGAGGGTATTCTCTCTACACATCTGCGGCCTATCCGAACAACCTTCAATGGCAAAAGGATTTCAATATCTTTAAAACTCGATGGTCTTTTCCATCAGAAATGAGTCCTAGACAGTTTATTGTTCAGCATATGCAAGAACGAGAGGCTCAACACTGTAGTATCTGCTGCACAAAATGAACGGGTTGATGTTCTGCTTTTTAGTACCAGCAATACCATGTGCACACGAAATTTCTATCACTTGAAACTCACCACAACTGCATCCTTTCCTGTGCAAATTAGCAAAATTCCGTCTAAGCCACCATACTTTACATGAAATCTATAGCAATCAATCGGGTTAACTCTGTAGTGTTTGGACATCTCACACTGAGCAGCCATTAACTTTTTTGCATAGACTGAATGTGTCAAGGTATTTGTTGACCATAATTTCTACGCTCTTTAAACCATTCTTGGAGCAAGACCCTAATGTGCTCCATCAAAGTGGTTATAGGTAAGAACCTTGCTTCTTTGTTAAGTGAAATGAAGCCTTGCACTATTACTAGTCATGTTATTGAATCGGTTCTTTATTTGATAACATAGATCCCATTGCTCAACACCAATGCTCTCCAGATATCGACCAAGTTTACCATCTTTATAATTCAACATTTCCCCCATAATTCTTTGAACTTGGACTCACAAAATGATCTAGCTGCATTCTTAAACAACTTAACTAGTGACTGCTTCTTGAAATGGATCTCAATGTTGTTCGACAAAGTGGAAAGTACATAGAGCATGGTACAATGTTGGAAAAACAGCTTCAACCGCATGTGTGATTGTTAGGTGTGGCCGTTATTAAACTACCAATTCACCCAAAAGCTTAAACTTGTGGTTGAAGGCAAATTTAATTATATATCACTAACACTCCCCCTCACTTATGGACTTGAGATATTTGAAAGGCCCAACAAGTGGAAATCAATTATAATTGGGAAGGAAACAACAATGCAAGGGTTTGAACACAGGACCTTCCTTGACCACCTGCTCTAATACCATATTAAACCACCAATTCACCCAAAAACTTGTAGTTGAAGGCAAGTTTAATTATATATCACTAACAGTCGAAAACAAAAACAAGGTTCAGGACATCTCCAATAGCTTTCAAATTGGACATAAATCACTTCCACACATATTTGTCCTTATGTCAACAATTGCATATGCCAATGGGTACAATTGACTATTACCGTCCATAGCGACCCCAACCAACATACACCCGATGTACTTATCCTTCAAATGGGTGCCATCAACAGTTATCATTGGCCAATAATTCTTAAACCCTCTAAGACATTGACCTGATGCCATAAACGAATACTTGGAAGTATTGAGACTTTTCTAACTCAATCTCAAATATGGTTCCCACATTCTCTATCTTAAGTGCTTCTCCATATGTGCATGCAATAAACTATATGATCCTTCTTGTGTTCCTCTTGCAAGGCGGAACGTAGTTTCTCTAGCTCGCCATGCCTTATCATAGATGATATTAACACCATAACCATATCGTATGTTCTCCATGACATGTCGAAGTTTGATGATCGACCCACTCCAAATTTGTCCTTAACAAGCTAACCGATTACAAATGCACTTGCTTGACAATGATTGTGATTCAAAACCTCAATGGAGCAAGCGTGCTCAGCTATGTATTTGTTGACCTTAAATATATCACATCCCGACATTCTAATTGCAGAACTGCCCACTTGCAACTATCATGGATACACCTCACGCTATACAGCCTTTTATGCGACTTTCTTACACGTAACTCAAAATTTTTCTTGATGGCCATCATGGACAATCTCATCTTCATATAATTCTTGGAAAAGGAAATCTGACCCTTTTCAAAAGAAGCTGCAAGCGACGACGATGTTTGAACAACTGTGTCATTGGCCCTAACGATACTTGTGGATGGTCTAGCCTCAACGGAAATGAGATCAGAAATTACCTCAGTTGTTGTTCTCTGTATCTACTTGTCCGTCGTTCTACAAAATCGGGTTTTATTCAAGAGCCATTGACACATTAGGAATTTTTGTTTCAATGCAAGAACTAGGATGTGGAATTCGATGTACATTTATACTAGATGTATCATTCGCCATTGGAGGCACACTTGCTTCTCCACAATGTGTCTCCGCACTTACAACATTTTCATCATGCTCCCTTCCATTAAACAGATCACTAACATTGCCATCTTCATCAATGGATTGATGACCTCTCTTCCCGATAGTAGGATGTTTGGACCTGTCCAAATTCCATGGATCATAGAGACATTACCCATAGGGACAGTCGATGGAAAACAAATCTGGCTCAGTCGTTCAAATCCTCTTTTAGCATTGGTTCGTGTTCAGTAACTGAATTAGTGTTAATTTCCTCAACATTAATGAATACAGGTGGCATGTTGCGATCCATTTATGCTAAGAGACATTCATCGACACCATCATTTATTTTAGCCACATTCCCAATCCAACTTGTACTTGACCTCATCATGTTGAACTCCGATGGATTAATCTGTCACATCATATACTATGGATCTCAAATCACTATAATTGAACAAAGTAGGTATCGTGATACCCTTTATAACACCACCACTGTAGCATTGTTCCTCATCATCCCATGTACCCCATAACGAAAAACCAATTGTTTCTAACATCCAGCAAAAAAAGAACTAACCAAAAGGTGAGCAGATCGATTCTTTGTTTTTCTTGCTCCAAATGCTTGTTCTTGCTTCTCGTTCTCGATTAGTTTTTCTCGTTTCTTTATATTGTCCCTATCACTTGTTCTACCTTTAAGGTTAGTTACACCAATGGACCTACTCGTTCTGCCTTAATCAGTCGTAATAAGTTAACGTTCTCTATACCTCTTTTGTCAATCGCAATCTACTATTGTTTTCGTTATGTCTTAAACAACAAAGACAATGTATTGGAATAATGGAAAAACGCCTACTTGCTTGTCGTGGGAGCTCGACAGGATTTCACTACTTCGGGGATGCATCTAATTCAATGACGAGCAAAGCAAAAAGGAGGGTTTTTCTTTTTATCTACTTATTTGCTTTAAATACTTAGCTTGTGGAACAATCTTCCATTGATTTGAAAGAGGCAATTATGTACAGACTGCATTAATTACAAACAGATACAAAGTGGAGGGAAATTTGGGTATGAGGTTGAGCGAAAACACGTAACGCCAAATGAAAACAAGAGAGAGAAAGTGAACCAAGAAACTTATCAAAGCAGACTAACCTAGCGTGCATATGGGGTTATTTTGGTAGATTCACAGGTCCATGACATCGTCAGAAGGCCATCCTTCATTAAAATTTGAAACATGGGCCAAATTTCATTTGGGTCTCCAAAAGAAGGCCATCCGTACAAATTTCCCTTATTTCTTCTCGTCATGCTTCCAGTGCCAAATTCACCACTCTCTAAAGGACACGACATTTCAATTAACTCATAGAACCTCACTTCATGCTTTCCTGCCCAGTCTGATCACAAAATGGTGGCATTTAAGGCTGATAATGCAATTTTCAAACTTATCATTTAAAGGAAAAAAAAAGTTCAAAGAGTGGCTTGCCCTTATGAACTGCCTAGAAGATGTCCAACTTTCCCATGGCAAGGAGAAATGGATTTGGGAGCCTAATGCTAAAGGTTCTTTTCTGCCAAATCTCTTTCCCAAGCTATGGGGACTGATATGGGCTCGGCAAATCACCCCTTCCATGCTTCTGTCTGGAAGGACACCCAAAAAAAAAAAAACAATCAAATTTTTCCTTTGGAAAGTAACATTGCCATCAATACGAATGACAGAATGCAGCACCACCTCCCCTACATGGCCATGTCTCCACACTGCTGCCACTTGTGTAAATCCGGCCCAAACTCATCTAGCCATCTTTTCATACATTGTCTATTTGCTGGGAGTTTTTGGAAAAAAATCTTCTTTTTTTTTTTTGGATGGCATACAGCCCTCCCAAAAGATACTATTGGCGCCCTCACCTACACTCTCATTGGTCATCCCTTCACAAAACACAAGAAAATTATGTGGATGCATCTAATACGTGCGTTCTTGTGGATTACATGGAAGGAGAGAAACAAGCACCTCTCACAGATAAGGGGGGCACTTTTGATAGCTATTTTGGTCTTTATTATCTTTCATGCTATGAGTTGGTGTAAATGCACATCTTTAATTAAATCACACCCTTACTTCCCTATTGAACAATTGGAGAAATATCATGCAACTCCATTGGCTTGGGCTTCGGCCCCTTTTGTAAATTTCATACATCAATGACATTTGTTTCTGATCAAAAAAAAAAAGGAAGAAGAAGAAGAAGATAATTTTTTCAATGGGATTTTACAAACAGTGGTGGTTATAATGAACCAGCATATCTTTTTTTAAGGATGCATCCAATCAAACGCAACTACAACTCTGCTGTAAGTCAAAACCAAACAATATAGGCTACAAATGTAAAGCTAATAAAGAAATGGAATTTGTTAAAAGTGAAATTCAAATGCAAGGGTCTGAAACTGCACATATTTATAAAGTGCAGACCACTACCTTTGAATCAAACTCCTGAACTTCCTCTGCCAATTTAATGCATGATTCCCAACACATGGGTAGCAGATCAGTAAATTTTTCTTCTGAAAAGTTTGCATCTTCAACATGCAAACACAAGGACCGACAAGCTGCCAGCTAAGTCAAGGAATGTATATCTAACTTCAGTTGTTAGTAACGGAAGGGTGGTGTCAAAATTAAAGAGAAAACAAACAAGAAAAATAATGTTACATAAATACGATAGTTTGAATCATACCTGAACAGACAAATCTTTATCCTGAAGCAGCCGGATCAAAGCACAATATACTTGTCGTTTTGTTTCATCTTTAATCTATTATGTAACAAAAGACTCAATTTTTGTCAACTATTAAAAATTGGAATATACATTTTTTTTAAAGGGAAACATTGCTTTTCATTGATCTAATAGAACAAGAACATGGTAGGCATCATGAAGTGCACCCGAACATCTAAACTAGGTTACACCCCTTAACACCCTCATTATATCCAAAATAAAATATGACGACATACATAAAGCATCCTAAACCCAAAACGCTAGAAAGACATCAACAAGAATTCAGCAAAACAAAGAAATGAGTTACATATCAGATAGTTAAACCAAAGGAAATCAGCTTCTAAAATTAGGAAATAAAAACGTCTGCCAATATTGAAATATACTGGTATTGCAGAAAATACAAAATTTCCTTGACAAACTGATGATTAATGATATGCCAAAACCTTTGGAAGTTTTTGTTGAAAAGGAAACCAGCCTCTTTATTGATAATAATAGCTCTCAAAGTACAAAAAGTTTATACAAAAAGCAGAAAACAATAAGAGACTATATAGGATTAGTAGGTGCACCCGGACATCTCCTCGAATGACACCCCCAGCACCCACATCATATCCAATAGACACAGGGTCCACAAATACAAAATAGAGTATTCAAGAGTACAAACTGCGATGATCTGCAGATTCAAAATGGAATGGAATAAAAACACTTCAAATACATCAAAGGACAGCAACCATATAGAAAATCAAAACAGAGGGTCGTCATGAAGGAGTGACTGTTAAGGAGCTGAATAAATGAAAGCCTGCCAGTTGTGACTGATAGATTGAATGAAGAAAACTTCAAAATCTTTATGGGGGTACATCAAGCCGCCGTGTTCGTACTTGCTGTCTCAAAGCAATCCAACAAAGAAGTTTCCTTGTCATGGAATGTTCTTTGGTTCCTTTCAAACCAAATTTCACCAAGCATGGCTTTTGAAAAATTAGCCCAGATCAGCCTCAGTTTCTTCTTAAATAAAGGACCCACAAGAATTTGCTGAACCAAAGACCCAAGTCGCATCAAAAATCGATAAAAGCTTACACGTTGGTTTGCAGAGAAAGAGCATTTGAAGAATAGGTGCTGTATATCTTACCACCTTTCTTGCACAGTGGACACATTGAAGTTGATAGGCATCTGTTTAGTATCTTCCAATGCATAACTGAAGCGCAGTTCAAGCGGCCAAAAATCATAGTCCAGACAAGAATACTTACTCTCTTTGGACATTTGGATTTCCACAGGGGGCTATAAAGATCCTTGTCCAATGGGGAGAAAGCCAATAGGTTTCTTGTAAGAGATTTTACCGTAAGCTTCCCATGCTCTTCCAAAGACCAAATCCTTCAATCGGGATTGTCAGATACCCTTATTGAAGCTTAGTTGGGCCATCAAGTTTCGAAAATCCAGAAACTCAATGTCTTTTAAGAAGCCTTCTAAAGACTATGGACCAAGAAGAAGTAGAATAATCCCAGTGGGCTGCTATGGAGCCTTTTGGTGTGTAATTCTGAAAAGGCGGGGATATTGAGTGCAGAGAGGAAGCTTGTCAATCCACCCATCTGTCCAGAAGGCAGTCCTTGAACCATTTCCAAGTTTGAAAGTAGCTAAAGGCTCCACCTTCCTCCATACCCGCAAGATACTAATCCAAGGCTTTTAGACTGTTGCCAGAATTCTCCACCGTGTGCCAATTGAAGGGCTCTTTTCCATGGATGCTTTGGATGACTTGTCTCCAAAGAGAGTCTTATTCATTCATAAACCTCCAACCCCACTTGGCAAGTAGGGCCATGTTCTCATTTTGCAACGCTCCCAAGCCCAAACCTCTGTCAAGTTCGGCTGGATAACTTTGGCCCATTTAACTAAATGATTAAGTTTACTAGTGTGCCCCTCCCAGAAAAAATTCCTCATTAGTCTGTCCAAAGAAGATGCTATATTTACCGGCATTGCAAACAGAGACATGTAATATGTAGGAAGATTAGCTAGTACGGATTGACATAAGTAGCTCTACCTCCTTGTGACAAGTTGAGTCTTTTCCATTTGTCTAGTTTTCTCTGCGCTTTACCAATCATGGGCAGCCAAAAAGAGCCATGTCTCAGATACACCCCCCAAAGGAAGCCCTAAGTATAAGAAGGGCATATTTTCTACAGAACAACCCATTCTCCTAGCCATATATTTCAGTTCATTCTCTTCCACATTAACCCCATATAGGCTTATTTTTCCCAATTAACCTTCTGCCTGGAGCACCATTCAAAGAGTGTAATCGTGTCCTTCAGTTTCATTAGCATGCTTTCATCATACTTACAAAACAGAAGGGTGTTGTTTGCGTATTGGAGGATTGGTATGTGAACCTTTTCTTTGCCAACTACAAAACCTTCATAGTGCCCGTCTACTACTAGCTTATTTAAGAGAGCTCCCAGCACCTCACTTCCTAGAAGAAAAAGGAAAGGAGAAAGGAAGTCACCTTGCCAAATTCCTCGCCAAAACCGTTGGAAGTGCTCACGCAGATAACATAATAGTTATATTGCTGAAATTCCAAAAACTGAACATTTCAGTATTTTAACAAAATTTCTGTACCTTTTTCCCCTTTTTGTGACGTGAAAATTTTGAATTCTTTTAGCTAATTAATAATAATGCAATTCAAGAACTCTCCAAGACTTTGATTTGCACCAAAAGCCTTCATGCTTTAACTGCCATTTTCTTTTCTTGAAAAAGGAAACAAGCCTCTCCATTAATATAATGAAATGAGACAATACAAAGTAAATAAGGATACAGTGAAGAGACAAACGTAAGGATCGGTGCACCCAGACATCTCAACTAGGCTGCCACCTCCTTAACACTCTCATCATTTCCTAAAGTAAAATTGATTTTCTTGCATATAACAATTGTTCAATTTTTTCTCGAACATCTTCCTTGATCGGCAATAGTCCATTCTTGCAAAATCTTGAAAATGTTTGGTTTCTTCTTTCTTTTTTGGAATTTGAAGGGTTCCCCTAATTAGATGTGTGTTGTTTGGCAACGAGCACAACACTCAAAACTCCCTCTCGTGATCGACGTCAACAAGAGTTTTCCAGCCTTCCACCGGCAGCAGTCAACGTTGACCCAAATGGTCGCTTTGATAGCAAATTGATGTAGCCTAAGTACCCTCAAGGATTAATTCTCCAAAAACCCAAGATTGTAAATCATTTTATTGAAATGAATAATGTGCTTCATCCCAGAGGGGAAAACTCCTATTTATAAAGTTTTATCACAAGTGAGGGTAACTAGGGAATTAACTTAGAATATTGACTAATTACCCAATTAATCCTAATTCTCCTTACTTCAACAAATCTGCTAGATAAACTTCGGGAAAATCTTTCCCAACCTTCCCAGCTTCCGAATGATGAAGATCGATCTCTTTGTTACTCACACAAAAGTTATTTTGCCAACAAGAGTTTGTTGTGAGTCCTTAATTCCCAATTTTTAACCTCAAAAAGCTAGCACATTCTGAGTGCTTAAATTTTCATTTAGGCCAAAGCCTTTGCCACAAGCAAGCACATTTAAGTAAAATCCATCTACTTATGGAGTGTTCAACCTTGAGTAAGAAATTTGGTTTACAACATGAAGGAACATTAGATTATTATTCTTTTATAACAAACAAATGAGTATATTCAACGGAGGACAACCAAAGGGCGAGGGGTTGGGAGAACCCCGCACCGACCCGAACCGACCCCACCCCACCCAAAAAGAGCTAGTGAAGAAGAGCTTCCCAATTGTTAAAAATCATCAAAAGACTATAATTACAAAAGGATGGCATAACTTGTGTGCAACCAACAAGAAGCTGTATGTCAACATACAACAGTCCAAAAAGAATCAAAAGAAGCATACTTATCTTCAACTTTCAGATCAATAGCACATGATAACGACATGCATCAACTTCTTGACTATCATAAAATACAGTATGAGTGAACATATGCATTAATACCTCAGAAACCCATTGTCCCAATATTAGTGCAACTTTCCGATGGATGATACGCATGTTTGGATGATCATTGGAGATCTCGAGGGATAAAGCACCATTAAACCTAGGAACGAATAAATGGGAGATAATATAACAGTTAGACAAATAAATAGAAGAGTGTTATACAAAACAGAAAAAGCTTATACCAGTCTTTGAAGGTCAGGTAATTAGAAAGCTCATAATAAACATATGCAGCAGCACCATAGGCAGCATCTTTAAGAAGTAATCCCGGAGATATTTCAGTCACTAAACTTGAGCAACCATTCATTGCCTCTTGAAGGATAGAAACCACAACAGGGCCAAGCAGCTACATGAAACATCAAGATCATATAACATATTTCACTAGGAAACAAAAGAATACTGTAAAAACAATTAAAGTATTGTTGGAAATTAGGGTCTAGTATAAACACAATTAGGGTTTATAGCCCTAAGGATATTTGTATAATTTATTGTACACTAGTTTTATTTCCCTTTTTGTTGGGGCTTATTATGAAATATATATATTCTTCCACCTTGTACTCTTTTGATCATCAGAAAATAATAAGAAAGGCTTCTATCGTAGTTTTTTCTCCCTGTACGAGGGTTTTTCACGTATAACTTGTGCTTCCTCATATTCCTCTTGTTCAATATGGTATCAGAGTAGAGGAACAATGAAATCCTACCTGTCATTAACAATCAGGTTGAAGAAGCATTGAATGATCGGGCAACTGAACAGGCCCCTTTTTTTAATTTTACTAAACCCAAGTCAGACAGCTGTTGCAAAAAGGCAGTTGGGTCCATTCCTAATGATCCTGTTTTTAATATTCCGGTAGCCGAAGAGTCCTCCTTTGAACCTTTAAATGAAAGGAATAAAGGAGAAGGGGCCCACTTCAATAAATCTTTGAGTTATAACCATTTTTGCCCAAATTTTTCAGAAGACAACTCAGCAAATTTATTGCAAAAAACGTTACACATCGTTTCTGGTTTTAATAATCCAGTAGTCGAAAAGTCATCTTCTGAATCTTTAAATGAAAGGAATAAAGGAAAAGGGGCCCACTTAAATAAATCTTTGAGTTATAACGACTTTTGCCTAAGCATTTTGGAGGACAGCTCAGCGGATTTATCGCAAAAACCGTTGCAAAATGTTTCAGTTTCTGATTCTTTTCTTTATGCTAGAACAGGGGGCCATCTTTCATCAGAAGTGGGTATTTTCAACCATTCCAAGTGTGACAAAGGTAGTAAGTCCTGTCTTACTCCTAAAATTCTTAAACACTATATCCGCAAGCAAACCTCCTTCAACAACGTGTGGACTGCCCTAATAAAATTTGAATTAAATGGGATTTGTGACCTTAAAATTCCCCCTTTGGACTCTTTTCAGAATAACACCATCAAACATTCAGTTTCTGTCAATAACCCAGATCTTTTGAAAGTTTGAAGCTCTAAAATCCAAGTCCCTGAGCGTATTTCCAAGTCAGGAAATAGCACTTCTCCTTCAAAGTGTCTCAACACTTCAAAATCCTCCACCTCCATTGCAAAGACAACTTGTCAGCAAGGCTCTTCATGCAAAGCTGACTTAAGTCCTAAAGACCAGCCCAAAATTTTCTCTCCTATCAGTGTTAGTAGTGAAGAATCAGTTGATTTTAGTGAAGTTGACCCTAAATCAAATTCAGATATTGAAGGGAGGGACTTAAATGGTTTGTTTAATGAGGAGGGTTTTCTCCCAAATAATTTTCCACCAGATTTGCCCAAAGGGTTGATGTCAATAGTCAGTGAATGTGGAATTATACTGGCCTAATTTAAGTTCAGCCATCCCGATTCTTCTCTTAGCCAAAATGAAGATTGTCTCATGGAACACTAGGGGCTTAATTGATTTCTCTAAACGTGCAGCACTCATAAAGTTCATCAGAAACTGTAATCCAGACTTGAACATGATTCAAGAATCTAAGAAAGAAAGTTTGAATTCAGTTTTCATTAAATCACCATGGAGCTCCAAGGATATTGGCTGGGAATTTGTGGCATCTGTTGGGTCATCCGGAGGAATCCTTACCATGTAAGATTGTAGCAAGATCTTGGTTTCTGAAGTTTTTAAAAGAAGGTTCTCTCTATCTATCAAATGTCTCTCCTTGTGTAAAAAGGTATGTTGGATTACAAATGCCTATGGCCCTTGTGGATACAGAGAAAGAAAATTGGTTTGGCCATAATTGTCTTCCTTAGATGTTTGTGCGGCAGCGGCTTGGTGTGTTGCTGGGGCTTTTAATATAACTCATTGCGCACATGACAAATTTCCCTTCGGCAAGAGCACTAGAGATGTGGTTTCCACCAAGAAGCGAGCAGATTTAGAGACAGACTCACCCTTCTGTGTTAGTTGTGAAGAGTCAACAGACTTCAGGTGCCCTTCTAATCACAAGGCTGTTGCGGAGATTGAAGGGATGGATTTAAACGCTCTTTTTGAAGCTGATTGTGCCCTACTAGTCAATGCCCCTTGATCCTCCCCCCTAAAATCCTCAGTTTTTATGAAGGACTTGGTGTCCATAGTCAAAGATTGTGGTGATATTCTGGACTGAGCAATTTAGGTCATTGGCTGGTTCTTCGTGGAATCGGTAGGATTTTCTCGAGGGTTGCTTGCTTACCATGTGGGTTAGAAGAAGGATCTTGCTGGTCCTTTTATGTCTGGAATCTAAAGATAACTCCTTTCAAGTTCTATCGTTTAAATTGGGCTGTCTTTCTCCAAGTTTTATGATTAATCAGCTGCTGATCCTCCTGCATCTTGCACATTCCCATGTTCTGCCAGTTTGCTGTTTTGATTCATTTCTTGTATTGTTTTTTCTTCAGTTTTATTTCTTACATGTTTGGCTGCTTCGCTCTGTTGTAATTGTTGTACTTGGTTTTTCTTTTGGTCTTTGGTTTTTCCTTGGTCCCCCTTCCCCTCTTTTTGGCTTCTCTATTTTTCTCATTGCATAATTCTTTTGTACTTTGAGTTTTACATTAATAAAGAAGCTTGTCTCCATTTCAAAAAAAAAATTTGAAGAACAAGAATTTGAAAATGTTGACTTG
The DNA here is from genome assembly GCA_025688845.1 of Cucumis hystrix. NCBI lineage: Eukaryota > Viridiplantae > Streptophyta > Magnoliopsida > Cucurbitales > Cucurbitaceae > Cucumis > Cucumis hystrix. The sequence goes on along the minus strand of CM046888.1, from coordinate 12,645,408 downwards.
GAAGTGGTTACAAGTGAAGAAAAATCCAACAAAGAAGATGAAAAAGAAGTATCAAACACCGAGCACAAGATCAACGACACATTGGTTGCAGTGGAAATGAATCTTCAAACCATCGAAGAACTTGAAGCGAATAATAAAGAAAGTGTGATTCTGGAAGGATTTTCTTCAAAAGTTAATTCTTTTGAAATTGATTCTTTGCAAACGGCTTTAAATGAGATTGAAGGGAACGTCTTTTTCGGGTTTATGGCTGATGGAGAGATTCATCTTTTAGTGGCCATATTTGATTTTTTGTCTCGATTTTATCCCTTAGATCACAATATTTTTGTCCAAAATGTAGAAGGTTGGTTTGATCATACTCCACTGCACCGGATGAATTTCAACTTTCATGACAAACTCGAGACGAGTTTGATGCTGGGGGTGGAATGATGTAATAAGAATAAGGCTATAGTTAGTTAAAATAGAAGACAGCTCTAGTTAATAAAACAATTAAGCTGTAATTAGTTGAAACAGTCAAAAACTTAATTGTTTCATAAACAGTTACTTCAACTACTTGTAACTGCTTACAAATCCTCAATAAATACTCCATCTCTCAACCATTATTGGCAGAGAATTCATTTTGAGAAATTAAGTCCAACTTGAATTATATCATAATGTCTTTTCGGGAGATGATCCTATTGAGATTACCAGTTTGAAAAAGAAGATGGGTGACAAGTTTGAAATCAAAGACCTAGGGAATCTAAAGTACTTCCTAGGGATGGAGGTGGCACGATCAAGGGAAGAGATCTCTGTTTCACAAAGGAAGTACACTCTTGACTTGTTAAAAAAAACATATATGACTAGATGCATACCTGCTTATACCCCTATGGAATTCAATGCGAAACAGGAAAATTCTGGTGATAAAGTTTCTGTTGACAAACAGAAGTATCAGAATTTAGTGGGAAAGTTAATTTATCTATCCCACACGAGACCAAATATCTCATGTGCAGTGAGTGCTAATCAGTTTATGCAAGCACCCTACAAAGAACACATGGAAGTTAGGAATCGCATTCCGAGATACTTGAAAACTTGTCCAGGTAAAGGTCTAAGGTTCCGAAAAACTGACAGAAAATATATTGAGGCTTATACCGACTCTGATTGGGTAGGATCAGTTACTGACAGAAAGTCCATTGTGCCTTTGTGTGGGTTAATCTTGTTACTTGGAGGATTAAGACGCAGGGTGTTGTTGCCACAAGTAGTGATTAAGTCGAATACAGAGCTAAGTTTGGGAATCTGTGGAGAGATCTGGCTGCAGTAAGTTTTGATTGACCTTCACCATGACTTTGACCTATGAAGCTCTTTTGTGACAATAAAGTTGGTATAAGCATAGCCAATAACACAGTTCAACATGATAGAATGAAACATTTGGAGATAGACAAACATTTTATAAAGGAGAAACTTGACAATGGCAGTATCTATATCCCGTACATTCCTTCCAGTTAACAAATTGTTGATGACCTCACTAAAGGGTTACTCAAGCAGAGCTTTGACTACTGTGTTAGCAAGTTGGGTCTTATTGACATCTATGCTCCAACTTGAGGAGAGTGTTGGAAATTAGGGGCTAGTGGAGTGTTTATAGCTCCAAGGGTATTTGTGTAAATATATTGTACCCTAGTTTTATTTCCCTATTTATTAGGGCTTATTGTGGCCTATATATTCTTCCCTTTTTGTACTCTTTTGATCATTAGAAAATGATAAAAAAGGCATCTATCATAGTTTTTTCTCCCTCTACTAGGATTTTCCACGTATAACTTGTGTTTTCTCTTCTTCCTCTTTTTCAATAAGTATATAATCATATGACGAAAGTAAAAACAAATCTTACAGACCTGACTATGGTTTTCAAACAGTACAATATATAAAGCTTCAGCACATGGTCGTAGTTTCTCTGTCCACAAAACCATATCCTGCTCATGATGGAAAGACTCGGGGTTTTGGTACCACTCCTCCAAGTCACTTGCTGTTAAAACAAAATACCTGTCAAAGTGAAAGCACAAAACTTAATCACTTTACAAGTCGATAAAAGCATAAATAACATATTAAGAATAACAGTAAAAATAAAGATAAAAAATAAAACCAGTGCCACTGAAATCAACGCCAGCATTATTCAAAGTAAGGAAAGGCAGAACACCAAGAGAAATAACAGAACAACGTAGAGTCCAATGATTTTTTTTTTCCAGAATACTACATCCAGTGTGAGGATTGAAATTCTGAATTAACCTTTGAACGAGTGGACTCAAGTGTGTTTTGAAACTACCGGATGTCACTGGTGGATTCACAATCCACAAGTATCACTTCTAAAACCTTAAACATGTTGGATCGTAGCTGAGCAACTATTGTGGTTAAAGAAATTTTTGTGGATTTATTCAAGCGATAATTGAAATTAAAGATAGAAAGGTTGGGAATGTGCATTTTCTTTTGAGTTTTTCTTTTTTTCTTTTCAAAAGAAGAAAACGGCCCTTTCCATTAAGGAATGAATGGAGACTAATGCACAAAGATACAAACACCAAATATAAAAAACACAAAACACAAAACACAAAATAAAATAGAATAAGTTAATATCTTTTTTATTTAATGTTCACGTAGCCGCACTGGGGTATCCCCACACCCCTAGAATATCTTAATATCAACACAATGTCAAGACTAATAAAGAGATATGAAATAATCCCAGCTGCAAGAGATTTCTTGAAGGGAGTAACCAAAAACTTCTTAGGTAAAGGACACTACAAAGAAGATTTCAAGCGAGCAGATTCAAATTTGACAAGACTGGAACAAAAAGAGTTTGAAAATGCATTGATTCATCTCGAACCATAACTCTGATAGAATAGCTTTAATAGAACTTATCCATAAACAAAAGGCCTCTGAACTCCTTGATCCGATCACCGAGTAATTATCTCTCAAGCTATAGAAAAACACTGAATTTTAAATATCTCAAAGAGAGCAAACTAAATTTGTCTTGCATCGGAGCACTCAAATAATAGATGAATGAAAGATTATCCTGCCCTTAAGCAAAGGGGACAAACCGAAGTCATAAGAATATGCTTGTGAAACATTTTCTGCAAAACATCCAGTGAATTGACGCTTCCATTCAGCATTACCCAGATCAAAACGTTAATCTTTCTCTGGCGCTTTGATTTCCAAATTGTTGCATAAGGAGTTCTATCCATAGAAGAGGATGTCAAATTGTTGTAGCATGATTTAACTGTAAAAATCCCCAAACACCCCAAAGATCAACTTCGATCATCTTCCAATGAAGTGCTGGAAGCCAAAGAGAGGCAAGATAATAAGGTCTGAAAATCACTAATTTCCTCATTTTTAGAGGTTGAAAGATAACACTCTATTATGAAGTAAAGTCATCTTGATTAGAAGTGATGGAAAATAAATTTAGAAATCTGTTTTAAAATCTGCTTTCTTGGTTCCATGAATCTGACCAGAAACTTGTGCCTAATCCATTTCCAAGTTTGCAATGAACTAAAGGCTCCAAGCCCTTCCAAACCTTAGACACACTCATCTATGGACTCCAAATAGATGGCACCGAAACCAAATCCTCTCTGCCATGATAGAACACAAGCATTACTCTACAAAAACAGACATCGGATATTGAGGGGAGAACACTAAAATCACTGAAACCACCAAATACCCTACCTTATTCGTCTTTATACATCGTTCCTCCATTCCTTGGTTGATTGAATGTTGGGCAGTTCGTGCAACCAAGCAAGACTTGCCAAATAAAGAACCTAACTTTTTTTTAAAAAAAGAATACGAACTTCTTTATTAATGATAAAATCTCAAAGTACAAGAGGTATATACATTGAGAAATATAAAGAAGCACAAAGAAAAAAGCCCTAAGGGATCAGAAGGTACACCCAAACATCTCAACTATGTGAGAACCTAACTTTCTTAGTATTGGAATGCATTGAATTTGATATGTGGCACTACAAACAACCTAGTACGGGGGTTTAGAGAAGTGCAATATATAAACTCTCTTACTTAGTGACACCGTATTGCATTCTGAAAAATTCTCTCTAATAAAATTGTTTTCCTCTGTCTCGTGGACATAGCTAACACAATGTTAGTGAACCATGTATATCACTGTGTCGATCTATATACGTTTTTTTGTATTACTTAATTGTTGATTGCATAACAATTGGGAACCTTAATCCTCCAAACCACATAAAAAACAGTAGGGAAGGGATCCAACAACAAATTGAACAAGAATCCAATCATTTCTATACTAGATAAAAGTTCAAAGTCCATGAGTTTTTGCAGTGATATGCTTAAAAAATTAGTTGATATATTTCGCTCTCAAAATTTATCAGCATGTCATATGTGTCTATTTAGTATACTTGACATGTGTTTGATTAAAGAAAGGGAGCACAAACACAATTAGGATTAGGATTGATAGAAAAGGTATGTTCTCTCTCTCCCCTCTCCCCTCTCCCCTGACTCTTCACCTTTCCTCCACCATTCCTTTTCGCCGACAAATTGTCCATTCGATAGAGCAGTCCACCCTTCACCTCTTCTTTCACGATTCTCATAAACTTAGAGGGGCATATGGAAGTGGTAAGCAGCAAAGCAGTTAATTCCTACTACTGCATCTGGTTTGAAAATGGTTTATTCAAAATCGAAGATGTGATTTCAGAAAAATATTCAAGGTCACGAAGCCACAATTAAAATGGTTCATAGAGTCCATCAACAACCTGATTCGGGGTTCAGAAAACAGATTCTTTCTTAGAAATGGTAAGGAGGAGAGGGGAACCACAAATTTAAGGAAATTCCGAGCACATTCAGAGTGGGTATTAAGGTGTGTCGTCCGGCCAAATTCTGATTACCAGTCTTTGTTCACGTCTTCACAGGCGAAGATTAGCAGGGCTGGCAAGCATTTCTAAGAATGCTAAAAAGCTCACTCATGAAACAAAACTACTTGGAATGGCATTCCTCCATTACTCTGACAAGAAGCAAGGACATTCTTAAGGAAGATTTTAGCAACTTATGGGTCCTGTCCAGACTTTTAGCTTTCAATGATTGGAACGAAATAGCTGAACTTTTAGAAGACTTTTTTCAAGTTAAAATTATCATCAATCCTTTGTTTGTAGACAAAGCAATTATCAAAGTTAAGCAAAGGCAGCTTGAAGATTTGATTATCACACCAGAAAAATGGTTAACCATCATGGGTTGACCTAGTGGTAAAAAAGGAAACATAGTCTCAATATCTAACTAAGTAGTCATGAGTTCAATCCATGATGACCACCTACCTAAGAATTAATTTCCTAAGAGTTTTCTTGACACTCAAATACTCTAGGGTTAGACAGGTTGTCCTGTGAGATTAGTTGAGATGCGTGTAAGCTGGCCCGGACACTCACAAATATCAAAAAGAAGAAAAACAAATACACCAGAAAAATGGTTTGATTATAGATAGTACCATATGCTATTTGAGAAATCGGACACGACCAAGCATGGAAGACCAACGGTCATCAAAGGAATTGTAGGTTGATTATCTACAAAAAAAATTTCCCTCTCAATCTTTGGAGGAGAGATATCTTTGAAGTTATTGGAGAATACTTTGGAGGGTTAGAAAGCATTGCTATTGAGACTCTGAAACTCATCAATTGTTCAGAGGCAAGAATTCAAGTTTTTTTTTTTGAAACGGAGACAAACTTCTTTATTAATAAAGGAAAATGAGACTAAAGCTCAAAGTACAAGAGAATTATACAAAGAGCAAAAAGTTAAGACAAACAACCAAACAAATTGCCCAAAGACGACCTCGGCCAATACAAGGAAAAAACGACCAAAACAACCAAACGCAAAGAACAAGCTAAAAAGGCGAAAACTATCAGAAAAAATGAAGATAAAACAGAGCCAAAACGAAGATAATTCAAGTTAAGAGGAACTTTTGTGAATTTATGCCAGCGCCAGTCGAATTAAGGAATGTTGTTAGAGGCAATTATTTCCTGAATTTCAACGATTTTGATTCATTGGAAGCTTATAATCTGGTTATTAAATATCTATATTTTAAGGATTTTTCAAATCCAATTGATTTGTCTCGCTTGCAGCAAATTGTCACCGATGAAGATTTAAAACATTAAATTGTCCTCTACCAACTTGGATTTTTCTAAAACAGAATAATCCTTAATGGTCAAGAAATCTATTCGAATCAATCAAGTTAACCAGAATCTACCGATCTTACACACTTCCTAGAGAAAGGGAAAGGCTCACTGGAAAATGGAAGATACACTTGGTCAAGGGAGGGAAATGCAATTGCTAGATCCCTTCTTGACCGTTTTTTCATTAATAAAAATTGGGATGAAGAGTTTGACAATTCAAGGGCTCTTAGACAGACCCGTTTATTTCTTATTACTTTCCTATTCTTTTGGAAGAAGGTTTAGTAACTTGGGGGCCTTCTCCTTTTTGTTTTTGCAACAATTGGCTGGATAAAAATACCTGTAACCTAGAAGCATGGATACAGACACGCTACATGGTGACACGCCATTTTCCAAAAAATTAGGACACCACATGTTGGGGACACGTCAACTTTTTAATAAAAGAAATTAAATATATGCCATGCATATAAACATATTGACAAATATTCCAATTATTTTTTTTTTGAAACAGAGACAAAAACTTCTTTATTAATAAGAACTCTGAGTACGAGAGATTTATACAAAGAGAGCAATAAAGAAAAAAAAAGAAAGGGAAAACCTATAAGATCAAGAGGCGCACCCGGACATGTCAACTAGGTTGACACCCCATAGCGCCAATCATCATATCCCAAGGAAGTAAACATCCAAGCAAAAAAAAAAAAACAACAGAGGAGCAGCCTAATAACAATCAGCCTATTACAAGGGTCCAGAAAAAACTGTAAAAAGTTAACAGAAAAATCAGAAAAAACCCCAAAAATACAATACAATCTCAAAATAAAATTAAACAAGGTCAAGACTTCAAAGCTTCAAAACTTCGGTCAGAAAAAACTGCAACAGAGAAAAAGAACCAGCAACGGTTAGGCTTGATTAAGAAGGGCATTCCAGTTGAGGTAAATATCTTGAATTGAATAATTAGCGAATTCCTTTTTTAAAAAACACCAAGCTGCGGCATTAAAATCTACTGCACGCATAATTTCTGCCCTACACCTTGCTTTATCATGGACGATACGTTGATTTCGCTCGAACGATAACTCTGATAGTTAAGCTTTTATCAAATTTACCCAAATGATTCGAGATTTTTTGGGTAAAATCAGACCCGACAGCAGCTGAATCACATTAGCGCTTAGAGAGCGATCAAAAGTCCAAACTAATTTGAACAAGGAAAAAATCTTTTACCAGCCAAAAGAAGAGATGAGACAGAACAAGAAAATATGATAAAGGGTCTCACTAGCCTTCAAGCAAAGAGGACAGATTGAAGGAGAAAGACATTTATTGGGGGATTTCTTCTGCAAAATTTCTGAACTATTAAGGAACCCGAAGACCATAATCCAGATCAATATGTTAATTCTCCTAGGGCTGCCTGATTTCCAGATTGCTGAAAAAAGACGTTTATCCATCGAGGAGGCTGTTTTTAGGTGAGTTGAAAGACTTAACAGAAAACCGTCCATGGGAATCAATGGACCATGATCAAAAGTCATCGGAAGTAACAACTTTTTAAGTTGAGAGGAGGGATAGAATTGATTGAAATTCTGCAATTTCTTCATCTTTCAAGCTTCTTCTAAAGGCCAATGACCAAGATGAAATATCATGGTCTCAATGTGATGCCACTTAACCGGAGGGCAAAAGTGCAATACTAAAGAGACTAGAGAACTGCTCCTTGAGGGGGGTGTTACCAACCCAAGGATCTGTCCAAAAGCCAAGGGAGAAGAGAAAAGGAGTTATTAGGGGCATTGATAAGTGGGATGTCTTGGCGGAAACCATGGGGCTAATCTAGGGGATATGGTGATTAGAAATTCTTTAAAGGTCGAGTTATTGAGCATTCATCTTGTGGAAGAAAGAAATTAGATTCAGAAGTGCAAGTCGAATTGGTTAAGAGTCTGATAGAACACTGATTCAGTGTTTCTATTTATTGATACTTTCAACAAAATTACAATATAAAAGAACAAACAAGTAAAAGAACCATAACCCTCTGCCCTTCCTCTCTTTCAAGGAATGTTGCAGCCCTAATTCTTCACCAAATTCTTCATACCCTTCTTCCCTCCCCAACTTCCTATTTATAACCAACTAACTACCAACAAATCTAATTACCCTTTTACCCCTTCCCTATACTAATCTAGGTATCTAACAGAGTCAGAGATGAAAATTAGGGTTTCTCCATCAGTTCCTAGCCGCGAAAAAAAAGGGAAAAACTTAATCACTGAACTGGTTAATGATCAAGGGGCGGCCACCACTTCTTTCTGTGCAATTCAAGTCATTGTTCCATTTCTCTTTCTCCATCGCCGTGGAGCCCCTCATCATCTCTTTTCTTTTGTTTTGTTTCCATCAATTTTATCTACCTAACAATCTCACGATTTTTGTAGGATTTGCCTTCCCTCCCTACCATCTTCACAATCAATTTCCTCCCAACGGAGCTTGCTAGAACAAACCCAATCCCTTCTCCCACGATGCGCTTTCGATGTTTGGAAGGCTCCTCTCACAAATGAACTCCCCAATGGAAGCTCAATGGTAGTTTCATGCTCAACTTCCACTGCAGTGGTTTCCTGTTCATTTGATATTTTCTTTCCTGATTCTTCTTTTCCAGCTTTGATTTCTGCTAGTTTCTTCTCTTCTCATTCTTTATCTCTTTGCACCCATTCAGTAAGCTTTTGTTGCAATGATCTAACATTCCTCTGTATTATTGATAGTGGTTCATTTCGAGCTTCTCCCTCTGTTACTTGTGACTTCTACCAACTTCTCTTTCAATTCAATCCACCTTGCAAGCTGCAATCCATTTACAGCTCATTTAAGCGCTTGCTCCCAAGTCCATGGTTCTTCCCCCACAGCCAAACAAAAATACCCAAGAAAGAACGGCTCTGATACCAATTTGTTAAGATCCCTCCTACAACTACCTCAGGAACAGTTAAAGAACAATCAAATATGAAAATATATGAAATATATTCTAGAATACCACAAGAACAAGTACCAAAATAATCCTAGGCTTTCGAGAAGGCTAGACTCTCCCAAATCCTTTACAAGGAAATCCCACTACAAAGTGCTTAACCCCTCTCCTACTACTTATAACAAAAAGACCTTATTATTTACTAATATGCCCCTACTAATAACCATCTTCATTTTCTACTAATAATCCACTATTTTCCAATCTAGGGCCCTTACAGAATGCTACTGAAATTAAAAGACACTATTGCTTTATTTGAATGGTGCTAAGGTCAGCAAGTAAATTGGGATAATTTAGCACTTTATGGTGTCAATGTGGAGAAACTGCAGTCTATGGCAAAAAGTTAAGTTGTGAAGCAATCTATTTTCGGTTTATTTACCTAGGCTTACCTTGGGAGGCTACCCAAGGTAAGTGTCTTTTTGGCAACCAGTGATTGACAAAATTCACAAGAAGCTTGACAAATGGAAGAGGTTTAACCTATCTAAAGGAGGGAGAACTATTCTTTGTAATTATGTGCTCGTTAATCTTCCCACTTATTATATGTCAATTTTCGCAATGCCCGACAAAGTGGTATCTTTCTATTGAGAGAATCATAAGGAATTTCCTTTGGGAAGGACAGGCGGGGAGCAAACTAAACGATTTGGTAAAATGGGACAAAGTAACCTGTTCTCAGAAATATGGAAGTCTTGGTGTGGGCAACCTTAAAAAAAGGAATTTGGCCCTACTTGCAAAATGCGGTTGGCATTTTTCAAAGGAAGAGAGTTCGTTGTGGAGAAAAATTGTTAGAAGCATTCACGGGCAAGAAGCTTTTGATTGACACACAAAGGAAAAATTGGGGAATAGTTTGAGAAGTCCTTGGATTTCCATTTCTAGAAGCCGGAGGAAAGTGGACTCATTGGCCACATTCAAGCTTGGAAATGGTTTCCACATTGTGTTTTGGACATATCAGTGGGTTGGTGGCATTCCCCTTTGTATCTGCTTTCCTAAACACTTTAGGATTGCTTTATCGCCAAATGGTTCAGTTGCAGAACAGTGGGACCTCTCAATCTCCTTATGGTCTATCATCTTTCGTTGCTTACTCAAAGATGATGAAATTTAGGAATACCAAGACTTGCTAGGGTTAATTTCAGGGAAGGCAGTTTTGGATAACCTAGACAAAAGAATTTGGTCGTTGGATCCCTCAGGCAAATTTTCACTAAAATCGTTATCCTCTCGTCTCTCTCCTTCCTCGACAATAAGTGGCTGTCTAAATAAAGCATTATGGAAGACTAACAGCCCAAGGAGAGTAAACATAGTTTGCTGGATAATGATTTTAGGGGCTTTAAACTGCTCCTCTGTATAGCGGAGGAAGCTTCTGACCAGTTACATTTCTCCGTCTGCGTGTCCACTATGCAAAAATGAAGAGGAGTTACAACATCTACTTTTTTATTGCATATATTCTCAAACTGCTGGAGGAATTTTTTCTCAGTTTTCTCAACAGCTGGGGTGTTTGAAAATAATTTTAGTCATAACGTACAACCATTATTATCGGGGCATATTTTGAAAAAGAAACAGTGTTGATCAAAGCATTGCTTGCAGATATGTGATTTGAGAGGAATCAAAGAACATTTCATGACAAGGAAATGAGGTGGTTAGATCGTTTTGATTTGGCAGCCAACGCTTCAACGTGGTGTTCCCTAAGTAAAAACTTTGAAGCTTATAGCATTTAGGAGATAAGCTTACTTTGGAGGGGTTTTATTTTTCCAGATTGTTAGATATTCTACTTTGATTGTAATAATCTCTTTGTATTTCTTTACTTCTTCTTGGTTGTAATTTTGATGTATCACTGTTCTCTTAGGACTTGGGACGGGGTGGAGTTGGACCCTTTTAATGATTAATATTTTGACGCTAGTTTCTTTCTGGTGGATATGATGAGGGTGCTATGGGGATGTCAACGCAGTTGAGATGTTCACGTGCGTCTATTGATCCTCAGTCTCTTCATTTGAGTCCTCTTTGTATATCTCTCATGTACTTTGAGCATTAGTCTCGTTTTATTAATCAAATTTCAAACTCATCTCCTTCAAAAAAAAAAAAAACACATGTTTGATTAATGTCTAAAAGATGTTGGACGACCTACTTTGACTTTGTACAACTTGTGTCAGACATGTCTATCACACTAACAAGTGTCTAATACACGTCCATCAAGTGTTGTTGTGTCCAAGATTTTGCACATGCCAAACACAAACTCGTTAGCCAACCTAAAGTGTTATGCTTCATAGATTAAATGTGTCATCCCTCCAACAAAAGACCCTACTTCTCCTCTTACCCTTCTCATCATGATGACTTACCGAATCTAATGCTAGCCTAAGTAGTGTGAATCATGGTGTAACCTATGGATAATATTTTCAATGATGTTGCATGTGAAGAATCCTTCTTTAAAACATTCGAGCTTTTAATTTAGGAAAGGGGAAGTGATCTGTAAATTCTTCTTACTCCTTCCCCAATACCTTCTAAATGTGCAACTCTTTTGCAAATTGTAGTTGAAGTTCTTGGCTTTGGTCAGCTTGCCCTTCTAGAATTCAAACAGTTCAGTATAATAGATTCTTAAGCTGTGATGTTTCTTCCCTTTTAACAAGAGCTTTGGGTTATCTTCACATAAAATATGGATCCTTCAATGGTTCCTGGCATTTAGTTGAAGTTCTTGGCTTTGGTCAGCTTGCCCTTCAAGATTTTTTATCATTTTTTTCCTGTTAATGGTTTAAAAATAGCTTGAAGGTTTGGAGATTGTTGGAATCTATATATCTTGTCTTGAAAAGTTTTCTGATGTTTGTTGAAGCAAAATACCTTGTGGTCGATTTTGGATGTTATATTTTTGTTGGTGATCGATGCTTGATTTTCTTTGGAAGGTTAGTCACTATCAATTTTCAGTGTTTGGGGGCAACCTTACTCATCACTTCAGCATTTGTTCACAAGCTCCCTAAGTCTTCCAGGCATTGATATTAGTAAAGTTCTTCGTTCTTCAAATTTTAATGTATCTTCATGACTAATCCTTTTATGGTTGTATTTGCTATTTTCTTTTTCTTTTTTCCTCCCTTTAGGAGTTTGTATCCCTAGAACATTGATTTCTTTTCAAATATCAGTGAGAAGTTGTTTCTTGTTAAAACGAAGTACACGAAGTCAAATGACATTTTTAATTATAGCTGACCTAACAATAAGTAAAACCACAATACTACAACCTTAAACCAGAGATGCGTGAGATTGATTTTCTATATTTACCTCCTTATCAGTACACCACATAGGTGTACTACACGGTCTCCAGGCAGAAGAGAATTTAACACACCACCTACTGCACTGGATATGTTTTTCTTCATCTGCTCTAATGTCATCCCACTTTCATCCACCACTCGACCTGTAACACTAGGTTTGTATTCCTTACATTCAAGAGTATTCTTTACCATTACCATACATTGTATCAAGAATTGCTCGAAGGACAACACATAAGGTTCAGGATCTGTTATTTTATTTAAGCAGAAATTGATGACAGGTGGAAGAACAGACTTGTCACCAAATGAATACGGATGCCTCGCTTGTAATGCAATCAAAACTTTCATCAATTTAATGCAAGCTCTCTTTATGAAGTCCCAAAATTTTGAATTTCTTTCTTGAAATGAAGAATCTACACGTGAAGTTGCAGTAAACAATTCAACATCATTCCCAGTTAGATGAAAATCTGAATGGGCTTCAAAAAAAAATGCGGAACATGAAACTAGAGCAATTGCACAGAAGAAGACACTCACAGAAAGGAAGAAATGACTGGAGAACATTCAACAGTGCAGGAGAAACTTCCTTGATTGGCTTGACTTCCTACAATATTTTTTTTTTAAGAAACAATTTCAATGATTGATGAATCATCAACTTCCTACAAGATAGCAATAATCATTTTAACTTAAGCACAACTGCAATGAACTAAAAAGAGGGGGGAATATGACTTACCTGGACTGATTTTGCATCACTTGGAAATCCTGAAACTATTAATTGGCGTATTATCTTTAAACAGAACAACCATCTCTCACAAATTAAATAAAGTTCCTCGTGATTCAGCTCATTTGGGTTATAGCTCCCTGAAAGAGTAGAAAACCCATGTAATATCTTCTGCACATCACTCTGCCAAAGTTGCCAGCCAAAATCAAAGAAATGCAATGATATCTGCCAAATTCAAAGAGTGAGACATAACTTCACTTAATGAGAAAAATGTAAAAAATACCTTTCAAATTCTATAGCATACAATGGTTAGAATAAGAATAAGTTAATAGATATGATTAAACTAATAGTAGATATAAGAACAACTCAAAGTCGACCACTTGATGCTTATGGACTAGATAAGACACCCACCACCACCACCAAAAGCCCCTACCAACTGAAGGCCAACCCATTCGACACACCATCTACCTCTCAACGACTTCCGACCAACTCCAAATAAAAGGCAGTTCGTTTAGTCTCAACCAGGATAACCACACCTGAATTATCTTTCCTCTCAATTATCTCAACAGTGCGGTCCAAAACTTGTTATACCATTGATATTAGTATAGTTGTAATATTGAAAATATTTTTGACTTATTTCTCTTATTACTTAGGTTACTGTTGTATAGTTGTTTATACATCTCTTTAGTGAATGAAATAATTATAGACCTGGTTGTTCTTCCAAATCTTAAGTTTTCTACCATAACATCAGAACATTGGGTATTTTTCTACCACAATTACTGTTTAGGACCCTCTTGCTTCCATGTTGGTATGTGAATTGTGAACTTGTCCACTCTGAACTAACCTGCTGCCATTAGTGTCTATTTTCACCAACATTGCAAGTTTGGTTGTCTTTTTTTTATTGTTGTCACTGTCTATCCCATGAGGGAGCCCAATTACCAATCAGTCTAACACTAAAATCAAGTCAGTATCTTACCAAGGTGTGTGGCTAACACGTGGTGCAAGTCTATGTTTTTGTTTCCACGCACAAGCGCGTTCCTTTTTAAGTACACTTTTCTAGATGTTTTGTTTACTTTATGTTCATTGATGTTGTTACTTTTTGTTTCCTTTGTATCAAGGAGCATTAGTCACATTTTGTTCTCTTAATGTGTGGTATTCTTTTCCCCGAAAAAAAATGAAGCATCTTCAGAAAAAGAACCTTTTGGCACTGCCTACAAGATTCCTTAAATGGTTATTAACTAATAGAGCTTATGTGGAGAGAGAGAGAGTGTGTGTGTGTGTTACTACCTCTGCGAAGTTTCTTTGATCGGAAATAAGTCGTTTGCTAGACAATTCTTTCAGAACTCGAAATAAAACCATAAGAATTCGGTGGCTTAAAAGAACATCTGCAGATTGAAGTTGTTGTATCAACACAGCGAAGAGGTCTGGCCTGTGTTATTCATAACACTATGCAAGTTAGCATGAAAGATTGGATTCCCTCGCATACATAAAAGAACAGTTAGATTTGGAGACAACGAAGATCAAGAAGACAATAGAAATTTTGTTTTTCTCTTGTAAAAAGCATGGTTTCGACAAAACTAGATTATTGGTACTTGTAACAAAAAAATATTAAACGTCACACAAAATTATGATCCTTTGACTTTTTTATTTAGTATTTTTAAGTAACCTTTCAATGGAAAAAAACAAGTTAAGCTAAGCTCCCGAACCAAGATTTCTTCAAAGGATGTTACTAAAAAACCTTCAGGTAAAGACAATAATATATTTATATACAAATTTTAAAAAATAATATGTAAAAAATAAATAAATAAGTAATGAATATAAAAAACCTTCATCAAATGCACTTTCCCTGTTGACTATCTTTAAGTAATAATCAAGTTACAAAGCTCGCATACCATAGTTTATCTCCATTGAAAGTTTCTTTTCATAAGAAGCAATTTCATTAATATATGAAATTTACATGGGGAATCAAGAGGGAGGTGGAAGAGCAAGATTACAATAGTGGCTCCCAACTAGAACAACTCAAATACTTTTTAAACAAAATTATCGTTTCAATGGGACCAACCCCTCTTCATTTCAACAACTCTTGGCTGCAAAGTTCTTACCCTCCTGGAACCGGAATCAGTCACCTACAATTAGCAAATGATACAATCCTTTTCTCATCTCGTGATAATGAAAAACTGACAAACCCATTCACCAGTGTTCTGGTCTTTGCATCAATCATTCTAAGTCTGAAAATCATTGGCATCCATTAAGACAGTGGCAGGTTGCCTCTTTGGCTGCTTTATTTGGGTGCAAGGTTGGCACATGGACCTCCACATATCTTGGCTTACCTTTGAATGGTAAGCATAAGCCTTTTTCTAGTGTTTTTTGGAAGCCCATTATTGAGAAGGCAGAGGGATGCCTCAACAGCTGGAGTGGTACTTATACATCCAAGGGTAGCTTACACTGATCCAAACCACTCTAAGCAATCTTCCTACATATTATCCATCTCTCTTTAAGATCTCATCCAAGCCAGTTGATCGGATGGAAAAACTTCGCCAGAACTTTCTGTGGAATGGACACAATGACAGAAGAGGTGTTCGCTCAATTAGATGGCAGAAAGTTCAACAACCTATAACTTGTGGGGGGGACTTGGTTTGACTGACCTGAAGAAACCAAACAAAGGCCTATTGGCGAAATGGTTTTGAAGATATCAATTTGATAGAGATGCTCTTTGGAGGCATCTCATTGATGCTAAATATGGATCACCATTCCAACCCAAAGCAGCCTCTTTAAAAAATCAAAAGGTGCATGAACTTACATTGCTAAATTGAGTAATCTCACTCACGATGAAATTGTTCATGGGATTGGTAATGGTGATAATACCTCGTTCTAAAATAACTATTGCGTCGGAACCCTGCCTCTCAAGATTGCTTTTCCTAGGCTATAAGCCCTATCCGGGCACAAAAGGAGGCCTCTATTGCTCGCTGTTGAAACTTTGCTTAGCATGGGACCTTGGGTTGAGAAGACACCTAAACAAGGGTGAGATTGAAGAATAGACTATTGTGTCCTCTATACTACAACTACCGGCTAGGCCCTTGGTGGACGAGCAATGTAATTGGAATTTAGATAAGTCCAGTCAATTTTCTTTGAAATCGATCATGCATCACTCTTAGGCCCCCAATCATTCACATATCAAAGGAAGGGTAAAAAAGGAAAAAGAAAAATGTTAGGTTGGTAGAGTAGGAAGGTGGGAACCATCTGTGTGGAGTTTATAGAGGATTTGGAAATTTATTTTGGGGTGTGAATATTTTGGAAGCTTTGAGGCTTATGGGAGAGAAGAGGCAGCTCTCAAATTCCGCCATTGTTCCTGTTGTATCTTTTGTTCTTTGTTCTTATTCTCGTTGTGTTCTTAATTCACTTTGAATGTGGAGACTATATTGTATCATCTGGATATTCCTCTTCAATTGAATATCAACATCAGAATAAGTTTGTCTCTGTTATTGTTCTTGTTGGGTATTTTTCTGAGTGCAGGGATCTAAATACCTAACAATCACCTCAATTCTAGTGAAAACAAACAGAACACTTCCCTCTACAAAAATATTTGGAGAGGTCCCATTACTAAGAAGAGAAGATCCAGTTCTTCCTATGGGAGGTCTGTCTCGGTAGTATTAACACACGAGATATCCTCATATCCTTACTAAAAAGGCCCCTTCGATTACATCGGCCCCTAATCGGTGTGTTCTACATCATTGACCCATCATCACGGATAGTCCATTAGGCGCCTATGAATATGGCCTATTGGTTTCTTGTGAATATGCTAAATCATTTTGGGGGGAATTTCTATCATGCTTCAATTATGGGCTATTTAAAAATATAGCAAAATATCACGGTCCATCTACAATGTACCGCAATAACCTACTATTTGTGTTTGTCATGATACATGATAGACCCGATAGTAGTCTACTTTGGTTTATCATGGTCTATCACAAATTGACTGTGATATTTTACTACATTTGTAAAACTTTTCAAAAGTTGTCATTTAAAACAATTTCCTTTCAATTATCATATGGTCTTCCCAAATGAGCCTCTCATTCTATTCAATATGCTCCTTATTGGTCATATGTTCAAAGATAAGAAAGCGATCTCATGGAACTTCATCATCAAAGCCTTCTTTTAGCTCATATGGAATGAATGGAATCATCCTATCTTTGAAGACAAAGAGAGGAATTTCTCCCCTTTAACTACTTGGGCTTCTCTATTGGAGGGGGTTGTAATAGAAAAAAGGTGTGGAACGCCCTTGAAGAGTGAATCAGATATAAAATTGATAGGTGGAAGAATGTGTCTCTCTCCAAAGGGGCAGGCTAATTCTTATGCAATCAGTTCTCGCCTTCCTTGTTACTTATTTTCCCTTGCACAAACTCCAGTTGGTGTTATCTAGACTTGATTTGGATTTTTTTATGGACAACAACAATAACTTTTAAGCATGGAATACATCAAGCTAAGTATTTTAAATATTTTAAAAAATGTGTCCTTGTCGTATTATGCCCTAGATTTTTAAAATATGGTGTGTCGTCGTGTCCTTGTCGTGTCGTATTCATGTCTCATATCCGTGTCCGTGCTTCTTAGATTCTTCCCACCCCCCATTTTGTAATTACAACCTTGCATCTCTTATTTCTCAATGGAATAGCATTATGAAATCCCACATGGCATAATTTGACATTTTGTAATTTCATACTATCAACAAAATCAATTCTGAGTGAATGTTTCTCATAAAACAATAAAAGAGAGAGAGAGAGAGAGAGAGAGAGAGGTATCATCCCATGAAGGACTGGGACTGGATGCGGCAGGGGTGGTGGCCAAATTAAAAGCTTTCAAACAAGAAGAGGTAAATAATAGACTAAGACATGGGTGTTTAACTGTGAAGAAATCTTGAAGAGGATGAAATCACTAAATCGGCTTCCTTAAGTCACAAGGTTGTGGGCAATTCTATCAATGAAAATTTATGTTTCCTTAAAAAAAGGACTTTGGAAAAGAAATGCCAAAGAGCTACTGCACGGCCAAGTACCATTCCAA
This sequence comes from Cucumis hystrix, assembly GCA_025688845.1. Lineage (NCBI taxonomy): Eukaryota > Viridiplantae > Streptophyta > Magnoliopsida > Cucurbitales > Cucurbitaceae > Cucumis > Cucumis hystrix. Next base: position 12,627,285 of record CM046888.1, on the reverse strand, counting down.
AAGGAAATTCAATTATCATTTCTAAGCTTGAAAGAAGAGAGACTCAACTTATGACCAAGCTTTTGATATTCTTAAATCGTCAACCCAAAAGCTTAAGCTAGTGGGTGAAGGCAAAATGATTTAGAAACTTTTTATGGGCTGGTTACTTGAAAAATGGATTTGGGAAAAAGATGTTCGCTAGAGGACTTTGATTAAAGCTAAATTGGGTCCTGCTATTATGATTTAACGGCTTCTGATTTCATGCAGTGTGCGAGGAAGATTTCCAAGCTCCCTTCTTACTCTAGAATCCTGTTACCTTTTCTTTTTTTCCTAGGCAACCAACACAAAATAAAACACAACCAAGCCATGATGTTTCTTGTTCATTTTGTTGGAAAACACTACAATAGCCTAATCTCCATGCATCTTTTTATCATCAAAATTTTTAACTATGAGAAAGCGACTAGCTACATGAACCAAATAAACTGCGTTGAAGATATAAATTTCAAATAATAACAACGCAGCTAGATGATCATTCAGCCACTCATCAGTAATAACATTATAGAGATAAATAATACCATTCCTTGGGATAATCAATGCGGGCCATTTTAGAAATGACGACTGCCAAAATTGCTGCTATCTGTTGAGGGGCAAACATAGATGAACAATTAAATACTTAGCGCACAGAAATGCAAAGAAAAAACATGTCAAGGAAGCACTTCCAGTTTATGCATTGTTCTTTACTTTTCTTCCCCTTAAGCGGGAGACAAACAGGAGGGTGAAGAATAACTCATACCTTGTAATCCGGTTCTCTCAAGTGGGCTAAGAGCTTCTTCCTGATGTGTTCCTTCTCATCATTGCTAATTCCACTGAAACTCATAAACTAAACATCATAAGAATGGGAAAATGCAAAAGTAGTCAGAAACAAAAGAGAAAAAAAAAAAGAATTGGATGGGAGGACCAGATATTCGGGATTGAGCGTCTAGTATTACTCCTCCAATATCGATTAATACTATTCTTCAAATAAACGGATGACATGAGACGAATATCGGTCTGAGAAACTAAATCCGGCGAAGTGATCAGTTCCAAGAGACAAGAGCAAAACCCGGACCGACTATCAGTCTCAGATAGCGCCTTTTCTGACTGTTTACGAACACCCTCATCCCCACTCATTGAATTCATTAGCAGCGTGTACATCGCCGCCATATCTGAGCTTGACATTCCCATTTTCAGATTAAGCCTGAACTCTGACCTTATTGCTCAAGAAAAATGCTGTCCCATATGAAGAGTTCCCCTATCAAAATCTTGGTCTCCGATGAAACTTCGCTACTGTAATCGAATGAGCTAGCAAATGCCAGCCATCGAAAGAATGAACTGAAATGAAGCTTCGTCTTCTTTCTTGAATTTGTTCTCCTCCGATGGCGATAATTGGTAGCGTTTAAGGGTTTTCGGCCAAAATTAATGTGAGATTCTATGATTAGAATACCCCTTCTCCAAATCTTCCCTCAAAACTGACTTTTTTTTCTTTTTCACATATAATTGTTGGGGGTTTAAACTTACTCTGTGTTTGTTATTATTTTTATTATTTTCATGTGAGAAATGGGATACAAGATTGAATCATTTAAATATTACAATTGTAAAGTGATTGTAGGATGTATTAAGTTTTTAGGATGTATGTCCGGATTGATTAATAGTAATTTATACCTTGTTTTTTAGATTTTATTATAAATTTATTTATCTTACCAAATCAACAATTAAGCAATATAAAAACATATACAGATTGACACAAATATAAACATAGTTTAGGTGTTTTACCTATGTCTATAGGGTAGATGAATAAAAGATTTATTAGAGAGAACTTTTCAAAATACAATATGGTGTCATTAAGGTAGTTTATATATTATACTTCTTTAAATTCTATTAGTTTGTTCGTAACGTCACATACCAAATTCAAGATATTCCAACAACTTTATTTCATAGATTTTTTTTCGGGGGATTTCAATAGAATGAAATGCACCTCGCAATCTAAGCTCAAACATAATCAAAACACAAACACAATCGAAGAAATTAAGAGAATAACAATAACAAACAAATATGCAAACCAAATAAATAGAAAAAGCGCACAAAATTTAAATAAAAATGTCTCAAGGGAGGAAAACCTGCCCAGATTTCAAACAATTGGTATTAAAATTTGAAGCTTTTGGTTGAAGATCATCAAAGTGAAAAGGTTTTCAGAGAATCATAAAATTTGATGGAAAAAATTAAGGGTATTGGAAAATGCATGTTAAAGATCTCTTATCTTGCAAGAAAATGCACAAGGCATTGAAGGAAAAATCGAAATAAATTATGTTGGATGAAGATGTGAAGACCGTCAGTGAAAAGGCAACCAAAATTTTGAAAATGTGTATGTCAATTAATGTGGCTAGTCTTGCATCCAATAAACCTAATGCAACGAAGTTGATGGAAGAGTTGCGAATAAGTTGATAAACAATCAACTTATAATTAAACTATTCTCCTTAAAGGAATATTTCGACAAGCAAATGATTTAAGATGTTTTTGGTAATTTTCATATTTAATAAAGTTACCACTTTGGTTAGCCAATTGAAGCAACTACTCTCACCTCGATATCAATACGATGAAGGATTGGTTCAAAGCCAACATAAATCTTCAAGATATGACGAAGCAAGAGGACGAAGCGTTCCTCCTCACCAAAAATGCAACAATTATTAATTTTTATTTTTCACTATAAATAGCAGTGGCATCCGACCCTCAATGGTATCAGATCCTTAGTTGCTCATTTTACTTCTCTCTCTTCTTTCTCTCTCTATGGAGTAAACTCCCTTCTGAATCCGGAGGTGGAAAGATGATGTTCTGAGTTCTTTTCTGGTAAGTAGTTTCTCTTATGATTTCATTTCGTAACTAATGAATATTAAGTTTAGGTATCTCTCCTCGTCTTAGTTTATTCAGTGGTTTGAAGCATGAAAATTATAAGTGTTAGTCCTTATGATCTTGATAAAGGAGTGGTAAACCTTCAAGATCTGGACAAACTCTTCTAATATTCATACTAGAACCATGCGGATATTCAAGGTTTAGAAGGTTGATTGATCGAAAATCTTAATACGATTTAGTTAGGAAATCTGTTGTTATTAGAATAAACTATTGCCTTAAGGGATCTGAGTTCATCATCTGGAAACTAATGGATTCTCTTTCTCCCCTTCTGTCTATGATCTCAAATCTTCTTTCTAAACTCTCTCCTCACTCCCCCGTAATAATCGATACTACTTCTTCTACTTCTTCTTCTTCTTCAAAGAATCTTGGATCTTCAAGATCAAAAGATGAAATCTCAAAGGCTATCGCCAGCCATAACTACGCTGAAGCTCATCTAGCTCAGGTAGAAAACCGACTCAAAAATTGGTCTATTCCCAAGATAGAACCAAATCAGGTATACAAAATCAGTACCTTCAATTTTTCTCAGCAAGATGTCATTGTCATCACTGAAGAAAACGTTGCAATGAAAAACGAATTCACTGCAATCAAACTACTTCCAGAAGAATCCCTTCTTGAGGCCAGAAGTAGATACAAATACCTCCACATCGGATGCGTTCAAGTTGCCCTAAAACCTCTCTTTAGAGAAGGCCTAGACGTTCCTGTCTACCTCGCTCTTAGAGACAAGAGGCATCTCAGATTCACTCCCTCCTTACTAGGGATTGTTCAATCTAACTTGGAGCAAGGACCAGTCTACTTCAACTGCAAACCTGGTCTTACCATCTCTCTTCAAGACAGAAACATCATGGATTCCTTAACCCTTGATGTTCACTCTCAAGGACTCGAGCTAAAGGATGGATCGCTTCCTTTTGCAGTCTCATACCGCATCTACTTCAAATTGATGCATACAAACCTATCTTCTAAAGCAGTTGCCATCTCTCCAACGGGATATACCATGCTTATGGAAGTCAACCTGGAAAAATCTTCCATGACTATTCCAAAAACCCTCCGATGGGAAGATCTAACAAAGAATCCCATCTGGAAGCTTCAAAAGGAGACAGCCCCTGTTAGAAGACAAAGCACAGAGGCATCAATCGCCGAATTTCCTAATGGAGATGTCGAGGTTCAATTCAGCACGGAAGCTCCCTATCCAAGGATAAGCGAGATATTGAGCAGCCGACCAAGTACTTCTTCAATCAGATCTGAAACTTCGATCTCTAGCTCTTTTAGAAGAACTGGGTCAACTAGAGCAGCGGTGGATTTCTCCCAAACAATCCCCGATGTTCATTACGAGAAGGAAGACGGATCTTTCTCTCCGACACAATCAGATATGGAAAGGAGAACCGAACCAGTCTACAATCAAATCAATGTCATCAATCAAGACGATACTGACGACAAAAGATTTGAAGACTGCTACATCAAATATCTTCAGATGTGGGTTAAAGCTAATCCGGAAACCCGAAAACCAATTCTGAAAGAACAAGAATTCATCACCAAGATGAAGCAAAGCGAAAGAGCCAAGAATGAAGCTCTTGTCAAAAAACTTCGTGCAGATGGCCAGATTGCTATGGTCAGAGGATCGACAGTATAGGTCACAGAAAGCGGCAAAGAAATAGCTTCTAACTATCCCCCAGAAGAAGAAGCTATTTCTCCTCATCCTATTGTCCCTGCCATCAAGATGGTCTCTTCCCCCTACAAGACCATCGATGAAGACAAGGTTCAAAAGATTGGAGTTCGTGAAATCAAGAACATCCAGCACCAACTCAATTACACCAACAAGGTCCTTTCTACAGTCTCTAAAGCGGTAGAAAGAATTGAAAATCCAGGGTTCTCAACCAAGAGCAAGCATCCAGAGATCCCTCAACCAGATCCTAATCAACCGATCTTTCAGCTTAACAGCTTTAATATCGGAAAGCTCAAAGATGATAATTCAGACTACCTAGCTGAAATCAACAAGCGTCTTGCTGCAATTTCCATCAACAAAGAGCCGCAGAAGCCGATGGAAAGTCATAAGGTCTCAACAAGCAGAGTTGAGAATCCAAAAGGAATCAATATGATTAAGAAGGATTCCTTGCCTCAAGCTTCTACTTCGAAGATTCTTCCAGTAGCTTAATGGGTGGATATGAAAAATCACTATCCACAACCATCGCCTCCCGATCTGGGATAGGATGATCTCCATCATGAGAAGCACACTTATGATGGTATGTCCTTAGTTACTTGGAATATCGACGGATATTCTGAAGCTCAAATGATGAACACGTTTCAAGAAATGTTACTGGCCGCATCTGCCTTCAGCGCTAGAAAGACCATTCTTGAAACCGCCCAAATCCTCATTTCCGGTTTCACTGGAAACCTAAGGAGCTGGTGGCACAATCAACTTAATGAGCAAGATAGATTCCGCATCTTGACTGCCAGCAGAACAGTTGTCAAAACGGAAAATGTTTCCACTCCTGTCCAAGTCGAAGAGCCGGACATGGTCAACCAGTTGATCTACACAATGACAAAGCACTTCATTGGTAGTACTCAAATCCATTTCAACCTTGCGACAGAGTCCCTTCTCGGATTGCGATGTCACAAGATGAGCAGATACAAATGGTATAAAGATACATTCATGGCGCGACTTTATACCCTAACAACATGCAGAGCTGACATCTGGAAGCAGAAGTTTGTCGAAGGACTTCCGTATTATATCTCTCAAAAGTTCTATCAAACGGTGGCAACTGATTCAGTCACCAAACAGATTGATTGGGCTGGGTTAACCTACGGAGACATCTCAGCCACGATTCAAGCCTTATGCATTAATCTCTGCACAGAGAATAAGCATACAACGAAGGTGATTAAAGACTCCGACTACCGAAAGGAACTAGGCACCTTCTGCAAGCAATACGGTCTTAGTCAAGGACCAAAGGAAGACAAGAAGAAAAAGAAAAAGTCTTCTTCCAAAAGACTCTTTAGCAGAAGCAAAGCTAAAGATCCCGAATTTCCTCGAAGGAAGAGGAAATACTATCCCAGAAAAAAAGGTAAAAAATATTCTTCTTCAAAGGCCAAGGCTATAGTTTGCTACAAGTGCAACCGTAAAGGCCATTACTCCAACAATTGTCCTCTAAAGGATAGGATCAATGCACTGACTATGGATGAAGAGACCAGGCAATCTCTTCTATATGCCATCAGATCAGACGATGATACATCTTCTCAAACAGATTCTTCTTCCGAAGAAGATTGTATCAACATTCTCAACGAAGAAGGTTCCTCCAACGAAGAAGCCTTCTATTCTCAAGACAGTTCAAGCGATGATGAAGGAGCAATTCCTTGTACAGGAAAATGTGCTAGAGAATGCTCAGGTCATATCAACGTCATCACAAAAGATCAGGAGACTCTTTTCGATCTTATAGAACAGATCCCTGATGAAGATTCAAAGTGAACCTGCCTTCTCAAGCTCAGGCAAAGTCTAGAAGAGCAGAATCCCTCAAGGGCAAGTCAAAGTCCGATTATGTATTCTTTCCAAGATATATTAAATCGAATCAAAGGCGAAGCCAGGAAACCCATTCAAATCGAAGACCTTCATCATGAAGTGAAAGGTCTTAAGAGGGAAGTTGCTGATAATAGGCAACGACTTTCTTATCTTGAACAAGCCTTCCAAGCGTTTCAAGAGATTCAAGTCACTAAAGAATTCCCAGGAACTTCTTCAAACAATCCCGAAAGACATTTTACGGGAAAAGCATTGCTGATCGAAGAGCCCGAAGAAACCGGAAGTATCAACTACATCAGCAAAGTCCAGAATCAGAAATGGATGTCAAAAATAGTCTTTAAAATCAAAGACTTCCAACTCGAAGCTCTCGCACTCATCGATTCAGGAGCAGATAAAAATGTAATACAAGAAGGACTCATCCCTTCGAAGTATTTCGAAAAGACGAAGGAATCATTGAGTGGAGCCAGTGGAAATCCCCTCAACATCCAGTTCAAATTATCCAAGGTGCACATTTGCAAAGGAGACGTGTGCCTAGTCAACACGTTCATTTTGGTTAAAAACCTTAATGAAGGAATCATTTTAGGAACTCCATTCCTAACCCAATTATATCCATTTCATGTTACTGATAAGGGTATAATCTCAAAGAAGTTCGACAAGGAGATTACTTTTGAGTTTACTCATCCTGTAACTCCTAAGTACATTTCAAATATTGAAGAAGAAATTCATCAATTCATTAATCGCATCGCCAGAAAGGAGAAGCAGATCGAATTCCTTCAAGATGAAGTCAAGACCTGCAAGATGGCATCACAAATAACAAAGCCATCTGTTCAGCTCAAGATCCAAAGCTTCCAGAAGAAGCTTGAAAAGGAAATATGTTCAAATTTCCCAAACGCATTTTGGGACCGGAAGAAGCATATGGTATCCTTACCATACGTACATGATTTCAAAGAGGCCCAAATACCTACAAAGGCTCGGCCCATCCAAATGAACAAAGATTTGGTCAAAATATGTTCAGACGAGATAACATATCTTCTCCAAAAGGGCCTAATAAGCCCATCGAAAAGCCCATGGTCATGTTCGGCTTTCTACGTCAATAACCAGGCCGAAAAGGAGCGTGGTGTCCCAAGGCTTGTCATCAATTACAAGCCCCTCAACAAAGTTCTCAAGTGGATTAGGTATCCTATTCCTAATCGCCAAGATTTGCTAAAGAGAATTACTCTTGCAAAGGTCTTCTCAAAGTTCGACATGAAATCTGGATTTTGGCAAATTCAGATACATCCTTCAGACCGTTACAAGACGGCCTTAAATGTTCTATTTGGACAATTTCAATGGAATGTCACGCCTTTCGGATTGAAGAATGCTCCTTCCGAGTTCCAAAAAGTCATGAATGATATCTTCAACCAGTATCAAGACTTCACGATAGTCTACATCGACGACGTTTTGGTATTCTCAAACAATGTAGACCAACATTTCAAACATCTACATGTGTTCCTCAAAGTCATCAAATCCAACGGTCTTGTGATCTCCCAACCAAAGATCAAGTTGTTTCAAACGTGGATAAGGTTTCTTGGTTATGACATTAATCAGGGAATCATCAAGCCAATCCAACGGTCTCTGGAATTTGTGGACAAATTTCCAGATGTGCTACAAGACAAAACGCAGCTACAACGTTTTTTGGGTTGCGTCAACTATATCGGCGATTTCATCCGGGATCTCCGCTCAATTTGTCTGCCACTATATGACAGACTAAAGAAGAATCCAAAGCCTTGGACGGACGAGCATACACGAGCTGTCCAATCAATCAAACAGTTGGCCAAAAGCATTCCATGCTTATCCATAATCGATGAGCAGGCCAAACTCGTTATTGACACTGACGCCTCCGAAATAGGCTACGGCGGTATCCTCAAACAGGAACTTAACAGCAAAATCTCTGTTGTCCGTTATCATTCCGGAGTTTGGAATAGTGCTAAGAAGAACTATTCTACCTTAAAAAAAGAAGTGCTTGCAATAGTACTTTGCATTCAAAAGTTCCAAGGAGATCTTGTCAACAAGGATTTCCTTATCCGAACCGATTCAAAGGCAAGCAAATTCATCTTCGAAAAAGATGTCAAGAATCTTGTCTCGAAGCAGATCTTTGCCAGGTGGCAGGCAATCCTATCCTGTTTCGACTTCAAAATTGAGCCTATAAAAGGCAGTGAGAATTCACTAGCTGATTACCTCTCAAGAGAACATCTCTTGAAGAAAGTCTCTCCAGCTCTGAATCCTCTCCTCCAATCTCCCGATGGAACCTCCTCCTGGCCGCCAACGGCCAAAACCACCGAGGCCTCGGCCTCCCAATTCAAACAGTGAAGTCTCTTCACCTCAATCAGTAGCTTCCTCCTCAGGAACTACTCCCATTCCTAAGGGAAAACAACCCTTAGCTCAATCATCTGCACCATCTTCTATGAGTGCAGAACATTATGCCATGGACTTGCAGTTCCAGCAAGTATCCAGGCACCGTCAAGGTTCAGCCCAAAGAGCCCTGACCATTCAATCAGGCCCTGAAACTCCTATTCCAGTGCCTTCTCCTAGGCTGTTGCGTCCCACCGGACCAACACCCCCAACTAAACGTGCCGCTTCTCCAGCCTCGGCACGATCTCCAATTCCAAAGAACCCCTCTTCGTTTTCTCAAATTGTCAGGCCAAAACCTTTTCAGCCTAGACCTTCTTTCTTAGGTTATTTCACCAAGACATCAATGGTGGACTTAACCATCGAAACAGAATTCTACGGACCTTCTGTCCAAGAAATCTGTAATCAAATCTTTCCTCGAGGTTTTAATTTCCTACCTCGACCTTTCAAAAACCAGGACTTTCTATGAGTATATTTTAGTAGACTCTAAATCTGCTGAGATAACTCACGTTCCTGACAAAAATGATCCTTCGAAGATCATTTACTCAAAGCTGAGAATATTTCGAGTTCTCACCCCTTCCCATTGGAAACAAGGGTTGTTTGTGGGAAAGAAATTCTCGCATCCATTCAAACCGCCATCCTACAATTACCGTGACTATACAAGGGCATGGTATTTCGTTTTTTGGCTTCAAGCTTACAACCACTCTTGGTTTGTGACGTTCTGTAAGCAAGCTTACAAAATGCACTTTCCAAATTGGTTTCAAACCTGGTGGAATTACTTTGGACTCTCTGAGGAGATTTTCCCAGTCGAGATCCAACGTCCTTTTCATCTATTTCAATTAAGCATCTATCTGTCTCCCCTTTCAAAGACGTTTAGATTTGCTCTCTACTTCCAAATCCCATGGATCTTTTGCTGGAATTTCCAGATAGGTCCATCAGGAAACTTCAAATCGCTGAGCAAGGCGCTCAAAGTCAAGTGGTGGGAAAAGTACAACTACTCTCACCTCGATATCAATACGATGAAGGATTGGTTCAAAGCCAAAGTTAATCTTCAAGATATGACGAAGGAAGAGGACGAAGCGTTCCTCCTCACCAAAAATGCAGTCATGTCAACCCTGGCGGGAACCAACACACAACAGGAGTTCAACACTGTTGTCAACAACGTCGTAGTCAACATCTCCGAGGACGAAGACGACTTGCAGGAAGAAGCAACTTCTCCTGCTTCAATCAACAATGTCGACAACTTCGATCCATACGAAGGATATGACATCAACGACCCATTTTTGGACACGCAACCTTATTAGTCCAAATCTGTGACTCAAGAGTTTATCATAATTTTGTTCAAGTGTTTTTAGTTTTTAATTTTAATTAATGTAAATTCTTTTTTTTTTGTTTTTTTTTTTGAAGTAAAATGAGCAACTGAGGCTCTGATACCATTGAGGGTCGGATGTCACTGCTATTTATAGTGAAAAATAATAATTAATAATTGCTTGCAATTATTAATTTTCACTATTGTCTTCATAGTAGTTCCAACAATTGATACAGGATCGTCAGAATGGCCGACAGGACAGGACCCCTGTTTGACCTTTTCTGATGATTACTTCACTTGAAAAATATATGATAAGATTTGTGCATCCGACCCTCAATGGTATCAGAGCCTCAGTTGCTCATTTTACTTCTCTCTCTTCTTTCTCTCTCTATGGAGTAAACTCCCTTCTGAATCCGGAGGTGGAAGGATGATGTTCTAAGTTCTTTTCTGGTAAGTAGTCTCTCTTATGACTTCATTTCGTAACTAATGAATATTAAGTTTAGGTATCTCTCCTCGTCTTAGTTTATTCAGTGGTTTGAAATATGAAAATTATAAGTGTTAGTTCTTCTGATCTTGATAAAGGAGTGGTGAACCTTCAAGATCTGGACAAACTCTTATAATATTCATACTAGAACCATGCGGATATTCAAGGTTTAGAGGGTTGATTGATCGAAAAACTTAATATGATTTAGTTAAGAAATCTGTTGTTGTAAGAAGAAACTATTGCCTTAAAGGATCTGAGTTCATCATCTGGAAACTAATGGATTCTCTCTCCCCCTTTCTATGATAAACAAACTTCTTTCTAAACTCTCCCCTCACTCTCCCGCAATCATAGACACCACCGTTCCTCTTCTTCTTCTTCAATTGCGTCAAAGAACCTCAGATCCCGCGACGATCTATCAAAGGTTTTATCTACTCATAGCTCAGCCTAAGCCCATCTGGCTCAGGTTGAAAACCGTCTCAAAAATTGGTCTATCCCAAAGATCGATCCAAGCCAGGTATACAAGATTAATACCTTCAATTTCTCTCAGCAAGATGTCATCGTCGTCACGGAAGAGAACGTTGCAATGAAAGATGAATTCACTGCAATCAAGCTCCTACCTGAGGAAACCCTCCAGTGGGCAGATCTGACGAAGGATCCCATCTGGAAGCTACAAGGAGAAACAGCCCCAGTCAGCAGAATCAGCACCGAGGCGTCAATCACCGAGTTTCCCGATGGAAACGTCGAAGTTCAATTCAACTCCGGAACCTCATATCCGAAGATCAGTGAGATCATGAGCAGCCGTCCTAGCACATCCTCTATTGCAAGGACAGAAACCTCTCTCTCTGATTACCTGACGAAATCAGAGTCAATTCGTGCATCGGTAGATTTCTCTCGCACAATCCCCGATGTTCATTAAGAAAAAGAAGAAGGATCACTTTCTCCTACCCAGTCCGATATGGAAAGGAGAACCGAGCCGGTCTACAATCAGATCAACGTCATCACTGCAGATCCGGAAGGCGTTGCTCGTTTTCAAGAACACTACAACAAGTACATAGACATGTGGCTTGCTGCTCCAGACGAAGGTAAGAAACCTTTTCTTCCAATGCCAACCTTCATCGACAGAATGAAGCAAAATGAGCGAACCAGAAACGAAGCGATCGTCAAAGACTTCGAAGCAAAGGGTTTCATCGCAGTCATCAAAGGGCCCAACGTCTATGTTACAGCCAAAGGCAAAGAAGTAGCTTCCAACTACCCTCCAGAAGAAGAAGCTTACTTCTCTCATCTTGTCGTCCCTGCCATCAAGATGGTCTCGTCTCCCTATAAGACCATTGACGAAGACAAGGTTCAAAAGGTTGGAGTTCGCGAGATCAAGAACATCCAACATCAGCTCAACTACACCAACAAGGTGCTTTCTACAGTTTCCAAAGCAGTAGAAAGGATAGAGAATCCGGTTCCTCAGATCAAGGTCAAGAACCCAGAGATTCCTCAAGCTGATCTCAATCAATCGATCTTCCAGCCCAACAGCTTCAACATCGGTAAGCTCAAAGACTACAATTCAGAATATTTGGCTGAAATCAACAAGCGACTTGCAGCTATCTCTATCAACAAAGAGGCAAATACCTCGACAGGCAGAGTTGAGACTCAGAAAGGAATCAACGTGATTACTAAGGATTCCTCCCAGGCTTCTAGTTCAAAGGTACTTCCAGTAGCTCAATGGGTACACAGGAAGAATTACTACCCTCGACCGTCACCCCCAGATCTAGGATGGGATGACCTTCATCATGAGAAACATACCTACGATGGTATGTCTCTGGTCACTTTGAATATAGATGGATATTCCGAAGCTCAAATGATGAACACCTTTCAAGAGATATTTTTAGCAGCCTCAGCCTACAGCGCAAGGAAGACAACTCTTGAAACTGCCCAGATTCTGATCTTAAGTTTCACCGGAAATCTAAGAAGTTGGTGGCACAATCAACTGACAGAGCAGGAAAGATTCCGCATCCTAACTGCTACCCGAACAGTTGTCAAGACAGAGAACGCCTCTGCCCCTATCCAGGTCGAAGAACAGGATATGGTCAATCAATTGATCTACGCAATGACGAAGCAATTCATTGGCAGCACCCAAATCCATTTCAATCTTGCAACGGAATCCCTTCTTGGATTACGTTGTCACAAGATGAGTCAATACAAGTGGTATAAAGATACTTTCTTAGCACGTCTTTATACTCTTACAACCTGCGGAGCCGACATCTGGAAGCAGAATTTCGTCGAAAGACTGCCGCACTACATTTCTCAAAAGTTCTATCAAACAGTGGCGACTAATTCAGTAACCAAGCAAATCGACTGGTCTGAATTAACCTACGGAGATATCTCAGCCATGGTTCAATCGATATGCATTAATCTCTGCACGGAGAATAAGCATACCACCAAGGTGATCAAGGACTCTGACTATAGGAAAGAGCTCGGCACCTTCTGCAAGCAGTACGGCCTCGACAAAGGACCGAAGGATGAAAGGAAGAAAAAGAAAAAGTCTTCCTCCAAGCGTCTCTTTAGCAGAAGCAAAGCTAAAGATCCCGAATTTCCTCGAAGGAAGAGGAAATACTACAAGAGGTTCAAGAGCAAACGACGTTTTGCTGCAAATTCCAACGTCTGCTTCAAGTGCAATCGGAGAGGTCATTTTGCCAACAGTTGCCCCCTGAAGGACAAGATCAATGCCCTGACCATGGACGAAGAAACCAAACAGTCTCTTCTCTACGCCATCAGGTCAGAAGACGAAACCTCTTCTCAAACCGAGTCCTCTTCAGGCGAAGATGGTATCAATGCCCTCATCGATGAAGGATCTTTGAGCGAAGATGCCTTCTATTCTCAAAGCAACTTCTCCTGCTTCAATCAACAATGTCGACAACTTCGATCCATACGAAGGATATGACATCAACGACCCATTTTTGGACACGCAACCTTATTAGTCCAAATCTGGATGCTTGCTCTTGGTTGAGAACCCTGGATTTTCAATTCTTTCTACCGCTTTAGAGACTGTAGAAAGGACCTTGTTGGTGTAATTGAGTTGGTGCTAGATGTTCTTGATTTCACGAACTCCAATCTTTTGAACCTTGTCTTCATCGATGGTCTTGTAGGGGGAAGAGACCATCTTGATGGCAGGGACAATAGGATGAGGAAAAATAGCTTCTTCTTCTGGGGGATAGTTAGAAGCTATCTCTTTGCCGCTTCCTGTGACCCATACTGTCGATCCTCTGATCATAGCAATCTGGCCATCTGCACGAAGTTTTTTAACAAGAGCTTCATTCTTGGCTCTTTCGCTTTGCTTCATCCAAACAGATAGATTGGGCTGGGTTAACCTACGGAGACATCTCAGCCACGATTCAAGCCTTATGCATTAATCTCTGCACAAAGAATAAGCATACAATGAAGGTGATTAAAGACTCCGACTACCGTTGGATTGGCTTGATGATTCCCTGATTAATGTCATAACCAAGAAACCTTATCCTCGTTTGAAACAACTTGATCTTTGGTTGGGAGATCACAAGACCGTTGGATTTGATTACTTTGAGGATCGTTTATCAAGCGCACAAAATTTAAAAAAAAATGTCTCAAGGGAGGAAAACCTGCCCAGATTTCAAACAATTGGTATTAAAATTTGAAGCTTTTGGTTGAAGATCATCAAAGTGAAAAGGTTTTCAGAGAATCATAAAATTTGATGGAAAAAATTAAGGGTATTGGAAAATGCATGTTAAAGATCTCTTATCTTGCAAGAAAATGCACAAGGCATTGAAGGAAAAACCGAAATAAATTATGTTGGATGAAGATTTGAAGACTGTCAGTGAAAAGGCAACCAAAATTTTGAAAATGTGTATGTCAATTAATGTGGCTAGTCTTGCATCCAATAAACCTAATGCAACGAAGTTGATGGAAGAGTTGCGAATAAGTTGATAAACAATCAACTTATAATTAAACCATTCTCCTTAAAGGAATATTTCGACAAGCAAATGATTTAAGATGTTTTTGGTAATTTTCATATTTAATAAAGTTACCACTTTGGTTAGCCAATTGAAGCTTGTTAAGATAGAGTTTACAACTTTACAGATGAATTGTATGTTATATAGTTATTATGTCTTTGCCTAATTGTTGGAAAACAATTATGACAACAATGCCTTATTCAAGCAGGGTTAGCACTTTAAAGTTTTCCAGAGCTTTAGTTGAGAAAATTTGTTCAAAGTGGGAACTTAATTTGGACGGTAGCGTGTGATCACTTTCTTTTATTTTTTGTAACAACTAAAAATACAAATGATAAAAAAATGTTAATATCGATATCATTGTCGAAACATAACCACGATAAAAATCTTTCATCGTATTGGTAATTTTTCCTCAAAATTTTTGAATGAAAAAAAATGGAGTAATTTTATAGACAAGAATCTTTCCCGAATAGTTGTAGATATTATGAAGTAGTGTATGATAAGGGCTTCTAATTGCCCTATTTATAAAACTCATTTTTACTTCTCATCCTATTAGGATGACATTCTTCTATCTGGGCAGCAGAGCCTGACGAACTGTTCCCACATTTATAGGTGACGTTTCTCGTCCTTACAATTCAGGATTCTAGAGTGTCAACTCTAGTCAACAATTCTTGTATGGGCAATTCGTCGAGACGACTGAACACCGCATCACTGCCATCGACTTTCTTGGCAACTTCCTCAAGCCGCTTTTCTAAGAACTGGATGGAATCAGAAACTTTCACCAGGTAGAGCATATGCTCTTCGAGTCCAACAAGTCGTTCATTATGGGTCTTGCTTGACTGTTTTGCAACTGACATTTTTCTGTCTAAACTGTCAACTAGCCAATTAGGCTCTGGTACCACTTGTCACAATCGTAACCTTTCAACCTTGGGATGGGTGATTGTGTGGCACTTGTTCGATCCAGTCAACAAGTCAGCTGATCGAAATCCAAAAACCGCTGACAAACTTACGATATGATTCAACCTCCTGTCACGTTTTTGAGAAAATATTTTAGAAAACGTGTGAGAGAAATAATTTCATTGAAATCGTTGTTAAAATAAGCATTGAATAATGTCAATTGCAACAAAAAGCTTAGATTGCAAAGAGTGCGACAAAGCTTGGGCGGGGATTCAACTACTATGTCTCTTCTATAGTACATTTTGAACATTTTCAGCTCTTGTAGGATTGCATATGAAAATAACGAAACGTTGCACCCAAGCTTTATGACTTAAAAAGGGTAACAAGCTAAACAAAACACAAGACATAAAGATAAGATAAATAAGGGGTATTTAGCCATATGACCATAGGAAAACATCGCCCTGGACAAGTACGCTCGTTACATAGAGGGGGGGGGGGGGAGAGGGCATAGCGCATGTGGTCGTGAGGCACACGACATGTCTAGCGTGCAAGGCTAGCACACGACCACACACCTTGAGGGTTATGCCTAGTGTTTTATGATACAATTTTTGGGTTTTTGGTATTTTTTCTTAGATTTTTTTAGTTAAGTTTTGATGTTCTCTAATTCTAGAGGATTAAATTAGACTTAAATTCTCTAATTTCAAGGCAAGAAGAGATTGGATAGATTTATAGGTGGAGAAGTTAGCCATGTTAGTAACCAAATGAGTTTCAACCTAATTTCTAAACTTGTTTTACTAGATTATGTTTAAGCATGCTTAAAGTAAAAGTATTTGAGTTATACCTTATTTATATGATTGTTTTCAAAGCACGAGTTTGAAATTTAGAAAAGTGATGTGATGTAAGAAGAGTGATATAACACAACAAAATCCTTACATTTAAGATGTGGGTTAAAAACTTTCTCAACCATAAGGATCGAATTTAGCCGGCTTTAATAAAATTTGAAAGGAAATCAATTGATTGACTATCATATATTATTTTTCAATTAACCCATCATAATTAAAATGTTCATATTTGTAATTACTAAATTCTTAACTTCATTATCGGTTATCATTTAAATACAAAATTTTAAGAGAAATTTTAAATACATCAATTTCAAATTGTTGTATGAGGAATTGTAAAAAATAGCAAATTTGACAAAATATTTACAACGTATAACAAAATTTCAGATTATATAATAATAGACCTTAATAGACACTAATATAGTTCTATAAATGTCATTGTCTATCAATTATAGTTTATCACCACAATTTTACTGTAGCTTATAAATATTTTGATTTATTTTGCTATTTAAAAAAAATGTACCTTTTTGTATTCCTAACAAATTAATTAATTTAATGTCGAAAATAATTATAACGAATGTTTGTCTCATCTCCATCTCCAATTCCAACCATACTAACAATAATAATAATTAATTTAAAATCATCTCATAAACTTCGTGAATCCGAAGAGGAACCTTCATTAGTGTGGACGGAAGGTTCTCCTCTTCCTCCATATTCAGTTTCTTAATTTCGAAACCGACGGTGGCCGACTATGGATGCCGGAGAAGTAATTTGGAAAGAGATCGAACTCGCTGAGAGGTATCATATCTAATTTCTTTATTTTTCTTTTGTCTTACAAAGAAAAAACGTGTTCACTTATCAGTTTGATTCATTCCTGATGTATGTAGTTGGAAACATGAGCTGACCCGTAATTCGTCAATGGTTTTTGCAGCTATCTTGTGTGCGCCATGTTCGAGGAAGCAGTAGCCCTATCTTCCTCTGTTTTAAAGCGTGTTTCTCAACTGGGAAATGGTATTGAAAAAAATGAAATGATGGAATCGGCTGGTATGGTTTTAATTCAATCTTTGAAGGAACTTGGAAGGTAATCTTAGCTTTATTCTAAAACTACTTTCCTACCTATTCTTAGATTTTCTTGTGTGTTAAATTGCTAGTTTAGATTTCCTACAATAACCAAGTTAACACTGATTCATTCTCGAAGGCTGCTGTACTGTAATGTTAATCTTGATTAAGAACATTCCTCATCTTTTAGTTGTTAGTATTTTCTTAATTGTTTAATGGAAAGGCAGTTCATATATTGTTTTGTATATTAAACCAATTATTCAGTTCACTTGTGTACTTACAGGACATCACAGATACTGGATGAGCTCAAAGTATCATTTCCCTCCGTTGCAGCCATCCCTTTTACTGTTCTTTTATTTGGGTAATCTCTTCAGTTCTACTGTCAAACTGCCAAACATAATATCAAGCTAGTCTTGTAATAGTAATACATTCAATTCTCCTGTCCATTGATTGAAAATGTGAGTTTTTATCCAACCATCATAATGGAAAAAGTAAAGACATCTTGGTTGGTTCTCCTTAATTAGTTACAATGTCTGTTCTGTATATTGATCTAACAACTTGTCCATTTCACAACTCTTTCCACTGAAGTATTTACAATTTTTCTTAGATGAATCACTACCTTCCCAAAATGTTTTTGTTGTTCTAGTATTTTAATACATGTTGAAATAATTAGTGTATCTGTACAACCGTGTTTAGCTTGATGAATTACTTCTCTGTCTCTGTCTCTCTCTCGTCTTGATAATGAAATAACTGGAATTGAAATAGGTAGTTGATAGAACACCAAGTAGTGTGTTCTATTATTTTATTAAACAACCAAACTTTTACAGAAAACAGTACTAACACAGCCTTGTAAACAAAAGAACAACACAAGAACTATTACAAAAATTAACCAAGTTCAACATAAAAACATCAAAACAGAAAAGTACTTCACGATAATGGAAATAACTTGCTACAGACTACAGAAACTACACACTTACTGCATTCCCTGCTCTCCAGGAAATTACAGCCCTACACTTTCAGAAACTGATTAACCACCCACTCTCTTCCCTTCCTTCTTTCCCTTTTAACTCCCACCCATGTAACTAACCGTGCAACTGCTCCCTTTTTCCTCCTACTATATTGTAAAATAATTGGTGGTCTATCATGACTCCCCCTCTCCAAAGACACCTTGTCCTCAAGGTGGAAATGAGGAAATTGTTGAGCGAAATCATTACAATTCTCCCATTTGGCTTCATGCGGTGGAAGTCCTTGCCAACGAATAAGCACCTCCCACTCCTTTGTAGATGGATGTTTCCGTAATCAAATATTTTTGCAGGAATAGCCACCCACTCCACATTTTCTGTCAAGAAAGGAACTAATGGATGCACATCCGTAAGATTGCCGACCACCTTCTTAAGCTGAGATACATGGAATACTGGATGAATAGCAGCTGTAGGAGGTAATTCTAGTTTATAGGCAACTGGTCCTATTCGTGGAATCACCTTGAAGGGCCCAAAAAATTTAGGAGACAACTTTTCATTCCGTTTCTTCCTCATTGAAATCTGTCTATAAGGTCAAAGTTTAAGAAACACCATATCACCTTCTTGAAACTCGACGTGTCGTCGCTTCTTATCAGCATACTTCTTCATTCGATCTCGTGCCAATCGAAGATTCTCCTTCAATTTTCCCAAAATAACATCTCTATCTTGCCATAGTTGATCCAACGTAGAATTAGGGGTCTCCATATCTCCATAATAGATCAGGGGTGGAGGAAGTCGACCATACACTGCTTGAAAAGGAGTAATACCAATTGACTGCTGGTAAGTGGTATTATACCAATATTCTGCCCAACGCAGCCAACGCAACCATTCCCTCGGTCTCTCTCCACAAAAACACCGCAAATAAGTTTCCACTCCTCTGTTGACCATCTCTGTCTGTCCATCAGATTGTGGGTGATAAGCTGTACTTCTGCTCAATTTTGTACCTGACAGCCGAAACATCTCTTGCCAAAAATGACTCAAAAAGACTTTGTCACGATCAGAAACTATAGATTTAGGATAGCCATGTAATTTAACTACCTCTTTAACAAAAGCTTCAGCCACTGACTTCGCATTGTAAGGATGTTTCAAAGCAATAAAATGACCATACACACTCAGCCTATCAACAACAACCATTATTATCTCATGTCCTTCAGATTTCGGTAAACCATTAATAAAGTCCATAGATATCTCACTCCAAATGGTATATGGAATTTCCAATGGCATGAGTAATCCCGTGGGAGATAAAGCTAGTGTTTTGTTGCGTTGACATGTCATACATTCATCATAATATTTCTGCACATCAGCCTTTATACCTTCCCAATACAACTCACCTATCAACTTTTTATAAGTCTGTTAATAGCTCGAATGCCCACCAAACACTGAATCATGGTAAGTATGAAGAATTGTAGGCAATAAGACCAAATTTCTGGAAATGACCAATCGCTCTTTATACCTCAGCACACCATGCGGCATAGTAAATCCAGCAACATCTTCTCCCTTCTCAAGCTTGTCCACAATTTCCTTCAACTTCTTATCTCTATCTACCTCTGTTTTAAGAATGGATACATCCAACAATGATGAAAAAGTAAGTTGATTAAGTTGGGCAGTAGGAGGAAGTGAGGAACACGAGACAAGGCATCTGCTGTTTTGTTTTCTAGTCCCGGTTTATACACAACATCAAAATTGTAGCCAAGAAGCTTAGCAATCCACCGCTCATGTTGAGGTTGGATAACCCTTTGTTCCAATAAAAACTTCAATGATCATTGATCTGTTTTCACTACAAACCTCCTGCCCAAAAGATAAGGTCTCCAACGTTGCACAGCCAAAACTATAGCCATTAATTCCTGTTCATAAACTGGTTTAGCACGATCCCTCATAGCTAATGTTTGGCTAAAATAAGCAATTGGCCGATGATTTTGAATTAAGACAAACCTACCCCATATCTAGAAGCATCAGTCTCTATTTCAAATGGCAAGGAAAAATGTGGCAGTGCTAAGATTGGGAGAGTCATCATAGCCATCTTTAAATTCTCAAAAGCATCATCAGCTGCAACAGTTCATTCATAAGCTCCTTTCTTCAATAATTGAGTCAAAGGAGCAGCCACACTTCCATAATTCATTACAAATCTTCGATAATATCCTGTCAACCCAAGAAATCCACGAACTTCACGGACATTAGTGGGCACGGGCCATTCTTTGATAAATTTAATTTTCTCGGGATCAACCTCTACACCCTTGCCCGAAATTATATGGCCAAGATACTCCACTTTCGTTTTGGCAAACCCACACTTATGCATATTAGCATATAATTTATTCTCTCGCAGCACCTCTAACACCCATTCTAAATGTTGAAGATGTTCATCCAAACTTCTACTGTAAATTAAAATATCATAAAAAAAGACTAAGACAAAACTGCGTAGGTAAGGCTTAAAGATACTATTCATCAAAGCTTGAAACGTTGATGGTGCATTGGTGAGCTCAAAAGGCATGACAAGAAACTCATAATGCCCCTCGTGAGTTCTAAAAGCTGTTTTCTCCACATCCTCTTTACACATTCTAATTTGATGATATCCCGCCTTGAGATCAATCTTCGAAAATATATTAGCCCCATTAAGTTCATCAAACAATTCCTCTATTACTGGAATAGGAAACTTGTCTGGAACGGTCACACTATTCAACGCACAGTAATCTACACAAAACCACCAACTACCATTTTTTTTTTTCACCAACAAGACAGGGCTCGAATATGGACTAGTACTAGGTTTAATTATGCCAGATGCTATCATTTCATCAACCAATCTTTCCATCTCCTCCTTTTGCTGGTATGCATATCTATAAAGCCGGACATTGATTGGATTAGTTCCCTTCTTAAGGTGTATATGATGTTCAATGGCACGTTGTGGTGGCAACTCTCCAGGCCAATCAAAAACATCTTCATACTTAGCTAACACGGCTGGAATAGACTCATGAATGTGCTAGACCCCCTATACTTATTACTTATAGTAGGAAGAAAAAAGGGAAAAACAGAATGCCTCGTGGAACACTGGGAGAGGAATAAGAGGGACCAGCCGTCTGTTGCTCCAGGTTAGTTAGGATAAATAGAAGACGATGGAGAGAGAGAGGAGGGGGGAAGAAAAGAAGAAGAGGCTGCATTCCCTTGCGAGGGAGAAAGGCAGATGGGTCTAGGTTTTATTGTTGGGTCTTGATTTAGGTTCATAGAATTGTGATTGTCTTTTATGTTTTGGCTATCATTTTGATGTAGATTGATGTTCTGCTGTGAACTGGGATTTTCATGCTATTTTTAAAGTCTATATTGTCTGGTGGTGGAATTTCATATTGTATCTGTTGAGGTAAATCAGTATATATATATATAAGGATACATTTGTAGTATCTTTACAAATTGGTATCAGAGCCTTCACCTGGGCAACCGAGCAGTCATGGCAGGGAGAGTAGAAGAGAGACTCGAAGCAGTAGAACGAGAGCTTCAACGAATGCCGATAATGGAAGAGAACTTATCGTTGATATCTAAAAGTATTCAAGAGATGAATATTCAAATCAACCAACAACATCAGCAGCAACAATTAATTTTGAAGTATGTTGAGGGCATTGTGCGTGAGGATATTTCGGCCGGAAAGAAGGCAGAAGGTGGAGTGAGTCAAGCTAAGAGTGAGGATATTTCGGGCACTTCCGATGGAGCGAAGACAATCAGAAAGATTGAGGAAGAAAAATCGGCTGACCGGAGCAAATTTAAGAATGTAGAAATGCCGGTTTTTAATGGAACTGATCCCGACTCCTGCTTGTTTCGGGCAGATCGATACTTTAAGATTCATGAGCTGACCGATACGGAGAAGATGACGGTGGCAGTGATAAGTTTTGATGGACCCGCCCTCGACTGGTATAGAGCAAATGAAGAATTGGAACGATTCAATAGTTGGGAGGATCTGAAACAGAGACTATTGATTCGATTCTGAACGATTCGCGATGGATCATTAGTAGGAAGTTCTTGACGATCAAACAGGAAACAACGGTGGAGGAATACCGAAACCTATTTGATAAGTATCTAGCACCGGTGGCGTTTCTGCAAACTATAGTTCTGAAAGAGACCTTCATGAATGGGCTAAGCCCATGGTTGAAATCGGAAGTGGATGCGCTGGAGCCCAAAGGATTGGCCCAAATGATGAAATTAGCCCTGAAGATCGAAAATAGAGAAATGGTCAGGAGCGAATGTGGGCTGTGTAGCGTTTTCGGAGGGAAGCATCAGTTCAAAAACCCTTGGGTAAAACCAACCACAGCAACCCCAAACGTCCCGAAACAAACGGAAGGAAGTTGGCCGATGAGGACGATTACTTTAAAGGGGATTACGGTAGAGGAAAAAAAAAAATGGCCCGACCAAAAGACTCTCCGACGCCGAATTTCAGTCACGACGAGAGAAGGGGCTGTGTTTCCGGTTCGATGAAAAGTACTACGCCGGACATAGGTGCAAGGCTAAGGAACAAAAAGAATTAAGGATGCTGATGGTGACAGAAAACGGGGAAGAATTAGAGATTGTGGAAGAAGACTTATTCGACGCTGAAACAGAGGATAAGGCAGTGGAAATAGGGCTTGTGGAGAATTTGAACATTGAATTATCCATCAATTGGGTGGTGGGACTAACAAACCCAGGAACGATGAAGGTAAAAGGGAACATCAAAGGGACAGAAGTTGTTGTGCTCATAGATTGTGGGGCCACCCACAATTTTATTGCCGAAAATTTAGTAACATCACTCAGCCTTCCATTGAAAGAAACTTCTAATTATGGAGTAATATTGGGGTCTGGAGCGGCGGTGAAGGGCAAGGGCATCTGTGATCAAGTTGAGGTTAAGATTGGGGAGTGGACAGTTGTAGATAGATTCTTACCATTGGAGCTAGGAGGAGTAGAAGTAATTTTGGGGATGCAATGGCTGCACTCGTTGGGAGTCACTGAATTTGATTGGAAGAAACTGATAATGACATTTCAACATGAAGGGAAGAAGGTAAAGATTAAAGGGGACCCTAGCCTCACCAAAACGATGGTGAGTTTGAAATCGATGCTGAAAACATGGAACGCAGAGGACCACAGATATTTAGTGGAGTGCAGAGCCATGGAAGGGGTGATTTCAATGGAAGAGTCACATACCGAAGATTTGGCAGCCGATGACAGTGTGATCTCATCCTTGTTGAAGAAATTTAATGATGTGTTCGAATGGCCTGAGACACTTCCCCCAAAGAGAGATATTCAGCATCACAAACACCTCAAACAAGGAGTAGATCCAGTGAACGTTAGGCCCTACCGCTATGCCCACCATCAAAAGGAAGAAATGGAAAAATTAGTTGATGAGATGCCAAAGACAGGGATCATTAGACCTAGCACTAGTCCCTATTCCAGCCCAGTTCTCTTAGTGAAAAAGAAGGATGGAAGTTGGAGATTCTGCGTGGACTACCGCACTCTAAATAACATGACGATTCCGGATAAATTTCCCATTCCAGTGGTAGATGAGTTATTCAACGAACTGAATGGGGCCAATATGTTTTCGAAGATCGATCTCAAAGCCGGTTACCATCAGATCAGAATGCATCAGGGAGACGTGGAAAAGGCAGCCTTTCGCACACATGAGGGACACTACGAGTTCTTGGTCATGCCGTTTGGACTTACCAATGCACCCTCTACATTTCAAGCGTTGATGGATCAAATATTCAGACCCTACATGAGGCGCTTTGTATTGGTATTTTTTGATGATATTTTGGTGTATGGTAAAGGAGTGGCAGAACATGTGCAGCATTTGGAGATAGTGTTGGATACCCTACGTGCGAATGAGCTTTATGCCAATTTGACAAAATGCAGCTTTGCCAAGAGTAGAATCGGGTACTTAGGGCATTTCATATCGGAAGACGGCATTAAGGTGGATCCGGAAAAGATAAGAGCTATCAAGGAATGGCCAAGCCCAACTAGTGTTAGAGAAGTTCGGGGATTCTTGGGACTCACGGGCTATTACAGAAAATTTGTTCAGAATTATGGGAATATTGCCAGCCCATTGACCCAGCTATTGAAGACAGGGGCATATCGTTGGACAGAAGAGGCCAATAGGGCTTTTGACAAACTGAAGACAGCAATGATGACTCTACCCGTGTTAGCTATGCCAGACTTTAATCTCCCATTTGAAGTGGAAACAGATGCTTCAGGTTTTGGGGTGGGTGCAGTGTTAGTGCAAGCCAAGAGACCGATAGCTTTCTTTAGTAAGACGTTGTGTATGCGAGATAGAGCGCGTCCCGTCTATGAAAGAGAACTAATAGCGGTAGTGTTTGCTGTGCAGAGATGGAGACCGTACTTGTTGGGGAAGAAATTCACGGTGAAAACTGATCAAAAATCACTCAAATTCTTGCTGGAACAAAGAGTAATTCAACCCCAATACCAAAAGTGGATAGCCAAATTATTGGGATATTCGTTCGAAGTAGTTTACAACCCAGGATTGGAGAATAAGGCAGCCGATGCTTTGTCTCGAATGGCTCCTACAGTACACCTAAACCAACTTTCCTCCCCCACGCTACTAGATTTGGCAAAGATTCAAGAAGAGGTGGATAAGGATCAACAGTTGCTAGAAATTAAAAAGAAGTTAGAGGAGCATGTGGAATTACCAAATTTCTCCTTACAGCAAGGTGTGTTAAAGTACAAAGGTAGGCTGGTGCTCTCAAAGACGTCTCTGCTACTGCCCACTATCATGCACACGTATCACAATTCAGTTTTCGGGGGTCACTCGGGATTCCTTAGAACATATAAGAGGATGACAGGCGAAATTTATTGGGAAGGGATGAAAAAAGACGTTAAAAAGTATTGTGAGGAATGTCTTATATGCCAGAAGAATAAGACACTTGCTTTGTCACCCGCGGGGTTACTGCTGCCACTGGAAATTCCTAAGGAAATATGGTCAGATATTTCTATGGATTTCATAGAAGGATTGCCGAAGTCAGCAGGGAAAGTAGTCCTTGTAGTGGTAGATCGCTTGAGTAAGTATGCACATTTTTTAGCCATTAAACATCCGTTCACAGCCAATTTGGTAGCATCAGTTTTTGTTAAGGAAATTGTGAGACTACACGGGTACCCTCAAACAATTGTATCAGATAGGGACAAGATTTTTATCAGCCACTTCTGGAGGGAATTGTTCAAGTTAGCTGGTACTAAGTTACACCGAAGTTCGGCTTATCACCCGCAATCTGACGGCCAAACAGAGGTGGTCAACAAATGTGTGGAAGTTTATCTGAGGTGTTTTTGTGGGGAGAAACCGAAGGACTGGAGTGATTGGTTACATTGGGCGGAATACTGGTATAATACCACATATCACAGCTCAATTGGTGTCACCCCGTTTCAGGCTGTGTATGGACGGCCTCCCCCATCTCTCATACAATATGGTGATATAAAGACTCCTAATTCAACACTGGAACAGCAGTTGAAAGAGAGAGATGTGACTTTAGGTGTCTTAAAAGAACACCTACGGTTGGCTCAAGAGAGAATGAAGAAATATGCGGATCATAACAGAAGAGATGTGGAGTTTCAAGTTAATGACCTTGTTTTTTTGAAGATTAGACCATATAGACAAGTATACGTGAGAAGTAAGAGAAATGAGAAGCTAGCACCAAAATTTTTTGGGCCTTTTAAAATTCTGCAAAAGATTGGAACCGTGGCATATCGATTGGAACTACCCAGTTCAGCCTCCATTCACCCTGTATTTCATGTGTCCCAACTGAAGAAAGCTCTCGGAAATCACGAAAAGGTGCAGGAGTTGGTCCCTTACATGAACGAAAAATATGAATGGCGGACACAATCAGAGGAGATATTTGGATACCGGAAAAATCCTAATACAAAAGAGTGGGAGGTGTTGATCGTATGGAAGGGCTTACCACCCCATGAAGCAACATGGGAGGACTGCAGAGATTTCAAACAACAATTCCCTGATTTCCACCTTGAGGACAAGGTGGCTGAAGAAGAGGAGAGTAATGCTAGACCCCCTATACTTATTACTTATAGTAGGAAGAAAAAGGGGAAAAACAGAATGCCACGTGGAACACTGGGAGAGGAATAAGAGGGACCAGCCGTCTGTGGCTCCAGGTTATTTAGGATAAATATAAGACGATGGAGAGAGAGAGGAGGGGGGGAAGAAAAGAAGAAGAGGCTGCATTCCCTTGCGAGGGAGAAAGGCAGATGGGTCCAGGTTTTATTGTTGGGTCTTGATTTAGGTTCATAGAATTGTGATTGTCTTTTATGTTTTGGCTATCATTTTGATGTAGATTGATGTTCTGCTGTGAACTGGGATTTTCATGCTATTTTTAAAGTCTATATTGTCTAGTGGTGGAATTTCATATTGTATCTGTTGAGGTAAATCAGTATATATATATATAAGGATACATTTGTAGTATCTTTACAGAATGGTAGGCACTTCTCAATCCCATACAATTCTGCAAATGTCATTCCACCTTCCAAAAATCTACACTCAATCAGAAATCCCTGATCAAGTTCTGTCCATGTCTTCATCATGTGCTTCAAACTCACCCTAGCCTTTGTAAGACTCGGATCTCCCTTTAATACAACCTTCTTCCCATTTTGTATGAATGTCAAAGTAAGTTTTCGCCAATCCACTTCGGTTACTCCCAATGTATGTAGCCATTGCATACCAAGAATTACATCCACTCCCCCCGATTCTAATGGCAGAAAATTATCCACAACCTTCCATTCACCCAATAGCAGTTCCACTTGTTTACAAATCCCCTTCCCGTTTACAGCAGATCCAGAACCCAAAATAACCCCATAATGAGAAGTTTCCTCCAATGGCAACAACAATTGAGTTACTAACTTTTCAGATATAAAATTGTGGGTCGCACCGCAATCTATCAATACTACTACTGACCTTTCTTGAATCATACCTTTAATTTCCATAGTTTCAGGGTTTGTTAATCCCACCACCGAATTTATTGATAATTCGATCACGGGTTCTTCTTGTTTAACAACTTCAGTCTCCTGTATCTCAATTTCCACTTTTGAATCCTCTTCTTCAACTACTTCCAGTTCTTCCCCATTTGCCCCAACAACTAAGACTCGAAGTTCCTTATGATACTTTACACTTATGGCCCACAAAAAATCTTTCCTCACAACGAAAACAGAGACCTTTCTCACGTCTAGCCTGAAATTCAGCATCAGAAAGTCGTTTTAGTGGTCCTTCTCGTCGATTAGGTTCACCAGCCACTCCTCGAAGTATAATCGTCCGCATTGGAACAGTCCCTCCTGACTTATTATCATTAGAAATCACAGGAATTTGGGGTTTAAAAGAAGCAGAAACCTGGAATTTTCCATCCGCTGCACGTTTGAAACTTGATTCTCCTCTTATAACTTCTCGGTTCTCAATCTTTTGGGCCAACTTCATCATTTGAGCAAGCCCCATAGGTTCCCAACATTCCATATCTGCCTTAATCCTTGGTTTCAAACCATTCATAAATGTCTCTTCTAAGACAGCCTTTTGTAGAAAAGGCAATGGTGCTACTAATTTATCAAATAAATTCCGATATTTTTCCACTGTAGTTTCTTGCTTGATCTTTAAAAATCTTCCCAGAATTGATCCCTCACGACCTGATCGAAATCAAACAATAAGTCTCCTCTTTAAATCTTCCCAATTAACAAACGGTTCACGATCTTCATGAGATCTATACCAATCCAAAGTTGCTCCATCAAAACTAATAATGGACACAGTCATTTTTTCTGACTCACTCAGTTTGTGAATCTGAAAGTATCTCTCAGCCCTAAACAACCAAGAATCAGGATCATTTTCCACAAAAATTGGCATTTCAATTTTTTAAAATTTGCTTCGGTCGCCCGCAGATTCTTCACCCTCCAACTTGGTATGTTTTTCCTCAGATTTTCCTCCCATCATCGTCGATTCACTGGCATCAACCATGCTGTCAATTTTACTTGATGATCCTTCTAGTACTTCTTCCTTCGTTGTCTTCCCTTTGATCATTCCCTCAATATATTTCAACAGTGTCTGTTGTTGCTGTTGTTGCTTCTCAGCCTGTACTCCTAACCTCTCAATACTCTTTGCCAAAGATGAAATATTTTCCTTGATGGTTGGCAGATCATGTAATTCTGCTCGAATGCCGGATATTTCTTGATCCACCGTTTCCAACTTTTCCTCAATTCGCTTTTGAGCCATGGTAGAGAACTTCACAGATTCAAATGCTCTGATACCAAAATGATAGAACACCAAGTAGTGTGTTCTATTATTTTATTAAACAACCAAATTTTTACAGAAAACAGTACTAACACAGCCTTGTAAACAAAAGAACAACACAAGAACTATTACAGAAATTAACCAAGTTCAACATAAAAACATCAAAACAGAAAAGTACTTCACAATAATGGAAATAACTTGCTACAGACTACAGAAACTACACACTTACTGCATTCCCTGCTCTCCAGGAAATTACAGCCCTACACTTTCAGAAACTGATTAACCACCCACTCTCCCCTTCCTTCTTTCCCTTTTAACTCCCACCCATGTTACTAACCGTGGTCCCCACCAAGGTGGTTTCCACTTCTTTCTCCATTTCCCTTCTCTTGTTCACGTGCAACTGCTCCCTTTTTCCTCCTACTATATTGTAAAATAATTGGTGGTCTATCAGTAGTCTAGTCAATAATGCTATAAATCAACTGGACATGTGGAGTGACAAGTTTTTGTAACCTACAGAGAGAAGGTCTCATCTACTTCGGCTTCATACCTCCTTTAATTTAATTTGTAATATGTTCACATTCCTCCATTTGGCCCAACCAACTTCCTTTGAGTTACAAATGGATCTAATCATTCTCTTATCCTTTGAGTTAAGATATATTGTGTCGGCCCAATGGTGGGAAGGGCAAGGAGTAACTCATATCTTTGTGGGTATAGATTAGTAACTTGGTGGCCGTTGATCTAAAAATCAATACTATTGACATACCTGATGTTAAACTTTGCAGGGTTCAAGTAATTGTCCTATGAAGATTTTACCTGTGGGTGAGTCATATTGCTATGAGCATATTCTAATAATTAATTTTACTATGCTCAATTTCTTAGGGCGTGTTTTCATTTCTCGGAAGGTCTTTCTAATATGCAATCTTTACTGGAAGAGTTCCTTAGCAAGTGGAGTTTATTGAATGAGGAAATATATGTTTTTGTTGGCTCAAGAAGTATTGATGACAGAGAATGTTTTGATGGCCATGCTCAGTTGACTGTTGACGAATATCTCCAACTTGTTCACGTTTACCTCCGGATCGTCACAGAGATAGGTTTGAAGGATGTGGATCTAGCTGTTTCTTGGGTTGAGAAAGCTGCTTTACCTGAGGGAAAGCGTCAGGTAAATAGTTGTTTTTCATGTTCTACTGAATGACATTTAAGAAAGTTTAATATTGGATTGGACATCAGATCATTTGGGTTGTCTATAAGTGGGATTTTGATTTACAAATATGTTATAGCCGTGTTCTTGTACTTATTCTTTGTTTCATTTATTATACTTCTCTATTCTTCCAACTATTTTCCATTTCCAGGGCATCTGGCATGGTTTTGATTTTTTTTAAAATTTTGTTATTTTCTATATATATCTCCTACGTCTACAACTTCATACTAACTCTACTATTTTATCAATATTCATTAGTTTGCTGCATTTTTCATCTTTGTTAATGCATCTCAAATAAATTCTCCAAGGAATTTTGGCGGATGAAGCTTTTAATTTAATCCTATCATTACCATCTTTATCAGTGGTTTGTTGCATCAATCCTTCCTCATAAAGATTCAAAAAATCCTCGTAGAGAAGTTTATGATTTGGAAAAATTGAATTGTCAACCGTGACTAAAGGCTATATTTTTTTCTTCAAAACTCTTTGGCTAGATACTTTTGAGGAGGCTAGACTACCTGCAGTCTAAGAAAGCGGCCAGTTCGTCACAATCGTCTTCTTCATCTTTGCTTAGAAATGACCATAGAACACATTTATCTTCTTCAGAAGGACTTCAAGTATCAAGAGCTTCAGAAACAGCCTTAGACCCTGGATATCAAGATGGAGAAAGTGCTAATAGAGAAACAGTTCTAAAACTACATAAACTTACAAAACCATCGTTTTGGCCGTTCCGTAGCATAACATTGAAGTTTGGAAGTTTTCGTCTCGTCATATCCACCAGAAAGATTGTGCTTAGCTGTTTGCTAGTTCTAATTTATTATCTGCTGCGAAGAAAACTAACAGCTTTGAAGAGGTATGCTCTGTGTCAAATAAAGTACATTGTTCTGATCTCTCTCTTTCTACTAGCTATATCCAAGCCAATTCCTTACGCAAGTTAGAGGTTCAACAAAGTAGATGAAGGATATTTTAGATTGAGAAGTTTTTTTTTTCAGATCAAAGTTTTGTTTATACGGTAGTGTATTTTAGGAATCCAGTACTTTGATGCACAATTATTATATTGTATATTTGCATCTTCTGGCAGGAAAAATTTGAAATCTACTTTCCCTCTCAAGGAAAAGTGAAAATACTGGGAGGATTAGAGAAGGAAAGATCAAGGCTAAGGCTAAGTTTGAGATAACTTCTGAAAAAAAAAAGGAATGTTTTTGAATGAAAGCACTTCTTTTTTATGCTTTTTTCTTCTTTAATTTAAGGAACACTAATGAAGTGGTACTCCTTTAAGGGAGTGCTGGGGAGTGGAGTTGTGAACTCTACTCCCTTGTTAGCTTCACTCATTGCAAATGTCTTCTTTAGTAGTTTTGGTATTTTTAGAGTTTTCAAAATTGTTTGTATTATCTAATCCTAATTAAAAAAAAATTGTTATCAAACAGTGATTTCAAGCATTTTTCTACATTTCAAAAGTCATCTGCATACCTTTTCTCTAATGTTTCTCCTTTAGAGCATAGTTTTCTTGTATGTGAATATTTTTTTTTTCATTTTTTCTTGATGAAAACTGAAAAGTTTGTATAAAACAAATTTTGTATTTAGAAGATGGAGCAGCATTATGCATATGATTGGAGTAATATGATGTTATCTAATGTTTCTCTGGAATCTTAACAATTTCGAGGAGCTTAGTTGTAACAGGTGAAACTACTGACATTTATTTTTTTGTAAACTTAGGATGGCTCAGGAACAAGGTTCGTCCATGAAGAAGGCACTGGTAGACTTGTGGCAGCTTGCATTTTCATATCAAGTGAACCCTTTAGCTATTGCTCAACCCCTTTCTGGAGCAGCTCGTGGAGTCTCATGATTCTTAGAATCGTATTTGTTTTTCTGTCATTTCATGTATAAAGCTGCAGTTACAAGCATTTTTCTTTTAATGGGAATTTATGTTCTCTTTGCTTCATTGTGCTGCACAACCTGATGTACTTTATATCTATATAGAATTGATATACTAAATTTACCCTTCATTATACTAAATTTATTGGCCAATGAGCGGTCGTCACTTTTTGTTGTTTGTGGCTTTTGTTTGAATCTTTATTCTTTTGCTTTAGAGTATTAATGTTCTAGCATATTACTGGTAACCATTTTGAATATATCTATAGTATAAATGAAAGTTTGGATGAGGAAATTTTTTTTGACATTTTTGCCATTCCATTGTATTATTTTTTATTATTGCATTGGTAACAATTTTGTCTTTTCACTTTCTTATTTTAATAGTACTTGAAGAATAAATGAGATAGATTTTATAAATATCTTATGAATTTATTAGGTTAGTTGTAACTTATGAACCATTCATAGCTCAAGAAAACTAAAAGTCCATCCAACTTCTAAAATAAAAATAATAAATAATTCACTTTTATCTTTTATCTTGTTGTATTTGAAATTATGCTAATTGAAAAATAAATTAGATGATTTATAAATACCTTATTAGATAATTATGCTAATCGTAAATTTGTAACTTAAGGATACCAAGAAGTTTATCAAATTTTTAAATGTAAAGAATTAATAACTAAATAGGTTAACTAATATAATTAACAAACATTTAGAAATTCTTAAATAGGTTTTGGATGGTTATAAAAACCCATTTTTTCTACATCCTAAGTTTGCAAATAAATTGGATAGCATTCAACAAATAAAATATATTTGTTTGATTTCATATTTCTAATCCTATATTTCAAGGTAAGCCTCTTCTTT
The DNA here is from genome assembly GCA_025688845.1 of Cucumis hystrix. Classification (NCBI taxonomy): domain Eukaryota; kingdom Viridiplantae; phylum Streptophyta; class Magnoliopsida; order Cucurbitales; family Cucurbitaceae; genus Cucumis; species Cucumis hystrix. The sequence continues at coordinate 12,594,730 of CM046888.1, read as the reverse complement.
TCTCTCTTTTTAATTTTTATTTATTTATTTATTTCAGTTGTTGTAAGCTTTTCTAGATGTATTTGTTTTAAAATTATATCTTTAGAAAATCTTTACATTTCATCACTGTTTCAAGTTGATATATAAAAATTATGCTTTAGAACATCTTCATTAACTGTTGAGTGTCTAATCGATCTATCCACCCAAGGCTAGACTGATCAAATCGAGAGGCTTTTAGATTTGGTATAATATGCAAATCCATAGGTATCAGCAAAAGTGAAAGCACATTCGAAGGTCCATACAAACAACAATTGAACAAGACCTAGTAATAGGAAAATACATTCTTAAATAGCTATTTGGTAGTGATTTATGAAATAATTGTTAAAAAAATCCCATCAATTGTCATGTGTTTAAGAATATCTATATGTACTTGTATAGAAGGAAAACTTTGTGTTTGCCACTTCTCTTGATTTGTATATTTATTCCATTGTCAACTCTCTTTTCTAAAAGTTTATAAAATTTAGCATAGAAAACTAATGTAATATAATTAATTCATTTTTTTAACGGTGGTAAAGTAGAATTGTCTAGCAATCAGTGTAGCATTCCATTTTTAAAAACTATTTATTGATTTAATTTTAAACAACGATTGGAAGGAAAATTAATCCAAAGAAAATGTTGTTATCATAAAAAATAATCTAGCTAATGAAATGAAAACAAAACACAAATATCACGTGTATAACACGTGTTAAGGATCTGATAAATTATTGATACACTAATGTTACATTTGAGATTGAAATTTAATTCACTTGAAATTGAAATCTGAAGGAATTGAAATTTGAAGGATAATAATAGAACAAATGTATTTTCCCCTGCCTCCTGGGGGAAATGACCCATGCCTGGGGACCTTGGATTTTGGTAGTAACTAGTACTAAGCATGTGTGTGTAGCCGCTTGTGTGTGAGTACGAGAGAAGTTAGCATTGTCGCTTCCTCCAGCCTCAGTGAGAGTAAGAGTACTCAGTCTCCGTTGGGGCCTCATCAGTCGATGGTTTGAGAAGAAGGTCAAAGCACGAGACTGAACAAAAGAGGGCCCACCCCCTTGCTGCTGAGTGGGGGTTATGATCCAGATAGGAAGAAGTACGAAAAACACGAAGCAGTACAATAGTCTCATCAGTGATGGAAGTATTGATATACTAATACACCAATGTTATATTTGAAATGATAGAATCTGAAAACTTTTATTACTGATATAAATATATCAATGTCTATCGTTGATAGAATCTGAAATTTTGTTATATTTTATAAATATTTTGTCAAATTTGTCATTTTTAACAATTTTTCATACAATACTTTGAATCTGTAATTTTAATATGAATCTCATTCACATTAATTTAATATTTGAATCTTATCCAAAATAACTTTTGTATTATAATGGGACTTTTTCATATATAGTAAAATAAATTAAATATTTGCAAAGTATAGCAAAGTTTTGGATTTTGATAGATATTGATAAACGCTTATTACTGTCTATCAATATCACTGATAGAAACATATTGGTGTTTATCAATATCTATTATCGATAGTTGCTATATTTTGTCAAATTTGCCATTTTTTTTTACAATTTTTCTATTATAATATATCTTAGGCATTCTATTAATTGTATCATATATAACTAATTATTCTCAACATTTCAAATTCTTTTAAAATTCTTGATCCATGGTTTACTTGTTGTGAGCTAGGTGATAACTTGTAGAAATAAGTCAAAACGCAAAGTAAAAGATCAGAGTGCGTAGCTTTTGTTGTAAATTTATAACCATAAGAGAATACAAGATACACAAGCCATTAAGCATGATTAACTGTAAGTTTAAGTGTTTTTAAATGGGATGATGAAAAGAAGAAGAAATGAAGTGAATTGCAGAGGAACACGTCAATAAATTAGGCGATAAGAAGATGCCAGGTGATCCAAATCGCGACAACAATCTCATAGTGTGCTAATTCGCTAGAACACAAAAGTGGGCAGTAGAGTTGATGTGATCTAACGAGACTGACATCGACACTGACATGTTAAGAGGATTAGGACAAGTTGCACAGCAGCAGAGCGTGACATTGCCTACCTAACCATGTCTATAAATACCTTCGAACTCTAGCCTAGAAATATACATAGAGATATAGAGATACATATATAGAGAAAATAGATAGAACAAGTGCCCACATTCGATAGAAGTTTATCCTTTCCCACCTCTTCTTTGATCGAATTCTAGGTGAGAGTTTAGAAAGAGATTAAAGAGAGAAGCCCACAAGTCATTCCTCTAACTTATAAAAGTGCCAAGGAATGTATAGCAATGTATTCTACGGCTTGACGCCATTTCTTCACTTTTCAATTTTTACCCTTGTGTATTGTTTGAACTGCATGAACCTCACGGCCAAGAGGCCTATATTATTATCAATACGATGCATGTTTATTACCTTTATCACTCTCTCATATCTTTACTTTGCATACTCTTGTCTTTGCGTTATAAATGATTTAAGTCTTTATGTTGCGTCCTTGATAGGTTGTTACATGTATAAAGATTACCGCGTTTAGTCTAAGCCTAATCCAAATGCCTGATTCTACTCAAAAGAAGAAAAAAAATCAAGCAATGGTAGCTAAATACTCGAGAGGGAAAGTGGCAAAGACCTCACTAAGCGCGCACAGAAAGGATTTTAGAAACAAAATTCATTCCAGCATTTTACTCTTTCATCACTTGCATCCCAAGAGGTGAGTAACTGTGGCGTTCAAGCACCGAGAGGTAACTCGCTTTAAAGAAAATTGAAGATGCAACTTTTGTACTTTGAGAAACCCAGATAAATATAGTTTTAACACATTCTCATTAGTGTCCTAAAAGGAGAATAAGTGTGGTGTTTAGGCATCGAAAGGCTGCTCACCTTAAATAGAGAATGACTAAATTATCTTTATCGGGTCAAAGATGTAACTTAAAAATCTTGTTGAATATGGCAAAAGGACTTCATACATTTCTTTGTACACAAGTTAGTTCACATTCCACACTCATCCATTCCACTCCCCCTTCTACTAAGGCACTTAGTGTAAATGATAGAATTTATTTTGGGCGAATTGTGAATATAAAATACTGTATAGAAACAAACCATATAAATTGACTTAGGCATATTATAACTAGGTTTGATAAGAAATTTTCTGTGTTCGACCCTAGCTTACCGAGGAAACCTCTCGCTTCGTTTACACTTGGACAAGCGAGAGGAAAACTTATACTCAATGCAGGCTATCATTAGAAGTAGCAGCGTGAAGGCTATCGCTTAGCTAAAATCGCATACTTAGAACACCAACGATAAATCTACGAATTAAGTCAGGATATGATGCATCTTGTATAGTATCAAAGCATGTTGTCCTGTCCATCCACTATTAGGAGAACTCAGTGGACCTACAGATTATAAGTGCTATTGATTCGAAGTTAATTAATTAAACTTTTTATTTATATTAATCAACATTCATTACAAGTGGGGCTTCTCTAAAAACTCATAGTTGCACTAGCTCTTATACATTGATATTCAAAAAACTTAGTGCCTTGCTCGGGAAGAATTAGTTCGATTGATTGGGTATATCTTATAACCATTACAAGTAAGTTGATCATTCACAAGTTATTCATAATTACATTTGATTGAGTGAATTTCATTGCCTAAATTCAGATCAAATGAAATAATTGAAACACTATACAAGAACTAGTCCTAGTGGTAAGTTCGGGTCGAACATGGGTAACACGAATAATTTCTCAAGGAAATAGTTTTTAGTTCGAGGGTAACTGATAGGGGGTTTGCAATTGTTTTGTGTGAATAGAATTTAAACAGTGTGAAAGTAAATTAACCTTCAGATAACATCATAACCTCTTTTTCACATTAATGATGACCTTACAAGTCAAGATGACATTCCTAACCCAATCATGGAGCATCCTTAGTCTGATAAAACTTCGTGTCATGGGTGACGTTCTTTTAACAATCTCGTGACCCAACCGTCACATGCAATAGGGACGATTACGCAGGCCTGACATAATGAGTCAAGCTTCGATCCAAGTTTACGAAAGCAACCTGATCTTCAAATCCTGATTCATAACAATTGCATTACGTATACCCAAGTTAGCACGCCTTCAGATTTCGAGTCATGTTCATTCAAATTACGATGGGTTGTACGCCTCTATCAAAGCACATTTCAATTGTGATAGAGACTATGATATGAAATTCCCTAGCAAATTGGAATTAAGAACTCTATTGAAAAATGAGAATACCTAATTCCCAATCAAATTTAACATGAATTCAACCCAAAAGATTGTGACATAGATTGCCTTAAGATCAAATATATTAGACAAGAACAAATTCCTCATCCAACATTAGAATAACTCACAAGATATGATGATCAATTCCATCTAAATGTTCTTGACATGCAATTCAACACATGAATTGTAAAATTTAAGAAGCTCTCTTGGCTAAGCTTGAAGAAACATGTTGATCCATCGTAAACTAATTAAAACAATCTAATAGCAAGACTTAAATAACCTCCCAAATAAAAACCTTAATTCATTTATAAAAGACTAAATTAACCCTACTTAAATGTCCTAATAAAAGATAAAATTGAAAAATACTAAAATTACATTAAAATTATTAAATAAAATTTAATTAATAATTTAATGTTTGGTGTGTTCATATCATCTCATCCTCTCTTTTTGAAAGATTCATCCTCGAATCCAAATCAAAGTATTATAAAGCTTGAAGTCATGAGAAGAAAATAGTGAGTTTCCTAACACTCCTTTTGAATGGTCTACCTTGTAAAGCAACTGTGTAGTCATAAGATGTCAAAGCTTTATTGTCTTGAACTTCTTTGAAAAGAGTAGTGATCCTTCCAACCCTCATTCCAATTGTGACCATAAAAAACTAGGCACAATCATTTAACTCTGTTTCAAGGTTAATGCTTTAACATCTTGCAAAAATTCAAAAGTACTAGATAACTAAGATTAAGTCCACCTAGGTGATAACAAGCTCTCTTATGTTGGCTCAAATATGAATGACTCTAAGTAGATAATTTCATCTTTATGTACTCTCGAAATTGGACTCATTACCTCAACATTTCCTTCATTTTCATAACATTGTACACTACAGTCCAATTCTTCTTTCACATTCTCTTCCACCAGAGTTTTTGTGTCCTCGTTTTCTTTCTCTAATTTTGATTGAAAATTGTTCATCTCTTTGCTAAATGACTCTTATTCATCACCACAAATCCCTCTATCTAATTCTTCTTCTTGTGCTCTTGAAAAATCTGCATCTTTCTTGATTGTGACAAAATATTGGATTAGAAGAGAGTAGGATGAAAATATTGGATTAGAAGAGAGTAGGATGTAAATATTAGATTGCTTTTGTGACAAAATTTCTCATAGCATTGCGTAGTTCTGTGAAATCTTCCAATATTGCATCTTTAAGCTTTGCATCTATACCTCGAATTTCAGCAAGTCCTCTTCTTCGATGAAACATGGCTATGAGATAACTAATATTTTTGTATGAATTTCAGTTGCTTGCTTGACCTGCTTGCTTCAATAATTTTCCCCATTGTACGTCTGCCAGTCCTTCAAATCCTGAAGGGGCTGTTTGGCCCCTTGGCTTGGTATAAGGTGGGTTTGACATTGAAAGATTTAGACAAAAAAAACTTAAATCTATTAGGATTTTTCATAAATGTACTAAATTATGATTTATTTTCATGATTAGGTTTTAGTAATTTTGTAAGACAATTATAATCCTATAATAATTATTAATTATATATAATTTTCGAATTTAAGTCAAAATGATTTCCTTATTTATATTATAGTAAATTAATTAGGTAAATGATAACTTTCTTTTTTGGCCTAGTAATTAATGTATAAATTTAATAATGAAATTAATTAGAAATATTTTATTAATTCAATATAAAATCAAATCTTTTCTAACATGGAAAAAATTAATGACTAAACATAACATTATATCATTTTTGCATCACTCGTGAAGATTTTGAGAAAAAAAGTCTGGCGTCGGTGAGTTTTCTTCATGAATCAATTTCTGTTGTTTCTTCCATCAATTTTGCCGTTATCAATGACGTTCTTCATTTTGGTTCTTCAGTTTTGTTCAAAAATTTGTTTTATAGACAACTTTTGGTTAGTTTCTTCCTCAATTACTTTCGCTTTCTTCAAATTACAATCAATGACTTTCGTTTTCCTTTTCTTCAAATTTCGTACTTTACCTAGATGGTCCTTACACATATATACCACATCATATATACAATATGACATATATAACTATGTATAATAAGAAGTCCGAATCTTTTCTTATTTTCATCCAACATAATTTGTGTTTAAATTATATGTTAATAAATAATACTAAAACAGTAGTAAAATACATGATCACACATACATGGTTATCCTTTATACATGTATTTGATTTCTTTATAAATGTACTTCAATATATCCGTAATATATAATAGTTATGTTAGGTGATTTAATATATATACCTCATATTATATACAATAATATTTTATACATAATTCCTACAAATTTTGTGTTTAAATTATATGTTAATATAGTAAGAATTACTAAAACAGTGGTAGACAACATGATCATACATACATAGTTTTCCTTAATAAATGCATTTGATTCCTTTATAAATGTATTTTAATATATCCGCATCTACAATAGTTCTGTTATGTTATTTAGTATATATATACCCCATATTATATACAATAATACTTTATAGTGACATATAGTAAATCAACACAGAGTAAGCCTTTGTTATGTATTTGAATGACAATGTAAGTTAAATATATATACTCATAGTACCTTTTCGTTAAGCTCTAAAATGTATCACAATGCAATAATTTTTTTATTTGTGAATCTCAATAAACCGTAGAATGTACCACATTCAAAACTACATGTTCGTTTGTTTGGCTATTTAATCGAATATCTAAAATATACCTAATATACATTAGTAACCTCCAAATTTCTACCAACATTCCTGTCTAAAACATTATGTCTTTACTGGTCGTCGAAAGTTTTCTTCTTCACCGTCGAAATATCAATAAATCCTAGAATGTATCACATTCAAAACTACATTTTCGTTTGTTTGCCTATTTAATCGAATATCTAAAATATACCTAATATACCTAATGTTTGATATGTTTTTAATATATACAATACTAACCTCAAAATTTCTACCTAGATGTTGTCCGAGAAGTTTTGTATTTGTCGGCCGTCGAAACTTTTCTTCTTCATCGCCGAAATCTCAATAAACCCTAGAATGATTCACATTCAAAACTACATTTTCGTTTGATTGCCTATTTAATCGAACATCTAAAATATACCTAATATACCTAATGTTTCATATGTTTTGAATATATATAATACTAACCTCGAAATTTCTACCCAGATTCTGTCCGAGAAGTTTTGTATTTGCCGGCCGTTGAATGTCTTCTTCTTCACCTCCGAACTCTCTAAAAATTCTCTGTAAAAACTGTAACCCACGTTGGATGGAGTAGATGCCCATTTTCGTAGAAGGAAAACATTAAATGGTTTTCCACTTCTTTCCAAAACCGTATTCCACGATTTTTTCCTTTTAGATATTTGTTATAAATCAATTAAATAATAAAAATGGGTATTAAAGTAATTTGGGCCATACATTTGTGTAATATGGAGGTTTATTTTGGACATTTGTGAAATTTATTAAAAAATTAGGCTCTTCAGGTAATATCACATAGTAATTTAGGCTATATGAATTAAAGACCCTTTGGCATTTGATGTCAAGCCCATGTTTGACCAATGGTTTTCATGCGGGGTAAATGGAGGGTTTGTTTTTTTAAATTTTAGTTCTCAAATTTAAACTAGTACTTTCATTTTCATTTTAAAATTGTTACTGTAATTTTTGGATGACAAGTCAAATAAATTAAATATTAAAATAATTTAAGTTGGTTTAACTAAAAAAGATTAAAAATTTATTTATAATTTTATGTATTAAATAAGATTTTTTTAGTCAAAATAGTTAGTGTAATTTCTTATTGTTTTAAGCGAATAAATATAGATTTTTTTTTTTTATATATATGTAAATAAAAAGATTTTTTTTATTACTCAAATAAAAAATAAAAAATGGTACATTTGGATTTAAATAATAAAAATAAATGAACACATTAGAACTTTCCTTTTCATCTTTGTTTTTATCATTTTTTGTATATGAAACTTTCCTTTTCATCTTTGTTTTATCATTTTTTGTATATGAAAAATATGAAAAACTTGAAGAAAATAAATGACAAAAGCTTAAAAATTTGAATATATTTGACACATAATTAAATTTTAAAACACACGATTATACATAATTGTAAAATTTAAGAGTATGTTATACCTAGGGTACAAAATATAGGATTTAAATATACATTTTTTTTCTTTGGTCACTTTAACTAGAAAACTTAGGACTTATTTGGATTTTAAAACTCTTTTGATAAAACCAGTTTAAGTTTAAATATTACATTGCATGTACATCATAGGAAGACAACCATAACTATCACTAAATTCTACTTCACTTTCGCTTTTGCATAACCCTTTGTTATGCTTATTTTGAAAGCTAGCTATTAGACGTTTTTTAATGTTTTGCATAACTGAAACTTTTGTAAACTCCATCCGATTATATAACTTGTTATATAATAGTTTGTAATATTCATAATTAGACCATTCATGTTAATTCAACTGTAATCAAAATTATTGTTATTGAATGTTAAACTTTTTTGTTTTTACATTATTGTCATGAAAATCAATAAGTCAAGAAATTGAATTATATGTACACAATATTAAAAAAATCAATTAAATATTTTATACATGATAAATTTAGACTGTACAATTGACCAAAAAAAAAAAAAAAAAGCTAAGCCTAAGAATTCAAAACCAACACCCAAAACACAAGCATTAGAAATTAAGATTACCAATTTTTGCACTCCAAACACAGACATCTATAATTCCCAGACATCAGAACCCCATCAAATAAGTCCACATTCATTTAATTGTCAGACATTTGATTCCGAACCTGCGCGTCAAACGTCCCCTAATTACCTTTCAAATCTTTTTATATTTTTTGCTTTTCTGAATTAGTCCCTCAAATTTTCAACTCATTTTCAATTTATTTTCTTTTTTTCAACTACATCGACGATTTCACTCTTTTTTTCTTTTTGAATTCTCTTTTCCCTCTTCTTCCTGCTGTAACGCACGCACCTCAATTTTTTTTTCTTTTTCCAGCCACACAAACAATTTTTTTTCTTTCAAATTACCATCAATAAAAATAAAACTAAATCTATTGTTAAAAGTTTAGAACACTGCGGGATATATCCGATATAGAACACATAAGCTCTTATGCCAAATGATATGAAATTTCTAGCAAATTGGAATTAAGAATCCTTTCGGAACAAGAACCCTAATTTCCTAAAACTCCAAAATCAATATGATTTTAACCTCGGATTGCTATCAAATATCTTAAAAAAAAATAAAATCTTCACCCAAGATTTGAACAATCCACAAGATAGGATGATAAATCCCACTTGAATGTTCTCATCATGCAATTAAACATATGAACTGCAAAATTCAAGAAGCTCTTCTGACTAAACTTCAAGAAGAGCAAAGGCTAAATTTGATTTACCCCAAACTAATTAAAACAATATAATAGTAAGATTTAAAGTCACCTAATAAAAATCCTAATGTGCTGTAAAAAGATCAATGAAGATGTTTGACGCACCGCCTCCCTTTGTCCTCACTATCTGACGTCGCTTGACTCTCTCTTCAATGATTAATGAAGATGGTTCCAAAACAGACCTCGACAAAAATCGAAAACAAGTTATGTTCCTGTGAGTTTGATAGAAATAGTAAAGGAAAGGGTGATTCACATAGTTGAATCTCATCTAGAACAAATCCTACAAACTTTTAAGAGAGGAAGTTATAATAGTTTGATTGATCGATTCCTTGGAGGAAGTCCAGGAAAACCCAAAGTCCCATAAGTTCTTCCGAAAGTCTTCATGCAATGGAATTTGGATTCAAAAAATGACAAACAAGAGAGGAAGTTTTCTGGAGATTTTGAAAGTGCTGAAATTAAGGAAGAAAGGAAATATTATTATTCCTTCTGGAATTGATTTAAGTGGCTGGGAACGTTTCAAACGCTTATTGCTAGATTTTTTGAATGGTGAAGATGAATTTAGGAGCCCTCATCCCGCAAAGAGAAAGAACCAACAACCTCCATAAGGAACCAGATCAGAAAATCAATCTCAACCTCTTCACCCTCTAAGGATTTCTTGATAGAAAGTATACATGCGCAACGGAATTACGGATCAAAAATTACTCTAATTGCATCTAACTAATTAGAGATTAACATGCTTCAACTACCCTAACTAAAAGAAATTAGGGTTAATAGAAGTCATACCTTCGTAGCTTTTCGATTCCTCGATATCTCCTCACGAACACGAACTCGGGACCACCACTAGTGTTTACCCGCTATTCTCTGACTTAGAACCAGGTTGTGGGACCCAAAAGGTGAAGGAATTTGAAAGAGAGATATGGAAATTGGAAGAGGGAATTAGGTTGAAGATTTGGGAGAGAAAACCAATGGGTATAAATTTTTGTAAAATAAAAAAAATACCAAAATTTCAAAAATCTTTTAATATTTGAAAAAATATCTTTAAATAGCCTAATTAGATGCAATTAGTTCACCCAAATTCAACACCTTACTTTTCACTTACAATTAGTGGAATTAGTCACCATTACATTTCTCTTAGTGGGCTTGGTGTCATCACCATGAGCTTCCACTGACGGGTCATTCCACTAAAGTCCCATAGTTGCACTCCCCTCACTATAAATATATTTTTGTCAATCTGATATAACCAAGATCAATAAGTTAATCCTTTATAGGTTGTTCATAACCTCGACTGGGTCAAAACATCATTTTACTTCTGAGATCACATCTTGCTCTTTAAGTCACACCGATCCACTATTGAACAATTGATTTAAGGTCAAACCTATAAACCAAATTCCGCTCAGAACAATGAGAGGGTGGGGCCCCTTATTCAAGACTTGGATTCAGTTCTTAAGAGAACAATCTATATCTACTATCCCTAAAGCAGGTAGGAGTGAATTCCGTCTTGCACCCTATGTCCCTAGCCATCCATTCGGTCTTACCCTTGAAATGAAAGGCTTATTGGGCCAGCGCTGTTGAGCTGCCCTCACCTATGCAGATCTAAAAGATAATTTCGTGTGAATAGAAGTTCATAGTTATCTCAAGATTAAGATTAAGTTACCTAGGTCATCAATAATCGAAATAGTAAGTTTTATATAGTCAATGGTGTTATAACTTAAAAGTGACTATTTCATGGTTCCAGTCTTATGTAAACTCTTTACATAGGATGCCCCCACTTCTATGTCTCTACAGAAACGTTTCAGGATCACATTGTTTGTACTAACTACAAAACGAACCACATCCATAGTGTCCCTAAAATAAGGCGCCTAACCTTATTCATACACTATAGACCATTTGGGCTATATATTCGAACTTGATCCACGTTTATGTCTCTACATAAAGTTCAAGTCTACACTAGATAGCCTCGGGACCTTAGTTTATTGGATTCAAGATTATAGTATTTTATTTTCACTAATAATTCTTGAAAAACCACTTTATTGAATATAATATAATTTTAAACTACAAACTACGAGTTTTAGGATATAAATTCCAACATTTCTTAATATGCAATCTCTCCAAGATCAAAACCTTACCACTTCGACGAGGAAACCAAAAACAACAAAAAAAGGGTAAGAAAGATTTGTTGGGAGGACCACCCTGGTAGTCACCAAACTTGATTTTCACGATGATTGGCATATAATATTGGAAGCTCTTCAAGCTCAAACACAATGCACCTTCATCATCCATCCATTTCTTCCTGATAAAGCCCTGCTAAAATGCCCTGATAAGACTTTGGCAAGACTTCTCACAATGAATAAGGGATGGGCCACTTATGGTCCTTTAACTCTGAAATTGGAATGATGGGACCAAAAAATTCATGGGAGAATGTTGTTTGTTCCCTCTTATGGAGGATGGATTAAATTGAGAAGCCTCCCCTTACATTTATGGAACGAGGAGATTTTTAAGAAGGTTGGTGACATGCTTGGAGGCTTTATTGATTATGCTGAAGAAAATTCAAAGTCTCATTGATTGCATGGAAGTGGCCATCAAAGTTAAAGAAAATTACTGTGGCTTTATTCTGGTTGAGTTTGATTTGATAGATGACCTTGATTCTTTCCTTGTGTGGGTTGCAACCTTCCAAGATCCCATCCTTCTCATAGACAAAGTCACTGAAATCCATGGATCCTTCTCGTCGAAGCAAGTTAAGAAATTCTTCAAAGGTTTGAGATTGCCTGGACCCAAACTCGATTGATATCTGGCATGTGGAGAACTCAAATATGAGGTTGTCATTCAACGTTACATAACCTCTTGGGTTGGCGAGTACAATGATAAAAATCTCAAATAAAAATCATCCTCTCTTCCGAATGGAGTCAGGCGTGCGTGAAACTGGTTTAAATTTGGCGCATAATCAACCATAATAGGCCAAGCTAATGAAATGGGCCATTTTGATCTTAAAGGAAAAGGTGTTGCAGTAGATGACTTAATAGCTCAAGAGTCCATTCTTCAAGAGGCCCACCCTGGGTTAATTACCCAAGCCCCTAGCGTAAATCTTTCTTTCAAGAAAGTCTCCAAGCCCAAAGAATAAAATTTGCTAAAAAAGATGAAGTTCGTCCCTTCTTTAAGAAGAGCGCTCCACAAACCAAACCAATTGTCTATCAACTTCGACGTTTACCACTGCCTGCCTCCCAGTTGAATTCGAACCAAATTTGAACATTTCTTTATTCAGCCCTGGTAGCTTCCTTTTTGAAAATAAATTTGCCCCATTAGATGCAAATGACTTGCTCCATGTCTCGGATTACTCCTTCGACGTCCATAGGCTCTTTCAAGGTGATGAATTTAATGACATAAATGAAGACAAAGTTTCTAGTTGAAGGTTTTAGAGGAAAACATTGATTTTACAATGCCTAATGAAGAGACGACCGAAGTTGAAAGCATTACTGAATTAAAACTAGTTGCCTCTCTGCAAAATCTGTTCCTGTTAAGTAAGGAAGTGGTTGCGGTGCTTCTTGAGTATGACTTATGCATCCAGGCAGTGAGTAGGAAAGAAAAATCTTAGAGAAAGGGTGGGGCTTCCATGAGCAGTAATAAGAAGCTCACTAGAGAAGGTAAAGCTTTACTTGGTAGTTAGGAAAGGGAAGCTCAAGCAGCCAAAGCTAGTACTTCCCAGGGTCCTGATGGGTGATCCATGTTAACTATTTCCTGGAACTTTAGGGGTCTTAATGCTCGCCTCAAAAGAGTTGTGGTTAAAGATTTGCTTGTGAAGTTCAATCCAGATGTTGTTATTTTTCAGGAATCTAAGGTTAGTGTTGTTGACCGTAAGCTGGTGAAAATCGGTTTGGAGTAGCTGTTTAGTTGGTGGGTTGCTTTAGAAGCCTGTGGCTCTTCGGGCGATATTCTTCTTATGTGGAAATAGGAGTCGATCATGGTGACCAACTCTATTCAAGGTCAGTTTTTTGTCTCCATTCTTTGCAAAAATAATGCTGGTTTCTTGGGTGGATTATAAGCGTGTATGATCCTTCTTCTTATAGGGTAAGAGATCAGTTGTGGTGGGAACTTTTTGGTTTATTTGGTCTTTGCAATGAGTACTGGTGTATTGGGGGGAGACTTTAATGTGGTGAGGTGGATAAATGAGAAGAGCTCCAACGTTCGTGCTACTAAAAGCATGAACATCTTTAACTGTTTGATTGGGGAGATGGATTTAGTTGATATCCCCTTTCAACACGGCTTTTTCTCTTGGTCAAAATCTAGAGTCAGGTTGGTTGCGTCGAAGCTTGACAAATTTCTGCTTTCTAAGCCTTGGGTTGATTACTTTAGAGAAGTTAGTGAGGAAATATTTTCGTGTACCACCTCTGACCACTTTTTGATTCTTTTGAAACTGAGGGCGCAGTCTTTTGGGGTCCTACCCCCTTCAGATTTGAAAATGCATGATTGGATCATCATCTTTTACTTAAAAATGTTGAGAACTGGTGTAACATGCTTGTAGACTGATGACCTATTTACTCTCTTATGACGAAACTCAAAGGTTTGAAAGTTTACGTAAGGGGCTGGAATAAGAAAACTTTTGGCAACATATTTTCTCTAAAAAATATGTGCTTCTTGATAAGATTGACTCTTTTGATATGCTCGAAGAACCTGGTTCGTTTACTGAGGATAATACCTTGGAAAGAGAAGACTATAGAGGGCCTTTACTTGATTTGATTTTTAAGGAACAAAAAATCTGGATTCAGAAATGTAAGCTCCAATGGTTTCGTGAGAGGGAGGAGAGCTCTAGTTTCTTCCAAAGATGGATTTCGACCAAGAAAAGTAAAATTATTAAAGTAAAATTATTATTTCTTCGTTGATGAGCATTGATGGGCAAGCTTTAGTAACTAAGAAGATTGTGAATGAGATCCTTAGCTTATTTTCAAGCTTGTATGGAACCAAGACTTCTTCTTCATTCATTTGTGATGGTCTCAATTTGAAAATCCGCAGTTTACAGGTTTCTAACTCTCTTGAGGCCCCCTTTGGTGAAAAAGAGATCAGGGATGCTCTTTTTGAGATGGGTTGTCTCAAGTCTCCTGGACCAGATGGTATGATTGAAGAGTTTTATAAAAAATCTTAGAACATTTTGAAAGCTGATTTAGCAAAGTTGTTCCAATATATTTTTTTTTAAAATGGAATCATTAACGGAAGATACAATGAAACTTATGTTTGCCTCATCTCGAAAAAGAAAGAGGTGGCCCGTGTCAGTGATTTCAAACCCATAATTAGCCTAATTATCTCCTTGTATAAAATTATCTTTAAGGTGCTTGGAACATAACTTAAAAAAGTCTTCCCTCAATTATTAATGACACTCAAATGGCTTTTGTGGAAGGGAGGCAAATTCTAGATGCTATTTTGATTGCTTTGAAGGCCATTGATAAGTGGTATTTAAAAGGCATAAAAAGAGTGTTGTTGAAGCTCGATCTGAAGAAAGCCTATGACAAGGTGGATTAGTCTTTTCTTGACATGGCTATGAAACTTAACAGGCTTTGGTAGAAGATGAAGGAGATAGATTTGAGGATGCTTGTCGACGACTAACTTCTCAATCATTGTCAATGGTAGGCCTAGGGGAAATTTTTTTTTTTAATTTATAAAAAAGGCATTCGTCAGGATGATCCACTCGCCTATTTTCTTTTTACAATTGTGGGAGATGACCTTAGTTGCCTTATTCACTACTATAACGAGAAAAGGACAATAAGAGGCTTTCAATTGATAATATATCAGGTGATCTTATCCATCTTCAATACGCAGAAGATACTCTTCTCTTCTCTTCTTGGGAGAATGGAAATTTGGAGACTTGATGGAAGGTGATAAATCTCTTTCTTTTAAGAGTTGGGTTATCCCTTAATAGCTAAAAAACATCATTAATTAGTATTAACCTCGATAGTGCCAATCTGGCCCCTTAAGCTAGTACTTTGGGTTGCATGGTGGATAACGTCCCCTTTAACTATCTGAGTTTCTCTCTAGAAGAGGGTCGTAATAGGAAAGAGGTTTGGAACGTCCTTGAAGAGCGATTAAGATATAAAACTGACAGATGGAGGAATGTGTCTCTTTTCAAAGGTGGCAGATTAACTCGTGTGTAATCGATTTTGAATAGCCTCCCTTGTTATTTGTTTTCCCTTGTACAAGTTCTGGTTGGTGTTATCAATAGATTGGAAATGATGATCAGAAATTTTGTTTGGACAAGGGGGCCTATGAACTCCGCTGCACACCTTGTCAAATGGAGTGTACTTCTCACCCGATCTGTTATGGTGGTCTCAGGATTGGCTCTTTTAGGCATAAAAACAATGCCATTCTCACTAAATGGCTTTGGAGATTTAGTAAGAAAAACAATGGGTTATGGAGACACATAATTGTGGCTATTTATGTATTAGAGGAGAATGAGTGGTCTATTAAAGGTCCGAACATGGGCAGGTCTTATAAATTATGGACTGGCATTTTGAAACATAAAGAGACTTTCCTTAATTTTTTGCCTATTTTGTTGGGTGAGGGAACAAAAATCAAAATTTGGAAGGCCAGTTGGCTTTGGCAGAAACTTTCCCTAGTTTGTTCTCTTTGTTGTTGAACAATGATGCTCTTGTTGCTGATTATTAGTGTAATGTTAGTTCTTGGAATTTGGGTCTTAAAAGAAACTTGCTTGATAATGAGCTTGACAGCGTGGCCACCATTCTAGAAATTCTTCATTCTTGGGTCCCTTAGACGATCGTGATAGTTTTAAATTAATGCTAATAGCAGCTTTACTACAAAGTCTACCTTTCTTAAATTAACCAAGACATCTCCCTCCATTGCTGCTCCTTGGAAGACTAAAATCCCGAAAAAGTTGAAATTCTTCTTATGGTCACTTGCATATAGAAGTCTCAACCCTCAAGAGAAAATTAAAAAAAAAAAAAAATTCTAGCACACCATACTCAGCCCCTCGATGTGCTACATTTGTTTCAAAGACAAAGAGGCCCTGAACCACTTATTTTTGCATTGCACATTCACTAGGAAAGCTTGGTACACTCTATTTAGAATCTTTAATGTGGAGGTTTTTCTTCCTAGAAAGATTGGCAGTTGGATGTTGGCTAAAAATTAGAGGCTTTAGTCCGAAAGGTCACATCTTGTGGAGTTGTGCTACATGTTCCCTTTTGTGGTGTATTTGGAAAGAAAGGAACAATAGAATTTCTTAAGACAATTATAATTCTTTTGAACTGTGTTGCAACACAAACTTCTTGGTGGAGTACGAATTACACCAAACACTTTTGTAATTATAGCCTTTTTATGATTTTCAACAATTGAAAGGCCCTTATTCTTTAGTTTCTCTTGGGGAGGGCCCTCTTATCCCTTGCCGTTTATCTTTTGCTCATTGAATATATTTGTTTCTTATAAAAAAACCTAAAAGATATATAGATCAGAACCACAAAACAATTAGTTTCTATTTATAACACTATTGCTTGAAGGAACTAATTTTTCACCACGATGACCATATAAGACTTGACCTTAATCATAAGTGAATTGTGAACTCTTGTTTATGATAGCAGTCTTTTGGATTGTATGAGTGAGAGTGATCTTCATAGTTGACTCAACAAACCTACCACTTTAGAGATTTGTTTGAGTGAAGAGCTGGGAACATTACTACACAATACGAAATCACTCCTTCCCATTCCTTGGGATAATAAATAAATTGCTCACTTAATAACTGATTCCAGGTCATAAGCAATAAAGTCTCCATCACAACCTCTCACTTGTTTGAGAAGTGTTAGTTTATAGTTGGACTAAAAACTATTTGTTCATTAGAAAAATCGATTCTATTTAAGGAGTTTGAAATAACTACAAGGGTAAAACGATAATTTGACCAAATTGTAGTTATAAGCGATTTGTTAAGAGTCAACTCAAGATTGATTGGTTATATCCATGGACATAAAAATATATCTACAAAGCGAAGAGTACAGAGTGTGCCCACGCGGGAGGGTCAACTGTACAAATTCCGCTGGAAGCATAAACCATATGGAAATACTAACTTGGTCAGGAAGGCAATTGGACTGAAAAAATCAGATGCTGCAAAATCATAATCTAGTTTAAATCATGATAGACAATACTCTTGATTTTTTTTCAATTTTTTTAACATGGTTGAGTGATTTATACGCTCGAAAAGAGTTGGTATAAGTGTAAGATCTTCCATAAATGTAAAGATTACTTCTACCAAGTGTTGTGATGGATATTATATGATTATATCATAGTAGATGTTAAAGATAAATTTGATGTTTACACTTTATAAATTTGATTTACATAATTTTGAATCATTGACAGCAAAACTATTCCACAACTAACAGATTGTTTTCCATCAAACCTTCGCCAACAGTGGGAAATTCTGGTGATAGCTGCCATTCTCCATCCACTAAGAACTTGATTTCGTACCTTCATATATATTACAAAAACAACAGCAAAAGAAATAATGTTCTATGTAACACAAATTAATACACATAATAGCTCAATCATCAACCAATGATTCCCATGATTAGAATAATACAGCTCATGAAGGTAGTCATTTGATCAGTAAATCAAGAAAATCAAGAGGAGAGGAAGGCAGGGAGAGAAATTATACCTCCCAGGTCTAAGCCTTAAAGTTGTTGAGAACTTAGAGTAAGCCCCAGTGTATTCAGGTGATAAATCCTCCCCTACACTCCAGCCATCAAAAGTTCCCATAACTTGCACATTCTATTAAAAAATGAAGATAAAATTATAAGAATGATAGCGATGATGAAAGAAAAAAA
Organism: Cucumis hystrix; assembly: GCA_025688845.1. Lineage (NCBI taxonomy): Eukaryota > Viridiplantae > Streptophyta > Magnoliopsida > Cucurbitales > Cucurbitaceae > Cucumis > Cucumis hystrix. The sequence goes on along the minus strand of CM046888.1, from coordinate 12,576,259 downwards.
CTTAAGAGTTAAGATAAAATCAGACCTAGTTGTTTTTATTCTCAAAATAAAAATTATCAATCAACTTAAAAGCGGTTATGACGAATTTAATTATATCAATCTTCAACAAATATAGAATTTGCTTTTCTTACCTCAGCCATTCCATACCAGAATAGTGGAACTTCTTTTGATTGCACCAAATCTACATCTTTTATTTGATCCACTATCTTTTTGTGTACAGCTTCAAAGAAAAAGAAGAGTCCAACAACAAATAATAAGTCAATGATATATTTTTGAGTAATAATGGAGAACTTTCATGGAGGGTAGCACACATAATCTCACACACAAATGCAGAAAGAAGGTGACAAAACTCAGGTGCAGAGGAAGAAACCCACTATTGTTGATAGCAAAGATTAGAATCGTCATTATACCTTCTAATTTTGTAAGAAAGTGAGATTGAATGTATTTCCCATTAATCTTTCTCGTACGTTCTGGTATACCAGACTGTGCTATTTCTTCTGCTAGTTTGATCAAACCCTTTACACCATACATGAAAGAAGATTTCAACTACATGTGTTTATTGTCTGAATAAATGTAAGGGGAAGGTAAAAGCCTAACCTGAATGTCATGGTCCAAGGCAGCAAGTTCGGTCTTACAGTTAACCAAATCTTCATCCTTTACATGTAGCTGAGAGGATAAAATATGATGAGACTTTCTGTTCCCCCATTGATACCAGATGTTTTGGCCATACAAATCAACTTCATATCCCTCAATAATTATGTCTTAAGAGAATCAAGGAAATAAGAAAGCATTAACCATCTCCAACTCCCAGGGGCCAACATATAAAAATTACAGTATTCAATAGTCGAAATGTCAAATCCTTGTGGCTTAATGCATTTAAATATATCTAAGGGGAAATTTGTCTAGACACAATAAAGAAAGCTTTCCACGAGATCGACATTGTAGCTCTCTTCAGGATCTTATTTTGTTGTTCTCTCTGTCTACCTCAAACATTTTACAAATGATATGGTCAAAGAAACACGATTGCACGAGTTGTGAACATATAGATGCCTCAGAGTGAGCTGTCATTATGCCACAGAATATGAACTTGATGGAAAAGCTTAATTTATTGCAGACATTAATCAAACAAAAGAAAACGAGAAGCAAAATTTTTTCTTTGACTAATGATCTGTTTCAGGTGGATTCTTTTGCTAATAGTTGTAAACAAAAATAATTATGTGAATCGGTAGTGGATAATGCCATGTAGACAAAGACTATCCAAACAAAATAATTGTTGTAAATTAAAATGGTTATCAAACAAAAGTGATTTACTTGATATACACTATAAAACAGACAGACAAATTAACGTTAGGGAAAAAGACCAGATTAATACCAGAGAAAAAGGGATTTCAAGAAATATTGGTCCATAGATGAGGAGCTAAGCTCGTAACTCAACCTATCGCATATTACATAAAATTAATTAAATATTCATATATGCACATTTTTATGATCAATATTCGAGATTTGAGTATAAGTTGGAGACAAAAAGATTTATCCATAGAATTTTGATTCTGGTTTCTAAGTTAATCTGTACCATATAAAACCAGTACAATAGAAGATATAGTAAACATAAAACATCACCAAAACAAATAATAAAAGAAAATGAGTGTGCATCTGCAAAATGAAAAGTAAAAAATCCTTGGTTAACAGACTTGTAACTTAAAAAAAAAACACAACCATGTCTTTGCACCTGTCGTTTGAGAAGTCTGTTCTGCTGGTTGGCATGACTGAGCTTTTTGAAAAGCCTATCTCTTTCTGAGTCAGCCAGTAATGCATTCAGCTGAAGTCAATTATTAATCATTCAGAACTTTGACAGATAAAAAAGCTTGATATCATGCTCTCAGAAAAAAACATTCCAGAATGCAAGGAAAACTTTGAAAAATGCCAATGCAGCTTTGTTTGCTTTCGAAATAACATTATTTGTTTATCCAAGCTGTGATCATGTTAGACCACCAATATGGTAGGAGGTAATCGTGGAAGATAGTTACATGTGGGAGTAGGAATAGGAGAGAGTGAACCCTTCTCATATTATACACATTCAGCTGTTATGTTTTGTTTTCAGCAACAAGAGGATCCTTCTTTATAACACTACAAACTATTTAAGAAATTGTAATAAAAAGAATAGAGCATACCAAAATTTTTAAAGATTCATTCACACCGAGACAATTATATTTTGAAGATCAGTATATGAATATCTATATATTCCTTTGCAGTAGTTTCTTCTTTTTTCCATTTTTCTATTCTCCTACAAATGTAAGCTTTCCCTTTTTGGATAATCATAGCTTGTCTAAATTAGCTTAAGCATTCCTTAATTAATTTAGAAAGAGAATTTGTCTAACCCCACAATGCTAGACAGAGGATGTAGGTAGGTGACCAAAGTTTGAACCGATCATAACAAATCCTTCCCCAATAATACACCCATTGTCACTAACATTCTTGAAGTCTTCCCAAAAAACCAGAAGCTTTTAAATTCCTAAACAATGTCTCCTTAGAACTAAGGACATAGTTGTACAACCTATAAACCAAATCTTGTTTAAGTAAGGTCGTTAAATTCCTAAACGTTTAAGTAAGGTCGTTAAATTCCTAAACAATGGTAACCCCTTTGATTTTCTTTTATCTCCCCGCTCAACATTCCCAACCTTTTCTGAAGATAGGTTTGGAAATCATGTAACCCTTCTAAGAACCACTAACTTTAATTTTTCAAATAGGTAAATATCAATAACTAAACACCATTAAACTGTGTTGAAAAGTTGGCACTGACGGTAGAATTAACTTAGGCTAAAACAAATAATGAAAAAGAGGACACTGTAAGTTTTGGAAAAGAAGGCTAAAACTAAAACTTTCCATGAAAGATTTTAAACGAGCAAAAATAAGAAACAGGTGGCAATCGATTTCATTCTCGGTGACCACAGCAGATAATAAAGGCAGTGTCCTTCATTCTATATCATGAACACATTATATTATGAACTTAATGTCTACGTTTACCTGTTCGCTGCTAAGGGGTTGAGCCAGAAGTTCCTCTGCACTTACAATTTCCTCTTCATCTGTAGAAAGATCTTCTGATTGCGTTGAAGACTCCTCTGATGTGACCGGCAAGGAATATCTTTTGAGAATCTGATAACTCTGAGGAAGTGTTGTTAGAGAAGGTTCATGAGAATGGATCAACTTGCAAGAACCTGTCCTAAAGCTCCAGGTTGCCATATTGCATGAAGGGTTATTCAAGTTTTCCCTCTTTAACTTTGTTGCATTCTTGGAACTCAGTAAAACTTGGTTGTCCAGACAAGTCCTAACCAAGATTATAAAATAAGTAATAATGGCATCAGGTTCTCAAAATTCTCAAACGTAGTGAAAATAATGATTTGGAGCTACCAGATAATGTCCAATTGTTCATGATTATAGACCTAACAGAAATCAGCATTAATCACATCTACATTAAAGACAATAACCTAAATCCATTTCAATTGAAACAACATTTTACAAGAAGAGAAAAATAAAAATAGGCTTTCTTCTTGATACATTGCTTCAATAAGTTCCAGATATAGAGTTAATCGTCAAACCTTTTCAGGAAGGGGAACAGAAATTAGAGCCAGCAATCTAGCAATCTAGAACTGAAGCTCAAGTCAACAAGATATTAAGAAGTAATTTTTAGTATAGAAAAGAATGAGTACCTTGGAGCACAGATCTCCATATTGGCAGGTGTCAAGGGGGAGAATCGACTTGGGGGTCTGACAGTAGGCTACTATCAAATATGAAAATCATGAAGAACAAGAAAATCATGAACTATCAAAGTAAATATGAAAAATTCTGAGGTAAACATAGCATTAGCCATAGAATAAAATACCAAGAAAATTAGAAATAGAGTTCCTTAAAAGAAATTTTACTCTTGTCAAAAGTAAAAAAGGGAAAGAAATGAAAAGCCATGTATTTAGCCCTCTTCTCTCTGAGGTGAAAGGCATTCTTTTGTGTGGATCTATTTCAAAGTATCTACTTTAGTTTCTCAATGAAACAGAATATTTCTCTCAGCCTTCCTAACTGGGCTGAGAAAATCCAAGATCGTCCTTTCCAGAAATACAATTTCTTTAAGATGGTCTCTGGATGTACGAATAATTTGACACCTAAAAAAAAGTTCTGTTTGTCAAGTATGACATGCTTGAGGAGAACCCTGCCACTAAGATCAGAACATTAATGTCCCTAAAAAAGTTGTCATAAAAAAGGAGAAAAGAAGCTTAAAGTTCTTTTTCATTGTTGATCTCAACCAAATCTTTGCTCGTTACAACAAATCCAGTTCAATATACTTAGTTAAACCACTACTGCATAATTAAACTAACTAAGCTAACTGTCAGTCACTATAGTAAACAACCAATAATCTCAATCCCACTAACAGGGAAGGGTTCACAATTTGTTTAAAATAAACAAAAATAAAAACGTATCAGCATCCATCTATACAAGATATTCAGAATAATCCTCGTCAAAATTTTAAAATAGCTCGAGCATTTTCACTAACTCCCATACTCCAAAATAACGATTGTTCCTTCCATATTGGAACGAAGAACTTTTCAAGAAAACCCATTTCTAAAGCATCCAAGTACATTTCTCCCTTTCTGTTTTCATCTTCTCGTTAATTTCGCTATCGCTTGTTGCAAAATTAAGATTGACCAAGGAAGTTTACTGTTACCGAAGGAAATGAGTGGCAATTAAACAGGAAGAGAACGTTGAATGATCAAACTTACTCAACGCTTGCAATTAAACGAGTGTACTGCCGAAATTTGGTTACCGATTGAAACTTTTGAAACTCTAGTGGCAATGGCTTCCGTGAAGCTTCAGAGCGGAGATGAAACTTTCACGACGAAGCTGAAATGAATTTCGACCGCCAAAAACTCAACACGTGGAGATCTCGTGATGCATGGGCAAAACACCGAACCGAACCAAGTCCCGTGGCAATGGGTTCTCTGGTTTGGTTTGGTTTTGGTTGTAAAATGAACATAAGTCATTTGTATCCCGAGAGAAAAAAAAAAAGAGCATTTTTAAAAATAGGCAAATAAATTAAAATATTTGTAAGTTATAGCAAAATTTTGGATTCTATCGATGATAGAAACTGACTTCTATCACTGTCTATCAATGTCATAGATAGAAACATTTCAATGTCTATTATCGATAGAATCTAAAATTTTTGTTACATATTGTAAATATTCGAATAAATTTGCTATTTTTGACAATTTTCTAACAAAAAAATTATTTGTTTGATTACAATTTTAATTTAAAATTTAAACAAAATTGAACATAATATATGCAAGCTTAAATTTAGATGGAAAGTGTATTAATTGAAATTGTCGTAGGAAATTCTGGACCATTAACAAGATAAACATAAAAAAAACGAGAAGTGTTACTTAATTCTAACGAACAAACCCAAAAGTGACATGAAGGAGACCGTGAGAGTTCCTAACAAATAGAGTCAAAATGAAATTAGTCCAAAATCCAATTGGATCGCCTCAATCCTGAAGATTGAGGTCGAGGCTAATTGAACATTTGCGGCCTATCGACTTGCCTCATCCTCATCGGCCGAAGTTGAGTTGAGGGTGACCTCAGTAACTCCATATGAGTGGTCGATTCGGACCAACCTTATAATTTGGAACATCTGTAGTGGCTCAAATTTAGGCCTAAGCGCCTAGTTTCTGAATAGGAAAATGAGGTAGATTCCAAATACGAAAGAGATAAGAAAGACTGTGAACTCCATTATAAATAAAGCATGACAACCTTACTAAAGGTAAGCTCAACTCCTCCCTAAAAATTAATTGTTTAAGCGTTAAACTGTTTGTGGCAAGCACCACACTGATGTGTTATATTTTCTTTATTTTGCAGGTAACTTCTTCTTCAAATTACACATTTACCATTTAAGGCACGTGAGAAAGTAAAATAACTTCGCTTGGTCGAATTTTGCCATCAATAGTTGGTCCTATTTATGGGGAACCAGAGTAATCTGAAAAAAAAATCTATAATAAATTGAGGGGGCGTTTGGCGCGTAGTTCAGAATTAAATGTCTCGCAATTAAATGTCTGTGGACTTATTTGATGAAGTTCTGATGCTTGGGACAAATGCCTGTGTTTGGGTGTAGGAATTGAAAATCTGAATTTTTTTATGCGGGTGTTGATTTTGAATTCTTGGGTTTAGTTAATTTGTTTGGTTTTTTTTTATTAATTGTTCGTCCTAAATTTATTTTGTATCAAATTTTTAATTGATTTTTTTATTTATATATTTTGTACCTCTAATTCAATTTCTTGATTTTAATGAAAATAATGTAAAAATGAGAAATTTTAATGTAAGATAACAATAATTTTGATTACAGTTGCATTAACATGAATGGTTTAAGTAGGAATATTATAAACAATTAAAAAAATATAACAAATCATGTAATCAGATGAAGTTTATGACAGTTCTAGTAAGCAACATTAAAAATGGTTTAATAGGTTTCAAAATAAGCATAACCAAAAGGGTCATGCAAAAGCGAAGTAAGTAGAGTTACATTTAACCATAGTTATGGTTGTCTTTCTATGACACACATACAATCTATTTTAAACCACTTTTATCAAAAGAGTTTTAAATAAAAATGAGTTTTTATTTTAAAAAAACACGTTTTCTTAAGCCAATCCAAATAAGTCTTTAAGTCTTCTAATTAAATTGATTAACAAAAAAAATGAAAAATGTTATTAAACTAAAAATAAACCATGGTATATATGTGATATATAATTATAATTTTCACTATATTACAAATATACTAATATTTGATTTATACTCGAGATCACAATATATAGGTAACAATTTTCACCTTGAAAAAATATAACAAAATAAAGAAAATCTCCTAAAATGAAGGAAAGATTAATTTTAAATAAAGAATAGAGAAGAGATAATTATAAAAAAAATGGTCTAATAATAGTTGTTATAAAAAAACTCCAGAAGAAAAAAATGAAATAATGAAAAAAATATATATTTTTAAAAATATTATTTTGATTAAATCAAAGGCGTATACGGAATGACTCAGATAAAAAAGTTTTCAAAAATTTATTTTTATTAATTTTTCAAGGTTTGTAGCAGTTACAAAATTGGTGGTCGGAAGTTTGTCGACCGAGTTTGTCAGAAATAACACTTAGTGGTCGACCGACAATGGTCGCTAGGGTGGTGTTTGGAGTTGGTTGATGAATTTTCTATATTAAATTAGAAAAAAATGTAATCCATGGGCTTGATTATTGTTTACTATTCAATCCCATGAGAAAAAGTGTAGGAAGCCTTAGTGAAGACACTTGCATCGATCAATGGTGAAGACGATCAACGGTCATCAATTTTAAGACGATTGGTCGGTCGTCGACCATTGTAGTAATCAACTTTAAGGGTTATGGCTATTGATCATTGATCGGCCATCACTACGATCACTTGTTAATAGGCATGAGATAGATAATTAACGATAACGATTGATTGTCGTCGATCAAGATGTTCACTCCACGACAGTGACGTCTAAAGTTGTAGGTCACAAGCAATTAAGATCGATCATCGATGATCAAGACAATTGATAATCAACGGTCAAGATGATCGGGAGCTGACGGTTAAAACTATACGTTGTTGTGACCATCGATCAGTCATCGTGAAGTTAGCTAACAATTGTTGCCAATGATTATTAATAAGACGTTGAAGTGGAATTTTTTCTAAAAAATATGACATTCAATAATTAAAAAAAAAAATTCCAAACTCATGGGTTTGGAATCTTAATCCCAAGAATTTTATTCCAAGTGGACAAACACGAGTTTGGCTTCAAATGTCAAACCCTTCTAATTCCAAATCCATGGGCCAAACACCCTCTGAAGGATAAGGAAGAATGAGCCAACAAGGAAATATCAATTATAACCAAGAAAAGCAACTCCAAAAAGGACAAGAAACCTGCCTCGCTCTTAGAATCTGAGGCACCACTATGGCTTAGCTGAGGCAAAATTGAAGGTAGTAAATAAGTTACAAACTCTAGGGACTAACTTTAGAAAATTATTATGGAGAAGAACCTATGGGGAAGAGGCCAAAGCCAAGACTCACCTAAGAAAAGATGAGATTTTAAAATTTAGGAAACAACTTGTTCCTTCGTTGACCTTGGTACCGAGGAAGAAACAAAAATAGAAATATGTTCCCTCTTTGGTTTTCGTGGCGAAGGAAGAGGCCAAATTGAAATTGAAGAAATTTGTGCCCTCTTTGGTCTTGGTAGTAGAGAAAGAGGCCAAAACAAAATTGAACAAATTTCACTACGATAAATTGGGGATCTCATGATGAATAAAGTCATTGGGATATATATATATATATAAAGGCGTTAGGAATCGTTCTCTTGACAAGGGAAAACCATGTAGGGAGAGGAACTCAGATGCACATAATGCAAAGCGTAGGAATGAATCATGTGTATTAGGAATCGAGTACCTTTAACTCCCGACGATGTGTGTTGGGAAATGTTTCCTTTTATTTTTTTTCTAATTATTGTTTTGATTCTATTTTTTAGTTGTAAACTATGCTATTTCCTTTTCAATTTCGGTCTAAAGTTCAATAAAATAGTCAAACAAAACTTTATGAATTAATAACTAAATTGAAATACAAAAGTTCGATTTATAAAATTAGAACACATTTCATAACACACATTAAAGAAATGTTTGCATGTTTTACCATGTGTTTTTGAAATAATAAATACATAAAAAAAAGACGTCATCTCACATCGCCAGATGTCATCTTTGAACAACTCTAGACCTATAATCATATCAAGTAAAATACATTGTTTAAACTCCAAAATGGATGCCAAAAAATTCCATATAACCATATTCAAGAACAATGGCAACTAGAACATATACACTCCCCCCCTCCCCCCCCCCCCCCCCCCCAAAATTACCTACACGAGCGCGAGTGTCCTAGTTGTTCCATCTTAACATCCTTCTGACCTATAAAGTTGAAAATGAACATCTCCCTCCTAACACAACAAATACACTAAAACACACATATTAAGGTCACAATCTAAAATGTTCATAAATGTTTTTTTGGCATTACTTGTGATTTACGTAATTGATAACTTGTAAAAATACAAGTTATTGTAAGCCTCTTTTATAGAATAACGAGGCCAAAATGTAGAAGAAGCGTATCAAAACTCGTACATTAATTATATTGAAAACGTATAAGTACTTAGAAATATACTTTACATAAGCATTATTTCTGTTTTACACGATTTTCAGTGTCTAAACGCAGGTTTATGAATAAAAGAAGAAGTTAGCAAATCGCAGAGTCTCTCGCGAGAATACCAAATCACAATGTGAGAAGCGGTTTGCTAGACGACAAGAGTAGTAGTTGGAGATGATGTTACATGCCATAGACAACTTTCAGCGTGCAACGCTAAAATGTTCAGAAAAACAGAAGTTTTCGTACCAAAAGCTGCCTATAAAAAGTCTCCTTCCTCACCAAAAAGAGGAGGATTGAATAGACCACAAAGACACCTGAAAAGGCCAAAACCTAAGAGAGACAAAAAAGAGTAGTCTTTTCACCGTCTGTAAAGTCCATTCTCTTCTTCTCCGGCTAAATACAAGTGGAGAAGATTCCATATTTTCCATTTCCCCTAACTTGTAATATTCTTCATCTTCTTTGTCTTTCATTTTTGTATTTCACTGTGATATATGTGTTCATCCTTGTACAATGGCCGAATGTCTACTTTCTTTAATATATTGCATTATTATACTTTTTCAATCCATCATGTCTTCACTCTCCATTAGTCAATGTGTTATTTGTAGTTTAGGTTAGTGATAAGTTCTTCATAAGAAGTGTTGCTTATAAGTCTTATCACATTAGTTGAGCTATTCTCATTGCTTGGCCAGCGTAAGTCACCAACTGCCCGAGAAGGTAAGTCGCAAGGACATGGCTAACTCATGCAAGAAAAAGTTTTCTCCTCCTTTTCTAGACCGCTTCCAACATTTGTATCTCGAAAGGTGAACAAGTGTGGGCAATAGGCGCTGAGAGGTTGTTGTCCTTAATTGCGAATTCTTATACGATTTATAAGTGACCTCTTCTAGATATATCTCGTCTAATCATACTTAGTCATATGGATACCGAAAGGTAACCGTGTGTGGCGTATAATGATTTCGAGAGAAGCACACCTTATTCATAAGCATGATTGAGTGAATTATATCACATCAAGGTTATCACATTACTTAATCGCATGATAACGCATATGCATTCCTTCATTCACTTCTCGAATACAAGTTAGTTTGTATTACCATTTCGCCATCTTATTCCCTCTTTACAGACTCTCTAAACTTAGTTAAGTAGTTTAGTTTAGTCTCGCATTCTTTACATTTGTTATTCTTTAACCGCCTAAATGATAAGTAATTCCTAGAATTAATGTCTTGAATCAATTTTCTATGTTTGACCATCGATCATCCATGTAAACCTACTGTTTCGCTTGCACTTGGACCAGCAGTAGGAAAACTTGTAACGAGGACTTAGTGGCGCGATATAGAGAGACATAGTGAGCATATCTCATGCAGTGAACTTGCTTAGTGACGTGTTGCCTAAACAAAAATATAAACTTAACCACACTTCACATGCTAAGTCTGAGTGAACTAACTACACACACAAACCACCACACCCAACTAGCTAGTAATATGTGATGATAATGTTTTAATTATTATTTTATTGTCGATGCATATCTAAACATGTTTTACGAGCTTTTACTTCTAAAAACTTACCACTCACTGAGTTTTAGCTCACGTTTTTCAATGTTTTTCTTCCCGCTCAGGTAGTAGTCTAAGAACAAGCATTTATTGAGCTCCTCGTCATTGATTGTGGACTCTGATTACTTTTGTATGTATATACAAAGATTTGTATTCCTTCACGAGGTTGTTAGATATAGCAAGGGTGTTGCTAAGGACTCGTGTTTTGAGAGGTCCCTCATTAGACTATAATTATTTTGTAAGTAATATCTATTTTGGATATATGAGTTCTGCTTGAACTATGGAATAGTCTGGATGAGTGTGTGGTGAGACCCACTTGATGTGATTTTGAATTTGAAGATTTCACACACATATATATATATATATATATAAGTGAAAATATTTTCCTTTTTACGATTGACTAACCCATATTTTAGGGGAGATGCTGTCGGAATTTATGTAGGATTTCATAATACTTACTCTATAGAAGTTTAAGTTTTTTAAAAAATATTGATTTTAGAAAGTGTTTTCAAGCCACGATCTAAGTTAGAAGGGAAAACCTAGAACGTGGTCTGACACAATATATTGCAATATCGTGTAGATTATTACATGATCTTTAGGTTATTAAAAGATCGTTTACACCTATCATGTACGAAAGTGCGTTGACACGTTGATAAAATGATTTGACAGTTTAGGGTTTAGGCTAGTGGTATAGATATAAGATGAATAGATTAAGACCACATGGTGTCCATGCGAAAAGTTTATGGTTTATGGGGCAAAATGGTCAATTTGCATGTTGTAAAATGGTCAATTCGCGTTTATTAACCTGTTAGCGAGTAATTATAACTCTTTGTTTTTAGTCCCTCTATTTAGAACCCATACTCTCAAACAATTAGGTTTAGGGTTTCCAAACTTTTCCTCTCAAACTTATCCTCCAAACTTTTCCTCTCAAACTTTTCCTCTCAAACTTTTCCTCCAAACTTCAAAGCTCTTCATTTAGAGGAGGAAAGAAGCACACAATTCTGAAAAATAAGGTGCAAGATGCTGCTATTTGGACCAAGGACAGTAAGGTCCAAAAATAGAAAGAAAAAACGTGCAAGATGTTGTGATGGTGAAGATGTCGTGAAGGTTTCCTTGACCCTCTTTATCAAACTCTGATGGTGGTGAAGGATAAGAAAACATAGTTCGATATGCATATTTTTGGAAGAGTTGATGCCAAGAGGTTTTAAAGAATTTTGATTGGTCAACTTTCTTCTACACTCAGTTTGCTCAACAGTTTGTAGAATTATTTGAAGCAATTCTACAGGAAAAAAAGGAAGCATACGAGTTGAAGAGAGCACAAAATTCCAAAGCATTAGTTGCATTCTATAACATCAAGGGCTACGTGCTTGCTTTTTAGGTCATTTTTATTTATTTATATATTTTAGTTAAATGCAAACTAAACGTTAACATTAACATTAACATATTTGTTTAACTACTATAGGTGTGGGCTTATGAAACACTCTCAAACTACAAAAAAAAAAGAAAAAAGTGAAAGCTTTTAAGGAGAGTCAAATTGGAGGGGATGATAACATGGATAGGAGGATGAGTCAGTGCTAGATTGTAATAGCAGTGACATTGATACTCTTGCTGATGGTATGAATAATCAGCCATCTGATCACGATTACTTAATTAATATGGAATCATCCTCATCTCCACTGCTTCAGTCCAATCCAAATGTTGTTCGGGTTACTTCTGTTGTGCAACCATCATCACAAAGAACAGAAGAACAAACAGTGGTTGACTAACATGAAACCATACCAACCACCAATAACAAACATTCCAAATCTAATGCCAAGTAAGAATGAAGTTACTTGAAATCTTACAAAAGACTAAACGAGGAGATCAAGGAAGTTCATAACGACTTGTAGACATTAATTAACTTCCATAGTTTGTAGGATGGATGATGTAATCAGAAACCAGGCATTCGAGCTGTCTGAAATTGTCATGCCCTGACCCATATGTCACTTCTTGTGACTAGATGGGGGCATGCCACCTATACACTCATCGCGTATTTCTATGCGAGATAATACGCTAAGCGGAATAACTTATTATCCTACTTAACTTGTCCTTTTGAAAAGTCTTTGCCTTAAACTTAGACTTTCTTACTACAGTGAAAATTTTACAACTTTTGGACTTTTTCCCGTCGCGCAGTACTTTTACATAATATAACCCAACTTTAACTCCTAGGTAGTAAACTCAAAATAACAATATTAATGCAGTGGAATAACATAACCTCTTCTCTTTGTTTACTTAACACTTTTACATAATTCAAACTTTACAAATTACATTCCTTTTCTTGCAAAACTTAAAATCTAAGGCTGACTTCTGATTCACTTTTCTTCGTCCATCGCCTAACGCTGGTCTTTGTGTTAAGGTCTTTAAGAGTATAAGAACCTCGTTTTCATCCTTCTCATTCATCGCCCAACAACCCAAATCAAAGACAACCTTCAGGGCTTCTTTTCCCTGGCACAATTCTTCAGATCTTTTATTCTTCGGATTTGGCCTCACCAACCTTGGTGTGTCCCTCACCTTCTCTTCTGAACTGAGTGGTAGCGGTCTATGTTAAGGAGCGATGCACTTACCAACCGACTCCTTAAAAGCGAGATAGGGATGACACGGCTTGCACATCGCACAAGTTTCCATAACCGCCCTCCTTTCCATCGCTTGCTTGGCATCTACACCTGACTTCCATTCCTTACTTGGCTTCAACGCCTAACAACCTGGTGAGGGAGAAACTTAAATCGTAAGTCAAAGACTTAGTGAGTGATGAGTTTAAGAAATACCTTTTTTGGGAATACAACAACTCAAACATAATAATGTCAAGCCAAAACACAAACATGATATAAGTAATTCAATCTATCAATTAATGACCACAAGCTTTTATTGCAACAACACGACCACAACCAACACAATAAATCCTCACATGATTCAAGCCATCACACAATCTCCACTTATTATCGGGACCTGAGATTCTTCCCTTGTCAAGACTTGGGATTCACTTTCACCAACGTTTCACACATCATCCTCGCCCAGATTTGAGATTCACGTTCACCAGTATCTGGCTTCAATAATACATCTTAGCTTGCCCCGACTTGGGATTCTCCCATCACCTGGACTTGGGATTCACTTTCACCAGTGTCTCGTGAGTTGCTTGGGTTTTCCATAAATGTCTTGCGATATATTCTTAAACCACACATCACGTAATAAACGACACAACAACGTTAGCTTAAACAGTCTCAGAATAATGCAATAACACAATATCATTCATATCACATGATTATGAATTAGTACAACAACACAATTATTCAGAAGATACTTCTTTTGGATATAAGAAGCATAACATAGCATTTCAAAATGTTCATGAAAACCATTCATAAGATATACATTTTACATATAAAAACCATCACGATAATACGATTTTACAAGTGAAAATCTTCCATAACAATAATTTGTTTATAAAAATCACCCGCAAACAATCATTTGTTTAAAACACATTTTAGAAATCCCTTTTTATTAAAAAATATTTTGTGAGAAGGACCGCTCACTAACACTTAGCCTCCACTCTTTCCTTGCTTTCAACTTCATCTTTTCGTCTATTTCAACGAGTCGTTCCCCACTCGAAACTTCATTTGACAATTTTTCAGAATGGTAGCATCTCATGCCCTTTCTCTTTTGGCCATTGGTCCTATTTATAGTGACCGCATCTTTGTGTTAAGGTCATTTCCACGCCTTACACGTGTTACCCTTCCAATTCGCTGCGCTATGTAGCTAACCAAAACTCAACACGTAAGTCCGACGTCAGTTACGAATAGACACTTCCCTTAAGATGCCAACCTTATCTCCTTGGAAAATTAAACTTCTTTTCGTCTGACTTCCTTCTCGAAAAGCCTCAGAACATTAACTGCGCCTTAGAGGGTCGTCCAATCACTTTATACAAACGACCGTCTTCTTAATAGAACGTTTACCTTGTCACAATTGTACTTAGGTGTAGGTATTTCTCTTTGCATCGCCACATACAATGCCTAGTTCTTAGCACTTACCACATGCTTCTTCCTTGCCAACCAAATCTTTTCGTGACGCTTATTTTAACACTATAGTAATTAAGCTTACACACTTCTCTTGGCATCATCTTTTGTCCAAACGCATTCTTCCTTGCGGAATCCTTTTTCTCGTAAAAAATTACCTTCCTCAATGGAGCTCTTCTTCAACAAGAATCTCTTTTTGGCTCGGGGTCTCACAGAAATGAAGCATATGCTCTAGAGTTTGGTCCTGGTAAAGTTTAACTTAAAAAACTATTTTGTTTGTTAATTGTTTAGGTAAACAGTCATGTAGCTGAAGTAAGAGATCATTTAGATTCTCTTACACAATCGTTTATCCCATCTTAACTATCACTCACCCTTTACCACATGATTGTTTGGATAATGTACACGATCATTTTCTTACTTATATACGATCATTTACTAACATTTGTTTTTTTTTCATTTTTCTTTATTTATCAGAATCAGAATCAGAATCAAAGGAATTATGATATTCATCACATGCACAATAATTTTTAGGGTGATTGTGATCGTTGCAATCTAGATAAGGATGATGACCATCACAATAACAAAGATCCTTCAACTGAAACATAAGAAGAACATGTTATTATCGATGATGATCAATCTTTTCAAGGGTCACATCCTCAAGAACCTAGTTTAGAAACTCAATGATTAGTGCTTAGTTCATTATCTATTGCTTTATTTTGTTTAAAATTTCTTAAATTCTAAATAAACAACAATTGTGTTTTTCTTTTTCTTTTTCTTTTTCTATGTAGAGAACAAGAAAGACATCACCTTGACACTAAGAAGAGTCAGGCAATGATATTAGCATAGATGGCAGAGATGCACAGTTGCTCTTAAATGTAAATGAAGTAGTTGACAATCTGACAATTGATACTAAAAAAGTAAAGGAGCTACCAGCAATGGTTGAAAATCTTCAATTGGTAAGCCAACGACTTCCACTTTGTGAGATGCTACCATCAACTACTGTCAAAGAGCTCGTATCACTTCCATTGGTATGTCAACACATGGAACAAACTTTGACAATTCATGAAGTGCAACCATTAATTTCGGCTGTAAATGAAGAATATCAATAGGTGTGTATATATATATATATATATGAGAATTGTGTAGTCCTTTTTTTATTAATTGTTTGTTTGTTATCTAATATTATGCATTCTAGGAAATCCCCAAACAACAAACACCCCTCAAGAGAAGGAAACTGCAAAATTTATCAACCATTGAGGAGAAGAAGCAAAAGAAAGCTTCTGTTGGTGACAAACTAATTGAGGTTAAAAAAAAATGAAGTAGTGACTGAGAAATAGGTTGAGGTTCAAAATAAAGATGTAATACCTAAGAAACCGATTAAGTCTAAAAAAATAGATGAAGCAATGACTGAGAAATCGGTTGAGGTTCAAAATAAAGATATAGTGCTTGAAAAACCAATTGAGTCTAAAAAATAGATGAAGTAGTGACTGAGAAATCGGTTGAGGTTCAAAATAAAGATGTAGTGCCTGAGAATTCTGTTGAGTCTAAAAAAATAAATGAAGTAGTGCCTATAGTGCTTGTCCCAGAGGTCGTACTAAGAGATATAGATCGATACACGATCCTATGCGGCCAGTGGATCCAAATTTGTGGAAGGCATACTTAGCGTGGAGGAAAACTCCAAAAACGAAAGATGAAAAGAGGACTGTAGTCTACTAGTTCAGAAAGAAGAAGTTTTTCAAAACACTTGAAAAAAACACATGGGTGATTGAAGACGTAAGTACTCTTTCCAAATTTCAATTTATACGTATAGCAACTACACAATCGTGTACAACATTCTTTATGTAATTAAACGATCGTGTACCACAGGTACACGATCACTTAGTTTTGTAAAGAATGTTGTACACAATCGCTTGTATTTGGTAAGAAATTGCTTAAATGTGGAAAACGATCCCTTGGTATTATTATGATCACATTGGTAAGTGATAGTGTAGATGGGGTACACGATATGTTACCTTATTTTACACGATCGTGTACTTTTTTTTTATATTATGATTCCAATTTTTTTTTTTTACTTTTTTATTTTATTTTATAGCTCATGGCTATGCTAATGGTGCACGTGCAGAGGAAGATGTTATTAAGAAATCATCTTTGCAGGTTTGAATTCACAGTGATAGATTCATCATTTATGGTTAGTTATTCTTCTTTAAACTTTTTTATATACAAATTAGATTACATAATAGACCATATGTTGCCTAAATTGTTTTATTTGTAGCATGGCATAAAAAGAGAAATAGTGCTTAAAAATGGCATTTCGATGATCGTGTGTTGATGTCAGGGGTGACGAGGTTGGGTGGAAAGACCAAACTGCACACATGGCTATTTTGAATTCGTTTTTGGTATGATCCAAGATAAAAGAGGGTGGGCAGGTCTTTACTACGTGATTCAGTTGCTCAACCTTAGAGAACACTGGATGGCTATTTCAACTGACATGAAGAACTGCAAGATCCTTGTGTTTGACTCTATGTCTAACTATATTGAGCGAAGTCTTGTTGACGAAGCTCTTTAAATAGTCATACTATGCATCCCTTCACTATCGATAGCCGTTAGACTGCACATGACAATACCAAAATTCAGTTTCGGCCCATGGCCAATAATTAGATCCAAAGAGACATTGCAACACGGGAAGTCGTTGGATTGTAAGATTTTTTGTGCTAAGTTTATTAAATGCCTTGTAACAAATGCAGATCATAGTTGTCTAAATATTGTACCAAATATGAAATTGTTTAGACCACAGTATGTGGCATAATTTTGGGCAGATAAATTCTTTTGGTAAATTAAGCGTTTGTTTCGTTTATGATATGCTTGTACAATTTTTATTTTTTAATTTTACTTAATTTTTGACTGGGTGTTTTTATTCGTTTAAATATTTTAAAATAACAATCGTGTGAATATATAAAAACTATTGTGTATATAAGTAAAAAAAATTGTGTATATGTCTAATGATCGCGTATTCTACAAAATAAATCTAAACGATCATGCAAAATACCGTAAACAATCATTATCAAAGCTAAACGATCTTGTAATATATCATAGACTACCATGTAGTTAAGTCAAAACAATCTTGTAACTGAAACTAAACGATCACGGTCTTAAATCTAAACGATCGAGTCATCCATCCTAAACAATCTTGTGGTGCGCTTTACACAATCGTGTAGTCAACTCTACATGATTTTTTTATTACATGTAACGATCTCTTAACTAAATCTAAAGTATCTTGTAATTAAATTAACATGATCTTGTAGTCATTCATCAACTATAATATCATACATTTATACATATATGTATTATAGTGAAAGAAGAAAAATCACATATTTTACTTAATTGTTCAAACTTTACTTGCAAGTCCTACTATTATGTCATTTACGATTACAATTGGAACATCTTGATGAACTATTAAATTTGCCTACAAATGGAATTTTTTTGTTTTCTTGATCTTTTAGCTTGACGTTTAACGATTGGAGGTAATGTTTTCATGTCATCATCTTCAACTCTCCAATCCAAATGAGTTCTGGCAGATTGAATACAACCACTGTATGTTGCTGATAGCGTTTACCTATAATAAAACCCATATACATAGGTATCTAAATTAAGCATTCGTAGAACAGCAAGCACAGGTGCGCCCATGGAATTTCCTCAACATCCCATATTCAAGAGCTATAAGATCCCAAGTTTAACTTCACAATGAACTATTAATTTCCATCCATTACTTTGTATTCAATGATACTAATTGGATCAACTTAATCCATAATACAAATAAAGGAAAATTAAAATAAGAGAAAATAGGCACAAATAGACAAAGATAGCTATCTATCTGTATCTATCTGAGATAGTCACAGATAGATTTTAGTCTCTGTATATATCAAATAGACACATATAACAATCTACCTGTGTCTATTTGAGACAGGCACGGATAGATTTCTATATTTATCTATCACAGATAGCAATCTATCTGCGCCTATCTGAGATACAAATATTAAAAAAAAAAATCTTACCAATAAACTTCTTGACTTTTCATATTCTAAATGCAACATGTTCTCTTCCCAAGAAGTCAAATGACTCTTCAATGCAAAAGAAACTTTACTTCGTTCCTAAAACCACTTTTATTATACATCTCTAATTAAAATAAACATGATAGCCACATGTAGTTCTTTGAGATTTTTAAACATTGAATTTACACTTTCTACACAATTTGATGTCATCGTTCTGTACCTTCGTCTTCGTGAATATGTCCGAGACCACTTCTCAAAACCAACATTACTAAGATAATCTCTGATATTTGGACAAACTAGCTCTATACATATCATGTGGTACTCAAATTCATCAATGGTGTAGGCATAAGCACAACTAAAGAAATATTTAAGTAGTGGATCCTTAAAATGGAGTTTCAAGTTAGTTAAGAGGTGTTTTGTGCACACACAATACTCAACATCAGGAAAGACTCTTGAAATTCCTTTAAGAATGCTAAATGCCTATAAAAAACAATGACTAAATTATCTCACTTTGAAAAACTACCTCATATCTTCTCAAAAACCATGTCCATGATGCATCATTTTTAGAATCTACAATAGCAATGGAAGAGGGAAGATTTGATTGTTACCATCTTGTGATGAGATTGTTAATAGGATGCCACCAAACTTACACTTAAAAAACGTATCATCAACAAAAATGACAGGTCTATAATATTTCCACCCATCAATGATGCACCAAAAGCCATAAAGCAAAACTTGAAATGACCACTAAGATTCATCCCTAAAGTAGTGCATGTACCTATAAAAATTACAAAACATTTCTATTAGCACTAATAAAAGAGAACAGGTAGAATGTGATAGATGCTAGTATTTGTCTATCTAGATAGACTGTGATATTTATCTATCCCCATCTATCGGCAAATGAATATAAATTTGATATAGGAAGCTAATCATACCTGGGCTAGATTCAACCAATTTATCAAAGAGGATTGAATTAATCAACATGTACGATTCAACTGCATCACCTTTTAATATCTTTATTATGTGTTCTTTTGCTCTCCACGCTTTTTGATAACTTATATTAACTCCAAGATTTGTACGAGCCTTATGGATAATCGCTTTGAGAATGGAACGATTAGTAGACATGAACCTAAAACCATCTAACAAGTAACTGCCAATTACTGTTGAAGAAGGTTGCATGTGACAACTTTGAGTAGTATTGGTTGAACAGTCATGGTCAGAAATGTATTTTCGTAGCATCCACAACTCGCTCTTCTTATAACGAGATGTCCTAACATACCATTTGCACCCTTCTTGCAAATATCTAAATTCAAGAGACGTTGTTTACAAAAATAAAGTAAAACAAATAATTTTACCAATTCATCCAATTGAGTCTCTTTGTATATTATGCCAACCAAAGAATTAAAGCTGATTCAGACATCTACCAAAATTTCAGCCATTGAGTAATTCTCATAGACATTGCATTCATTTCATTGACCTCCATAAAAAACAACGATCGGAATAGACATTGTATTCTATAAAAAAAAAGTACAATTAAGTACTTAACAGTGATAGAAAGAAATAGATAGACATAAATATACATCTATCACTGAATAAAAGAATAAAATGTACAAAACTATAATAATAAACACAATGCAAGAATAGACGATCGTGCAGTGAAATAAAATACATTAAACGATATTGTTGGCCATATTAAATGATCATTTTACCATAGTAAACGATCATATTGAATGAAGTAAACAATCGTGTTGACTTAGGTACACGATCTTTTGACCATGGTGATCGTATTGAATGTAGTAAATGATCGTGTAGTTCAATGTAAATGATCATGAAAAACTTCAAATTATTGATCTTCATAATGAAACACAGAATTCTCACAATAATATTTAGATTTTTTAAACATTTGAAATGAAACCGAAATTTAGAATTCGTAACACAAACAAAAACGATCTTCACAATGAAATATAGAATTCTCAATTTGATGTAAATGATCGTGAAAAACTTTAAGCTAACGATCTTCATAATGAAATACAAAATTCTTATAGTAACACTTAAATCTTCTAAACATTTAAAATGAAAACGAAATTTAGAACCATAAATAAAAATAAAAATGATCTTCATAATGAAATATAGAATTCTTAACGAAATTTTATAATCGTCTAAACAATCCAGAAAAAAAAATTTAGAGTTCCTATCGAGAAACAAACTCACTGCAACAAATCTTGATAGAGAGATATAAACAATCTTGATATTGTCGAAAATGAGAAAAAAGAGAGAATATTCAAGAGGAAAACTATTGTCAAAGATGAGGAAGAATGTTCAAGAGAAAAAAATATCTAAAAGAGCACATGAATAACTCGGAAAGAAAGTGAATACATCGGAAAGAAGAAGAGAAAGAATTGAAAAATTGTCTTGCAATAATAAAAACCAATAAGAGAAAATATGAAATTTATGAAAAATAATCCGTCATGAGCTTTTCTTAATTGTCATACGAATCGTAAATATTTACCACTTTGATTCGTATATATTTACCACTTTTGTTATATTCATGTAAATTTATTTTAATAAAATGAGAAAGTATTTTTTTAACTGTTTTAGAATTATTCCAACGCCAAAAGTAGTACATCTGAAAAACTTAAAGTATACTATCATTTTCAACTGTAGGAAATAAATTATATGTTTTTATTAAAAAAATACTTTTTTTTGGTTAAAATTTAAATAATGATGCACATGGCTATCACTCTCGAAATTGTTGGGATCTTGTTGTTTCCTTTGGCGGACAGCTGTTTGATGAAAATAAAATGAACCAAAAAATATCACGGCTGCTTTTTAGATTGCATAGTCAAATCAAATTTAACTTAGGTGAAAATTTACAAATTTTATTATCCCTATGGGACAGAGTTCATTACAATCTTTTATAAATTTACAATAGTATGTAGTTTATTACAATAGTATATTTCTCTTATTACTCTCTATGATATAATAGCAATAATATTTTAATATAGATTCAAAAAGTTTGTGTTCAAGATAAAAGGTTTTATAGTTTGAATTTAGAATGAAATTATAAAGTATGAGTTTAGATAATAGCTAAATATGTGGTTATCAGAGGTTGTTAATGGACAAAAGTTTTCCAGTACTGGAGACATTAAAAGTTGTTTGAAAAAGTGAAGTAATCTAATTACTAGAAATCAAAGGAGAATTGAGATGTATGAGAGATATCAAGAGCAAAACAGAAATGAAATCGTGATACGTGAAAACAGTGAAAATAGTCTTGAGCTGAAAATTATGAAAACAAAATGAATTGGATGTCACAAATCAAACCCAAAATGCTCAATCTAAAACATAGATTTTTTTAATTACATTGATAGGACTGAAAATGTATTATCTAGCTTTGCTTAATTCGAGGTTGTTCTTATATTTTATGTGTTTATTTAATTATCTTATAGGTTTCAAGCATTAAAGATATAAAATCGAGCATTACAGGGCTAAAATAAACCAATTGAAGTATTTAGGCCAAAATGACCCAAAAATTACAAAACAGCAGGTAAAAGTGCAAAATCCCTTTTTCTTTTGTGACAGCACAACACCGTCTTGCGGATTCAATGTTTGGCTTTAGAGGAAGAAGGGTTAAGATGGGAGTGATCCCTTTTATTCAAGCGATACTCAAGCGGGTCGGGGAATGATCGACATGCATGCATACGCCCGTGACATAGAGGCTAACGCTCAAGTGGTTGACAGGATTGACACGGAAATAATGTTTGAGACTCTGGGTGGTTCAGAAAGAAGATATGGAAGTGAGGGGGTTGGGCCAAAAAAACAAAAAAAACAAAAAAAGGCTAGGTTTCGTTTTCTAATTTTAATCACATTTTTTTATTTACAAATAATAATTAAATTGATTTAAGGAGTCTTTTAAAAAATATAGCAAAATGCTAAAATATTTACACTATATAGAATAATTTTAAAAACAGAAAAAGCCTACAGACCCACAATAAGAAATACCAAAATGCTCCATGATTAATTGACATGCGCACGGTACTATATTTGGGAAACGATCGATTAGATTTGGCTACCACAATGAGAAATACAAAAAAAGTCCCATGAAAAAAATCGTTTAGATTTTTCAAGATTCTTTTTGTACGGTCATTAGATTTAACTATTTTTTGTACACGATCGAACGATTTTTTTCAAGATTTTTTTTGTACACGATCGTTTATATTTGGTACACAATTGTTTAGATTTGATCGTTTAAATTTGGTTGTCCAAATCTAAACGATTTTTTTAATATTATTTGGTATACAATCGTTTAAATTTGACTATTTTTTTGTATACGATTATTTAGATAAACTAAACGACATTTTTTTCAAGATCCTTTATATTTGGTAGACGATCTTCAACAACTAACCGTTTGAAAAAAAAAAATACATCTTTTATATTTGAAATACGATTTTGAACCAAATAACAGTTTGAAAAAAATGGAAGCAAAATTGCACTAGAAGAGAAGAAAGACGATGGTGAAAAAAAAATTAAAGAAGAGAAGTAAAGAAGGCAAACCTGAAATATTTTTTTTAAAAATGACAAGCTTAATGAGTTTTTTTATTTTGTTATACAGATCGTAAATATTTTCACTGTTTGTTATATTTATAAAAATTAACCATCATTTAATTACACTTGTTAAATGTCATAAAATTGTGACAATTTAAAATGATCATAAAATACTTAAATTAGAAAATTTGTATTTTTGTCGGAAAAAAAACAGAGTTTCATTTTTTCTTACATTTATGACATAATGTTTCCCTTCAACCCCAATTTCATTATTCTATTGTCTCACTGAAATCCAAAATTAATACAGTCTAAACAAAATACCCTTAAAAAAAGTAATCTAAACTATAGATGTACTCATAGTTTCTTCAAGAAAAAAAATATTCATGCTTAAACTTCATCATCGATCATTTACTTGATATTGTCTCAAATAAAAAAAAGATATATATAATATAATTTGCAGCACAAAATAAAGAGTGAATTTCCATGTGTGAAGGTGAAAGAAGAAAGCTATAAGCTTAGCCAAAGCACAGTGATTAGATAAATACAAGCGACATTAAGTACGGTAGCTAGTAAATAACATATAAACTTCACTCCAAATTTTAAAAATTAAAAATACAAATAAAAATAAAAGAAAATGTGAAAACCATTTTTCTGTTAACTTACTAATTACTTGGTGTTGGTGATTAACAGCTGCGAGTAAATGTATAACATTTTTGAATCGGATTGGACCTCTTCGGGGGGAGACATCTTTGGTGATCATATCTTCCCACCCGACCACATACTGCCTTTTGCCCATCTGCAGTCCGCCCAACGAAGCTATTCTTATTATATAAGCTTGGAAATGTTGAGTTTTCAATGTTGTCATCTTCGACTCCAATGAGGCATTCCTTGTGGAGATTGTTGCACCGCGTCGATGATGTAGCTGCCGTGGCGGTCTCATTGCCCAAGTTAGGATTTAGAGAAGCAGCCTTGCAATGGCTTGCACTTATAGTCGAAACTACGACAATAATGGCTACCGCTACCATTGTTGTTGTTGTCGGTGTTGCCATTGATGTTTTGGTGTTTGAAGAATGTGCCATGAAGATGAGAAGAGAGAGAGGACAAAAATCTTTAGGCCAGTTTTGAGTTCAATAAATAGCAAATGAAAAGAATCACATTAAATATATATAACCACACCCTCAAGTTATGATGTTGATTGACAACTATTAAAAAAAATCACAAGAATAATTTATCAAATTAAATGTTGTAAGCGATTGTAACTAATAATCTCATAGTTAAAGAGAAAGACAAAATAAATATATATATATATATAACCAGCCTCATAATATGAGGTAATTGAATGACAACCATTAAAAAATAACATAGTTGATGATATTTGAAGTTAATTATATCATTATGATGGTCACTAATCTCATAGGTCAAACATGGTTTGTGCAATTTCACTTTTAAATATATAAAAAGAAAGAGAAATTCATATGATAGCATTTTGAGAATATGATATAGCAAATATAGTACATTGTTTTAGAATTTTGACAAAATTTTTACTTATAAAAATTTTTACATCTTAAATTTGTTATTATTTCTAAACTACCTTTCAATAACTTATTTCTCTTCCTATTTTTAATACTCTACTCATTATTTATTTATTTTTTCACTTTTTAAGGCCCTAAATATTTATTTATTCTTATACGAAAAAAAAATTATTTACTCTTTCTGTCTTAATCTTGATTTTAGAATATCAATAGTACAATATATAATTGCAATATGAAATATAATGGTTGTTGATCGGAGTAATTTAACTTTATTTGTGATTTTTTTAAAACTTTTTTCGATGTGTATTTTGAGTTGAATCTGATTTCAAATGATTTCATTTTATTTTTTTACATTGATTTTGTTTTGGTTTTATTTTGTCTCAGTTTTGTATATCAGTGTTGTGATATACTTATATTATATGTGTATTAGTTGGTTAATATAATTACTACGTGATTTTCGTTTTTTCAAATTTTATGCAGTTCATTAG
This sequence comes from Cucumis hystrix, assembly GCA_025688845.1. NCBI lineage: Eukaryota > Viridiplantae > Streptophyta > Magnoliopsida > Cucurbitales > Cucurbitaceae > Cucumis > Cucumis hystrix. Next base: position 12,550,833 of record CM046888.1, on the reverse strand, counting down.
AGTATTATTAAGTATATGAATCAAGTTTACAAGTGTATATTAATAGTATACCAAGTGTATAAGTAGGACATCAAACATATCAAGTGTATTTAATCAATCAAATGTATAAGTGAAGAATACTAAATGTATCTGTAGTGCATTAGGTGTATCAAACATATCATGTACATCAAATGTATTAAATTTGTTTAGTGTACCAATGAAGCATAACAAGTTTATTACCGGTGTATCAAACTCTTATAAGTGAAGTCTTAATTAAGTGTATCAAACTAATCAAGTGTATCAAGAAGAATCAATTGTAACAAGGAGTATTATAATATGTATTAAGATATTTAGGTATGTATCAAAAGGTATCGAGTGTATCAAAGAGTAGTGCATCAAGTGTATCTATCAAATGTATCTATCAAATGTATCAGGTGTACCAAGAAGTATCAGGTGTATCAAGAAGTATCAGGTGTATCATACATGGATAAGGTGTATCAAACGTATAGTAGTAACTATGACATATGTGACATTTTACCTCTTGATGTGTAGGTTGGACTTCATTTTTGCCATTTTGCAAATAATAAAGTATGTGTGCTATAGACCTAATTATTATAACTTATTTCGTCATTTTTGCAAGTGCCCTAAAGATGCTAAATTTTGTAAACTATCATTTCGATTATACGGTAGAAAAGATATATATACTAAACTTTTGTTGGACAAGGGATTAGTCAGTTCAACCACAATGGTGGTAGATAATGAGTGTCAAGTTTGATCATATTCTTGCACAATAAACACTTACATGGTGTTGGCACCAATTAAGCATAACACACTAAAAATTCGTTTGGATTGACTTAACAAAAAAATATTTTTCAAGAAACATATTTTTGTTTAAACTCATTTTTTCTAATTTTTTTAAAATACACTTAAAAATTTATTTTGAGCGATTTTCAAACTCTTTAGTTTTTTTACAAAATAACATATTTTCTAAATTAAACACTTGAAAATGTAATTCAGACATACCATAAGTATGTTAACATCTTCCTTTAGAATTTTCTACCTCGAACCAAAGATGTCTTTTATATTGATATTTTCATAACCTTATGCCAGTAAATAGATTTCAACCGTGTAGTTTAATTTGCAACCTTTGTGGACTGTATATCTGTTTTTGGTCCTCATTCTTATCAAATTGGAAATTTTATCCTCAGATTTTGATATATTTTTTTAGAAATTTTACACACATATATATAAGTACAAATTTGAGATATTAGGATTTCACCCTAAAATTCAAATTTATATTTAATAGAATAATTATATTTTAAATAAATTATCTAAAAAAATTTCGTTGAATGGCTACTAGAAACAAACAAAAAGAATTAGAAACATAACATATCCTGATTTTGAAATTTATTTAGTTATTCAAATTTAATTTAATATTTTATTTAACTTTTAGATGCAATTTTTATAAATTAGAATTGATTTTTGAAATTATTATAAAAAGTACATATTTCAAGATATAATTTTCTAACATCACATAAGTGATTTTAACCATTCTAGATAATCAGTCACCCTCAAATGTGTCTCGAATATACCTAAACATTAAAGTTGGAAGATTTAACTTACAATTCGACAAATCATTATCATATATATTTCCTATATTTTTCTATAAAAAAAAAAATAAACTTTTCTTTTTTTAGAGGTTGAAATTTAAATGATACATCTGGCTTCCACTCCCAAAATTGCAACGTTGGGATCTTATTGTTTCCCACGCCGACAGTTTGATGAAAAGAAAAGCCACCAAAATCTCACCGCTCTGGTGTTTAAATTATTAGACTTCAAATCAAGTTTAATTGAGGTGAAACTTTACGAATTTGTTCATGGAGTATCCTTCCACAAAGGGGCAGAGTTAGCTTATAATTATGCGTAGTTATTATAATACTCTATAAGGATTATAGTATTATTATCTAATAATAATAAAACTGGTTTTAGTCGAGTTGACTGGATTACTAAATTATATAACTTAACTCAACTCGAAATATTTTTGTAAAATTTTTTTGCAACCCAACCCTTACCTTTTGGGTTTGGTAACTTGAATTTGTCGAGTTACCGAATTATTTTAAAACCCTAGGTGGACTTTAGGTTTCCCTAAAGAACCAAACAATTGATTGGTTTCATAGTGGTCTTCGAAAAACCACTCTCACAAATAATAACCACGATACACGGATGAACAATTGCTTTGAATACAAACTCTTCTTATCATAACAATGAATAACAACTCAAAATATATGCGACTACCCTAGCACAGAGACCCCACTGAGCTTAAATAGCATGATAAAAGCATGGAAATAATCTTCGAATAAAATCAGAATGGCATGCATAATAAATGAAATAATCCATGCAGAGTCAAACAACATAATATCGTAAATATATATGGAAAGAAAAAAATTACATAATCTGCAACCTTTGAGACAACCACTGTCACAGGATACAGAATCCTCCCGTGATAACTTATGAGACAATCAAGGAACAACTCAAGAATAAAGGCTATAGAGAGCTTAAAAAGATATTTAGCCAGTAAGAATGACACTAACAATTTCTATTTTCATTACACGAACATCCACGTAAATGTTGTTAGGTCAAGTAAGCCTACAACATTTGTAAATCTGAATTGAATGTTGTGAATTTGAAGATTACACTACGAGAAACAAGGGAATGGCCAACGCACAAAAGTGTAGGTCAAGGATGTAGATGACACCAGTCAAACTATTACTTACACAATATTTGACGTCGACATCAATGTCGAGAAAACTGCATCGACGAAACATTGGCCGATGTTGTATATTGGCCATGTCGGCGAATCTTTATCGCTGAGTGTAGGGATTATCGACACGAGGAGGACGTCGGTAAATAGCTAAAGCCGAAGTGACTGTTGAACGTCGGAATAGCTAAATATCGACGTCGCGTTGGGAAAAGTGTTTCCTTGATGCATGGCTACGACGTTGAGAAAGGAAACCTATATCGATGTCAACCATGCGTCGGCAAAAACTTAATTTTTATTTTTTAAAATTTTTTTATTTTATGATTTTGTTGTCATTGTTGAATATTTTTCTCTATTCCCCACTTGGCAAGGAACATAACGTGCAATAAGTTATAAAATTCAAGAAATTTCAATTTATCATAAATCAAATACGATATATATGTTCAAAACGTACAAATAATATGTTCAAAATATTTAAAAACAATTACATTAAAGTAAAAAAAAAAAACCTACACCTATCTTCTAAATATCCACTAGTCGCGAACACCACATAAAGAATGCAAAACCTACAAATGACACAAATGTACGGTTAGAATATCATAGACGCACGCGAAATCAAACAAATTAAATGTTGAAAAGTACGTACCCAAGTGTTCATTGCCCTCTATTTTTCTGATTCACATCCTCAATCATCTTCCTCATCTCTTCCATTTGCTGTGCATAGTTTTCTTTCAATCTTCGAACTGTTTCATCTATTTTTCAATCACGGTCTACTATTTTTTGATTTCGCTCCTCCTCTCTTAGTCTTTGTTCTTCAATCATGCAGTTAGTGTTTTCAAGGTTGTCTTTAAGTTGGCTAACCTCCGTAATGTGTGCCTGGTCGTTGTAAAAGGAGGAGGAACAGGAAGCAAAACTCATTCTGCACTTAGGTTTGAGGCCCCAACCAAGACCTTTTGAGTAGCCCGATCGTCTACCCAAAAAAATCTTGCATATCTCATCCCCATAGAGTGGTTGAGAACCCTCTAAGACGGGCTGGGACTGAAGTTCCAACATTTGATTTTGCACAATAATACAAGCGGGGTTAGGGGTAGGTCATTAGAATTTAAATAGAAAGTAATAAAAAAGTTTTGGTGAACTTACATGTGTGTCTTCTGGTGCCTGTGAAACGAACTCGCCATTCTACTGGCGTGTGTCTCTCAAAACAACTCGACATGGTTCACTGGACGACCACGTTCTGCAGTGAGCTCAACTTGTCGCTGAAGGAACAACTTGGAACTGCTCCTGTAGTTGTAAGACTGCTTCGCTCTAGCAGCCTTACAAGAACATGATTGCTCCTACAATCAGACAAAATGTAAAACGTTATATCCAAATAAAAATTAAATGAATTACTGTTAATTGATTTTAAGGTAGATGATATAAATCACCTTGAACTGTCGAGTCATGTAGGGTCTGTTTGGTAACGTTCCTGTTCCCTGTTTCTTGTTCCTTGTTTCCTGTTCTCGGTTTCCTGTTCCTTTTGTTTTTAGAACAAGAAATAGAAATGTGTTTGATAACTATTTCTGTTTCTTCTTGTTTCTTGAAAAAAAGAAACTGAAACAGAAAATGTGTTTAATAACTATTTCTTGTTTCTTGATTTTATTTGATATTTATTTTTTAATAACTGAAATGAGTTTCATATTCAGAACGACTGTTTATTTCTTGATTTTATAAACAATACTTTCGAACCTTCAATTTTGTTTGCAATAGGGCCCGAATAAAGCCTTTTCGATGCTTATTGATTTTAACAGATTTTATTAACTCTTATGTTTAAAAGAAGTGTTTTTTTATTAAAGTAATGACCGCAGTTTAGTTTGAAAAGTTGGGTCATTACAAAAAAGAATTTGAAAGGTTGAAATAATACAAAATAGTTAATATGCGAGAATGTGGAATGTGAATAGGTGGAAGATAAAGGGGATGTGAATGGTTTAGAGAAATTTTAATGATATAATTATTTGGAGAGAAAAAGTTAAAATTATTAATACCCAAATATTTATTAATAATTAATTTTAAATTAAAAAATAAATAAAAAGCAAATTACAATAAAATCCAAGTAAGAAACACACAAGTTTACTAAGAAGAAGGGTAAAATGGGAAACAAAAAGTTTCTTCTCTTCCATACTTTTATATATATACTATATATATATACACACACACACTAGTAAACAACTCGTGTGGTGCACGTGAAAATCACACACGAAAAGAATTATAGTTTTAAATTAACTTAGAAAACTGGAACAGTCATTTCAATATTTTCATATTTATATCTTTTTTATATTCACATTGTAATGAATGGAAAATGAATTTATTTAGTAAAGAGACATCTTTCGAATGTATCTTTGAATTTGATTTGTTTGCACAATTTAAATTTCATTTCTTAACATTTTGAGCTTACACATTGCAAACTTAACCATCTAATTTATATATATCCAAATAGAATGGAAGATAGAAAGGTTGTTAGTTGTGTAATAACATATAGCATTATGTAATATCAGTTATGGAAGATGGAAAAGTTACATTATGGTCCTAATAACATAGAGCATCAACTAATATCGATTATGTGATCAATTTTTTTTTTTTTAAATAAAGAGATGAAAAGTTAACAAAGTGTAACTTTTATCTTGTTGAATGTAAAAATGACCACAAACATTAAATGTGAATGATAAATTACCACTAAAGCAAGACTAAAAAGAATTATAATGAAAGGGGAAAACATCCACCAAAATCAATTATATGAAATTATAAATGTAAAATCATAATTTTTATTAATGATTTTGTGGGTAAAAAATTAAAAGAAGACTTTAATATTTCTTGCTTTGCACACTTTATTACCTTTATTTATACTTAATAAATTCCAATAATATATACATTGTTTTAACAAAATCAAAGTATAAGTCACTCAATCATTTTATTAATAAAATAGCTTTAATAAAAAAATTAAATGAAGAAAAAAAACACGAGCAAGATTCTAATGGTTACATTAAAAAATAATTCTCAAAATTACATGATTTAAACATAAAGAGCGTAGACATATGTATATGTCAACCACGGAGTTGGTGACTCAAGTTTCCCCAACTTATGTTATGTACTAAAAAGAAACCTATAAATGAAGGAATAAAAATAAACATACTTCTATATAAAAAAAAAATAGACAACAAAAAAAAAAAAAAAAAAAAAGAATAGAAAAACATGATTTGATATCTTCTTTTCACTCTTAGCATATTGTTGTGACTTGTGAACATGAATGAAAAAAAATAATGAAATATTTATAATCAAGATTTGAAAATGAAGAATTTGAAAGGTTGAAAGAGATAGGAAATGTGAACAGTTGAGAGATACAAGATTAAATGAGAGAGGAATGTGAATGAATTAGGATAAATTAAAATGACATAATTAATTGGAGTGAAAAATTTTAAATTTTGAAAAAATCTATAATAAGGAGATGAAAATTTAAAAGAACCATTTACACTAAGTCAATAATTAAAAGTTATAATAAAAATGATACAAACATTAAATCTATGTGAATGACAAAATTGTCACTAAAGCAAAAATTAAAAAAACAAGTTATAATGAAAGGGTAAAATAAGGCTAAAAATTTCTCCACTTCTATCTTTTTGTATATACTATAGACTATTAGACTATTAGATTAACAAATTGTCTTGTGTATATATATTCATATATTTATAAAAGTCTCCCTAAAATATATAAATAAACAAGTGGCACTATTTAATCCAAGACGATGATATATAATCGAATTGACTTGATTTGTTCTTCAATATTGGTAATTATTAAAATAATAATGACATATAACTATCTCACCAATTTGTAAGTTATTTTCAATTATGATCTTCCACCTTTCAGAAAAAGTCCTCTAACTATTTAATGATACGAGAAGTTGGAATTTATCATAGGTTTCAAATATGTATTATGTATTAAAATAATTGTAACAATTGTTTAGATGGTTAAATTATTCTTTCTAGTCAACCATTAGAATGAATATATACTAACAATTACAAAGTTTGAGAATCAATCTCACGCAAATTCATATAAAAAAAAAGTGCTTTTATATATCTAAAGTAAAAGTTAGACCTTATTTAATCGGTGATTCGAAAACAATTTTAGAAATTAAATAATTAATTAGAAAACAAAAATGAATTGTTCTTCTTCGTTCTATTTCAACACTCAAATTTAAAATTTTGAAATTTAAATTTAAATTTTAAGATTTATATTTTACTTTGAATTTGAAAATGCAATAGTGTGTCCCATATTCATATAATTTTTTAAAACAAAGGAAAATATATACAATGTATTATTTTAAAGATTGTTCCGTAAGCAGGATAACTTGAAAGAGTATGTTAGGATGGAGGTGGGTGACGATAGGTGTTGCAGAGTGTGGCTGTATCCATGGTTGCGAGACGGTCCTATTCTTCAGCAGGTTGATGAGAGGGTGATTTATGATGCGACGAGTCGGCAGGATGCTAGACTGGCTGAGTTCATTGGTTTGGATGGGGAATGGAGGTGGCCGCGAGTTTCTGTGGGTTTGATTGATATTAGGGATAGGGTTCAGAGTGTTAGTCTGTGTCCTAGTGTTGAGGATAGGTGGGTTTGGATTCCTGGTAATCATGATGGTTTTTCGATTGCTAGTGCGTGAGATACTATTCGTCCTCGTAGTGTTAGGGTTCGTTGGTCGGGTTTACTGTGGGGTGGGGGGAATATTTTCAAGCATTCCTTTTGCACTTGGTTGGCCATCAGAGACAGATTGAGTACTAGAGATAGGTTAAGTCGGTGGGACAGATCGGTTCCTTTGTCTTGCATACTTTGTAGAGGGAGTTGTGAGTCTCGTGATCATTTGTTCTTTTCGTGTCCTTTTGGGTGTGAAATTTGGTCTAGGATCCTTCAGATTATGTCATCATCTCATAGGATTGGGTATTGGGGGGTTGAATTGTCTTGGATTTGTCATCAGGGTATTGGAAAGGATTTAGTTAGTTTCTTTCGTCTTTCCTTTCTTTGCTTGTCCCGTGCTTGTGGGGTTGTTATTCCTTTGTTTGGTTCATTTGCCTTTTAATGTTGTTTATTGTTCTTATTTTTATTGCTTTGGTTGGTGTCCTTTTTTGTTTTTTTTTTTTAATTTCTTCATGTCTGGTGAGCGCTATCCTCTTTTGTGCCTTGGTCTCAGGCTGTGAGGTCCTCTTTGTTGTTTTATAATAATATTATTACCTTTTCAAAAAAAAAAAAAAAAAGTTCTAAGTGTTTTATTCTCAAACACATTCAAAATGGAAATAAAAACATTTAAAAGCATTCTATGCAAAGTTTAAGTCCACATTCAAATTCATTCAATATATAATAATAATAAAAATAAAATTGGTTGGGTCAGATTGACTAGGTTACTAAATCTTATAATTCAACCCAACCCGAAATATAAAAAGTTCAACCCAACCCTTAGGTTTAGGTTGGGTAATCTAGGTTGGTCGAATTTTTGGGTTTTTGAACACTCATGTTATATATAAAAAAAATTAGAAAATAACAATTGAGATCAATGAACTTTTAATTATGAATTATGGAGTAGCAAACTATGAAATTGAATTAATCTTAAGGGAGATTGTCAAAAATAACAAATTTGACAAAATATTTACATTATAGCGAAATTTTCCGATTCTATCAATAATAAACACCGATAGCCTAGGAGTCTATCGATGACTATCATTGATAGAATTCATAATTTTGCTATAACTCGTAAATATTTTAATTTATTTTATTATTTTAAAAAATACTCAATGGATTAAATTATGAAAGGTGAATTTAATAAGAAAAATTGAATATTGAGATATTTAATATATACAAAAATAAAAAATAAAAGATTAAAAAAAGAATAAATTAAAATTGAAAAGTTGATATTAATTTTGATAAGTAAAGATATTTTTATAATTGAAGGGTATATGAATTAGTATATATATAAAATAATGAAAAAGAATAAGGCATGGGGCCTATATATAATGTATATTATATATAAATAATGAGAAAAAAGAAGGCGTGGACGGGGTCCACGACTTTGTCCAAACTCACCTAATTTTGTCAATAGTTTTGGCTCAAACCTATTTTTGACAATACTTTCTAAAATCACATTATTTAAAAAAAAAGGTTCTATAATCTACGTTTTATTATTATGGGAATTATATTATATATATATATATATAATACTAATTAAAGAATGGTGATTAAAAGTAGTGAATATTAATAAATTGTAATGTTCTTAAATTAATTATGGAAATTTGTACATGTTGAAATTCAAGAGAGAAATAAAAATGTAACATTTGGTGAAATTTAGGAACTACATAAAAAACTAAACTCAAGGTTAAATTCAACGTTTTGAAACATCTAAAACTTATAGAAAAAAGGAAAAAAAAAAGGTTAGTTTCCGTTTAGAGAAGAGGTTATAATTCAAATTAGGGTCCAGGCCGAAATAAAAGCGCATAAACATTAGAACATTGATTTCATTTTCCAAAATATGGAATCAAAAGATTTTTCATTGATATACTCATTCATATACCCTTCAATTATAAAAATATCTTTACTTATCAAAATTAATATCAACTTTTCAATTTTAATTTATTCTTTTTTTAATCTTTTATTTTTTATTTTTTGTATATATTAAATATCTCAATATTCAATTTTTCTTATTAAATTCACCTTTCATAATTTAATTGGATTATTTCTTAATCAAAATTATACATATATATTTTTTTTCAATTTCTTTTTTAAAACACATATATTAACAAAAATATGTTATTAAAAATATATTAAACAAATTAAAATAGTAATAATAATAATTGAGAGAAGTTGAAGCTTACCCTAAAAATAATAACAATAATAATAATAACAATTGAAAATATATAGACTAATTCTCCAAATACTCTCAATTCTAAAAAAAAATCCATGTCAATTGTTATGATTATTATTGTTATTATTATTTTTGGACTAAGCTTTTAACTTATCTCAATTATTATTATTACTATTTTAATTTTTTTATTATATTTTTAATAACATATTTTTGTTAATACATGTGTTTTTTTTAAAAATTGAAAAAAAATATGTATAATTTTGATTAAGAAATAATCTAATTAAATTAAGAAATGTGAATTTAATAAGAAAATTTGAATATTGGGATATTTAATATATAAAAAATAAATAAAAAGAAAAAAATTAAAATTGAAAAGTTGATATTAATTTTAATAAGTAAAAATATTTTTAAAATTGAGGGGATTGAGAATTAGTATATATATAAAATAATATGTGTTTTTTAAAAAGAAATTGAAAAACAAAATATATTGTGGAGCCCACACATAATATATATTATATAAATAATGAAGGAAAAAGGAAGACGTGGGACCCACACGACCACAAGTCGTGGATGGGGTCTACGACTTTGCCCAAACTCACCTATTTTTGTCAATTGTTTTGGCTCAAACTTATTTTTGACAATATTTTCTAAAATAACATTATATTAGACAAATGTTCTAGATTATATATAGTTTAAAAAAATATTTAAACATTAAACAAGGCGAGAGATCTATTATTGACTAAGGTCAAATAAGGGATTCTCCACTCTGATTGGGGGGGGGGGGGGGGATTTTGCCAAACCTCCTACAAATAATTGGTACATAGTGATCAACATTTTGGATTATGATCTAACTACCATATTTAGTTTCTTTTCATTTATATATCTTTTTTTTTCTCTCTCTTCACAAAATTTCTATATTTCTTAATTATTCGTTACATATACTTAGTATTTATGTATAATTTTAATTTATATTTAAAACTTTTTTATTTGCAGATTGTCATATTATTTTATAATTAGAAATATGTAATAGTTATACTATTCATATATAATTTACTTTTCAATTCTCAATTTTCAATTTAGATTTTTAAAATATATAACAATTTTAGTATAGTACACAAACATTTCGCCTCACTTTAATATTTTACAACTAGTACATTGTTGGAGCAATATAACATTGAATAGCATTGAATAGCAATAGTTGGATAGTAATCAAACAATATAATAATAAAGGGAAATTGCTAGGCATAGCAAATTGTTATATATATATATATATATATATATATATTTTGCTATGTACAATAATTTTTTTTATTATTATATTTACAAAATATAACAAAAAAAAACTTAACTGTACTATAAAGTATTCGATGCTGTAAATAGTTTTAATATTTTAATATTTTTAAAAATGTTTCATTTGTCAAATAAAACTATGTCGACTCAGCATAATGATAAAGCAATTATTAAACAAGCTGGAGCTACATCACCAAGGTAATGGAAAAAGTGTCCTATTATTTCTAAGGAATGGTTTCTCAACCTATCAGCTACTGCCACGTGTACATTGCACAATAATAATAATGTGTCATGATAGACTAAGCAACATAATTCATTCCTTAATGGTTTATTATCTCAAAATTCAGAATTTCTGTGTATAAAAGAATTCCATTGGTTGCCATAAATGCAAGGAAATTAATCCCAAATTGTCTTCTTTGTGTAATTTCATATTAAATTTCCTTTTAGGTGAAACTCCTTCTCCATTTACATATTTGTATTCAATAATATAAATTTTTTAGGTTAATTTTTATAAATATAATCAAATGCAAAAATATTTATGGTACGTGTAAAAATTTTTTAAAAAATTATGATATTTTCATAAATTTCAGGTTTATCCTTGAATATTGTGGACGATTTTTTACTTTTTTACTTCTTTATTTCTTTTTTTTTTTGCGATTTATTCATCTCCTCTTCATATTTTTAATTTCTTCATATTATTACTTCTTCTTTTTCAAATTTTCATTTGTTTTTGTTCGTGATTTCTTCACTTCCTCCTTTAGAATTTCTTCCTTCTTCGTCATCTCTCATATAATTTATTTTTTTATTTTTTCACTTCTTCAAATATTCACTTGGTAAACGATCTTCGTAATCTCTCATATATTTCCTCGATCTTCCAAATCTAAACAATCATGTACCAAGATCTAGACGATCTTGGTTCAAGATCGTCTACCAAATATAAAAGATCTTGGTACATGATCTTGAACAAAAATAGTTTAGACCTTGGTACACGATCGTTTAAATCTTAGTACACAATATGTATCATAATCGTACAAGAATTACACATGTACGTGTGGTCAGTGTTGATGTTATCTACACGATCGCGTATCATGATTGTTTAGAAGAAGAATTACACGCACGTGTGTGGCCAGTGTTGATACTACCTACATGATCATGTATTATTTCCTACATGATATATGATCTTGTATCATGATCGTTTAGAAAGGAGAGAATTACGTGCGCGTGTGCCTTTAATCGCATGTGTTGACTGGAGCATTTTTGGTATTTTCTATTGTGGGTCGATGAGCTTTTTCCGGTTTAAAGTTTGTTCTATTCAATGTAAATATTTTGTCAGTTTGTTATATTTTTTTAAAAACATTTTCTTTATTATATATCTATATTTTAATACCATGCTATCTAGACTTTTGTATGATATAATTAAGAGTGGTTTTCAAAAATAGAAAAAATTGAGAAACCATTTACACTTCATAGAACAAAGCCATTAACAGATTATACTTAATTTTTCTATGAATCTACACTACAAGAAATAAGATTTTCTCCGGCGTAGCAATACATTGCCGAAAATCCTAACCAACGTTGGGAAAGGTTACTGCGATGTCGTGAACGACGTCTGCAAGCACGTCGGAGAAAGCACGTCGGGAATACTTTACCCGACGCAGTTCACGTTAAAAATTGAGAAACCATTTTCCTGTAATTAAATTATATTTAAACTTAAAAATAAAATAAATAAAAAAATATTATAAACAAGTAATCAAATGAATTTTTTAGGGAAATTTTAAAAAATATCAAATTTTACAAAATATTTACAACCTATAGCAAATTCTATCACTGATAGTCATTGATATGCTATAGTGATAGAAGACTGTCAGTGATAGAATCCAAAATTTTGCTATAGCTTGTAAATATATATATATATATATATTTTTTTTTTCTATCTTTAAAAATGCCCCTTTATTATTTCTAAAATATATTTTCAAAGCAAGCCATATTTATATGGTGCTCTTATTCATTATATGGTTAGCCACATCATTAGAAAGTGTGTGCTTGAACGTTTTGAGCTTAGAGATTGTCTAAGCCTCAACCTTCATGTATTGATAATGAAAATTCTTGTGCTCGTTGTAGAGACTATTGGTTTGGTAACCATTGAACTCGGAAGGAGTTTGTTATTGATATTGTATTTAAGAAGAGCCTAAATATAGTGAATGTAAAAGGATGATCTCACTCTTAAAATTAATAAGTAAGACAGAAACTTTAGATTGCAAAGAATGTGAAGGCTGTTTTGGTCGCTATCAATCTGAATGTCCAAATTTCCTAACAAGAAAAAAAAAATAGAGATTTGTAGCTATCCTATGTGATGATGATAAGTTCAGTTACAATTAGGACTCAAATGATGAGATTCCCGCCTTGGTTAGTTGCAACTCTGCAAAAGATAATGAGGAACTTGACAACAATATTTTGAAAGTGAATGAATCATGGTAATGAAGTTCATCCTACTTCTACACATCAATTTGGCAACCTAAGTGCAGAGGAAATCCATGGGAAATAGCAAGTAGTTGATCTCCTTGTGTTAGGCCAATGAAAGAAAAAATTTATAAACTTAGTTGAAGATGATCATCATTTACTTCAAACCATTTTTGGACTTCAAGAAAAACTTAAAATCCTTACGATTAAAACTTGAGTCAATGTCCAAGTCGGTTCGAATGCCGAACTTAGGGACATATGATCTTAACAAGATTCTAAACACCGTGAAGCAATTTTTTGACAGAAATGGTGTTGGATTCAATAAGTATGAGAATGCTAACTCTAAAGTTGGATCATCCTCACAAACCATTTTTGTTTCTACTCAACATTCCTATATGTCGGACCTAGATGGCTATGAGTAAAGAGCCAACATCTTATCCTGTCATCAGAAAACAAAGAAGAAAGTGGGTGTGTCACTTTTGTAGAAAGGAAGGTCATATTCGCCTATGGCAGACTTGTGAACAAAACTAAAATATATTCTATTTCAAGAAGATGATCTATATATATATATATCATTTACTTGTGCACCTAAGAAAAAATTTAAATGGAGAGCAAAGGAAAATATTTTTCTTGGGCTGTTAATTGTAACGTAACCTTTACATCTCTTCATACTTCAGTTAGGAAGGATTGGTACTTTGACAGTGGTGGCTCCATGCATATGAAAGGAGAGAAGAATTTTCTAACCGATTTAAAGTCATGTGCTTCTAAACATATTTTTTATGATGATGGTGGTAAAGGATTAGAATTATTGTCAAAGGAAACTCCAATATCCTAAACTTCTTCCTCTCAAAGATGTTCTTATTGAAGGCTTAACAGTAAATCTAATCAACATAAGTCAGTCATGCAATCAGGATCTTAATGCTAATTTCTCAAAAGGAAGATTTCTAATGACTAATAATGATGAGTCTGTCATCATGAAAGGTACATGATCTTGTGATAATTGTTACTTGTAAACTTCTAATGTTTTTAAACTTGGTTGCAACATTCCTAAGTACAATGAAGTTGTGCTCTCTCTCCATAAATGTAGAATTGTCTTATAGCCATTAAAGTTCTTTTATCAGGGAAATTCAAAGTGGCTCAAGTTATCTTTTAGAAATAGGGTGAATACTTGTTAAGATTTTCAAGTATACCTTGCACAACTTGTCATTGGTTGTGCTAAGATTTTATGATGTGTGATGGCATTATTGATAATATTGCTCTTGTTGAATTTGTGGGTAAAATCATTGTTATCTCATTTGAAAGTTTGGTAAATGGTAAACATATTTATTCTGACAAGGATACTAATAATGCTTTTGCTGACATCGATTGTGTTTCTAAGGTCAATAAAGCTTTTATTGTTGCTTCATCGACGGTTGAATGATTATTCTAAGAATGTGTTAAAGGATGACATTGCTTGTTCTGATGTGTCTGTTAGTGTTGCTTCTGAAAATTGGCCTTGTGATTTTTAAGTGTTTAAGAAGTAAATTGTTGATAGTGTTCTGGTTGGTAAAATGTTGTGAGTTATGATGGTCAAGATGATGATGTGTGCAAAGATATTTTAGTGTTGAAGACTTGTGTCAATGTATCGATTTTGGAAAAGGATGATGTTGATTTTGTAATCAATAAAACAATTTTGAATTTGAA
This sequence comes from Cucumis hystrix, assembly GCA_025688845.1. Classification (NCBI taxonomy): domain Eukaryota; kingdom Viridiplantae; phylum Streptophyta; class Magnoliopsida; order Cucurbitales; family Cucurbitaceae; genus Cucumis; species Cucumis hystrix. The sequence goes on along the minus strand of CM046888.1, from coordinate 12,535,789 downwards.
CGAGAACAATCTAGGTCCTAAAGGGTTTAAGGGGGTTAGTAAATCTTGTGAGACCCGTTTCTAATTGGAGTATAGAAAGTAAAATTTGGATGAGTATTTTGAAATTTTCCTTTTTGGATAAGAAGAGGCGTTTTGAAGTAACACTTCGCGATAAGAAACTTGGTGTTCGAATCAATCCGCGAAAAGAATTATGTGATAAAATGTTTTATGGTTAATATAAGTTTTGCAATTAAGAAGGTATTCGCAAGGAAGTTTTGAGAAAAAAAGAGTTATTGCGTTAAGACCTTCGAAAGCTATGTTGAGTAGTTGAAGTTAATTCGCAGAATGGAGTTAGGCGAAAGAAAAGGTCCAACGAAGAAAATATCAAATCTGAATTGACAGAAGTTAACGTGTAAGATTAAGGATTTAAGCATGATTGGGTTACTATTAAATTTACATGTGTAGAGTTTTAAGCAGAAGCTGGCGAACTGAAAAGAGTTTAAGCATGCTAAGTTAGTTAAAGGGCTTTATAAATAGAGAACTTGGTTATTAAGTAAACAAAAAAAATTTATTAAAAAAATGCTAAAATGTTGTTGTTTTGCTTTGGCAATAAGAAGAAAAACAAATTGTTAAGTGTTGTGGTTTGTTCCGCGAGAAGGCTCCGCCAAAAGAGAAGGAAGAGGAAGATCTTTGGTGAAGTGTGGTGAGTGTTTTCTCTCAAATGAATTTATGTTAAAAATATTTACTATGATTTTCCTTACTGATTTGAAAGAAGAATTCAAATGAGAAGTGTTTCAAAAGAGATTTCTATGAAAAATTTATATGTTTTCAAACATGATTTACAATGTTAAAGCTTGATTTGATGATTATGATTTCAATACTATAAAATGTTTTTAAACAATTATTTGTTTCCTTGAGATGATGCTAACTTTTATGTGCACATAAAGAGTCAAGCCCACCATGGGGTGTACGGGGCTACATGGTGAGAAGAAGTTGGCTTATGCGTTGAAAGGAGCGTATTAAGTGTAGCGGCTTGAGCAACAAGGACGGATCTGTATGTTCTTGGATGTTGTTGATACAATAATCTAAACACGAGGTAATGAGACCAAACATAGAGAACGATTCGAGATCCTTGGAGAAAAGAATAATTGACTAATGGGTGTTTATGCAAAATGAATATTGATGTGATTCGCGAGTTGAACTAACTTTATTGTAAAAATGATTACATACGTTTTGATATGTTTTGTGAAATGAAGTGGTTATTGATAAACTGATTTGTGTTGGAATTTATGTTTTGGCGAAAAGGATTTATCAAAGGGCATTACGAAAAGGATTTCATAAAACCTCACTAAATTTTTTGGACTTACGTTTTAAAAATATCATCTTCCAGAAACAGACGTTTAGGTTAAGTAGAAAAGAAGGTTGAGGGCTTGCGGCGAGTTGAGAAAGCCACTAGGCGTTTAAAGAGTTTTGATAAATGTTATTTATTTTTTGTCAAAGTGTTGTAATTGTATGTTCTTACCAAACGTCTGTTATTAATAAAATGTACGTTTTTGTTTTGTTATTTATCACACTTCGCATTTAAGGTTGACTACTGTTGCGTTTTGAGTTTTGTTGGATAGTTTAAAAGGAGTTGAGAATAAGCTTAGCGATAAAATCAATTGAAAATTTTAAGCTAAATCGGGTCCTAATCGCACTACTTCCTGCATTTTAGTTGTCTGGTGGATTAGGGTGTGACATATCTCATATCCCAATTAATGGGCATGTTGATGCTGAGTATGTTGTTAGAAAAGGAATTGATGTTAAGAAACTGGTTATTGATCTAACTTAGAATGTTGTTCTTTCATGGTGCTGTATTAGACATTCAAGCTTTTGATTGACTTTATTTGGTTTGATGAGGGCTTAATTTTTGTTTACTATATAGTTGTTTTTGTAAGTCAAACAAAAAGGAGAGAATGAAATGTCACACCCTGCCCTGCAAACCTTCTTGCTTTTCTCGCGAGACCAGGTGCGACTGAGTATCTCTGATAAGATTAAACACCAATGCACTTATCTTATTAAATCCTTTACCTTCTTTAAATGCCAAAAACTTTAAATAACATGCTTTAAGCGATAAATCTTAACGCAGTCAACATAACCAAAACTTAAACTTTATTAACAACAGGCGTTTCATACATACTATACAATACAACTTAAACTGAAACTTAAAACGCTCAGCAGCTTCTCGCTTGGTAGGCCCTTTTCTTTTCCTCCTCTTAGTCGACCTTAACGCCAAATCCTGGAAGATAAAATTTTAAAACGTAAGTCTAAAAGACTTAGTGAGATTTTATGAAAAACTTTTCACAATACCCTTTGATAAATCCTTTTCGCCAAATCATTAATTTCAACACAAATCAGTTTATCAATAAACACATCATTTTGCAAAACATATCGAAATGCATGTAATCAGTTTTACAATAGAATCAGATCAACTCGCAAATCACATCAATATACATTTTGCATATACACCCATTAGTCACAATCATTCCTTTCGCTAAGGATCCCAAATCGTTCTCTACGCTTGGTCTCATTACCTCGTGTTTAGACTATTATATCAACAGCATCCGAAAACATATAGATTCGTCCTTGTTGTTCAGACTATCTAACACAATGTAGTCCTTTTCTATATTAGCCAACTTCACTCCACCATGTAGACCTTTTTCTACATGGCTGCCTTTAACCTTATATACACACAATAGTTAGCTCATTCATAGGCAGGCAACTAATGGTTTGAACACCATTTCTTAATCAATATCATAGTCATCAAATCAAGCTTTAAGTATTATAAAACATATTTGAAATCATATAAATACTTTAAAAGAAAATATCATTCATAAATCCTTACTAAAAACTGTTGGGATTGATGCCCTAAATCTTGTGGTCTTGTAGTTTGTAATTGTATATATTATACAAACATTTTATTTATCTAATAAAATAAAGTGTGTTATTTTATTTGACATTTAGTTGCATTAACCCACAAAACTCATAAACTAACATCCAAGGTTATCTTATGTAACCTAAACATGTATGTGGAGACATACAAGTGGATCATGTTTAAATGATAACCTAAATGGTCTGTAGTAGATGGATAAGGCTGGATACCTTATTCTGATGACACTACGAATACGACCTGCTTTGTAGTTGTTACAATTGTTCTAAAGTGCTACAAATGATTTGATCATAATCATTCATGTTGAGACATTAGAGCAGGGGTATTCTATACAAAGAGTTTGTATAAGATTGGACCATGAAATGAATAGTCTCTCTTATTAACACCGTTACTAGTTGAGACTACATTTCACCAAGATAACCATAGGTGAATTGACCTGAATCCTGAGTGCGTTGTGAACTCCTGCCTATGAAGGCAGTCCTTTGATTTGCATGGGTGAGAGTGGCCTATATCGCCGACTCAATAGACCTACCATTTTGGGGATTTGTTTAATTAGGGAGCTGGGAACACAATTACACAAGAAGGAATTCGCTCCTTCTCTATAGATAGAGTAAGTAGAGAAATTGCTCTCTTAAGGACTGATTCCAGGGCTTGAACAATGTGGCGCCACACCCTCTCTTGGGCCGAGAGGAGTTTAGTTATAGTGGGACTATAACTATTGTTCATTAGAGGGATTGGTGGTACTTAAGGAGTTAGATGTAACTACAGGGGCAAAACGGTAATTTTTGGCCTAGCTGTACTTATGAGCAATATGTGAAGGGTCATTGCACTGTTGATTGGTTATATCTAATGGACACAAAAATATATCTACAGTAAGAAGAGTGCAACTATTGGTCTTTAGTGGAATGACTGATAGTTAATGAACAGTTATTAATTTAATTAAAGAGTTTAATTAATTAATCTCACATCATTGGAGTTTTAATCTGTAGGTCCATAAGGTCCCTTTGTTAGCTCAATAAAGATAAATGAGAATCAAATTTATTTTGGTTTAATTTGAATCGTTCAAATTGATTAAAGGGAATAAATTGTATATGATACAATTAATATATAAAGTTTTTATGAGAGAAGTTAATATTTGGATATGATTCAAATAATAATAATATGAATAAGATTCATAAATAAACTATAGATTAAATGAGAAGATCTAAACCATTGGTTATATTATATATGATATAATATAAAATTAATATTATATAAGATATAATATAAAATTAATATTATATAAGATATAATATAAAATTAATATTATATAGGATATAATATAATTTGAATTTATATTATATTTATATTAATATTAATTTAAAGAAAAGAATAACTCCCTTAGGAGTTATTCTACGTAATGGGAGAGGGAGGAAGTTATTTTGATAACTTCCCCCTCCATCTCTCTTCATATCTTTTGGTTAAGATATAGAAGGAGGGATGCAATCTTTTCTGGGTGAGTTTTTTTGACGATCTATTGCTTCCAAGAAGAAAAATCTCTCTGCAAATATTTTTCCTTTTAAACAAAACAAAAACACAGAAGCCCCACAAACTCTCTGTTGTTTTTTCTATCTTGAGGATAACAAGGAAGACTTAGTGGTGTTCTTTTCGTGGTGTTCTTTGGGAGATTCGAGAATTCTTAGGAGGTTCTACAAAGGTTAGTTTTCTTTTCTTCTTTTCCACCATAGAAGCATGTTTAGGTGTTTTCTCTGTGTTTCAAGTTGAATTTCTTTTGCACAGCGTTCACACGCTTCCGCTATGGGAATTCCATTCCTTCAAAAACTCCTCTTCTTCTTCTCACGTAGCCTCCTCGTGGGACAACCACAACACTTAACACCTTGTTTTTCTTCTTCTTTTTGCAAGATCAAAACAGCAGCACTTTAGCTCTTTAACAAAATCTTAGTGCTTACTTAATAACCAAATCCTATATTTATACTATTCCTTAACCCAGGTTAGTCATCCTTAGTTCTTTGTCCGATTGTCAGCTCCTACTTAAAACTTTACACCTGTAAAATTAATATTTATCTTAGCATGCTTGAATCCTTAATCTTACACGTTAACCCTTGTCAAATTAGATTTGACATTTTCTCACCAAACCTTTCTTCTCGCCTAACCATTCTGCGGATAATTTCAACCACTTAACATAATTTTCGAAAGTCTTAATGCAATAATTCCTTTTGCGGACTACCTAACCTTTTCTCGCGAAGACTCTTTCTCTTGTAAGTGTTTAGGCTTATAGGTCCTACCGCAAATCCTTCTTTTATCAAAACTTCCTCGCGAACTAACTTCTTAATCATAAAACTTATACTTTACCATATAAGATTTTATCACTTAATCATTTCCGCAGATTGATTCAAACGTCAACTTCTTATCGCGAAGTCTTATTTAAAAATGTCTCCTTTTATCCAAATCGCCAATTTCAAAACACTTAGCCAAATTTTACTTCTTATACTCAAATTAGAAGCGGGTCTCTCATGAATGTGGTTATAACTATCAGTTTGCTTATGAGTTACTCGTGGTTGGTTTGGATTGCTTCTGCTGTCAAAGCCATTAGCTTGTTGTATAGTTTGTGTTTATTTGATTTCTTGATTATTTTTTTGTTTTGACTTAAAAAATAGCTAAAGGGGAAGATTGTTACTGCTTTGGTTGGCTAATTTTATTAAAGGAAAAATTGAGTATAATGTTGGACAACATGTCAAAGACATTGACAAAACTTTGGGATCGTCTAGTAACATCTTCAACAAAATATTTTTTCCATATTTGAAAAATTATTTTGCAGATTTCATGGATCTTGTTTCTTTAGTCATATTTTCCTTTCTTTATTCTCTTGCAACTAATATTTATTGTCCCTCAAATATATTTTCAAAGCAAATCATATTTATACGGTGCTCTTATTCATTATAGGGTTAGCTACCTCATTAGAAAAGTATGTTATTGAACATTTTTAGCTTAGGAATTGTCTAAACCTCAACCTTCATGTATTGATAGTGAAAATCATGTGCTTGTCAGTGAGACTATTGATTCGATAGCCATTATAGAACTCGGAATGAGTTCGTTATTGATATTGTATGTAGGGGGAGCCTAAATATAGTGAATGTGATGATATCTCACACTTAAGGGGAGCCTAAGCATATATTGTATTGCGTGGATCTCATATAAAGCTTGAAAAGGCATCTTGTGGAAGTGAGGGGAGCCCAATCTTAGGGGGAGCCTAAGTTGAAATGTTGAAGAGAAATTTATATAGAAGTCACTAAAGAGAGAGACTGTCACATAAGTATTTTCGTTGTAATTGCTAAACTCTTTATATAATAAAGTCTTGTTCCATTGGTCACACTACCCCTCAGACGTAGGTGATTTTGTACTGACTGGTTATCAATTCTTATGTCATTATTTTTCTGCATGTTTTCGTAACTGCCATCTTGTTAGATATACTGTTGTGACATCGTGTTTGACATTATGACTATGTTAGATCCACTTACTGTTTTTTGAATTAGATTAAGATTCATTGAGAAAATAATAATGAGATGCAAAATTACAATTTTGAATGAATTAGTTAAATTGGAAAGTTTATATATAAGGTTATTTCCAAATGGAGCAAAATGAACCTAAATATTTGCAAAATATAGTATAATATCATAGTCTATGTACGATGGACTGTGTTTGACCAAAAGAGATTACAATCTGTGTCTATTTGTAACATGTAGACAAAAATAGTAGTCTGTCTACTATCTTGACCTATTACGATTCATTGTAGATAGACTATGACATTTTGTTATAATTTATAAATATTTTAGTTTATTTTTCTATATTTGAAAATAGTCCAAGTTTATGTATATCTTGCTTTAAGGGAAGAGGTCACACACATCCATATAAAATTGAAGAACACACATCTACTTCATATATTATCAAATTTGTAATAATTTATTTGACTCGAATTATTATATCAAATAGACTTATTAAGAATGATTTTTAGGAAAAGAAAAGAAATATTTTCAAATATATAGCAAAGTGAAGCAAGATATTTACAAAAATATGGCAAAATTTAAAACATTAATTTTTTTTAAGAAATCATCCTTATATTGATATTTGGTGTGTCAATCAATACTTAAAAAAGATCCTTTAGATAAAGTATAAGTTTCTTTTTAGGGGACGTTTGACCCTAGGACTATCGGGGAGTGGAGTGAGTTACGTCATTTGGGGGAAGGATGATGGAAAACCTAGGATTATGTTTTCCATAATCCTTCCTTTCTCTCTTCTTTACTACCCCACTCCTCCCCCAAACACATATTATCATAACACTACTATATCATAATTCTTTCCCCAAACGCATACTATCATAACACTAGAATCAGTTGCGGATCCAAAAAATTTATATAGGGGCACTATATAATAAACACACTAAAAAAATGTTTAAAAAAATAGTAATAGCTTCAAAGTTTAATTAATTTAATACGTATTACAATTGTCTTCTACGAGTTTTCAAGTTTTGAAATCGATCTATAATAAATTTATTATATCTAACTTATCCAATAAATCTTTTTCAATATAAGCTATAAGACAATCATTCATCTATTGATCTACCATTCAATTGCACAATTGAGTCTTCACAATATTCTAGCAAAAAATATTCTCTCTACAGTAGTTGTTGCAACAGGTAAAATCAATGCCAATGTGAATAACCGATAAACTAATTGGTAGACTTTATCTCTTTTCGTAACGACCATTTTCACTCCAAGATCACCAATGCTTTTTAGTTCAACAAACTGTAAATGAATTTTTTCTAAATATTTGTTAGATACAAAATGACGGCTAGGAAATAAGTTAGGGTTTTATCTTAGTTTGGTTTTTTTTTTTCTCTTTTAAAAAAATTATCTTCCTTTTATGACATTATTGAAATTTGTCAATAAAATTGACAAAATTATTGAAATTTATAAAGAAAATTAATATTTGAAGAAAATAATTTATTGAAATTTAGAAAGAAATTTGGTATTTGGGAAATAAAATTATTGATGTTTGGAATTAAGCACAACCACTACACTAGACCTAAACTTTAATTAAAATAAAGCATTATTTAATATATCTTGTAATCTGACATTTCAAAATTAATATTAAAATACAAAAATTGATAATGTCGTGGGGCACGTGCCCCTGTTGGCCCCTTAATAAATCCACCTTTGACTAGTACTATTATAGTACTAGGATTATCATAACACTAACCCTGCCATAAATCACTCATTTCTCCGAATGTCCACTAATGTTATTTTTTTGTTAGAGAAAATTATAATGAAATAAAAATTAAATTTTTTTTAGGAACTAAGTTATATTAAAGTTAGTTAGAAGACACATTTTTTGAATCACCACAAACGTCACTTAATTATACATGTTTTGACGCAAAACAGGATATCATTTTTTTTTTAAACTCAACTAAATTTGAAAGAATATGAAAATTAAATTTACTAAAGTTTAGAAATTAGATTATGCAGCATAGCATAAAATTTTTCCTAATTTTTGTAGTATATATATATTATCATCTGTGGGCCATGCGCTAAGTGTAAACTTGCGTGTAGAAGTCAAAAGTGACGCCGGCGAGCCACGTGGGACCGATCGGTCACCATTGACAACGTGGTCAATTCCGCCAGCGTGGCGTCTTTCCTTTTCTCTAACTTAACTCTCATTTTCCCAACTTGCATTTGGTGCTTCCAATTCCTAAAAGGAATTTAATTTTGTTGACTTTTGTAAAAAATTAATTATTTTCTTTTCAAATACAATTATCAAAATTTCATTTAAACATTTGTTATTAAACTACACATTTTGACAGAGTTTTAATTTTTAGTACATTTTTGTTTTGGATTTGATTCATTTTCAAATTTAATCTATAATAGTAATGAAAGTTTCAATTTAGATTCAGAATATAATTGACTTTTCTTTTTAAAAGAATTTCTTTGGTCATTAATTAGCTTAATAATTTTTTACATGTTTTCGGTTTGGTTAATATTGTTAGATTTGTTAGTTGTTTTTTTTTTTTTTTTTAAATTTTTTTTTTTTTGAAGTATAGCCAATGGAATTGAGAATTTACCGGTAAGTTATACGGACTATAACACTTAAATATTAATATGTTAGTTGATTGTATTATAATTCTAAGATTAAATATAAAAAATTGGTCTAAATTAAATCCACATTCATTTTCATGTTTACAGACCTATTCTAAGTCAAATTATTGATCATACCTAAAACGATTATTTTTTTTTTAAAAAAAAAGGGCTATTGTTAAGTTTAGAAATGAATATATATATATATATATATATATATATATATATATATATATATATATATATATTGAAATTGTATAATTACAAACATTTTGATTGTCAAAAGTTTTTAAAAATATTTTTTTTAAAATAAAAGATTTTGTTACAAATCTTCTCCATAAAAGCTAAATTTTTTTTCACATTTAAAACGAACGTTACTTTTTGGATGGTTCCATTGATCAGCCGCGTGATAGTTATGAATTTCATTGTTTTTTTTTTTGACTGACCAAATCTCACTTGCAAAGTTGGATTCTCATCTAATTGATATGGTAAAATAAGGCTGTTTAGTTTTTTAAAATTATTTAAAGTAGGTTAATATATTTACCATAATTAGTCTCTCTAGCCTTCAATTTTTTTAAAAAATAATTTTATTTATATTATTTAATTATTTTTATTATAATATGATAAATCATAGTAATGTTTAATTTTATTTTAAAAACTAGAGACAATTATATAAGCTTTTAGGTAATCAAGAAGAAACAAAAAGACAACATACCTTCAGTAACACTGTTTGAAACTTTTTTTCTCGTGAGAATCCAAGACATATGAACCTTTAAAAGTGTAAAGATTCTTATACTACTAAAGTACTTTGATCAAGTACTTGACACTTGGGTAGGATGTTTAGTTAGCAAACAATAGAAATTACAGATTAAAAACAGAAACATTTTGAGGGTGTTTGGACAGTTGAGGTTGAATTCTTAAGTATGTTATTTTGGTGCAAGTTATATATTTTAAGTACACTTTAGTTAATTGGTTAGATATTTATATATAAAGTCTAATATATAGTTTCAACTATTTTGTTTTTGGACGTAAAATTAAATGAGTGTGATCCATGTCTCAGTTAGAGCGATTTATGATCTGAAAGAGTAGAAAATAACTTCACAATATTTGAACTCTACCGTAAAAGCTTTAATACTCTCATTTTTTCAGCATCTAAGAATATATTTAGTATAAAGATGTTTGTACATCAACAAGTCTGAATTTTAGTGCACTTTTGAAGCATGAAAACATATATATGAGTTTGGTTAATACATGTTTAAATGTTCCCCTAATTTGAAATGTTTGGATGCTTTCTGTATTCCCAAGATTTTCAGAACTTTAAAGAAACCAAGAAGACCATAGAGGCCAAATCAAAACCAAACAATGAAGGCTAAAGTGGTAATTCAACGGAAGTTAGACTAGTCAAACTATGCCATATTTTCATTGCCCAAAAGAAAAAAGAAAAAAAGAAAAAATATAATTGAAGGTATATAAATTAGGTAGAATAGCAAATGCAAAGGGCTGAATCATCAAAATTTTGTCACATAGGAATTGTCAATTGTCATTGAGGGTGGAAGTAAGAGGATAAAACAAATTTGGGTATTTGCATTTCTGCGTATCCAAAGAAGGAAAGGGAAATCAATAACCCAAACCAAAAAACAGCGTTTGTTGTAGCTGGAGAAACTTTTATTTGGTTTTGAAAATGGAGAATTTAATGGGATTGTTGAGAATTCATGTGTTTAGAGGCGTGAATCTTGCTGTAAGAGATGTTTGCAGCAGTGATCCTTATGTTATTTTCAAGATGGGCAAACAGGTTTCTTCTTCGTCTCTTCTTCGTTGTTACTCTGTCTTTGTTTTTTCCATTGTCTTCGTTCTTCCTTTCTTGATTCTGGTTTTCTTCCAGCTTTTGACTGGAAAATCATCATCTCATGATTTTGATTTTGGGTTTTGGGATGTCTTGTGTCTGTTTGGATGTTTGTGTGATTTCTTTCTTTTGTTCTTTTTGTGTTTTGATGGTTTTTAGGACGTAGACTTCACACGATCTTTATAAGATAAACTGATTGCTGTCTTTACACAAATTCACGTCGAAAACTTGGTCAAATTTTGTGTAGGAGCGAAGTTTGGTTGGTTGTTTTTTGTTCTAACCATTTTTAAAGTTCTCCAATATCTTAACAGTTCAGTGATTGTTTAACAAACTATAAAATAGTGAGTTTTGAGTCTAAATCTTTATTAATACTTCATCTTGTTGGATATTTTGCTCATTTTCTTGGGAAAACGATTTGGTTTTCCAAAAATTGTATTTGTTTTCTAAAAAAAAAGGTTTTTGAATTTGAGTTTAAATCTTTTGAAAACATTTGTTAGATATAGATATATGGCAAAATAAAGAAATCCATAAGTTAAAATACTTCGAAACAAGATTAAAGTATTTTAAGACTGTTAAATATATTAAAATTGATTGAGCTTTTTTAAAAATATAAATCGAGTTAGAGTCATTTCTTCACCAATTAGTTCTAACACTCAATTTAAAATGTGGGAAAAGAAATTAAAATTAATTCAGCTCTCTCACAATGTATCGTATTTGCAAGAATGTATTTCACTTTGGTGGACTAACTCAATTATACTGCGTTTTTTGATGTATAGAAATTGAAGACTCGGGTAGTGAAGCAAAATATAAACCCAGAGTGGAACGAAGATCTAACTCTATCAATCCAAGACCCAAGTCTCCCTGTGAATGTGGTAATTAATAATTCATCACATCCCACAATTTTAATTTTGTTTGTTTCGTACGAGCTTAAATTCAATGAAAGAGAAATATGAAAAGTATATTCATGTGTTCCATAAGCATAACCTTTTTTGTATTATATTCATGTTTACACAGCTTGTATACGACAAAGATCTATTTTCGCTTGACGATAAGATGGGGGATGCAGAGTTTGATGTTCGGCCATTTGTGGAAGCCGTAAAGATGAGATTGAACAATCTCCCAAGTGGAACCATCATAAGAAAGATTCAACCAAGCAGGGAGAATTGTTTGTCTGAAGAAAGTTGCATAATTTGGGTAAATGGACAAGTTATTCAAAAAATGTTTCTAAGGTTAAGAAATGTGGAGTCTGGTGAAATTGAGCTGCAATTGCAATGGATTGATATTCCTGGCTCTAGAGGATTGTAGATATTAATATTAAATAACAAGAAACCATAATAAGATACTTTATGAAATGGGATTTTCTTTTTGGACTTTTAATTATTTGGTGTCATTAATTAATTTTGTCTTAATTATTATTAAAACTAGCTAGTTGTGTTGTGGCCTACCAATTATATATCCATGGAATTAGTGGACATGCAGTGTGTTGCACAATGGTGTTTAACCAATCAACCCACCTTTACGTTTGTATGTGATCTAGAATATACAAAACATGCCATTATCTTAAGTTTTAAAATGCATTTAATTATTGTTTTTAAATTACGATGTTTGATTTTTAATTTTATCGTCACCCTAATTATACAGGGTTGTTTTTAAAATTTTTCTAGATTCAACAACTCTGAGTATATCGGTAAATATTTGTAAATATTTGAAAGGTGGTTCTTTTTTCGTTAAAATATCATCTTGATTTTTGTATTTAAATTTTATTTTATTTTAATCATTATATTTTTTAATATTAAATGTATCTATGTTAAGTGGTAAACGAGATGATAATGAAAAAAATTGTTTGTTTAATATTGTTTTTGGAGATTGTTTGGTTTAGTGATATTTATATATATAACATATATAAAATAATTTAAATTTAAATACTATTTTGACAAGAGTACTAAAGTTTGTTCAATTTTAGGTGATATAGTTTTAAATATTTAAATTTAGTTATTTTTAATAAATCTTAAGTTTAGTCCATTAAAATTCATTGAATCGAATTTGTTAAATAACAATATTAATTATCATACATACAACCCTATTTTCAAAACTTATAATAAAAATACTAAAAAAATGAAAAAGAGTTTTCTACAAAATAAAAAAAGAAAAAAAGAAAAAAAAAGAAAAAGAAAAAAGACTTAGCAGTAGAAACTAAGGTTAAAATTGATTGAAAGTAGAAATGAAAAAGTAAGGTTAACGAAAATACCGAAACTAGAGTGGCAGGAAAAAAGCCAGAGGACCAAATGTCAGAATGAGTATAATTAAATTAAAATTGTGGTTGGAGAAGAGACCAATAATACAATAACCAATTGACTTGTTCAAAATATTCAAAATTTATATCACTATTTTCTTATGGGGAAGGTGTCATCATCTTTGATATGACATTTTAGTTCAGTTGATTTTGTTTTAGTATTTGAAGGGATGGATTATGTATACAAGAGACTTTAAAGATCAAAATAAAGTTAAATGTGACAATTAGTTAATCTACTGTATAATGTCAACTGGTTAAGTTTTTTTAAAACAAAATATTAGATTTTCAAAATTTTGAAGAGCTGTTAGAAATAAAATTGAAAGTTAAAAAATCTGATTAAATATATACCAAACTAAAGGACGGCCAAACCACAACAAGAACCAACTTTAAATTTAGAGATTAAAGTAGTGCTAATAACAAAACCTAGAAGTAGTTTGTGTATATATATAAATTGTGAAGTCTACCAGTTGACCCTATAACACATCCTAATCCACTTATTATTTCTTTTCTTTTGGGATCATGTGATGCCAAATTTTAGGTTTGGTTCAATTTTATTTTCTTTGAAAAAGATAATGAATTATTGCAACTGGGTTAAGTTTCCATCTTCAAAAAGACAAAAGGAATGAGATTTTGGATTTGGTTGGGTGTATTAGTTAAATTAATAATTCATTTTTGTAATATGAGCTCAATGAGTGGGTGGCATGTTCTAAATTATTATACTTTCTTGGAATGGAAGAAATAAAAAGGTTTTTAACTGATTTCACATTTAAATATATTTTCTTGGTTCCCTCCACACCTTCTTTCTCTTGTTTGTGGTTGTTAGATGATATTCAATTAAACTCTTTATAGATGATTAAAGATGGTACATAAAAGGTGATTCACAAAAGTTTTATGTTTAAGCTTTTGTATTGCTATTTTTTTTCTATTTATTTTCGTTGTGTCTTTCTCATATTTCAATTTAATAAGTGAGAAAAAAGTGCGAATGATATATAATTAAATTTGTCTTTCACCTACTATTTTAAGCGTTAGGTCAATTGATAAATTAAGAGTGACATCTTAGGCTCTTAATAATTTTTAAAAAAGAAGTCGATCAATGTCTATCAATATATATCAGTGATCAATAGACAATAAAAATTAATTATGTTTGTAAATAGTTTTAAAAATTTAGTTTAGGTTATGATTCGTAACAAAATCAAAAGTTCATGAAGCCAACTATTTTTCTTAAATATTTCAGGTTTGTCCTTACTGCTTTTGAATTTCTGATTTCTTCCTTTTTTTTTTTCCTTTTCATCTTCTCTCTTCTCTTTCTTCTTTTACACTATTCTTTTATATTTTTTTGAAATTATGATCTTTATTTTCAATTAATCATAAATCTTGTATTATTTTTTTAAGATGTTATTTGGTTCAAAATCATGTACCAAATATAAAATATTTTGGTACAAAAATCGTTGAAATATTGGTCAAGATTGTGTACCAAATATAAAAGAATCTACAAGATCATGTATCAAATATAAAAGAATCTACAAGATCATGTATCAAATATAAAATTAAAAAAAAATTGTTGGGATATTAGTACACGAACGTGTTTAGATTTAGCTACACGATCGTGTACAAAATCTTAAAGATCGTGCAACAAACATAAAAGATATTGAAAAAAATCGTTAAGATATTGTTACACGATCGTGTAACCAAATCTAAACAATCGTGTACTAAATATAAAAGAATCTGTAAGATCGCGTACAAGATTTATATACAGTACACGATCTTGAAAAAAAAATTGTTGGAATATTGATACACAATCATTTAGATTTGGCTATACAATTGATCGTTTAGAAGAAAAATTACTCGCGTGTGATTAAATAATCGCGTGTTGATTGAGACATTTTTGGTATTTTTCATTGTGAAGGTGAACTTTTTCCGTAATCAAAATGTAAATATTTTACCATTTGTTATATTTTTTAAAAAAAAACCTTTTATTTATTTAAAACGATCTACCTGTTATATATTTTAACTTCCAAACCTACAAACACATTATTAATACCTTAACTAATTGAGTTAGATTCAAATTGAGTGTCACATTCAAAAGAAAGTTTGAAAGCTTAAAATTTTACAACGTTAAAGGTATTACTTTATTTATTGGATAGATTTTGAGTTTCCTTTCATTTTGAAGGCGAAATAATTGATATTATTTTGAGGTGAAAAACCGATAATTATGACTATATGTATGGGCCCTTGGTGTCTATAGAATAATTTTCAAACTATGTCCCCATTCTACATTTTTCAACTCTCTTTACTTCGTTCTTTATGCACCAATTATTTGCTTCTCCAACCACCAAAAATCAACTTCTCTCTTTACCATTGACACAAACCCCTTTATTCCATCTCCCTTAATCACTCCTACAATTTCTCAAAATCCTCTTCCATCTTTCACATTCATCCTTTAATACATTTTCAAAGAATTGAATTAAAAAAATAAGTTGTTTTGAAAACAAATTAATCGGTCCCCTAAAATAAATTTGTAAAATAATTAAGTTGGTTTATAATAAATACTTAAAACCAACACTTAGACAAATAAATTTGAATAATAGTTTGTAACAGTCTAAAAATTAAGGTAATTTTTTAAATTTAATTATCTTAGTTTAATTTAATTAGGTTGAAATTAATTGAGTGTTATTTTAGACAATTGGTGAGATTTGTTTGATTTTGTAGAAATTATGATTAATTAAATATTTTTGAAAGAATATTTAAATAATTATTGAAATTAGAAATTTTATGTTGATAAAATTTTGATATTGAAAATTTAATTTGGTGAGAGTTAAGGATTTTGAGTAATTATATATATATATATAATTAGGTTATGGAAGATAAGGATAATTATATTGAATAATATAATTATTAAAATTAATACATTGCTGTATTGGTTTTGGGAAGAAGATAAAGAATGATTGATGAGAAGATTTAATGAAGAGAGAGAAGAAGTTGTTTGTGGTTTTGAAAAGGTCAAAAGAGAAAGGAAAAAGAAAATATAATAATATTTATTATTATTATTATTATTATTATTATATTAAGGTCCTCTCAAATTGCATGCAAAGAATACTATTCACCTTCTTCTTCAAAGAACCCTAGTTGCACGTGCGCTCCTCTTCGGTGAATCTCCTCTATTCTGACGATCGTGTTTCCACCGTCTGCATCTGACAATGCTCAAGGAAGGCCGAGCTGCAAGTAGTTGTTTCATGTGAAGTCTTTGACACTGGGTTTTGAGGTTCGTGAATCTCCGTTTCGTGTGACGTTCGTTTACAATCTCCTCTGTCAGTCGATTGTCTTCTTTCGTCCTGCAGTTCACGTTTGTCGGTCAAGACTCCCAACCCGTGCACGTTCTGTTCGTGAGCCAACCTTCTCAACCAACCTGAGCCGATCCATATCGTCGTTCGTGAACCAAGCTTCCCTATCTCCCAGCCGCGTGAACCTTTGCTTCCTTCTAGCCAACTTTCTCCCCAACCGAGTCTGCTCCTCTACCTAGCCAGGTCGGATCCCCTCCCCAAGCCAAGCTTCATATTTGTTATCATTTGTGCCATTTGGGGTAAGTTATTGGTGAGTTTTCGATTGGGTTTTGGATACCCATCAAATCTAAAGTTTTAGACTGTAAATAAATTAATTCTTATTATAATTTGGATTTTGAAGGTTCATTTGGCTGAAAGGTTAAATTGAGGAATTTTTCTCATTCAAGGTTAAATTGGTTTCAACCTCAATTTTGGATAAGTTGATTTAAAAGAATTTTAGGGTCTTTAGCCAACGGTTAATTTTATTGATTAAGTTGTTAAATTTCTCTAGGATTGGTTCATTAGAAAGATTTGACAGTTAAGGAAGATTTGTTAAGCTAATCTCTCAAGTAAGAGATTCTACTACTAGACCTTCAAAACAGAATCCAAAGCTGGCATGTATTTTTGCATTATGTATTAAGGTAGCTAATATGCACAATGTGACTGATATAGATGGCTACCATAAGATATGATATGACTATGTTATGATATGCTACATGTTATAGACTATGGTGTTATGTTAACTTTATCTGTTAGGGTTGTACCCATATGGGTGTCCCTTGGGATCACCACCTATTTATGCATGTGTGGTTAATTTTTATGAATGGTTCGATGGGGTCACTTACAACCTGATTCTCTTAGGCGTTCCTTGGGGTCGTCGAAAACTAGTTTCTCTTAGGTGTTTCTTCGGGTCACCGAAGACTAGTTCCTCTTAGGTGTTCCTTTTTGTCACTGAAGACCAGTTTCTCTTAGACATTTTTCGGATTCATCGAAGACCATATGTATTCCTTTGAGATCACTAGATAACATATGTTTGGGAGCACGATAGTTATGGGGTACTTCCTTACGAAATCCTAATAGGAAGTTAACAGACACCTAGTGGGGCTAGTAATGTGTCCCTTACTGAGTATATGTTTATACTCACTCTTTCTATGTTTAATTTTTTTAGGCAAAGGTAGAGGTAGAGGCAAGCTAGCGAATGACAAGAAGTGATCGTGGTTCGCCATAGGGGACAGTCTATGTTGCTTTCGCCTTTATGTTTACAGTATTTTGACTTATAGTATTTTATTTAAAATTTATAGAACTTATGAGTTACTTTTATGTTATTTTTCTTTAAAAGATAGATAGGGTCTGAACTAGGATTTTTACCTTCTACTTTTATTTCTACATAATTTATTATGATTTATAAATGAGTATTTGGAGTTTTATTGAAAAACTAGTGTCCTTTTATATATTTTTAATAAGAAAGTTTATATTTATTTTAGGAAAATTGCATCAAATGACAATTTTTTTTAAAAAACAACAGCTTATGGCACTTATTTTTTAACATTGCGAATATGACAAAATTAGTGATTTCAGACGGTAATCATAGGGCTATCGGAGGGTTATTTGACGGTAATCATAGGATTATCGGTTTTTAAATTTGCTACTTTTGAAATTTAGAACATGTAGTGATTTGCGCCCTATTATCATAATTTTTTTTTGCTATTTTTGCAAAAGCCCCTTTATTTTAGTAGTAATGACTTCAACTTAGTATAAAAAGTTGGGTACTTATACGGTTAATATCTTTTAATTTTTATGAAAAACTATAGCCACCACCTTCAATAACTGTCGTCAGCCAACCTATGGTCACCATCTCCAACAATCGTTGTCAACCAACCTTTAGCCACTTTTTTTGTGCAACCTAATGTCAGGAAACCTTCAACCACATTTCTTCGCAACTGTTGTTGACCAAGGTTTTGATGGCCATTGTCGACCAACTCCTCGACGACTGTCAACCAACTCCAATGATAAATTCTTTTAGGGCAGTTGTTTAGAACTTAGGTTTAATTAGAATCAAATGTCTAAAGGACTCTTTTTTTTTGGGGGGGGGGGGGGATTCTGAAGCCTGAGAATTGTAAATGTCTATATTCTAAAGCTTGTGTTGTTGGAACTAGTGTCCTAAATATCGTAGGTTAAAGTTTTATTAACACAAATTATTTGTTTAATAATATTAGAGGTATTTTATTTGACATTTAGACAACATTAATTCAATCTAATAAACTAAGATCCAAGGTTACATGATGTTACTTGAACATAATGTAGCTAGCATACAAGTGGTTCGTGTTCAAGTTCTAACCTAAACTGTATGTAGTAAATGGATAGAGGTTGGGTGTCTTATCCTAATAACACTGTGGATACGACCAACTTTGTAATTGTTACATGAGATGTAAATGTCACAAACAAAATGAATCATATTGTTCATGTGAAGACATGTGAGTGAGGATATCATATACAAAAGAAGCCATTACAAGAAAATTGAGCTATTTTGATCATCTTTTATTGGAGGCTATAAAAAACATTCGAAAAAGATATACATTCATCAGAAGTTTAGGAAAAACCTTTAAGAAATGTGTGCTTTTGATCGAAGGTTAATAAAAAAACATTGAAAAAGATATACATTTATTGAATATTTTGGAACAACCTTTGAGAAATATGGACTTTTTTTTATCAAAGGTTAATAAAATCCTTTGAAAAAGATATAAAAATTCTATCCAAGATGTTGAAAAAACTTTGATAATATCTACTTTTTATCGAAGGATAATAAAAAAAATTTTGAAAAATATATCCTCTTATTGAAGGTTTTGGAAAAACCTTTGAAAAATATGTACTTTTAATTATCAAATATTAATAAAATGTTTTGAAAAAGATATACATTTTATTGAAGGTATTAAAAAAAACTTCGATAAACATCTATTTTTTACGGTTAAATAAAACAGTTGTTGAAGGTTTTAATTTTTTTTTTTTTGAAAAAAGTGTACTTATTATCAAATGTTAATAGAAATATTTCAAAAAAGCATACATACATCGGAAGTGTTGAAAAAACATTAATCCTAAACCCTAAACCCTAATATTTATTATTTATGCAGAGGTTAGTGGAAAAATGTTTTTTAGAAATATATTATCCTATATTGAATTTTTTAAGAAAATCTTAGAAAATTATTTATATTGTTTTGAAGATTATTTGATAGCTTTAAAATAGATATACACCTATGGAAAGACTTTAAAAACCAACGAAAAATATAGTCTCGTTTATGTAGGTTTTTAGAAAATTCTATAGAGAAATATCACTTTTTATCAAAGATTATTTAATCACATTTGAAAAAGTATACCTTTATCGAGGGCTTTTAACAATCCTTTGAAAAAGCGATATTGCAAAATTATATAAGATATAAAATAATATTTATTAATGATATAAACCTTTATCAAAGATTGTCGAAAGTTTTTTAGAAAAAATGTGTTGGAATTTATATCCTAAAACTCGGAGTTTGTAGTTTAAAATCATATTTTATTCAATAAAGTTGTTTTGGATGAATTATTAGTTAAATTAAATACTATAATCTTGAATTCAATAAACTAAGGTCATGATGGTATCTTGAGTAAACTTAAAATTTATGTAGAAACATAAACATGGATCAAGTTCAATAAATTTATGTACATAGTCTAATAAGTCTATAGTATATGAATAAGGTTGGACACCTTATTCATTCTAAGGATACTATAAATGTTGCTCGCTTTGTATTTAATACAAATGATGTGATTCTCAATTGTTCATCTGGAGACATGAAAGTGGGGCCATCCTATGTAAAGAGTTTATATAAAATAGTCACTTTTACGTTATAGCACCGTTGACTGTATAAACTGACTATTTCGATTATTAGCGACCTAGGTAACTTAATCTTAATCTTAAGATAATTATGAACTTTTGTTCACACAAGGTTATCCTTAGATTTGTACAGGTGAGGGAAGCTCAACATTGCTGGCCCAATAAGCCTCCCGTTTCAGGGGTAAGACTAAGTGGATGACAAGGGACATAAGTGCAAGACGAAATTCACTTCTGCCCATATAAGGTTAATAAATAGGTTATTCCTTTCAGGGCTGAATCCAGGTCTTGAACAAGGGGCCCAACTCTCTCTTTGGCATGAGAGAGATTCAGTTTATAGGTTGGAACTGAAACTAATTGTTCAGTAGTGGATCAGTGGGACATAAGGAGTAAGATGTAATCTCGAAGGTAAAACTGTATTTTGACCCAACTAAGGTTACGAACAACCAGTAAATGATTAACTTACTAATCATGGATATATCAGAATACACAAATATATCAACAGTGTGGAGGGTGTAACTGATGGAAACGGTAGACATGCGCAGCGGAATTATGATCAAAATTTACTCTAATTACAACTAAACACTTTAGTGGTAAACATGCATCACAACCCTAAAAGGAAACAAAATAGGGTTAATAGAAAACTCACCCTTGATGCTTTTCTATTATCGCAATCTTCTCACGTGCTCTTCACGATCTCCTCACGAAATCAAAACCGGGACTACCACTAGTGTTGACCCGCTAATATTCGGACTTAGAACCGAGTTGTGGGACTCGAACGGTAGAGAAAATAGAGAGAGAGATGGATTTAGGAGGAAGAATTTGTGGAGAGAACTTTTGGAGAGTAAAAGGAAAATTGGTTTGATTTTGCAATTCCAAATTACAAAATCAATTTTTCAACAAAAAAACAACAAACACTTTTTATTTCCAATCCATTCCTTTTATAAGCAAACTACATGCAAAATTTGCATGTAGTGAGCTTCCACTCTCCACACTTGGCATATTACCAAGTAGGTGTCTCACATGCATGAAGTCATTTGTTATTTACATGCAATATTCTTCCAAGGGTAAAATGGTAATTTGACATTTAAAAATTCAAAAGTCAACATTTTGACTTTTTACCATTTTATCCCTCTTGACTAATCTCAATCTCCCGAGTATGAATCCTCATTCATTTTTTCAAAATTCAAACCATATTTGAATATAAAGTCGGTCAAAGTTTGATTTTTCAAAGTCAAAAGTCAACATTTTGACTTTTTACATCTTTGACCTTTTTCATCAATTCTGAGCTTTCAAATATGATTCCATATTGATATTTAAATCATATTTAAACATGAAGCTCTACTTAAGTTATAACCGATGACTATATCAAATATATTTATCGGTTTCTCTCTCTTTACCTATTTTGAACAATTCAAATTATTTCATCATAATGTTCTAAGTTGATTCCTTATGAGCTAGCGGGGGAACCTAATGGACCTATAGATCATGGGCTCCAACGATCCGAGATTAACTGGCTAAACTCTTTAGACCGAGTTAATCAATCTTCGTTAACTAACGGGTCATTCCACTAGAGTCCCGTAGTTGCACTCCTCTCACTACAGATATATTTGTGTCCATGTGATATGACCATGATAACTAAGTTAATCCTTCACAGGTTGTTCATAATCTCGGCTGGGTCAAAGTATCGTTTTACCCCCGAGATTATATCTTTTTTTCCTAAGTCCCACTGATCCACTATTGAACAATTGGTTTAAGGTCCAACCTTTAAACCGAATCCCTCTCGGGCCAATGAGAGGGTAGGGCCCCTTGTTCAAGACCTGGATTCAGTCCTCAAGGGAACAACCTATCTACTAACCCTAGAGTGGGTAGGAGTGAATTCCGTCTTGCACCCTATGTCCCTAGCTATCCACCCGATCTTACCCCTGAAATGGAAGGCTTATTGGGCCAGCACCATTGAGCTGCCCTCACCTATACAGATCTAAGGATAATTTCGTGTGAACAGAAGTTCATAGTTAGCTCAGGATTAAGATTAAGTTACATTGGATATCTATAAACGAAATAGTCAGTTTTACAAAGTTAACGGTGTTATAACTTAAAAGCGACTATCTCATGGTTCCAGTCTTATGTAAACTCTTTACATAGGATGTTCGCACTTCCATGTCTCTACATGAATGATTTAGGATCACATCGTTTGTACTAACTACAAAGTGGGCTGCATCAATAGGATCCGAATAAGGCCCCCAACCGTATTCGTATACTATAGACTATTTAGGTTATTTACTCGAACTTGATCCATGTTTATGTCTCTACATAAAGTTCAAGTTTACATAACAATAGCCTTGGGACCTTAGTTTATTGGCTTTAAAATTATAGTATTAATAACGACTTATTGAATAGAATATGATTACAAACTACGAGTTTTAGGACATAAATTCCAACAGTAAGTATATGACTTTAGTGGAATGACCCGTTAGTTAACGAATGTTGATTAACTCGGTTTAAAAAAATTTAGACAGTTAATTTCAGATCGTTGGAGCCCATGATCTATAGGTCCATTAGGTTCCCTTGCTAGCTGATATGGAATAAACTTAGGACAATATGTTGGATTAATTCGAATTGATGGAATTAGGTAAGGAGAGAAACCGACAATTATATGTGATATAGTAGAGTTTAGTGCTTGGTTTTGGACTTGTTTGTGAGTTATGCTATTACAAGTGTTATGCTTGTAGATTCAACATGAATTACTCTAATCGAGCAACCATTAGGCGACTAAATAGAATGATGCGATAAAAAGTGCACTTTTATTCATGTGTTGCTACATTAATAGAATTATATGTGATCGCTCAAGTTTTCCTCTCTATTGTCCAAGTATAAGTAAAGAGAGGTTTCCTAGTAAGTCCAGGGTTGAACACAGGAAATTTAAGCTCTTAATTCATTCCATCGCATACTAAATCATGCGGTATAAGCTATACAGTATAATTATGAATTATATACTAATTATCCTAACTATTTACACTATTGTGCTTGGCGGTGCAAGGTGAGCATGACGAGATGAAATAATGGAATGTGAACTCTTTATAAGCATGGTGACAAATGAAAAGTCTAATTATCTAATCACAATAATTTGTGCTTCAATACTTCAAGGCAATATAAAGCATGTTTTAACTAAGAATTATGGCGAGCAGCCTCTCAGTGCGTTACCATACTTGGTCGCCTTTCAGAATGCAAATACTCAAAGTTAAGTTATGATTTGTATTTAATCATCTTAAATGTCTTATTAGTAACTTATCCTTAATTAAGGCGGGCAACCTCTCTGTGCTACCGCCACACATAGTATCCTCTCGGTAAGGTATGTAAAAGATTAGTTTGGCGATAAGATTGCATTATTACAATTTTCTCGCCACTCGCTTAGCTAAATATGGGTCTCACTTGTCAGACAATTACAATCTATATCATTGCCCTTCTCTCAAATGTACAATGCTAAGATATTCACGTTTTACTTAGCAAAACTCATAATACATTTATTCTGATTCTCTAAGTACCAAAAACACATTTTATTACTAGTTGCCTAACCAAACAGATTGAACATGGAAAAGATAAGAGATATGGGAGAATGGAAGAAGAAATGTATTGCATTAATAAAAATAACTTTAGGCCTCTCGGCCATGATGTTCATCTTACAAAACAACATAAAAATTACAAACTGAATTATAAGAGAGGTGTTACCCCGCAGAGTCTAATTTCTCATACTCTTTGATTGATTTTTACCTATAGATGAAGGGAAGATGGAGGGCTTGCTTCTCTCCCTCTCTGTTGTTCTAAGCTCTCACCTAAAACTCAAGGGAAGGGAGAAGATGGACGATCTAGAACTTGTTCTCCGGCGAAATGTGCACACTCAATTCTGAAGTGAGAGGCTCGATAATTGATGTTGACAGGATGTCACGCGCCACTAAAATCTCAGAAAAGCTGCAACGACGCTATGTAGACGTCCTTTTGTCCTTTCTCTTAATTTTCCGCCAACTACTTTTGTCTGCTAATGTGTTATCCACCTAACATGTATTTCTTTTTCCTCTTAAAGGTTGAACGGATCTTCTCGCGTAGACATGGTATCGCTGAGCGTCACTGCTTTTCACCTAAATTCTTGCGATAAGAGCACTAAAGAATAATAAAATAGGGATAAGGTTCTCGTGTATCATGCATTTCGCAGAATAATCAAATTGTCTACTTTTTCCTCTGTTTTCTTTTATTTTCATGCGAAAAGACTTCATTATTTTACTTAAAAGGCTATAATAACTTGTATTTTTACAAGTTATCATTTAGAGATATAGTTTGATATTTAAATGTGATTTAAATATCAAGAATATGTATACAAATTCATATTCAAAAGCTCAGAAATGATGGAAATGGTCAAAATTGACAAAAGTCAAAGGATTGACTTTTGACTGACTTTTATATCCAAATGTAATTTGAATTTTGAGAAAATAAATGTGGATTCATGCTTGGGAGGTCGAGATTAGTCAAGGAGGAAAAGATGGTAAAAAGTAAAAGTGCTCCTTTTGGTCAAAGTTTGACTTTGACTTAAATGGTGAAATGATCATTTTACCCTTTGACTAAAGTTAGTGAAAAAATCTAATTTTTTGTTGGATAATCTCACTAACTCTTAATGGGCTACGTGAATGCTCATGGTGATAACAAAAATCCTACTAAGAGATCGAACATTGTTGAATAATTATACTAACTCATTAGTGTGCTAAATTGAAGCTCATGGTGATGACATTAAGCTCACTAAGATTTAATGGAATATGAGATGTTGGGCATTGGTGAGTTTAGACATGCAATAGTTGCATGTATTTTATCTATTTAAAAGGTAAATTTTCAAATGTGAAGAACTTTTTGACTTTTATATGATTTTTCCTTAAAATTATTACTAACCAAATAATTTTTCAAACCTTTAACACTCCTCCAATTTTCATCTCTCTCTCACATCTTTCACTCATCGGTCTCACAATTCGATTCTAAATTTGGAAAATAGTAGGTCACTCTAGTGGTGGTCCGATTCGTGTCTGCTTATAGAGCTACGAAGCTGAATTTTTCTTAACCCTGATTTTAATTTAATTAGGTATTTACATGTTAATTTAGTAAAATTGATTTGATTTTGGCCATCAAAATATAGATTTATCAAAAGTATTTTAAAACCTTTGAAAAAAATGTGACTTTTCTTTAAATCTATAGTATGTAAAAGTATGGATGGGGAGAAACTTTTTGTTTTCAAATTTGCCCTTCTTCTTATTCAATTTACTTGTTTCCTACTTTGATTTTATTGTAATTTATTTTTTATTTATTTTTAAATTGGAAATTACTTATTAATAAATGCTCCGGTATTAATAATTTTAACTTTTTCTTTCCAATTAATTATGTCATTAAAATTTCTCTAAAACCATTCACATCCCTCTAGTTTCCATCTATTCATATTCCCTTCTCTCATACTAACTATTTTGTATCTCTTAACCTTTCAAATTCTTTTCCATTTTCAAATATTTATATATAAATATTTCATTCTTTTTTATTTTCTATTCATGCTCACAAGTCACAACAAAAAGTTAAGGGTGGGAGAAAAAATCAAATCATGCATTTTATTCTCTTCTAATTTTTTTCCTTATTTTATTTTGTTCCTTATTTTTTATATGTATAGTCGTTCATTTATAGATTTTTGCGATACCTAAGAGCAAGCAATAAACCCAATAAAAAAGATGCAGAGAAATTGATCATGAGGATTTAAAGATGAAGAAGGTAAAAATAGTAGATTAAAGAGAGAACAGTTAGAAGCGTCATTTCCAAAAAAAAACAAAGTGAGATGAGGATGCCAAAGAATTGGGTTTTTTTATTTTTTTATTATTGCTTTGTAATTAAATATGCTTTTGAGGTAAAGATGTAAGATGTGTTTACCACTATAGTATATCATGAATCTTATAATTGAGGGATCGAAAGAAAAAAAATTGTTTTTCTATTTGTATTATTTCAATAATATACTTTTATTTAAATTTAATTATTCATTCAAAAAAATAACTAACAATAAATCTCAAAAAATTTGTGAAATAATTATACTTCTTGAATAGAATAGAAATACATAAAATATATATAATTAACACAAATGTTCAAATAATAATTAAGTTAATGTCGATGTCCGAAATTCCAATCCATTTAAACATTTGATATGTAATTGATACATATATAAAAAAAACCTACTAATTGATGTAAAGTTTAAATGAATTGATTGTTAAACTATCAAATTCTTTATATGTTTTAACTCATTAAATTTTTACACACGCTTATAACATATCTTGAGTAAGAGGTCTCTCAAGAATAAAGCTGACAAATATATTTATAAGAATCATAAACAAATAAATATAGCTTCCTACGATTTAGGTAATAATTACTCTTTTTTTATTTAGTTAAATAAAATAAAAAATTAACGTGGTCACCAACAAGTAATTTAGAAAGAAAAATACCCCTTCTAGGATTCACTTTTGTTTAGAACCCATCCTCTAACCATTCATCACTTCTATCTGTTTGGGAGCTGTGAAAATGGATCGGAAGAAATGGAATCAGCCATGAAGATTATCTGATTATGTAATACAAAATATCCATCCTTCTCCAATTATTAACATTCTTTCTTCTTCATCGTTTGAATTAAATTGAACTTATAGATTTGAAATCAAGAATCTCCTTCTTGTTGTTGCGATGGCGAATGTGTCAAATTTCTTCGTTCTTCGCTATGAAGTTCATCGTCAAATCATGAGGCTATCAAATCAATGCATTTCAGGTAATCCATTTTCTTGTCGTTGTTTCGCCTTTTCTGTTTCATCACTCGGTTTGGTTATCAAGAAATAGCATCTGATGTGAAATCTAGTGCTTTGTATCTCTGTAGCCTGTGTGAAAGAAATTACCAATTCAAAATTTTAACAATTGGATGATAAACAAGTTTAATTTCTTTTGCCAACAAAACAAAGCAAAACAAAAGTCACAGACTTTAAATTTGTAAATTTGTTTTGCCTTCATCAATGTCATATTTGTCGTTTCTTTCGTTTTAGAGTTTATTGTCTACCTTTAGACACTAAAATCAATATAGAAGAAGAATATCTGAATTCTTCCTCACACCCGACAACTTTTCTTATTGTTTATTTCGATATTCCTATGTATACTACTCTCCTTTGATGGTTCCTCAGTTTGGATAGCTTGGATGTTTAGAAACATGCATGGAGCTTCAGTCTATTCTCTAATGAATATTTGGAACCATACCTATGATATTTTGTAATTTTATTAGTGTTGTAAATAAAGGCACATTATTATTATTATCATGTTCTCTTATGCAGATGTTCCAGAAGTTGCTGAGCCCAAAAGCATTGAGGGCTCTGTAAACAGAGGTCAAATTACAAACAAAAACAAAATGGTTGGGAAACACATATATGTCGTGCTACCAAATTTTGAAATACAGAAGAAGAAGTTTCTCATTAAAGCTTGGGATGAAAGTGAAAAGTCTAAGACAGAGAAACAGTAAGATTGTTTCTTTATAATACTTCTATATTATTGTTTATTGCTGATTTCTCGGTATATGAATTTTTTAATATGATAGTACAGTTTTGCTTGTAGATATGTTGCTAACAGATGATAGTACAAGTTTTTCCATTTGGGTCAGCGCCATTAAAGACCTATTTGGTTTTTACTGGTTTATATCTATCTATTATTACACGTAATTTAGTTTTTACTTCATTTTTCTTTATAATAGTTAATAATAAGAATTAGCTTAAAGTATTAATTTGATTTCTAGTAGTCTCTTACCTTTTACATAGAAGAAGTTGGATGCAACTTATTTGATTGTTTGATTTGTTGATTATATGCTCAATTAGGAGTTTTATACTTGTTGGTTTCCATTAATTCTTTCTTTGTTATGAATTTCATGTTTCCACGTTACATTGATATTTGCCATAGAAACAAACTGATATTAAAAAAAAAAAAAACCATAACTTTTATTAGGAAAATGAAAGTAAAAATTAAAAAAACAAACAGTAAAAAAAAAGAAAAAAACAATGAAAATGAAAAAATTAAATGATTATTTACCTGAAGATTCCATTTTTGTTGTTCTCCATCCTCTATGTTTCTCTTATTCTAACTTAAAGAAATATATTTCCCTCATCCTCTGTTCTCCCATCTAAAGACAAACAATTCTTTCTTAGAAACGATGGAGTACATAATTGTAAACATTTGAACATAATATATGGTAATTTTGAATTATTAAATGTGAATTTGTGTTTTGTAGTCGGAACTTAAATCACACACTTCTCAACTGATTAATGGTACCCTTAACATAAACGAGGATTATATCTTTGTACAAGTATTTAGACTGGAGAAACACAGACGTGTTTATGGTTGTGGGGTAGGAAAAAACTGTCAAGAAAAAACAACATCAAGTGTATATGACTTGACATTTTTTTTGGAAGTGACATACTTACAATAGTGAACCAATTTGCAAAACATATATTTGGCCAGAGTCTGAAAAAGAGAAAACATTCTAAAGATTGGTTATAGAAAAACATATTCTTTAAGCTACCATACTGGAATACTTTGTCGTTGCGACACAATTTAGATGTCATGCATATGTTCTGAAAACATAATCAGTACACTGTTGAATATTAAAGGGAGGACTAAAGATAATTTGAAGTCTCGTCTTGGATCTTCAAAAAATGGATATTAGATAAGAATTGCATCCAATATAACAAGAAAACGAAATTGTACCTACCATCTTCATGTTGTATGTTATCATTAGATAAGAGAAATGCATTTTGAGTATTTGAAAAAAAATTAAGAGTTCCATGTGGATTCTCTTTTACAGTTGGAAGATGTGACAATCTAAAAGGGAGAAAATTATTTGCTCTTAAAAGTCATGTTTTTTATATTATTATGTAATATTCACTCCCATATTCAGTTCAAGAGTTAATGAGAAAGGAAGTTTGAGATGTATTGATTAAATTGAGCAATTTTTTTAAGATCTTGTGCTCAAAAGTGGTTCAAGTGGACAATATAAATCTCTTGAAGTTGAAATATAAAAATTTCTTTGTAGAATGAAAATGATGTTTCCTCCATCGTTTTTGATATAATGGTGCATTTACCAAATAAGGTTAAAGTTGGTGGACTAGTTCAGTAAAGGTGGGTGTACCTTTTCGGAAGGTATTTAAGTTAGTTGAAAGCTTAGGTCTGCAATCAAGCTCATGAAAGGTTCTATAGCACAAGGTTATACTGACAATAAATGTGCAGTGCTCAGCATTAGATATTTTCACATCATAGAAGCTAAGTTCAACCAAAAGAGAAGAAATGAAGTGAACGATCACAATTCTCATAAAGGATTAACAATCTGTAAACCAGTTAGTCATCCTACGGATCGAATCAAACAAACAAAAGGCTAACAATAGAAGAGTAGAGATAAGGCCAACTCTATACTTTAGAGAACTATGATGATCATGTCTTTCCATATATTAGATATGTAAAAGTTCTCCAACTTTAAAAATTGTACTATAGAATCTAAAGTACCTTTATAAATTTTTGTAGTGATTACATACAAGGATTGCAGCAACTTGATCCTTGAAACACACATAGAAAGCATGATAATGAGTTTGTAGAGGGGTTTGAAAATCATGTAAGTGGGTAAAGGCAATAGTTAATTATGATCTTTATTTTTCTATACAATTTCTACTTATTTTTAAATATGATAGTATATTCTATGTAAGTTACTAAGTTATATATTGATGGAAGCAATGAAGTTAACAAATAGTTATTAGATTTATCTCAATAGGTCATCGCAAGAAGTAACATGCTACAAGGGGTATAATGTGGATTTAGATTTCGTATCAGGGATGGTGATGATTTAAGAAAAATACAAAATATTGGGGTGGTTGTGAGAGGAACTGATGATCAAAAGTGTCACTCCCTCTCCCAAACCACCTCCGCTTAGCCCAGAGATGGTGTGAAGCCAACAAATATCATTCTCCTTCTAATGATAGCTCCTGATCCTGCTAGAACTAACATTGAATTAAACATAGATTTTTTTATAAGCAAAATCTATAAAAAAAAAAACACGAATTCTGATATAGACATGTATACAACAACTCCAAACCAAGAACAAAATTCATACTAATAAACCATGCAATTAAGTATTTATCTAAGCGGTTTCAACAAAATTATATTGAATTGCATTAAGATTAAGAGTTTCAAATTGAGACCTTTCTAAATCAGATAGTCTCTATCTTTAAAAAGATTCATTGAAATATTTTCTAATTAGCAATCAAGCGTAAATTCAATAAGATGCTAAGTGATGTTAAAGAATTCAATCCAAGATTATCAACATTCATACTTTAACAATGAGTTTAGCACATATAAGAATTAAGGTTAAATTCTAAATTCATAGGGTGTTCAAGCCTACTTTTAAAGAATCTTTTATTGAAAAGCCAGAAAGGAAAAAGCCCCAAGATCAATTATGAATGCAAAATTGTACAAAGAATATCACAGAATTAAAGTAAATACACCAAATTTCCTAAGAGTTACCTTAGCCCATCATGGTGATTGAAGATGCAAATGAGATTTGATGGAGAAAGGTGTAGGCATTCTTGAAGCAAATTGAAGAAAATTTTATTGAGTAATTGAAAGGGTTTTACACTAATTAGGGAGAACTCTTGCTTACAAACTAAAAAAGATTAAATGATGAGATTAATGATGTGAAATGGGCGTTAAATAAGCCGTAATGGTAGTTAATTGGGCTATGCACTCCTTAATTCACGTAAAAAAACCCCGATGTGTCGCGACGCTTAGAGAAAGCGCCACAACACTTGACCTTTTTTTGCATGAGCACTATGGCGCTTGACTTAAGTGCCTCAACACTCAAACATTTCAGTGCTTCTGCCTTCAAATGTCGTTCTGTGGCGCTCCACGACATTGGGGGAGGTTGTTTTTCCAAAAATTTACTAAATCATACCTAAAGCTTGTTTCGACCCGTTTTTGCTCATTTTAGCTTTGTTTAAAGCTATTCTCGTTGCGTTGGGTTTATTATATCTCTAGTTTATTACTCCCTACAAAAAGGTGATTTTAGTGAATATACGGAGTGATAGGGGGAGAGTGAGACACTAAAAATCATGTCAAATATAGTCGTAACACCCATGAAATATAGAAATATATCTACAGTTCAAAGGGACTTATCAATTTTTAGTGAAGTGACCAGTTGTGAATGAATATTGATTAATTGAATTAAAAAATTTAATTAATTAAACTCATACAATTGAAGCTTCTAATTTGTTGGTCTATGTTGTTTATGATAATTACCCAATGATATCTTGATTCTTGAAAGCACATGTTGCTAATGTGTAAACCAAAATGAAGGATGAGAAAAAAGAACATGTGAAAATAATAATTGCATGATAAATGTATGCTAAACGCTGACTTATGGATACTATTAATTATTAAATGAAATAAAACGGAAAGGATAAATTAGAGAAAGTAAAATTAATGGGAAAAGAAAATTATAGTTTTAGTCTTAGATTTTGGATGTGATTTCTATTTAATCGCTAAATTTAAAAATAATATACTTTAATTTTTGAAAATCTGAGTTGGAGCTCCAATGAGTCACAATCACAATGTTTAAATTAGTAAATAGCAATAAGCAGTTATTAGTGTAAAAGTGAAAAATAAGGGTGTAAGAATATGGGTTGAACCCGGATAACCCGGACTACCCAACACATATTATAAGGATTGGGTTGTGTTAAGTTAAAATATGGGTTGAGTTGGGTTAAAAATATTGAACTTTTTCGGGTTGGGTTGGGTCTCGGGTTGGAAGGTTGAAAAATTCGGGTCAACCCAACCCAACCCGAATTAATATATATATATATTATTTATTTAATGAAATAAAATCTAAAAATTAGTTCTTCCTCCCTCTTCAATTTTCATCTCCTCATCTCGCTCACCCTTTTTCATTGTGTTTGATTCTTCTCTTCCATCTCACCTCAGTCTTTGGTCTTCTCCCTCACAATCTCGTAGTCCACCTTTGTTTTCATTAGAAAGTAGGAAAAAAAAACAACAACAACACAACCCGACAACCCAACCCAACTCATATTTTACGAGTTGGGTTGGATTGGGTTTGAAACTAAATTCGAGTTATTCGGATTGTCAACCTATGTAACCCAAAAATATAGGTTGGGTTGAGAATGTGTTCCAATTCAAGCCGATTACACCCTTAGTGAGAAATATCAATAAAATGGAAATTTATGAAAAATTGTGGGTTATTTCACTAAAATGTGATTGAGATTTGAATTTAAGTGGATTTCCACCAAACATTGAAGAGATAGACCTATTTGGCAAATGGGCTTAAATGAGATGACATCGTTTAGCAGCTGGACTTAATGTGATGGGCTGAATTGGATAGGCCTGTTTGGCAATTGGGCTTAATGGGCACATAATATGAATACAACGTAACATAATAGGAGGATATGTCAATTTCTAAAAAAAACTAAGATATTGCTATCGGTTATAATTACCCTATTCTTTTAATGGTTTGTTTTTTATCATTTTTAATCTACTTTGTTTAATGGACTTTTATATAAAATGAGTTATGTTTGAGTGATTGGGTTTAAATTGAAAAAAAAAAAAAAAAAAAAAAAAAGGAGAGAGATTACCAAACATATCCCCTCAGTAAAGGGGGAAGCAGATAGGCATGTCTAAAAATTAAATTTCAGATACTTCAAATCAGATATACGGACAGATTTGTAGCTAATATGTATATGATACCAAATTTCTGCACAATTAAAAGTATTTATAGTAATACAGTCTCACTCACGTGTTTCCATTTTTTGTAACTCCAAAATCTTCTAGGAGTAGTTTTAGTTACTTGAAAAGCATTTTTTTTATTTAGAGTACCAAATGAGAATCCCAGAATACTTATATTTGGTCAATTTGTTGCTCCATCAATTTTAATAGCATTAAGGACCCGTTTGATAACATTCTCGTTTATTCTCGTTTCTGCTTTCTATTTTCTATTCCTTGTTTTTTTCTTTTTTAGAATAAGAAACAAGACTATATTTGATAACTATTCTTATTTTTTTTTTGTTTGGAGAAAAAAAATAACATAAACAAAAACTTGTTTTATAATCCTTTCCTGTTTCTCATTTTTTGTGTTGTTTTTTGTAACATTTTTTGCTTTTTTTTAGGTCAAATATAATTTAATTATGTAAAAATAAAAAATATATAGAACTAATTAAAATATAAAATGAAGTAATTATAAAAACATTAACATTATTAAATACACATAAGCAAGAAATTTCGGCTAACTAAATTCCGCCACATCATCACAGCAAACATTATGATAATTATAATTTAATTGGATTTGGGTAATTAAGTTTCGAAATATTTAGAGAAATCACCTACTTTAGAGATGATTTTACACAAATGTCTCAAAATTTTGTTTATATTTTTTAGGATCAATTATGAATAAAATTGATTTTCAGAAATATACTAATATAATATCATAATTATATTATACTATATTTATTATCTATTTTATAACTTCCATGATTAATGTAATAAATATTCCAGATTTATATTTGCATTTAATATTAGGATATCAATTATTGGATAAATAATTTTAATATGGTATAAAGTTGAATCTAATATGGTAATATTATATTAAATAATTTCTACAAATTGCCATTTATTCAATTTCATTCACAACACAATTAGAGAAATCTCCTTTAAGTAATTTTTCACACTTTTGTTCCCACTTTTATATTTTTCATATACCTACATAATATACTATATATTCTTTCATTATATACTATATATTTTTTCATATACTCTAATTTGTTGACCGGAAACTACATAATATATTATATATTTTTCATATACCCTAAATGGTTTCCGAAGCATGAACTACATAATCTACGATATATTTTTCATATACTCTAACAAATTTTATATATAACCATGAACCTATTCGCGACGTTGCTGCCTCCACGTCGGAGGAAGGCGTAACGTACCAGTAATGATCTGTCCTTCCTTCGACGCAACATTGTAGACGTCGAAAATAATTACCCATTTCCCGACGCACCTGTCACAACGTCGGAGGAAGGTCAAATGATACAATTAATTGTCTACCCTCTTTCGACGCGACACGGTGCACGTTGGGAATAGGGGCCCATTGTCCGACGTACCTGGCATCACGTCGGAAGAACCCTAAACCATTTCGGCCAGTTCCAACGCTTATGTGCCTGCGTTGGAGGAAATACCTACCCCGATGTGCACCAAGATGCGTCAGGAAACACTGGCTTCTACCGACGTCATGTTTCACAACAATTTTTCCTGCGTCGGGAAACTACCAATTTCTTGTAGTGTTGTATTTTATATTAATAATTTTATTTTGTTTTATCTTATTTTAAAACGTTAGAAAGTCTATTTAAGACTATTTTAATACTAGATGGGTGTTTTTTAATTGTCTTCTTCCACTCTTAAGAAAGATACAATTTTGACGGACAAAGAAAATCTTTGGTTTCAATATATGATTCGATTCGATGAAAGGTTTTGTGAGCTATAAGTGTCCAACAAGGATCGTAATTAAGATCGTTAAGCTGCACACAAGTGCTCTTGAAGAGGATTGTATCCTGTGAATGGAGTGTTAAAATACTTAATGCAAGTGGAGAGGCACGTCTTCTGTAAGGATAGTGTTCAACAGGAAGTCTTAACACAAGTTCATTGGCTTTCTCAAACCCTGAATTTCTAATTAAATATTTTGGTTGATAAGTGTTTGGCTTTAGAATTCCTATCAATTTGATTCACTATGTTTGATTACATATTTTCTTTGACGTTAATAAGTTCAAGGACTTATATGCATTTATAATAAAGTTTTTTAAAAAATAAAGAAGTATATATCGATGACCATGACAACATACAAAAAGGAGGAAGTGAGATAAAGTAGGGGAGGGTCCTTAAAAAGCAAGGGTACAATGACCTAACACCTTTCTTGTGCTTTGCCCTAAAGGCAAGGCAAAGTCACTACACCATCTCCACTTCCACGAAACACCAAACCCTCCACTTTTCTTTTTTATATTTTATATTTTCCATTTCTTAAGTTGGACAATACATAAAACCACTAAATTTTTCGATTACAAATAAAACTATGCCCTAAATCTCCCGGACGTTCATCATCACATTTCAGTCCCAAAATTATGTAACTTAATTTTTAAAAAATTATAAAATACACTTTGTAAATATATCCAAATTTTAAATAAATGCAAATTTATATCTCTAAATTTTGAATAGTATCTATTAAAACTCTAAATTAATAATTTTAGATTAATTTTCACTAATATAATAAATCACAAAATATTTATGGTCGGTGTAACAAAATGAAAAAACTCTTAAAACTCGTTTACCCTTCCTTTTCATCCTATTTATTCTCTTCGTCGGTGTAATAAAATGAAAAAACTCGTTCAGTATCGTATCTTGAAAATAATCGTTTAGATTTGGCTATCCAAATCTAAAAAAAATCATCTAGATTTGGCTACCCAAATCTAAACAATAGCCAAATTTAAACGGTGCAATTCCTATTTATGTTCTAAATATCATGGTTTTGAGGTCAATCTCTAGAGTAATTTAAAATTGGTTTTATGTTAAAAAGTCTCCAAACGAAAATGATGGGATTTTGTAAGATTTGATAGGATTTGGAGTTATACATATAGATATATGTAGAATACAATCCTCGGAAGAAGTTGTGTGGTTACTAAAAAGAGTTTAGCTCTTTTGTAATTGAAATCTTGTAATCTATTTATTTTTTAAAGTTAAAAGTTTATTTTTTCTTAATTTCTAATCATAGTTATGCTCCATCTTACCAGATTTAATAAACAAAAATAAAATTTGAAAAACTACTTTCTTTGTTTTTCTCCAAAATTTGAGGTTGGTTTGTAAACACTAATAAAAAATAAGAAAAGAAAAAAGAAAAATAGGTGGATGAATGGATTAATTTAAGTCTAATTAAAGAAAAGATGGATTGGCGATTCATTAACCTATTTGTGTCCGATATTTTAATATTTTAAATGGTTATTATTTTATTTCACTAAGGTTGTTTTCCATTATAAATAGTTAATTCCATTATCCCTAGTCAATAGGAAGAGGATGACCGTTATAGTTCTTTTTCAAGGGATCAAACTTCAAAGAATGAGAATTTGTAGGTCCACTAATACAAAATAGTTTTCCTCTCCCATCCAACTTCTAATCACTATTTTATAATTATTTCCTTCACTAATAGTTTGTTGATTTAGGGTAGGTTGGATGGTAAAATTAAAGTGTCTAATGACTCTTTGTTGATGTTAAATTTAAGTGATATTATCAAGATATATTTGTGCACATGTTTCCTTCTCTTTTAATTTGACTCACAAATCACTATCTCTTGCTTCACTCTCACTAGTCTCTCTCTTGCTCACAAAATCAACCATCTGAACTCTCGCTCTTGCTTATTGGAGTTGGTCACGTGGAGTTAGTCACATGGACTTGGTGCTGAAGAGGATGTGACGAGGAGAAGCTGGAAAAGAAGAAATCAAAGCTGGAAAAGGGATATTTGACATTTTCTAAAAAAACAACCAAGTCATTTCCCATGTTGAGTCATTTTAACAATTAATTTCAGATTTCATGAACGGTTATCAAAATATAGTAAAATAAAAAAATAGTAAAAATAGTAAAATATTTAGCATAGGTTCTAAATTAAACTTTATCGTCTTTATTTTATTTTATTTTATATTATATTATATTATATTATATTATATATATATATATATAATTCTTAATATATATAAAAAAAACTATTTAACTTTTAATATTTGTTGTTAGTTCAGTGGTTACTTAGTTCAAATTCTATCAATGTAATTTATTTTTTAACAATTATACACTCTTCTCCACACCACCTAAATTAAGCTATTTAACTTTATTTATTTTATTATTTTTATTTTTATTTTTATAAAACTTCATTTTATTATTTTTTTAAAAATCCTTTTTGCTTCTTTTTCGTTTTAGTTTTTATAACTTCAATTTATCTCGAGATAAATTTTGTAATTTATTTTCTTCTCTTGTCTTTACTTCTTCTTCAATTTATCTCTTAATTTATGAAGTAAGTTTTGTAATTTATTTTCTTTTCTTAAGTTTGTTATTTCATTTCTATGCCTTTGATTTTCATATTTCAAATCATTCTTATTATTTTTGTATTAGTCGTTCATTTGTTTTATACCTATTTTATTAATTCTTGTTGAGTTGTTTAAATTTATTAATCATTAGTCGTTCATTTTTTTTTATACTTTTTTTTAATCTTAATTCTTGTTGGGTTGTATAAGTTTACGGTAGATTTAATTTGAATCTAAATTCAGAAATATGTTTAAAAAAATCAACTAAGAAGTAATAATAGTTATGGGAGGGTCATCATATTTTTTGAAAAATATAATAATAGTTATGAGAGGTACGGTATGTATGTATATATATATATATAACTAAACTATAAAACTTCTATGTCAATAAATTTTTTAGATTCACAGCTAGTGGTTATTATGAAGTTGTAAGCTTTCTTAGTTGATAGGAAGGTGTATAAGTTTTTTCTAGTATATTTGGATAAATTAATGTAATAATAATAAAAAGAAAAAGAAATTTTGTTTTAAATAATAGAATTGCAAAATTTCGTTCATAAGACAAAGAAGATATATTTTTTCTTTTGACAAAATACTTACAATTCACTAAATAAAAAAAACCATAATATTGTCTAGTTAATAGCAATAATAAAATATACAATAGAAACAAGCAATTTATAGAAATTGTCATACAATAGTAAGTAGAATGCAATAGAAAAAGGGAGGAAGAAGTTTAGAGGAAAAAGTAGTAAGATAAAACAAAGAATGTTAGAATTGTTGGGAGAATCGTTGGGATAATCGTTGGGAGGAGATGAAGATATAGATGCGTAAATTAGTTATTTTTTTATATATATATAATTTTTGAAAAGTTACTTAGGATTTGGAAGATAATTGCTTCCGTTTGTTGTATTCATTTTAATTTAGGTTCTATATTTGAAAACTAACAATAATAAAAAAAGATAAACATTCTCAATTCGGT
This sequence comes from Cucumis hystrix, assembly GCA_025688845.1. Lineage (NCBI taxonomy): Eukaryota > Viridiplantae > Streptophyta > Magnoliopsida > Cucurbitales > Cucurbitaceae > Cucumis > Cucumis hystrix. The sequence goes on along the minus strand of CM046888.1, from coordinate 12,497,258 downwards.
CATTAAGCATTTAAAATTATGAATACTATATTTAAAAGTATAAAGGAAGCACTAGCTCAAATTTTGTTATCAAGATACCGGAAACTACAAATTGCAGGCCCCGTATCCAAATTCTGTCATTAAAATATTAATTTACCGATCCCAGACTTCAACTTTCTCTTACTTTTTTAAAAATTTCTAAATAAAGACGTAATTGGGATTTCAATCAATTAAGAAAGTTTGAAGAAACTACCAAATTATGATTATAAATAATCTAACCGATGCAAATAATTGCTTCAACAACTATATCATCAACCAATCAAATATTCCACAAATTCAGCCCACAAAATTTACTTCCTCAACTTCGGATTCCTCCGTCCGTTTCAGAAAGAGAAAATCAGAATCAATTAGAGAGAGATGATATGAACTTATAATCTGTTTGTTTGTTTTTTCTTTTCCGATCTCCGATTAAGATCTAAAATCATAGGAGAAATTCATTGTAGAGACGTTTAGTGCCCTCAATCGGTTACAAACCGTGAAAGAAAGGATAGATTCATAGACTGTACACACTAAGAATCAACCGATAATACTCGATTTTGGTCTCGAAATTCTAAGCCTAAATTTGATTAAATTTGTGAAACTACCTCTCTACTGGCGAAGAACACTAAGATCTCGTCATCATCTTCTTGAATTCCTCGAAATTTACATGTCCATCACCGTCAACATCAACAGAACTGATCATCCGGCAACAATCTTTGAGGCTACATTTTTCACCAAGGCGTTGGAGAACAGAGTGCAACTCCTTGGCAGAGATTAAGCCGTTCTTATCAATATCGTAGAGATCGAAAGCGTCCTGCAGATCTTTGTTACCTCCTGTGGAAGAGGAGGTGAAGTCGGTGAACTCGTCAAGGTCGATGAAACCGTCACCGTCCTTGTCGATCTCAGACATAATGCGGTGGATCTCGTCGGTGGAGATGTTGCCGCTGAGTTCACCGAGAGCAGCGCCGAGTTCGGTGACGGAAATCTTGCCGTCGCCGTTCTTGTCGAATTTGTTGAAGACTCGGATGATTTCGTCCATGGAGCCTAAGGAGGAAGATCCTGGAGTAGAAATTGAAAGGGAGTGGTTGTTCTTGGCCATGGGGTTGGATTGTGAAGGGGATTTGAAATTTGAATAGAGAGAGAGTTTTTTCTTTTTTGAATTTCAATTGGTTGGTTAGGTAACGAGGTATTTATAGAGAGAGAGAGGTGGAAGCTTCCACGCGGTTTCGACGCGTTATTGCAGGCGGTGATCAGGAGTGTGTCATTGTACGAATGCTATGCTATACTATTTAGTATTTACTACTCTTTCCTTTTCCATAAACATTTTATCATAATTTTGTAATGCGTATCAAATCAAATCAAATAAGAACATTTATCTTTTTACTCTTCAGGTTGTTAAAAATACTTGATTTCCTCTCCAACTTTTTATAATATGTCTTACTCACCAAATTTAATAAATATTTCAAATAACTTTTAGTTTTTGTTTATAGCTAAAACAAATATTAGATCTAGTGTTATATATATTCGTTTGATTTGATTATTAATTTACTCGATTAATAAAATTATGTTCTCTGTATTATTTATTTTTTTGCTCTTTTAATTATTTTGTTAATTTTTAACTAAAGTAATACAATCTTATTTTCTACGAAATTAAATAGATTTTTGAACACGTGTGATCTACTAAGAATTTGAAAAAAATAGTAAAAATTAAAAAGTTAAGTAGATGGTTTGATGTTGTTTACTTCAATTTGAAGATCTATATATTTTATATATAAATTAACTTGAAATACATTTGTAAAAATCTTCAAACTTATAATCGTGTGCAATTAATAAATTGGGAATCTCCCTTTTGTCTTTTCCCTTTTTTAAAACGGTATGATTCTTTATTCTCATAATATAATACTATAGTTAATAACTTGATTTAGTGACATTTTAAAAGAATTAAAAAGTTCTTGGCAGTTTCGAAACTCCGAGAGACGTCCATTCGAATATATAGCTCATAACTATATACAACTATATTAAATAAAAACACTCCCAATCTCAAAAGTCAATCATTTCACCCCCACATATTATTACAACCTACTTAAGTATATTTGAATTGCATTTTTACCTGCTTAAATTAAAAAATAAGCTGTTTTCTAAAAAAAGATAATGCCTTTCACAACCTGACTAAAAGTAAATTTTGAAAAAATAAATTTATAAAACAACATGGTTTAGGATAAACACCTAAAACCAACTTTTAGAAAAATAAATTTTGTATGTTTAATGACTAATCTCCCTAGTTTGTATGAAACAATCCGACTTCACCAAATAACCTTTGCAATCCGACTTCACCAAATAACCTTTGACAATCATTTCTGTCAATTGCTGTCGGTCAACTTTCTTTCATCGTTTTCTCGTGGTCATTTTCTATCAACTTTTGTTGGCAATTTTTCTGTGATCATTGTTGACTTATTTTTATCAATTGTTTTATGGTAACCGTCACCGATCAACTTTTGTCAATCATTTTTCTAGATTGTTATCGGCCAACTGCCAACAACTATTTTTTTTTTTTATTGTCATAGTTTAACTTCCAATGACCACTGTCGTTTCTTGCCAACCACTGATTATCATTTTACAGTAACTGTCCCCAACCATCTCAAACCAACATGCTCGATGATCAAACAAATTTTTGTCTAAAAACACTTTTGACAAAAAAAAAAGCTGTCATATATACATGTGTTTTTCTTTCCAGAAGTTTTTAGAAAAAATATTTAAATGAAAATACATTTTTTAGGAAACATTTTTTTTCTTAATTTAGGCCTTTAGTCTATAATCTAAATTATGTTTTATGTTTTATATTTATTGAGTTCAAAAAAATATGTATTTAATTGATAATAGAAATTATATTTCTAAAAACGACTGTTTTTTAATTCTGTAATACAACCATACAAAATTTGAATTGTCTTTTCCTATTTCATATTGTAACCCTAAATTTTAAAAGGTAGAGTTATATTTTTATTAGAAAAAAAAAAAAAAAAAAGATAAAAACAACAACGTGATTTACATAGCCTTTGTTCCTAAACCCCATTTAAAAATTTTATAATTGAAATAACAATTAGATATTATACTAAACTTATCTTCACTAATTAACTTAAACTACTTAAACTTTTGGATTGAATCGATGATTTAAGATTAAGTGCAACTTATATTGTCGTCTTGAGTTCAAACCCTACATTGTTGTTTCTTCCTCATTTAATATCAATATCTACTTGTTGGATTTTTCTTAATATTTCAAACCCACAAGTAAGTGAAAATGTTAGATAGTAAATGAAATTTAGGTATAATTGCAAATATAATTTGATGATATAGTAACTATCACGGATCGACTTTGTTATATTTCCATTTTTTTTAAAGTGTTGCTATATACATAAATACTATTTCTAAAATTACTATTCATTATAATTATCCTTAAACTAAGAACCTTCACTCGTTAACTTAAACTAGTTTAACCTTCACTCGTTAACTTAAACTTTTGAATTGAGTTAGTGATTCAAGATGTGTTGAGAAATTGAAAAAGCTATCCCTTTTTACCCTAACATTTATTTTCGTAGCTAATATGAATTGTGAGATTAAATGCAGCAAACCAATTGTGCTAACAGACCTTGAGAATATCCATATCTATATGCAAGAAAGGGTATTTGTATTCATTGTACTTAAAAAAGGAAATAACAGAAAACAAACAATTTGGTATTCATAAATGAGACGCCCTTTTCTTGTTCAACTTTAACAGGAGGACTACTAAGAACATATATGGAAACTTTTAATTATTTCTCATTATGGTTAAGTTGTCTTATCTTATTAAATCGAGTGTAGTTCAGTTGTCATATGAGTCTGTTAGTAGCCACGAAATTAAAATCCTCCAACATTTAATTGTATTTTAAAAAAAGTTACTTGTTCGATGGATGTTCATAAAACAAAATGTCACCATAAGCTTTTCTAATTTTTATAAATGATAAAAAGAATAAAAAATAGTTCAAAAAAAGTAATTACAAGAAAGATTTTTATTGAATGCTTTCTAGGCTAAATAATGGATGATACAGCCTAGACTATGCCTAATTTTTTTTTTCTATTAAATTAGATGACACACACAACACAATACTTCGTGAAAATTTAGAGCACGAAAAAAATGTAGAGAGAGAAAAAATTGGTAATTTGTTCTTCTAAAATTTTAAAAATTGATTAAAATTAATAAAGTATGATGTTATTGAGAAATTTGAAATAACCTAGGCATCACAGATGAAATTAATAACGAAAATGTCAATAATGATCGAAAAAAATTCAAACATAAGATAGATTGTTACATGTTTAAAAATATTAAAAAATCCATGTTATTATTGGACTAATAGAATTCTTAAATGCATTTTCAAATATTAGTAAAATAAGCCAAAACATTTACAAAATATAATAAATTTTTAGATTTATTATTGATAAATATTGATAGATTAGTGATATACTGATAAATATTGATTTTCATTTGGTAGAGTCTAAAATTTTGTTAAAATTTATAAATATTTTTAATAGTTTTTTCATTTACAATATTTTTCCAATAGTTAGTATAAATATATTGATAGAATGTATTTATTTGATTTTAGATGGAAAGAGATTTTTAGAATTAAAAAAAAAAAAAAAAAGGAGAAGAAGAAGACAATATAAATTTGATCTGTAAAATACACGTTTTATGTATTTGTTTATTTTCTAAGGTAGTTCTCTACTTACTTTTAAAAGCAAATTCTTAAACCAATCTTAGAAAAAAACAAGTTCAACCTTGAATTTAATATTTCAAAACACTAATATAGATTTTATATAGTAAAATTATTTTAAATCAAAATATACCAAACCTTTATAATATATGGATGATAGATAGTAATAAAAAGAAAGTCGGAGGGAAGGACAAAAGGGCGAAGTCCAACTAAAATATATGTTATAGTACTAAAACAAAGGAAAGAAGAAGAAGGAGTAGTTGAAAACACCACATAAATTGGAAGTGTTAATTTGACCACTTATTTTATTATTTATTTATTTATTTATTCTAACTCTATATTTTCATCGCCTTTCTTAATCTACTTTTAAGATAATTTGATTTGGACCAATGGATTAGATTCGCGGGTGAGGCTCAACCATTAGAGCTTTGCCACCTACAATAGGTGGTTGGATCCAAAGAGACAATGTCCACAAACTACAAAAGTTGGAGACCAACAAGTACCAACAAGTAGGCCAATTAGATTGCCCTTTTTCAAAAACAAGGTTTTCCTGGTCCCGACCGCACTTGATTACCACTTTTCTTTTTCCCTGCCTGAGTTAAGTAAATTCACTTTCCTTTTACCCTTTATTTCTTTCCATCAAACTTTTCACCAAATCTTTCCATTTCTTTTCTTTTCTCAAAATATGTATAACAACTGATTCAATAAATGTACAAATTTTAAACAAAATAAGAAAAATAACTGAAGAAAAGGTTGAAATCTCAATTTTTTTAAAACAATATCAATAAATTATCCACGTGGATGTATATTTAGAAAAAAAAATATTTAATAAATAAGAAAATCGTTATTATATTTTTCTTTCATAGAAAAATCAATTTTAATTAATTTTATCTTTTAGTGATTTTTTATAGAATTCAAATAGTTTATTTTTGAGAAATTGTAAAAAATAGAACTTTTGACAAAATATTTACATTTCATAGAAAAATCAGTTTAAATTTGTCTATTGGTGGTTTTGTTTTTAAATAGTTTGTCAATTTTTCTATTTTTGAAAAAACCCTATATTCTTTTATAAAACTTGGATAAAAAAACCTCTCACTCATTTTTTTTTTTTTGAGAAATCAATAAAATATAAAATAAAAAAAATTATATTTAAATTATTCTTTTGAAATATTTACAAATATAAGAAAATATCACAATCTATTCATAATCAAGGACTATGATAGACTACTATTTGTATCTATGATGATACACAAATAATAGGGTGAGAGTTTAGAAGTGATAGTTGGGTAGTGATTTTAGAAAAAAAGATATAGGTACAACCGACTTAGTAAAATTGATTTTAAATGATCAAATTTATGTTTGGTAACAAACTCTTAAAATTGATTTCCAATCATTATGTTTGATACCAAAGATGATTTTAAAACTATCAAATTACTAAGAAGGGTATTTTGGGTATTTCAAAAACTATATAAAATAATATGGTGATTCATTTTTACCACAATACTAAAATGGTGATGTTTCAAAAATTAATTTTGAGTGATTTCTCATTTTTCTAAAATCAATTTCTTTAAGTTGTCAAACGCCATATTTTTGTGCAAGTGATTTTGGCACTTTCAAACTCACTCATAGTCTATCTTGGTCCACCGCAGTCCATTATAGATAAACTATGGTATTATTTATATTATTGTTTATTTTACTATTTTGAAAATAATAATTTTTAAATAGTTAAATGGTTTATTAAAGAAATTATTTTAAATGAAAAGCAATTAGAAAAACTTATTTAAATATAGTAACATGCTGTTGTTTTATCAATTGATCACGAGTGTCCGTCTTAAATAGATAATGATATTTTATTATATTTGTATATATTCTTGTTCAGAGTTTGAAAAAATGTTTATTTGTAATTATTGATTACAATCTTAATTATTATTTATATTACATACATGTTAGTGATATTTGATTTGATTTTTGTGATACATTTATATTTATGTTGACGATGAATGGGTGAAAATCTGCAAAAGTGAATGAAAAATAAATGGAATGATGAGATGTCAATATATTTATGAATTTATATTTAAGTGTCATTATTATGAATAATGGTTTTTATTATTATTAAATGTGGTCGAGTGTGGTCGTGGGAAAGCGCGTTGAAGTCCCATGCTTCCTGGAATAAAATTTGATTATTCATTTTTCTTTTTTGTTAAAAAACATTATCTAATTTTATTTTTAATTAGTTAGTCAACTTTATATTATACGAATAATGCATTATTATCCACGCCAATTACGTTTTATTTTTGGAAAAAGAAAGCTACAATTCTGAGCCTGGGTATTTAAATTTCCGATGATTTGGAAAAACAAACTAATTCAATTTAGAGATAACCGTGAAGATGGTATAACAAACCCAGAAAAATAGAAATTCGGAAAAATATTAACAGGCAAATTTGGTGATACAAGATATCTCCAATATCCTTAAAATATTCATTTTCGTATGGTTAATTAAAAAATGGTTAGGACAATTTCAATCCTTCCCGATTCATTATATTTCATAATATTTTGATTTCAAATATTACATCATATCTCTAAAATAATGACAAGTATAAATTAAATATTTTCGTATTATTTATATTTCAAGTTATTTAAAAAATTATCAGATAATACATAATACGTATAGTTAATAATAATTTAAAAATAAAGTTTTATCATCCTACTGCTAATTATGATTATACACTTATTTTGGTTGATTTTTATTAAAAAAAAAAATCATTATGTCTTTTGTATTGAATAATTATTTTTTCACGTTGTGTTTTTTTAATTACATTAATATTCATATTTATTTTAATTAGACCTTTTATTTTGTATGCGACATTTTATTTCCAATCATCCTTGTTATGCATGTCCAAATCAAGAAGTATACGTGTGTTATACCTTTTATGTAGGATAATACGTGTTCCACATATACTGTGTATTTGCATAATACAAATAATCAAACCAAATATCATACAGTCACAAATACAATGTATTTGCAAACTACAATCATTTTTTAAAATATATTAACTAATTAATTATGATATTTTTTTAGAGTGACAAGATTTCTCCAATATCTCCTAAATATATGCCTATAATCCATAACAATTTTTTGGATTTTTAGTATTTAAATCAAATTAATTAACATTTATTTATTTAATTCATAAAACTTATGTTTAATAAATACTCCTAAAAAATTGCTAAAAGATTTTCAATGGCTCCTTCTTCATTAGATTTTATAGTATTTTGAATTCAAATATTATGAAATCTAATCCTTAAAATAATGGTAATCACTCATTTAGTATTTTCGTATGATTTATATTTCAAATTATTTAAAAAAAATTATTAGATAATTCATAGTTATTTTAATTTATATTTCAAATTGTACACTTATTTTGATTGATTTTTATTTAAAAAAAAAAAATTATTGTGTCTCTTTTATTAAAACGGTGTATTTTGCAAACAACATTCAAATTTGACAAATCTTAACTAAATTTGTTATTTTGTTGCTAGACAAGATTGCAACAATGTATCCTATAGTAATGAGAAATGTATATACAAGATTTTCAAATTTGTTATATTTTAAACAATACACAATATATACTTTTAATAACAATTTGAATTTAAATTTTAATATATTTTTTTAATAACAATTTGAATTTAAATTTTAAGATTTAATTATGCCTCAATGACATTTTTGCAATTATTTGAATTTTCTTCTTTTAGATTTTATTAGAGAAAAGAAAAGAAGGAGATTAAGAGAGGGGCAGCCGACAAAAGACAAACATATTGAGAGATATATTTTTTTCTTGCAAACAAGAGAGGAGCTCAAATGAATCTCGAATGTATAAAGAACTCACCGATTTGAGTGGACGAACTCACCGATGTATATCTTGTTAAGATTTATATAAGTTTTGAATTCTATGGTATAATTTCATGATTTCATATTTATAATAATATCAACGATGCTCCCCTTTTAAACTTAAAGCTTTTGGCTATGGTTGTTCCACAGGTGTAGAGCCAAACTCTTGGATTGAACGTGTCTCAATTTTGCAATTACCCATTTCAAATGAACTGCATCTTTTGGACCTTGAAATAGATTTTAAATTTTCCAATCATGAGGTGGAGCTTCCCATTAATGACAACTTTTCAAATTGTTATGTTTTTTGGGAGAATTTTTATGTAGCATATGTTATTTAAATTACAGTGTATTTGGGGTTTAGGTGAATAATTGTACTTTTCATATTGGATAGGGCATTTGAATGATTGTTTCATTTATTTAGTTATTTAATTATTTTTTATGTTTTGCTATTCTAATAATTTAAAATTATTTTTGTTATTTTTCCAAAGTAAAACTCATAATTTGCTATTCTTCTTGACAATCCTTCAATTTAAACTCAATCATAGAGCGATTGGTTTGGTTGTAAGTTTTACGGTTCACACGTGATTTTTTTTAAAAAAGGTTTATATTCCCATTAGGATTTTTTAAATTCTTAGGATTTAAGAAATTGTAAATGATTTCCAAATTCTATATGGATTTCATCTGCTATTTTGTATGTACAACACAAACAACAAAATAACTTACCAAACCCTTCAATCATCAAGCAAAGTTGAGTCATCAACTAAAGGTGATTTTTAGGCTAAATAGAACGCTAAAAATTGAAAACTTCAAACGTGAAATAATCATCGACAACAAACTTACTCTTATGGTCGACTTAAAGAAAGTCTTTAACTAAACTCAAATAGAAACCACAAATGGAATGAATAGAGGTCTGAACCTTATTCACATATTCTGTTTTGTCAACCAATAGATTCCAAACAATAAGAGAGTAAATCCCAACCTAACGAGGAAGTAAATCTACTTTAAAAGCTTTCAAACCCTCAAATAGAGTAATATGTTCATCAAAGTCAATAGAACTTGTGTAGGATGGAAATAATGTTTATGAGAAGCATAACGTCACTATTGGAATTACGAACAATTACAATGATTTTCACACCAATATATATTTAGATCTTGTCATATCAAAACATCTAAAGGAGGGGCACGCCAACGATGAATGTCCTCGACAAATAAGTTGAAAGGAAGTAGGAGCAAACAACATTTAAAAAGCAATTGACGAACCACCAGCTCCACTAAATTTGATCATCACTCATTTAGGATCAAATTGTTGAAACAACAGGCGAGAAGATCTTACACTTTTATCGACGTTCTTGTCGATGAGGGTTTAACGTCGGCAATACTTTGGCCAAGGTGCGTTGCAATTTTGTTGACGTTTTAGGGCGTCGAAAATACTCCAATTTCTTGTAGTGGCCATAACAATCTAGTGATTCTGTAGGAGCACACATCATTCATAAAAGTGAACTCGAGGGTACACTTATCAGTGAATTTAATCTTAGTCTTAAAGTGGTGATCATATAGGGACACCTTACACATAGAATATACTTGTTGGATTTTATGTCCAAAAACTAATAAATAGTAAATGTAATCTGTTAACCGTTATTAATAAAATGATATTATTGTAATTTCAATAACGGACAATTGAAAGATTGGCAAAACCATTTGAAAAATTAAGTCCCTAGCCTAAAGATTTTTTTTACAAAAATAGCAAAACTGGCCACCCAATCCGAGTTAAAAGAGAAATTAAAACTAAAAATTCTAAAATACTCTCATTAATTCATGGACTTGCGCATGAAATTTGATTGTTATGTGATTGGTATCTAACTACCTTCTACTTTTTTTTCCCTCTTTCGTCGTGGAACACCCCACACACAAGCACCACCTGGCTCAGGGGGACCAGAAAAGGCCTTTTCTTTTCCCCCTTCGTCTTACCTTGTCGCCTTCCTTAACAAGCCCTCGAGCCTCCTTTGCGTTGCCTTCCTCATAGAAGGAACCGTGTTGACCCCTTAGGCATCACAGGTGCCTTGGGCCAGTATGAAGGTAAGACAAGGGACGGACAGAGACCCAACTTTGAACTTGGTCGAAAGATGTCCCATTTCGGATCCAGAACCATTAGGGAATATTGCGTGATGTCACCTGGATCTTTGTTTTTCTTCCGCGGTCTTAAAACTCCAAAAAGAAAGGTGCCATAAGACTGGTTCGAAGGACTATCCATTAAGGAGGATGAGAAGTGTCCGGAGACAAGCAGGGCGGTTTATTGGCCTGCCTACCGTTTAGTTTTTTAAGATAGTCATTTGATTACTATCTAATTGTTTTTTTTTAATTACTTTATAAGATTGTATTTATATATCAGTTCAATTAGAGTTTTTATTAAACTGACTTAATTAATTTTTGTTTTATATATTGGTGTTCTCATTAAACTCAAATCAATTTAGAAATATAACGAACTTCTACTCAATATAGTCAATACTTAAACATGAATATAAAGTTTTAATTAAAGAAATTATATAATAGGGCTAATTTAATAAATCACCAAGTTAATAAAAAATTAATCAATTTATACTTTAACTATACATATTATTAATTAAAAATACGTCTAATAGTTTCATCTTGTTCTCTTGGTTTTCATTGGTTTATTTGGCTAGGGTTTTGGATAGTTCACTATATTATTATTATCAGTTTTTTTGGAGAGATACTCACTTTATTTTATATTTTGATGTTAGATTCTCAACTTCAAAGGAGTTTTATAGCTATTGTCCACCGCGTAACAAGGTCTTTCATAATGAATCTTTGGTGAGTTTTGAAGTATCCATTCTTTTTCATCCATTGTCATCTATAATTTTTGTAATTTTTGGATCCTAAACTTTTATCGTGATGCTTAGGTTTGTATAGCATTTAGAAGATTTGAAGCAGTTTTAAATCAAGTCACATCTTCGGTAAATTTTTTAATTGAAAATTCTTTCTAGAATGATTTGGTTTAAAATATTGATTCAGATGGAAATACCCTCATCATGATTTTATTTAAAATTTTTGAAATGTTGATATCAATAAACATTTTTTGAAAAAAAATTATAGAAACAAAAAAAATTTAAATTAATAAATAAAATTTTATAATTTTTAAACAAGTAAATTAGCATGTTTATATGTATATCACAATTATATTATTAGTAACACCGACAAATTTATGTAGGGGCCAGCGGGGCACATGTCCCTCTCACATGATCGGTTTTTGTATCTTAATATTAATTTTGAAGTTTCATATTATAATGTATATGAAATAATGTTTAATTTAATCAAAATATAGTTATAGTGTAGTCGTTTTGCTCACTTTTACTACAACCATTAGTTTGTGGGTTCAAATCTTGAATTTAGCAAATTTTAATATTTTAAGTTTTTTTTAATGTGTTTATAATATAGTACAGCCACACTATATAAAATATATGGATCCGCCACTGATTATTAATATTTTTCTCTTTATTTTGTATGTTCCATTACTTTGTTCATGATATATATAATGAAAATATTGATTCATTCATGTCAATATTGAACCTATGGAAACATGAAAAAAAATTGTTCATTTTTTACTTTTATTTATTTAGATTTCATGTAGGTGTATAATAGGAGTGTAATCGGGTTGGGTTGGGTTGGGAGACATTCTTAACCCAACCCATATTTTCGGGTTAGAGAAAACTGTGAGAATGGCAAAATAATAGAAAATAGTTTGGAAAATAACAAATTCCATAAATATTTTGATTTATAGCAAAACTGTCGAAGTAGATATTTTTTGACAAATTTTCAGTCGATTTTACCCCTTCATAGACGAAAATTCTTTTCCTCAGATACAGTGTATTTGTGCAGATTAAAATAATGGAATATAATCCAGAATCACAAATACAATGTGTCTGCAAATCATTCAGTTTTATAAAAATATTAAATAAATATTTATTTTCGGGATTAATCTCATTTAATCAACATCTCTTAGATTTATGCCTTCAATTTATACCAGATTTTCGAATTTGTAGGTATTAAATCAAATAATTAACAATTTATTTTTATTAATATATATGTACTAATAGCTATTTAATTCATACTCTTTTTGCTATCCATAAAATGATTCATAATATAATGTATTCATTGTACGTTTCATAAGGTTTGGTTAATTCTTCGTAACATTCTATCATATCATACAAATACACAATTTTTCATATAATGATTGTTAATATAATTTATCCATTGTATGTTTTATAAGGTTTGGTTAATTCTTAGCAACATTTTATATACCATTCAAATACATAATTTTTCATATTTATCCTTCATTGTTTTCGGATTATATATATAGTAATAAATATTTATTTTATCATTTGATTTTAAAAGTTTAGTTGAAAGATCTACCAAATTTGAATTTAAAATTGTATTCTTCCCTACATTTTATATAATAACAACGTCATATTAAGATTGTATCCTCCTTATAATTATGCATGTAACTATTATTCCATAAAATGTTTTATTTAATGTAATAATAAATTTGCGTAATTTAAGGGGAATCAATCAATTATAACGATATTTATGGATGATAAAAAATTTCTTAAACTAATGATACCGACATTAAATGCATCGTAATTAGGGAGAATAAAATCATGAGAAAACCGTGACAATGACAAAATAATGGATAACAAACTGGAAAAGAATTTGAATATTTTATTTTTGGAAGGAATTAATTGAGAAGAGATGATTTGTTTTATTTAAATTGGAAAAGAAAAAAGGAAAAGGAAGATATTTAAGGGAAAAGAATAATAATAATAATAATTATTAATTATAATAATATTATTATTATTTTAAATATACCTCTCGGTCTACGTTCTTCGTCCATTTCACTATTCATCATCTTCTTCACTCTCACCAAACCCTAGCCGCTGCCGACACCTCCATCTCCGCTCGAGTGTTCTCCGTCCAGTCGAGATCTCCACCTTCGTAGCCATCCCCTCCGTTCTAATGACAGAGAACTGAGCTTCAACGAAACGTCTTCTCTGTTGCACGCCGCTAAACCGTTTTTACTTAATCCGAATTTGAATGCCTTTGTGTCGCTTGTTCCTTTGTGCGTCTCACGTCCATCCGCGTCGGTCTCCTTTATCACCATCCGTTCGTCGGTTCTATCAAAACTTCCAGCCACTTTCACTTGCTGGATTTTAGTGACTTTGTGGTTGTTGGGGTTTTGTTGTAGTTTTCCTTAATTACTCTTTGGAGTTAAAATAATATTAATTTTTAGATCTTTTGGAAGAGACCAAAGAGGACAGAAGATGGAAAGGGAGAATACAAGGTATGTGGTGATATCGAATACATTGTATTTGGGTGTAATTACACTATTTGCCAAAGCTTCTAGCCGCCGTCAATTGCCGAATTTTAGTGAGTTTGAGATTTTGTTGTAGGTTTTCTTAATTACCCTTTGGAGTTAAAATAATATTAATTTTTAGATCTTTTTAAGAGGTCAAAGAGGATAGAAGTGTAACGACCCAACTATTCAAATCCAAGTCGAAGCCATTACTTTAGCACGAACCAATTTGTTCGACAAAAAAAAAACATAGCAAACTTTAGCTGAAACTGTAAGAAATCGAGGAAAACTTTATTCGGGCCCTATTTCAAAATATAAAATTTTAAAGTACTGTTTACAAAAAATTTAACTATTTGTAAACTTAGTTCAAACAAAATATTTTAAAACCATCAGCGGAAGATGTTTAAAAGACAGTCCTCTATGGCAATCACGACTCCTTCTTGTCCCTCGTCGGTCTGCCCCTCGTGTTACCTTTGCCTGAAAAGTTAAACATAAAAAGGGTGAGAGACCCACTACTAGTCCC